>CM046950.1:84198912-84798912 GCA_025698515.1 Gossypium sturtianum | reverse complement strand
GTTTGATTTATCGAAATCATTGCTATATTTTGACATAAGTAATCAAACTCATGTTTTTAAACTGGGAATTTGTTTTGACTCATTTTGTGGGAAAAACCAGCAACTTAAAGTTTGTATGAATAATTTCTATACTTGGTTTTTGAATAAGGAAACGAGGTATCAAAAATTTGTTTTCCCTTTTAATGCGTTCCTTAAACAATTTCTGTGGTTGTCCATGAAGTTTGCGTTTCATTTGGAAAAGGCTAATCCAACCACGAAGCTTCGACTAGACTACATTTTCGAGGAGAGAAGGTTTGTGTTAAATGGAAAAGGTAAAATCGACCCTTATCCTTCTGTTCAACAAGGTAAGACGCTTGAAACTTTTGAAACTTGTTTGTTCTCCTCGGATGGTAACAAAATTCACGTTGATGACTTAGTTTTTGAAAATTACTTAGATCATGATGTGATTAACTGTTCTGCTTCGTTTGAACACGATTTATCTGTTTTGATTGGTGATAAAAAGATTATTGATTTTGACCCCGGAGACCTTTGTTCAAGTGGTTTGAGAATCGGAATGTTGTTAACTCTCGAATGTTATGTGGTTATGGTTTGTTTCCATCGAAGAAAAAGGTAAGATCGATTTCTATTTTTGATCCCAGCATCAATTCATATGTTCAATTTGTGAATAACGTTTCAGCATTTTCCTTCGAGTTCATCATCCATGGTGTCACTAACCTCTTTCATTTTCGTAAGGGAAGGCAAGCAACTAATCTACTTCCTTTTCGAGTCTTGTGTATTTTTCAGGTTTGTGACGATGAAAAATTTTTCGTGAGCAAATGCCCCGATTTGAGGACAAATCGTCTTCAAGAGGGAGGGTATGATGCGATCCCGACTGCATCATGTTACGACACAACTCGATGCCATCGAGATTGGCCCAAACTCGAGGGGCCCAAGTGCAAAATAAAGCTTTTAATTTTAGTTTGTTAATTTGGTTGCTGGAATAAGGACTTTGATTTATTTATTTTAGTTACTTTAGTTATTATAATATGAGTCTTTAATTATGTCTTGTTTATTAAATGCATCTTTAACTAATGTCTTGCATTATTGATCTACATCTTTTAATTATGACATGCATTATGTGTTCTGCATTTAATAAAGTCATGCATTATGTAACTCTCATGATAGTTAAGTTTGCATAATAAATCATGACATGCATTTAAGCATCTTAGTTTAATAAATGAGTTGCTGGACATTTATTGAACTCATCTTAGTTTAATTAAATAAGTTGTGTTTAATAAGAGGCTTATTAATTAATCTAGTTACTAGGATGTTTTAATGAAGCATGAGTTTAAGTTAATTTAATTCTGCTTCCATAAATTAACTAGTTGCTGCATTAATTGAAGTCTTAACTTTTAGTTCATTTAATAAAGTCAAGTGTTTAATGTGTTTAAGTTAAAGTAGTGTTTAATAAGTGTTTAAATGTGATTAAATTGTTTGTTTAATGTGTTTGAATGTAGGAAACTTTTCAGCTGAAAACCGTTACACTCAAGGGGATGTTACAAAGAGTTAATGTGACTTTTCAAGTGAAAATGGTTACACACATGGGGAAGCATTATTTAACATTAAAGGGAGCTGTTATGATCATTGAAGGAAGCATTACATCTCCATTAATTTCGGCAGCAACCTATTCATCTTCCATAACCATTTGAGGCTTAAAAGATCACCCAAGAGTTACAACTTCTCATTAAGTTGCTGGTGACCATTCGGCTGCTAAGAAAGCATGAAACCAAGCATTTAAACTCATTGAAATGAGCTCATTAGGAGTCTTAAAGTTGTTATTATTTGGTTGGAGGAATTCAAGAGTTTTACCTATTGATTAGATTTTATTTCAGCCATTTAAATGCATAATAAAGCTGAATTCATATGACTCTTCAGCTAACCACATGTAAACACTATATATACTTTGTTATTAGCTTGTAAAAGGGACTTTTGGATGCTTAATAAAATTTGTGAGTTATCTACTCTCTTTATTCTTCAAGGTTCAAATTGACTTAACTAGTAGCTAGTGGCGTCAATCTGACTTGTTTCGAACTTATCATCCATTTGGGTGTGGCGTTCAAACCTTTATACCGAGGTTCCTATCTTGCTAGATAATGGGTCGAGGTTTTATCCAATTCTATTTTTTACCTTTGAAACATATAAGACTCGGGTCCTTAATTCCTATTAAGGGTTCTTTCTTGTTTCAGCCAATTATCCATTCAATCCATCTATTTTCTTTGTTATTAAACCGCTGCCATTTTCTTAAATCCAACCATTTTTCCCTTTTAAAACAAATCGAACGAAACCTCTTCGTAGACGATCGGGCAAACTCGTATACGACTCGACTCACCCCGAGGCGGATCGTATCACTAGCCGAATGGTCATTCAAATAACTTAATAACTAAGCTAAATTAATCTAGAAACACTTAGAAATTTCAAGAATTTTGGAGAAGGTTTCCTTAGAGTTTCCCATGCATTGAGGACGTCAAAGGCCACTTCTAGAAGGCTTAATTGAGCTGAAAAATCTGGAATAAACTTATTAAGTGGTTATGGGCAGATTCGGCTGAATGCGAGTCAAGTGGACTGCTTCTAGATGGAGCAATTAACTTGGTAGATGAATGCTTGAAGGAGGTCAATGGACAAGTCCAAATTCAGCCTCTTGGAACGTCAATAGCCATGCTTCATGATGAAGAAATTCATCCAAGTCCATGTACAGCCCTTGGGAACTTCATTAGCCATGTTTCTAGAAGAGGAGATGAGTTTTGGGTCACTTGAAAATGCATGCAGCAGCCAGGTACGTCCCATACTTTAATTATGCTCTTTAATTGATGTCTTTTGATGAATAATGAGCAGCATTTAAGCCTTGTCCAACCAAACATGCATCTACCAATGCACATGGAAGCATTCGGCCACATACAATGCACTTAATGTGCATGAACCTTTCTTTAATGCATTGGTACATTCGGCTGTACCTTGGGGAGCTTGAAGGGCTAGTGACTCTTGGCTGAAAAGGTGTTATGAGGGGCCAAAAATGAGCAGCAACATACATGCTTCCAGCCGTCCATGCACCTCCATGGTTCTTGGATACATTCGGCTAGGTACAATGCACCTAGGTGCATGTATCTTCTTTAATTTACTCCATAGGTTCGGCTGAACCTACAAAGACCATGAATCCACATTAAATCAAACCAAATCAGATGAATAACATTAAAAACATGATATGGACACATCAAGGGACGTTTTTGACAACTTAAAGACACCATTTAACACACATGAAAATTCGGCAGCCCCTAAATTAACTAAAAAAAAAACTGCACTTTAATTCTTGAATTAAAACACTTAAAAACATGTAATAAAAATGTGATAAATTAATTTAGACTAAGAAAAATTAATTTAGACACTAAATAAAATATTTAGACACATTAATGGGCTGTAGAAAAATTAATAAATAAAAGACTTAATTTATTTAAAGCATTTAAATTTTAGGCAATCAGCTCAATGAGCTGGAACGAGCTCGAATGAGCTCAAATTGAGCTCGAATGAGCTAATCCGGCTCAATTTGGAAGTGCATGAAGATGCACTTGAGCTCTACGGCACTTGGGTATTTGAATTCGAGCTCATCAGTTTGCAAAACGTTAGAGGGCCTAGGCATGCCCGTATCATCCCTCCCCTCTTCAAGACGATTTGTCCTTGAATCGACCCGTTGGTTGTCTGAAAAAAACTCCTTTTGGCTCGGTTTACCTCGGTCAAATGGGGCGGATAATAATCATAGTACCTGGAGAAGATAACCACAAGTTAGCAAACATTCTTGCAAACCAAATATAAGCAATACAAGATAAATAGATGGCACGCAAACGGGCATAAACATATTATCATACAAGAGTAACAAAGCCTTATCAAATTTTTGAAACATGATGGAATTAGCTTCAGAACGTGCATACGATTTAAATGAATTCCACAAGTCAAAAATTTCATGCGCATAACACATCAAATGATGGACATACTCGTCACAGGCAAGTAGTGGAGAAAATGCATAAGGCACTCGAAATGGAACAATCAAACCTTGCTTTGAATGATACATTAGTTCACTCGCACATGAATTATCGAACACAAGAATCTTTTCATCAATCATTAAAGCAGATAGAACACTCTCAGTCAAAATAGAATGGCTAAGCATTTCATGATCTAAGTGTTTTATAGAAATGAAATCAACACCATGTGTCCTATCAACTTTCGAAGAGAGCACAAATGTATCAACAAATGCTTCATGACACTTATAAAAAATAACTATCTTTTTGTCAAGATCCAAAACAGAGAGTTTATTATCGAACAAGATAGAATAATTAAGAGCATCACGTTTTAAGGGTTTTACAAGAATAAAATCAGCAACGTGATTCTTGTCAACATCCGAATAGAACAAAATGGATTCAAAGGTGTCTAGTGTCTTACCTTCGGGAGTTGAAAGAAAAATATCGACTTTACCTTTCTCCTTTAGTACAAACCTTCGCTCTTCGAAAACGTAGTGTAGTCGTGGTTTCGCGTTCGACTCAATCCTTTTTGATTGAAACGTAAATTTCATGTAACGACCCGAAATTGGGCCTAGTAGGATTGGGCTCATTGGGCCTTGAGCGTAGAAGTGTTTTAAAAATTTTAGAGAATAAGAGAACGGCATTATTTCAAGTTGGACTTATTAGGAAGGTGATTTTAGAAAGTTACGGGGTTCTATGAAGTTTCGGGTTCAAGTTGGGCTTTAGTAAAATTTTGTGTTTTAGCACTTTAAGGAGAGATAGTAAGTGGCATCAAGGCTTATGGAAATAAGAGAGTAATTTGCTTGCATAATTGAGCATATGGTAAAGAGGTTATGGCGCCACATGAAGGACTTTGAGGGAGGAGGTTCAAATCCCATCAAGTGCAAAATTTTGACTATTTTTTTGTACTCTTTCCCTAAGTGTCGGCCAAGCTTGTAAATAAGGCAAGTTGGACTTTTTAATTTTGGCAAGGTGGCTAAGGAAATATGGTAAGAAAGAGTGGATGGAAAGGAGTAAAAGAAAAGGGAAGGAATAGGGAACATGTTGGCATTTTTAGTGGGGGATGTTTTGGAAAGGTTTTATTTGGTTTATGTTCATCTTTTGGTAAAGATGATAATGGTTTGGGAAAGGGAGAGGGTAGCCGAATTTTGATGGGAGCATTTTGATAGTTTTGGTGTTGGTTAGGCCTAATTCCTTTTGGCATCCCTTGTGTTCATTCTTTCAACTTCTCCTCTCATTGCCGCAACTTCAAGACAATAGTGGGCATTTTCTCTTTTCTTTCTTGTCTTGCCAAAAACACCTAGCCTTTGTGACCAATTATTTTCACTCATCTTCTCTTGAAAACCGAAACTACCTATCCTTCTTTGTTGTCTTGCTACTAGTGCCAAACCGTGTTCTTCATTTCGGTTCATCCCTATTATTAAGGTAAAGGTTCTTTCTTCTTATTCATGTTGTTTGTTCTTTCTTCTCTTGACTTGGCTAAGCCGAAACTCTCATCCTTTAACTAAGCCGAATCTAGCCACTTGTTGTTATTTTAAACTCCTCTTATTCTCTTTTGATGAAGGCTGAATCAAGCCATCCTTGCTGCTACTTATCTTTCTCTTAGCCTTGGTTTTGAAAGTTAATTGGGACTCGTTGCAATAGCCAAGGTGCAAGACCGGATTTTAGAATCTAGTAGGGAAGGATCGCGATTGTGGTAAGTGACTCTTGTGAGTGAGTACTTTTGGACTTTTGGAACTTTTAAGAAATCGAGGCTAACTTTTGATCGATTTTATTTTTAGGGGGCAATGAAGAGTGGTTCTTTAAGGAATCCTTATCAGGTGTGTAATCCAGTACCCTTCTAAATACATGTTTGAAATGGTGAGTAATCTCATACCTCTCTGAATTTTTGTATGATATGTTCTATGATTCGGTCGAAATACCGAAGAAAACCAGAAACCGGCATCCGTGACCACTCGGGCGTGCGTATATTCGTAGTGGTAACCATATTTTTGCAATGAAACAGTTTGGTCAGCAGCAGTGACGTGATTTTGAAATATCACAAAAAATAGGATAAAGGGATTTAGAAAGTGAAGAAGATATCAAAATAAAGCTTACTGTTTCTATTTTTATATGAAAGAAACAGAGGAGGAAGAAAAATTTTATATTCTGTGATATCTTAATTTTAGTGAGACTGGTTCTGATCGACTTCGCGGTTCTCTGTTCTGTCTTGGAAAAATCGTTTAAAATTGTACAAAGGGAATTATGAGTTATAAGTTATATTTATGGATTCCTTAGTGATCTTATTTTCAATAGAAACAAGTGGGAGCAACATATGAAAACTGTACAGTGAGATATTTGAATTTCGGTTAAGAGAGGTCAGAATCGTTGGACAGTTAAAAAAGGGAAACTTTAAGGAATAAACTGTACTAAATGGTTAAGACAAAAATTTTGGAAAATTTTTAGTAAGAAGATATATGAGTCTAGTTTCAAGGAAAATTTACGGATTTAGATTTCGAGATTCCTAACTCGAGTTATAGTCAATTTAGTCAGTACGACGCAAATGGACAGTTTCGATTTTTTATACCCCACATTAGTAGTTAGGTCTAGGTTGCAGAATTACCAAAATACCCTTGGAGGGTAAATTACCGAAATACCCTTGGGTTGCGAGATTACCGAATTACCCTTAGTGGGTAAAATTACTGAATTATGAAAATGCCCCTATGGGCCGAACTACGAAAATGCCCCTAAAGGACCGAATTGTTATATTGCCTTAATGGGGTGATTTGTTATATTGCCTTAACGGGCCGATTTGATATATTGCCTTAACGGGCCGATTTG
Source organism: Gossypium sturtianum (assembly GCA_025698515.1). NCBI lineage: Eukaryota > Viridiplantae > Streptophyta > Magnoliopsida > Malvales > Malvaceae > Gossypium > Gossypium sturtianum. Next base: position 84,792,046 of record CM046950.1, on the reverse strand, counting down.
ATATATAGCCATAATGGGCCGATTTGACATACTGCTTAATGGGCCGATCTGATATATTGCTAAATGGGCCGATCTGATATATTGCTTAATGGGCCGAATTGTTATAATGCCCTAATGGGCCGATTTTGTTAAGTGTTAATGGGCCAAATTGTTTGTAATAAATCTCTGAGTTATTAATTATCATGGTTATATTGTAAATATCATGATTTACAATGTATGTTGCATTTACATAAGTTGCATGGGATTGGGATATTGATGATCGGGGAAGTGAAATTTGGTGGCTCTGCCACATATTCTGGTGACTCTGTCACATTTTGTCTGGTGGCTAAGCCACGTATATTCTGTTATTCTAGTGGCTTGTCCACAATTCGAATTTGATATAAATGGATAAATGCCTACGATTGGTGTGTAGGCGAGGTGGGTTGACTTGATCCCCACAGGTGTGTTGGATGGTACGGGTGGTGTGTAGCGGATGGATTATTAGGTTGGTTTGGGATTGCATACATTCATACATTTGCTTCATTTTAAGATTTTTATGTAAAAGGGCTTAGGCCCATGATATTGCTATATGGGTTCAGGCCCAGTGGATGACGGTAAGGGGTTTCACACTGAGTTCTTGTAACTCACTCCCCCTTTTCTTAACCCTTATAGGTAATGCTCCGTAATGAGGACTTGGGCCCATGGATGACTCGGTGGAGGCCATACTTCAGAAATGGTGTTATTGAACCTTAAATTCCTATTTCGGTTTATTTTATTATTTTTGTAACATCCCAAAAATGGGGTTATTTTGGAATTTAATTATTTTTCTCATTACGAACTGATGTGATATTATTTATGGAATGTTAAGGCTTAATTATGGATTTTTAGTAAGCTCGAGTAGTGGGGAAAATATTATTTTCAAGCTTTGAGGTAGGGAGCCTTAACAAGTGGGGGTTATAAGAATAAATGGGGATATTTTAACACAAGAGGAGCCTAGAATAAGTGGCAAAGCAAGCTCACTTAAGAGCTAACATGTGACGCCACACCAAGCAAGGGAGAGCCTGGGTTCGAGTCACAAAATTCCCTTTCTTTTTGCTCTTTATTTGGACGGCACAAGAGGGAGAGTTTTTCTCCCTTCAAACTCTTTTATTAAGTATTATTAAGGGATAATAGGAGAGTTTTATTTGTTTAATTATAGTAATAATAAGAGGATATTCATGGATAATTGATGGATGATTAGGGGATTATTTTTATTAATTCAAAATTATTTGAATTAAATCAAATGGGTGGCCTAGAGAAAAGCTAGGTGTTGGCCGAATTTGGAACTCCTTGTTGAAGAGGAGTGGACGGCTAAGAGACTGAGTATAGGGGGGGAGAGTGCCGAATTCTCTTAAGGCACCTATTCATCTTTTGATTCTTTTTTCTTTTTCCTTTGCAAATAGCCGAATTTCCCTCTCTCTCATCTTCTATTTTTCACTTCTTTCTCATTCTCTCAAAACCGAAACCACCATTGTCATCTTCCTCTTTTTCTTCTTTTTGCTTAACACCAAAAACCCCTCTACTCCTTTCTTTGTCGAAACCCCTATCTCCCTTTTTCCACTATTTCTTTCTTTCTCTCTAGCCGAACATACTCCATTGGTGTGCCGAAATCTCTTTTCTTCCAAAAAGATCTACTTTGGCCGAATATCAAGTGGGCATAGGTTCTTCTCAAGATTTTCTCTCCAATCAGTTGTAAAGGGTAAGTGATGGCCGAAACCCTTCTTTCCATATTTTCTCTGTCGACTTATAGGTTGGAGAAAAGCCGAAATCTGATATTCTAATGGCTAACTATTTCTCTTCCTTGGAACCGATTCCATTAGGTATCCCGAGATTTTGAAGTACTCAATCCCAACTCCTATTCTCTAATAATCGGCTTGGGTAAGTGGTGGTAAGAAGATTTCATTTAGTTTGTATTCGATTAAAAGCCGAAGGCTACTGACATTGTCCATTGACCGATTATAGTTTGTGAACCAGATTCGTGATTTGGGTGCTGAAGCTAGTATCCAAAGCAAGTAGGTAAGGATTCGGGTTCACGAGGAACCCCTCTCAAATAATTTGATTTGGCCGAATAGGCCATAATACTAACCCAAGTATTGGCCGAATATAGGGACAAGTAGATCTGGGGTGACCAACGTTTCTTTTCGGGATTTAAAACATCCAAGGGTGACAGGTGTGTACATACACACTTATAATTAATTAAATGTACTAAACTATTGTGTGTGCTAACCGGATCTGTGTAGATTCGGGATTAATACCATGAATGGTATAAGCAAGGAACAGGTAAGTCCTTGTTGACTATGAAATATTTTAAGATGCTTTTGGGAAGCATGGTGTGTCTAATACACGTTGCAAATTGCTGATGATAAAACCTGTACATGTGATTAAGTATATGTAACATCTATTTATGTGACCGATGTGGGATTGACCGAGTGAGAGGCGCAAAGTGATATTTCGTGTTGACGAAAGCACCGTTGTTTTGGTAACACACTCGTGACTATATGTCACCGAGAGGTTTGGTACCTCCAGAGGTTTGGTACCTCATAGCGACTTGTCCACGTGGTTAACACCACCGTGGGTTGGCCCCACTTGAGATATGGGATCGTCGCGGTGATTTGGTATCACACGATGGGTTGGCCCCATCACCCGATTTGTGTCCACGGACACGGTGCTTTGTAGCACATCGTGACTATATGTCACCAAAGGGTTTGGCACCACCGGTGTTTTGGTAACACATTGTGACTACGGTCACCAAAGTGGTTTGGTACCACATGGGGTAGACAAAGGCGTTTGGTTGGCTAGGTTGGGTGCATGACTTAGTGCATGATGATTGATTATATGTCATGTATGAAATTGTTTAAATACGAGGAAGGGTTACATATCGAGTCTTGGTGACTCACCTTCTCCTTTAACATTTTTCGGTGACTCGTAGATGGCGGTTGAGGAGCCGTTGGACTCGAGGTGGCCATGCAAAGGACTTTAATTAATTGAACTTTAACTTAGTTATTTTATTTTATTGGGTTGTTTTTATTTTGGTTGTAATAAGGCCTCCGTAAACTTTATTTTTGTTATTTCTTATATGTTGGATATTTTGTTTAAACTATATTATTAAAACTGAATTAAAATCACATGTTTTTCTTAAATTAACACGAAAATGTTTTATCATGCCATCGGGCACACTTGAAATTTGTATAATAACCGGTCTTAATTAAATTTCCAAATTAAATCTAAGTATAGTTTCGGCAAGATAACCAAAAGCGAGGAGTTTTTCAACAAAACTTAAATTGGTTCTAGATGGTGTTCAAAAAGTTTTTCTCCGTAACAAATCAAATTCGGTCGTAGTGTTTGGGCCGGGTTTGGGTTGTTACAAAATTGGTATCGAGCCCGCCAAAGCTCATACTGTGGGGCCCAAGGCCCAAAAATGTTTTGGTAGGCCTTATGGAATGATTTTTGGTTTTTGAACAGCATGGCCCGAGTCTCCTGCACCAATCCGCCGCCTGTAAGTATATCTAAACCTCTTGGTGAATTATATTCTGTAGAAGGGTAGGAAGCATGGAACGTAGATAGACTTATAGGACTTAGACCCTAAGGTTAGATTACTCAAACACAAACGAAGCATAAGACTTAAGGAACTAAACCAACCTATGACTTAGTCAATGAGCTAGGGTGTGTAAACCCTGCACGCATGTCTAGGATTGGATCCTAAGAGCCTAGTATTTAAGCGATCCTCGTGACTCACCTCCTCTTCGCAGTATCCTGCCCGTGCGTAGCTTCTGTTCACCCTAACTCGTAAGGCTCGGTGGTGTGGTAACCTCTGTGCGCATGTCTAGAAAGGTTCAAAGGGGGAGCTTGGTATTTAAGCGGTCCGCGTGACCCACCTCCTCTTCACTCGACTCGCTGGTGCGTAGCTTTGGTTCACCCCGACCAGGAGGGGGCTCGGTCATAGGCTAAACACAATGATTAAAACCCAAAAGGGAATCACCTTGTTTTTCAAATAGAATGAAACCACAAACCCTGATGTTTTCAAAACTTGTCCAATAACTTTCTCAAACCCTAGAACATTACTTTTACAACGTTTTTCTCGGAAAACTTGACTTGTGGAAAATTACAGAAATACCCCTAGGAGTAAAATTACCAAAATGCCCTCGACCCATAAAATATTAATTCAATGGTTTTGCTCAAAAATTTCAATGATTTTACAGACATTCAAAAATATTGCTTTGAAAATCATCAGCAAAATATTTTGGTTCTAGAAAATTACGAAAATACCCACAGGAAAAAGACGAAAATACCTCGGGATAGAAATGGGCGTAAATGTCCGATGAGCGAATAGGTATGGAAAGTATTAAGGAATGGATGCATGAACTTCTTTGTGTGAGCTAGGAAAGAAGACTAAAACATTGTTTGCTCGAAAGAATCTCTGATTAAACTCTATCCATAAAATTTCTTCGCGACTAATCAAGTGAAACAAATGCTAACGCATAAAATTTTTCTTAATCGATTAAAAGCGCGTAGATAGAATGAGTTCTAGAGGACGTGGACGCCGTGGACGTGGTAGGGGTAGGATGACGGTGTCCGAACCCGTCAGTCGACAAGGTTCGAAAAATGAGGTACCATCGCCACCACCACCTCCTACTTTTAGAGTGAGGAGCCGGATCGCACCGGTGGCGAGGCGGTATCGCAAGTCGTGTTGCGAGTCTTGGAGATGGTGGCTGGGGTGGTGGAAATGTGGGAGCTCGGAAATCGTCCCTCGAGCGACTCCGATCTAACGGAGCGGAGGTATTCGAGGTGTGTCGGGAGTGGCACCCGTCTGGCAATGAATATCGCTAGAGTCAATCGAAAGAATCATGGATGACCTTGACTGACCGAGGAAGAAAAGCTAAAAGAAGCGTGTCGCTTCTAAAGGATGAAGCGTGCTCGGTGGTGGCTTACGGTTCGAGATGGGGCTACAGCAGATGATTTGACTTGGGAGTATTTCGAACCACCTATCGGAAGAAGTATGTGGGTATCACTACATACACCGACGCCGCAGAGAAAGGCTTTTCCGGGATTAGTGCAAGGAACTAAGTCCGTGTCGGAATATGAGGCGTAATTTTTAAGGCCGAGCGGTAGCTGCTAGAGGCATCGTGGCTCTCGAACATGAGCGCTGTGTCCGCTTTGAGGACGGACTCGAGATGATTTAAGGTTACCGATTGCCCCACAAGTTCGTGAGTTCTCATCCCTAGTGGAGAAGGCTAAGGTAGCCGGAAGGGATCAAGGAGGCCGTGAGGCAAAGCTATAGTAGGAATAATCGTAAGAGAGGATTTGGATCACCGGATCAAGCGGTAGTGCTCGAGAAAAGGCTAGGCCAAGTGGGCCCAATCAGGCGGCAAGGCCCACGACTACTAATCAGAGGCCGACTCAGTGTAATCGCTGTGGAAAGACCCATTGGGGAGGTTGTTGGACCGGTGATAAAGGATGTTTTGAGTGTGGGTCTTTGGAGCTTCGTGTCAGAGATTGTCCCCAAAAACTAGCTAAGAAGCAGCCAGAGGGGCAGAACCGTGCTCAGGATAGAAATGTAGGACCACAAAGGGGTCGTGGTAATGGCAGAGGAAACAACGGTCCTAACCGAGGTCGTGGAACTCAAGGCGAGGTTCAGGGCAACACAGCAGGCTAGGCACCGGCTTAGTTTACGCAGTGAGGTGTCGCGAGGAAGGTGACGCACCGGATGTCATAACCGCACGCTTTTTAATCTTTGGTTCTCCTTATGTTGCATTGATTGATGTGGGCTCGACGCACTCGCATACATTGCTAGTAGTGTGGTAGGAACTATGGACCTAAACTCAAAACCGCTTCTAGGAGATGACCAGAGTTAGCCCTTTAGGTCACTCTGTAAGAGTAGACAAACTTTATAGAGACGTACTCTAGAACTTCAAGGGTAGTATTTGTGGTCGATCTAATGGAACTACCGTTTGGGGAGTTCGATTTGATCCTTGGAATGGACTGGCTGGTTAAGTATCAAGCGAATTTGGATTGCGCGGCTAAGCGCATGGTTCTTAAGACGGCTGAAGGTGATGAAGTGGTTATGATAGGAGATAGAAGGAACTACCTATCCAGTGTAGTGTCTGCCTTGAAGGCTGAAAAGATGGTCAAGAAGGGATGTAAGGCGTATTTGGTTCAAATCTGTGCTTTGGAAGCTAAGGGGTTAGTAGTTGAAAAGGTTCGAACGGTTGGGGAATTTGCTGATGTGTTCCCAGAAGAACTTCTGGGTCTGCCTCCAGATCGGGAAGTCGAATTCGGTATAGACTTGCTACCTGGAATGGCACCTGTGCTTATAGCACCATACCGAATGGCACCAAAGGAATTGGTGGAGCTAAAGGCTCAAATTCAGGAGCTCTTGGATAGAGGGTTTATTCGACCAAGTATATCTCCGTGGGGAGCACCTGTGTTGTTTGTCAAGAAGAAGGACGGTTCTATGCGGATGTGCATCGATTACCGCCAACTGAACAAGCTAACAATCAAGAACAAATACCCGTTGCCTCGGATTGACAACTTGTTTGATCAACTGAAGGGTGCCTCGGTGTTTTCGAAGATAGACCTTAGGTCAGGTTACCATCAACTTAAGGTGAAGGAGGTTGATGTGCACAAAACGGCATTCAGAACTCGGTATGGGCATTTCGAGTTCTTGGTGATGCCATTCGGATCGACCAACGCCGGCGGCATTTATGGACTTGATGAACAGAGTATTTCAACGAGATTTGGACCAATTTGTCGTGGTGTTCATAGACGACATATTGGTCTATTCTAAGACGGAGGAGGAGCATGACAAGCATTTACGGATAGTTCGCAAGTATTGAGGAGAAGCGATTATATGCCAAATTCGATAAGTGCGAATTTTGGGTGAGGAAGTGGCTTTCTTAGGTCATGTAGTGTCACCAAGGAATTAGAGTTGACCCTCGCAAGATTGAAGCAATTGGATTGGAAACCACCTAGGTCGGTGGTGAAATACGAAGTTTTCTCGGGTTTAGCAGGTACTATCGGAGATTCGTGAGGATTCTCTCTAATAGAAGCGCCCGTTAACTAAGTTGCTAAGGAAAGGTGTCCCATTTGTATGGGCGGAGAGGCGACAGGAAGCTTTGATAAGCTAAGGAAAATCTTGACTAAGCTCCGGTTTTGGTACACTGAAGCGGGAAGTTATTCACGATCTATTGTGATGCATCTCACACCGGGTTTGGGATGTGTGTTGATGCAGATGGGAAGGTAGTAGCCTATGCATCCCGTCGCTTAAGACCGCATGAGGTTAACTACCCAACGCACGACTTGGAGTTAGCGGCGATCATCTTCGCTCAAAGATATGGAGACATTACCCGTATGGAGAGAAGTCGATAGTCTACACGGATCACAAAAGCTTGAGGTATCTTCCGACTCGTAGGATCTGAATCGAGACAGCGTCGGTGGATTGAACTACTAAAGGATTACGATTGTTCAATCGAGTACCATCCGGTAAGGCTAATGTGGTAGCCGACGCATTGAGCCTAAGGTTGTAACGGACTTAAGAGCAATGTTCGCTCGGTTGAGTCTATATGATGATGGGAGTCTTTTGGCGGAACTCCAAGTAAAGCCAACATGGATTGAGGAGATTAAGGAAAAGCAGTTAGTGGATGAAGGCTTGAGCGCTAAGAAGGTACAAGTTCAAGATGGTGGTTTGGAAGGGTACAGTCTGTCTAGTGATGGAGTGCTTTGTTTTCAAGGACGAGCTTGTATGCCAAGGGATACAGGATTAAGGCAGAAAATTCTCCAAGATGCACATAGTAGCCCATACGCTATGCATCCTGGGGGAAGCAAGATGTATGGAGATTTGTGAAAGCAGTTCTGGTGGCCGGGGTTGAAGCGTGAGATAACTGAGTTCGTAGGGAAGTGTCTGACGTGCCAGCAGGTTAAGGCTGAACATCAGTTACCATCGGGATTACTTCAACCGATAAAGATCCCTCAATGGAAATGGGAGAGGATCACCATGGATTTTGTTAGTGGGTTACCCCTTACGCCCACCAAGAAGGATGCAATTTGGGTAATTGTGGATCGCCTGACTAAATCAGCTCACTTCATGCCGGTGAGAATGGATTACTCACTCCAGAAGCTAGCGAAGCTGTAAGTGGGTGAAATAGTGAGGTTACATGGTGTGCCAGTATCGATTATCTCGGATAGGGATCCCAGATTCACGTCAAGGTTTTGGAAAGCGTTGCATCAAGCTTTGGGTACACGGTTAGATTTTAGTATGGCTTTCCATCCACAATCTGACGGACAATCGGAAAGGGTGATACAGATTTTGGAAGACATGTTAAGAGGTTGTGTATTGGATTTTAGTGGTAGTTGGGAAGAGTACCTACCATTAGCGGAATTAAACTTATAACAATAGTTATCAAGCGAGTATTCAAATGGCTCCATACGAGGCCCTATATGGACGAAAATGCCGTACTCCTACATGTTGGACGGAGTTGGGGAACAACAAGTTCGGGTCCAGAATTGGTACAGAGACGGAAGACAAAGTTAAGGTGATTCGGTCTCGTCTCAAGGAAGCATCGGATAGGCGTAAGTCTTATGCCGATCTCAAACGCAAGGAAATGGAGTATCTTTGTGGGAGACAAAGTCTTTACGAAAGTGTCGCCTTGGAAAAAGGTGTTGAGATTTGGACAAAAGGGAAGCCGAGCCCAAGGTTCATCGGGCCATATACAGATTTATAAAGCGAGTAGGACCGGTAGCTTATCGCCTAGAGCCGCTGCCAGAATCGAATCGATTCATGACGTCTTTCATGTATCGATCTTTGAGACGGTATCGGTTAGATCCTTCGCACGTTGTGCCAAAAGATGCGCAGATTGAGGTGAACTCGGATTTATCTTTTGAAGAGGAACCGTTCGGATTGTAGACCGAGATGTGAAGGTTCTACGAGGAAGGCGGTGCCTTTAGTGAAAGTGTTATGGCGGAACCACGAAGTGGAAGAAGCTACGTGGGAGCCCGAGGAGGTGATGCGGCAGCAATACCCCCATCTCTTTTGATCAAGGAATTTCGGAGACAAAATTTATTTTAAGGGGGGTAGAACTGTAACTTCCCAAAAATGGGGTTATTTTGGAATTTAATTATTTTTCTCATTACGAACTGATGTGATATTATTTATGGAATGTTAAGGCTTAATTATGGATTTTTAGTAAGCTCGAGTAGTGGGGAAAATATTATTTTCAAGCTTTGAGGTAGGGAGCCTTAACAAGTGGGGGTTATAAGAATAAATGGGGATATTTTAACACAAGAGGAGCCTAGAATAAGTGGCAAAGCAAGCTCACTTAAGAGCTAACATGTGACGCCACACCAAGCAAGGGAGAGCACGGGTTCGAGTCACAAAATTCCCTTTCTTTTGCTCTTTATTTGGACGGCACAAGAGGGAGAGTTTTTCTCCTTCAAACTCTTTTATTAAGTATTATTAAGGGATAATAGGAGAGTTTTATTTGTTTAATTATAGTAATAATAAGAGGATATTCATGGATAATTGATGGATGATTAGGGGATTATTTTTATTAATTCAAAATTATTTGAATTAAATCAAATGGGTGGCCTAGAGAAAAGCTAGGTGTTGGCGAATTTGGAACTCCTTGTTGAAGAGGAGTGGGCGGCTAAGAGACTCGAGTATAGGGAGAGTGCCGAATTCTCTTAAGGCACCTATTCATCTTTTGATTCTTTTTCTTTTCCTTTGCAAATAGCCGAATTTCCCTCTCTCTCATCTTCTATTTTTCACTTCTTTCTCATTCTCTCAAACCCAAAACCACCATTGTCATCTTCCTCTTTTTCTTCTTTTTGCTTAACACCAAAAACCCCTCTACTCCTTTCTTTGTCGAAACCCCTATCTCCCTTTTTCCACTATTTCTTTCTTTCTCTCTAGCCAACATACTCCATTGGTGTGCCAAATCTCTTTTCTTCCAAAAGATCTACTTTGGCCGAATATCAAGTGGGCATAGGTTCTTCTCAAGATTTTCTCTCCAATCGGTTGTAAAGGGTAAGTGATGGCGAAACCCTTCTTTCCATATTTTCTCTGCAATAGACTTATAGGTTGGAGAAAAGCCGAAATCCGATATTCTAATGGCTAACTATTTCTCTTCCTTGGAACCGATTCCATTAGGTATCCCGAGATTTTGAAGTACTCAATCCCAACTCCTATTCTCTAATAATCGGCTTGGGTAAGTGGTGGTAAGAAGATTTCATTTAGTTTGTATTCGATTAAAAGCCGAAAGCTACTTGACATTGTCCATTGACCGATTATAGTTTGTGAACCAGTTCGTGATTTGGGTGTCTTTGAAGCTAGTATCCAAAGCAAGTAGGTAAGGATTCGGGTTCACGAGGAACCCTCTCAAATAATTTGATTTGGCCGAATAGGCCATCATACTAACAAGTATTGGCCGAATATAGGGACAAGTAGATGCAGGGTGACCAACGTTTCTTTTCGGGATTTAGAACATCCAAGGGTGACAGTGTGTACATACACACTTATAATTAATTAAATGTACTAAACTATTGTGTGTGCTAACCGGATCTGTGTAGATTCGGGATTAATACCATGAATGGTATAAGCAAGGAACAGTAAGTCCTTGTTGACTATGAAATATTTTAAGATGCTTTTGGGAAGCATGGTGTGTCTAATACACGTTGCAAATTGCTGATGATAAAACTTGTACATGTGATTAAGTATATGTAACATCTATTTATGTGACCGATGTGGGATTGACCGAGTGGAGGGGCAAAGTGATATTTCGTCTTGACGAGCACCAGTGTTTTGGTAACACATCGTGACTATATGTCACCGCAGGTTTGGTACCTCCGGAGGTTTGGTACCTCATAGCGACTTGTCCTCGTGGTTAACACCACCGTGGGTTGGCCCCACTTGAGATATGGGATCGTCGCGGTGATTTGGTATCACACGATGGGTTGGCCCCATCACCCGATTTGTGTCCACGGACACCGGTGCTTTGGTAGCACATCGTGACTATATGTCACCGGTGGTTTGGCACCACCGGTGTTTTGGTAACACATTGTGACTACGGTCACCAAAGTGGTTTGGTACCACATGGGGTAGACAAAGGCGTTTGGTTGGCTAGGTTGGGTGCATGACTTAGTGCATGATGATTGATTATATGTCTGTGTATGAAATTGTTTAAATACGAGGAAGGGTTACATCTCGAGTCTTGGTGACTCACCTTCTCCTTTAACATTTTTCAGTGACTCGTAGATGGCGGTTGAGGAGCCGGTTGGACTCGAGGTGGCCATGCAAAGGACTTTAATTAAATGAACTTTAACTTAGTTATTTTATTTTATTGGGTTGTTTTTATTTTGGTTGTAATAAGGCCTCCGTAAACTTTATTTTTGTTATTTCTTATATGTTGGATATTTTGTTTAAACTATATTATTAAAACTGAATTAAAATCACATGTTTTTCTTAAATTAACACGAAAATGTTTTATCATGCCATCGGGCACACTTGAAATTTGTATAATAACCGGTCTTAATTAAATTTCCAAATTAAATCTAAGTATAGTTTAGGCAAGATAACCAAAAGCGAGGAGTTTTTCAACAAAACTTAAATTGGTTCTAGATGGTGTTCAAAAAGTTTTTCTCCGTAACAAATCAAATTCGGTCGTAGTGTTTGGGCCGGGTTTGGGTTGTTACAATTTTTCTATTTTGGTTTAAGTTGTAATAAGGCCTCTGATATGTTTTAAATTGCTTTATGTTTAGTCGTACTTATTATATTGCTTCAATTATTTTAACGGGGATTTTCTAAAATCATAAATAATGGTTTTCCAAAATTGATTAATAAATGGATTTTATAACAAACTTTTACAAATATTTTAACTCGAAAATTTTCTCTCGAATTATCAACAATATTTTCAAAAGCCACGGTTTTAAAGCTCACTACCTCGATTTTTGACTCATCAAACGATCTCTCAAAAATACTTGTATTTTATCTACGTTTTCGCAACGATTTCAAAATGCTTCTGCAACTCTATTTCTAAACATCACATTTTTATTTTGTTCATTTCAAATATGCTTTCGCTACTAAAAAGGTTTTTTTTTTTTAAAGATTATTACGTTTTCAAGTAGTTAACAATTGCTTAAGTGTTTTTGGTTTTAACAAAGAGGCTGTATTTCTCAAGCAATTTTTTAATAATCGCAAAGATGATTTTTTTTATTCCATGTGACACACTAGATTCGGGCCTAACTTCTAGGCTGGGTTTGGGGTGTTACATTTCAAGTGTAACCACAAAATTTGTTTACAGAGCGAATAAAAATTTAAAACAAAATGAACAAATCTCGCCAACTTACTCAAAAACCAAGTATCGAAACAAGAGAAATTCTTCAAACATACCAGATGATACTTGAATTTTCCACAGAACAAATCAGAACGTATTCCCGATTTAAAAACTTGATTTTGATTATTTGATTCAAAATGAGTCAATGGTTTCGATGATTCAAACATATTAAACCAATATGAATAATGCATACTCAAGATCGAGCGATCAAAGCTCTTGACGTGCTTCAAAATAGATTTAAAAAAACTCAAAGTTTTCGTATTGGACAATGAACTAATCTCGTAATAACCACAATCAAACAAGTTGGGATTAAGAGAAAAATCATCGTCATACTTACTCGAGTCTTGCATTTGTCGGCTATGCGTCTCTCCACCATCATACTTTGCATCGCATTGATTATTAGTAGACAAACTCATTTTACCATCACTTAAAACATCAAAAATGATCGAAGGATAGCAATCAACAACATTATCCACACAATCGCAAACATTATGGAAACTTGATGGAGACGGAATAGTTTTAAAACACGCACTTTCTTTACCTTCCTTACCTTCCAGCGTGGGCGGTTCTATCTCACTTTCAACTTTACCTTTGTCAATCAAAAAAAATCATTGCTCGTCGGGAAGGTATTGAAGTTGAAGATTTTCATTGCTCGGCTTCTCAGATTCCTGAAAAGAAGAAACAGAAGAAGAATAAAGTTCTGATGGGTTAGTTAATTCAACACTCTCTTCTTCGTGCTCATCTTGTTCTCTTGTTTCTTTTTCAACATCATTTTCACTTTCTTTTTCAATCTCATTTTCAATTTTTTTCTCATTCTCAATTTTCTTTTCAAATTTCTTTTCTTCATTCTCTTTTTCTCGCATGATTTCTTTTTCCTCTCTTTTATTCTCTTTTTCTTCACTCTCATTTTTATTTTCTTTTCTCTCGAACTCTTTTTCGATTTCTTTTTCTTTATTTTCTTTTTCATTTGATGTTTCTTTTTTGTTTTGATTACAACAAGTGGATGGTGCAAAAGAATCGAAAATACTAGGATTTGTTTCTAAGATCGAAGCGATGTTCTCATAGATATCTTGATCAATTCCTCGTGAAAGATTCTTCAGACGGGACTTCTTTGAATCATAAGAAGTATAACTCATGCTTTCTTGGTCGTCACCGTAAAAGGCTTCAAACTCGTTATTCGTTTTGCTTCGCATTGAATCCTTCGTCGAATAGGAATCATAATATGAACCACTTCAAGAATGATCTTTCGTGGATGAATTCTTCAATGTATATGACCCACGTTCACTTCTTCACAAAGGTTTCTCCGTAGATAGATATGTTAAAGCTTTTAAACAAGGAGTCATACCTTCGCGATGGTAACCTTGAAAAGCCTCAAACTCGCGGTTTGACTCATACCGTCTTGAACTTCTATATGAACCATAATCTCGATTGAAATCTCGTTTTGAATGATCTTTGAAAGCGTGTCTTCGAGATGACCTTGACTTCGTCCTTTGACTTGAAGAAAGCCGTTCTTACCGGTCTCATTCCTCGATTCGATCCAAATGCTTGTGCAACTTGTCAAACTTGGTGTTCACGATGCTTCGCATTCCGTTCAATAAGTATTGATAGTCAGATTCGGAGAACACTTCTTGAGCCATGTTTATTGCTAAAAAGAAAAGACGTTATAAAGAAAGAAAATAAATAGAAAATTTAAAATGCCTTACCACAAAAAACCTCACAAGTCACTCACAAAGAAAATTTGCTCACACTCGTGTTTCATTCGTATTAAGGCTTTTTCTTTGATGAATTCTCTTGTGCCTTTTACCACTCAGTCTCGTCTCACAATTTCGTACTTTGTTTTGAAAATACCTATTGCGGCTTGAGGGTCAGTTATAAAATTGGTTAATAGAGGTTTGACGTTGGGTATCGGGGAGGCTTAAAAACAAAGAAAACAAAAGTATGTGTGGCGTTAGGATGGAAAGGATGAAAAGGGACCCAAATGATGGTAGGGGGTTTTGAAGATCGGGTAGAAGGAATGAGAACACAAAAGCTTGCAAAAACTTTCACCTTTTTTTTTAACTCGTATCTTACTTTTCGTAATTCTTTTTTTTTACTTCAATACAAAATATGCTAATACAAGAAACAAAAAATTACAACTTGTAAATTTTTTTTGTTCGATTTTTTTAAACTTACGAACTAACTTTCGACTTCACGATCGTCGACAAAATTCCTCGTTTGGTAGCTCTGATACCAGATGATACAGTCCGTCTCGGGGAGAGTCAAAAAGTATGCAAGTTCCCCAATCATCTACGAGGAGGAGATAAGCCTTCGGGAAAATAATCAAAGAATATGGATGAAAATAGATTAAAGTTGCGGAAGCTGTCAAAAAGTGATGATAATTTGACTAAGTATGGAGATGGATTGTTAATGAAAAAAAATGATTGCAATTTGGCCATTAATGAAGGTAGTGGACGGAAATGGACTAAATTAACCTTATAATATATGTTTCATGTAATATTTATTAAAGGTTAAATAGGTAAAACAATAATAATGTTAAAATAGGTTATATTCTATCAAATTAAAACATGAAAGTGGCTATTATTCCCCATCTTCCACCAAAATAAGAACCAAAGAAGAGAGTTTGAAGCTTTGATAAATTTGGCTAGGGCTTAGCTTGATTAAGGTAAGTTTTTGACTCAGTTTTTGATAATTTCTACGTTTTTGCGATCGTTGCTTTGTGCTCTAGCTAGCCCATGCTTTAATTTTAGAATTTAATGGTGATTTTGAGATATGCCATTGATGAATGTTTGAGCTTTGTGATAGTTGATGATGAAATATGGAAGATATGTGAAGGATGAACATGTTTTGTCTTTGAATTTTTAGTGAAATTGAGTAATTTAGGCTTAATTGTGAAAATGAGAAATTGGAGGACTAAAATGTGTAATAAATGAAATGTGTGGGCTTGTATTAGCATGGGAAGAATTCGGCTAAGCTTATGTGAATAGAAATTTGGTGTATTTTGTGATTTGATGAATTAGGGACTAAAGTGTCGAAATGTGAAAATGTGAGGGCTATTTTGCAAAATGCCCTAAATATGTGTGTATGGACTAAATTGAATGAATTGGTGATTGAATGAGTTAAATTTAAATGTGTATAGACCAAGAAAAGAGAGGTTTGGATCGAGATCGAGGTAAAGACAAAGTGCTCAATTAATCGACCGTTTCGATATTTCGACGTCTGTGGTAAGTTCGGATATAATACTTACCATTAAAATTGTATCTATCTGATGAGAAATGAATGAATTTATATTAATGAAATGGAAATGTGTTATATATGAACTCGAGTATTGAGGCACTAAGTGTGCAAATTTAGAAGCGAGACAGAGATTATTAGCACTGTGTGTGCAAAACAATAGAAGCTTCGGCTTATTGAGTTGGCACTGTGTGTGCGATACCGATATAAGTTCGGTTTAACGTATTGGCACTAAGTGTGTGATGACAATTATGTTTGACTACGAAAATGGCACTAAGTGTGCAAATCAATCAAAAGAATAGAAAAGGCTGATTGAAATGTAAAGTCGAGAGGTTGGGTAGCATGATTGGTGAGTAACTATGTGTTGGCAAAGGTATGTATGATACCTATGTGGTGGGTGAATTTGAAAGTAGATGAATGGAAGGTTATGTGAGTATTGGATATAGTTGAGCTTGTGTATCATTGGTAAATTATCTATGTGATGGTTCAATTTGTAGATTGATTTGATTTAATGAGTTAGTTGTATTATATTACGAACTTACTAAGCTTTTGAAAGCTTACTGTGTGATTTGTTTTTCTGTTTTACAGTGTCAGTAAAGCTAGCTCGGATCTGGGGATCGTCAGTGACTTAATCACACTATCGGCTATCTATTTCGGTACTTTTGAAAGATATACATATTTGGTATATGGCA
The DNA here is from genome assembly GCA_025698515.1 of Gossypium sturtianum. Lineage (NCBI taxonomy): Eukaryota > Viridiplantae > Streptophyta > Magnoliopsida > Malvales > Malvaceae > Gossypium > Gossypium sturtianum. The sequence continues at coordinate 84,775,782 of CM046950.1, read as the reverse complement.
TGTATAGGCTAGAAGTCATGATATGTTTTGAAATGTTGGATCTTGCCATGTGATGTGGCTAGAAAGTTGAATGTTGATGGTTCATATGAGAGGCAATGAAAATGATGAAAGTGGTATGAATTAGTGAGGTTGGAAATGGTATTTTTCATGCTTGAATTAGTTGAAGGAAATAATGTTTTATGTGTGAATTTGTGGCTTGATTAAGTGATGTTTTGCTAACATGATTTAGGATGTGAAATTTGTATTTTAGTTGGACTTATTTGATATGAGTTTGAGCATGGCTATAGATGGTATGGTTAATGATGGATTGATGCTTATATTGGCATGTTTGGTTGCAAATTTTGAGACATGAATTGGTATTGATTTGAGGCTTGTAGGTGATTCAATGTGTGGGAGGCAAGTTTGGCCTTGAAAATGGCCTATAATTGCCCACACGGTTGAGCATACAGGCGTGTGGCTCGACCGTGTCTTTTCGAATTTGTAATTTGATTCAAGTCGCTCTCGACCACGAGTGACACACACATGCATGTGGCCGTGGTGGTGCAAGTCAGGCTCGACCATGGGTGAAGCAAATGGGTGTGTCTCAGGCCGTGTGAACAAGTCAGTAGGTATGCCCTGTTTTGCCACGGCTTGGACACATGGGCGTGTCCAAGGCCATGTGAGGCACACGGCCTTCCCACACGGGCGTGTGACCTCTGCAGTTTTGAAAAATGTTTGAATTTCAAAAATTTTTGTATGTGTTCGGTTTAGTCCCGACCTCTTTCTAACATGTGTTTATAGTCTCGTAGACCATTTTAAGGGGCTATATGATTATATTTGAATATGATTGAATGATAATTGACTTTGTGTTGTGAAATGGATATGAAATGTTCTGATTGACCGGTAATGCCTCTTAACCCTATTCTGGCAACAGTTACGGGTTAGGGGTGTTACATTTTATTGGTATCAGAGCTACAGTTTAGTCGATTCTCGGACTAACGTAGCGTGTGTGACTCTAGCTATACATGCTATATATATTGCGATAGTGTGATGAATCCTGATAGCTAAAAATGTGTTTTTATATAGTAATGGATCCCGATCGAGCAGTTGCTAACGATGTAGAGAGTAATGCGCCTGCTCCCGCTCAAGGGACAACGCCGGCCACATCTAGGCCGAATGATGGTAGCCAAGAGGGAGAGGCTAAACAAGCCTTCTTCCGAATGATGAGTGAGTGGTTTTCAGAGTTCGTTCGAATGAATCTGGCTGCTCTACAACCTCCACCCCCACAAGAGCCTGTCATGCCACAAGTTGCATATCCGATTCGATTGAATAAGCCTCCTGTGGATAAGATTAGAAAGTATGGGGCTGAAGAGTTTAGGGCCACAGCTGATGATAATGCCGAGCGAGCTGAGTTTTGGCTCAAGAATACAATCCGAGTGTTCGATGAGATGTCGTTGACTCCTGATGTAACACCCCTAACCCGTATCCGTCGCCGGATTAGGGTTACGAGGTCTTACCATAACAATTACCAAGTCCATACACTCCATCCAACTAACACTTGATAAATTCATATCATTTCATGCTATCACAAATGAATATATATATATTCTATCAGGTTTTAAATATACCACTTTGCATTATAAAATAATAAAAAAACAACGACTACATAAGTATATAATATTTAGACATTTATTCACCTATAACATGAACACAAACAAAAATCTAATAGTCACCTACATATTTAATCAAATAAAATTCTTAAAGCATTCCATATATATATATATACGTAATATTTATAAATACCAAATTAGCACATACCATTTTTGAAATCAATCCATGTACAAATGTTTTCATGTACACTTTATTATTATAAACATATATTTATGCATCAAACGGTTGCACATATAGACTGTGAAATATTAAACATACATGAACGTCTATTAAACCAATATACCTTATCAATTCATTATCTTAGCCCAAAATGCCTTAAACCACAAAATCAAACCATACTTATCAAATATATATGTACCATGGCCGAATATGTAACACCCCAAACCCGGTCTATGCGTTTAGACAAGATTTGGTTTGTCACACCAATCATACATTCGTTTATTTTCATATGGTTAAAATAAAATAGTGCTACAAAAACTTTTTTGAAAATCGAGTTTAATAAGAAGTTAATACAAGGATTTGAAATTTGTAGCTTAAGAATAATACTTGTTTGAAAACTTATCGTCAAGATAAAAATGTCAAAATCTTAAGATGGTTTAAAAGAACTTTGAAAGAATTTTAAATAATTAAAGTGTCCAGAAATTTTGTTATAAAACCAATGTTCTTAAGAAAACTTAACATATTTAAGATAAAACCATATTAAAAGTTTAGAAATAAAATTTAAACCATCCACACAATAAAATCCATAAAAACATATAAGAGGCCTTATTACATAAAACCCATAACAGAGATATTTAAGATAATAATCTAAATAAAGTCATAGTTTAATAAAACCCAAGTTTGTAGTATGGCCTCCACCAAGTCATCTCCTACCCAAGTCCACGTCAATTTCCATTACCTGAAATGGTTAATAAAATTGGGTGAGTTACAAAGAACTCAGTGTGCAACTCACTTACCACCATTTTTAGGCCGGATCGTCAAGATATCATGCTTTGGGCTTGAGCCCATTAATGTGATTTCAACCATACATTGTAAAGTAACATAATTTAAAGAAAAGAATGCATGAAATATGAATTTCCCAAACCAACCTAGTATCCATCCGCTAACACCCCGTACTAACCAACACACCTGTGGGGATCAAGTCAACCCACCCCGCCAAACACACCAATCATGGGCTTAAAGCCCTTAAATAATTTTGTAGTGCACTCATCGAACTAGATTGTGACATTGTCACCGAACTAGAGGCATTTAGTCGAATTTGTGGCAGAGCCACCGAACTAGAGGCAATGAGCCATATTGTGGCAGAGCCACCGAACTAGAGGCAATGAGCCATATTTGTGGCAACCGGCCATTCTTCTCTTCATATAACCCACCCCATGCAATCATGCGTATATAACAAATATAATCATATAACAGATTTTCATTAATCCATATCATCGGTGGGCTTATCAATTAACCCTTCATTAGGCTCATATAAACAATTTATCAACTAGCCCATTTAGTAGTTTAGTGACTTTGGCCCATTTTAGCCCAATTTATCGAAAGTAGTATTTTCGCCCATTTAATCGAACTAGAGTATTATCGGCCCATTTTATCGAACTAGAGTATTATCGCCCATTTTATCGAACTAGAGTATTATCGCCCATTATTTTCTCGGTTTTAACCGCTTTCATGCATTTACTCAAAAATATGAGTTACTACGTATTTTTTCCCCGCTTTACTATTTTACGATTTTATCACGTAACTTACAACTTGATGTCCAACCCAAAATGAGTGTGAAGTTACACACCGGTTATGGAGAGAACTAAACTTTCCCGCTCTTCAACACCTATACGTATTGTGTTAATTAAAACACTATAATCTATAATAAAACCGATCTAACTATAGCAATCTAGAAATTTACCCTCGGATTTTCGTAAGACTTCTACTTGCGATTTCTCTCCGATTGATGGTTCGCTAACCGAATCGAATCCACGAACAAATAATGGTTCGGAGTACGAACGACTTCAACAGCTTGATTTTCCTCGGTTGAACGTCCACAACCCGGTGGGAAATCCCGATTGCTCAAACAATCCTTTGCTTGTACTTAGGGGGAATAATGTAACCTCCTTTCTTCCGAAGGCTAAACACCGCCCTTTTCTTCCCTATTTTGAATGTCTTCAAAGACAAAGGAAGGTTAATCCAATGATATCAAAATAATCCTAAGGTTTTAAAGATATGATTTCCTTACCACAAAATTGATTCCAACGCTTTGTCACCCACGACTTCTTGATTCCAAACTTCCGTTATCGCACTAAAGTATAACAAAATTAACGTTAAAAGAAGGAACGTTTATTTTGATCTAATAAAGCCTTCAAACCATCATCAATATTCGCCATAACCACTATTAACTAATCGAAACGAAAAGGATTCTTACCTATTTCCACGTCGAAAAGATAGGATTTGAGAATAATATGGATCTAAGAAGAATTCGGCTATGAAGAAACAAAGAAAAGAGAAAATAAAATCGGTTATAGGCACTTTAACATTCGCCATGAAAGTGTAGGTGGAGAGAATTTCGATTGAAAGAAATCAAATAGGAGAGAGATGGTGATGATGTTTCGGTTTCCAAATAGAATGGAAAAGAAAAGAAAGAAAAGATAAGTTTTGAGAGCAATGTATAGTCGGCAATGGGGAGAAGAAAAGAAAAGAATGGTCTCTTTAGGTATTGGTAAATTCGGCACAAAGAGAAAGGCACAAAATTGACACCAAAGTGTAAAACAAAAATGACCAATTTGACAAAAGAAACTAGGCTTACCAAGTGCACAATTTCGGCCAAGGAAAAGAGAGTTTGAGAGAATTTTCAAAACTTGCACAAACTAAACAAAATGACCAAAACCAAAGACTAAACTTCCTAGCCAAACTATCACCAAAATTCGGCTCCCCTAGCCATAATGCCGTCCATATGCTTGGTCTTTAGGCCAAGATATTGTTTCCTTAAACAACTCCTTGATTCATGCCTCATATCCTCACATTTTCCTTATTCTTTTGATACCCTTCCTTAAGTTCAAATTTTCCTTATTCCTTTGATATACTAACCAAAAATAACAAGTCAACACCTTCCATATATGCTCTTGGCCGACACTTGCTATACATGGGCGGAAAAATCAAAAATAAAAATTCACCTAGATGCTATTTAGGGATTCAACCTTCACCCCCATGTACTAGCTCATGCGCCAACACCACTTGTCCAACTACTCATCTTATGCTACACATTGACACTTAAATTAATTTATGTGTCAATGCCACTTAGTCTATTTCCATAAATTCTCAAAATTAATATTATTCCTTTTAAAAAAATTTTAAACCCTTCTTCAGACTATACTAACCACGAAAATAAATCGTAGAAAATTTTACTTTCTAGAATAATTACTCAAAGCACACATAGAAAATAAATTACTCAAATTTTCGTGGTGTTACAACTCTACCCCTAAAAGAAAATTTCGTCCTCAAATTTACTCCTGGCTGAAAAAGGTGAGGGTATTGTTGCCGAATTGCATCCTCAGCTCCCACGTAGCTTCCTCCACTCCGTGGTTATGCCACAACACTTTGACCAACGGCACAGTCTTCTTTCTTAGCACCTTCACGCCTCGGTCTAAGATTTCCACCGTTCCTCCTCAAAAGACAAATCCAAATTCAACTCCACTTCTTCTACCGGTACTATGTGCGAAGGATCCGATCTATAGCGCCTCAACATGGACACGTGGAAAACATTATGAATTTGGCTCAATTCCGAGGTAACTCAATCGATAGGCCACTGGACCAACTCGTTTCACCACACGATATGGTCCAATGTATCTAGGACTCAACTTGCCCTTCTTCCCGAATCAATATCTTCTTCCAAGGTGAGACCTTCAGAAGACTTGATCTCCTACGGCATACTCGATATCCTTACGCTTCGGATCCGCATACGACTTACTCTCTATCCAAGCTTCCTTTAACCGCGTCTCGAATAACTTTCACTTTTTCTTCCGCTTCGAAATCATCTCGTGTCCTAACAACCGCCGATCACCCAACTCAGTCCAACAAATAGGAGAACGACACCTACGACCATACAATGCCTCGTAGGGTGCCATCCGAATGCTAGACTGGTAGTCGTTGTTGTACGCAAATTCCGCTAACGGTAGAAAATCCTCCCAACTACCTTTGAAGTCGATTACACATCCCCTTAACATGTCTTCCAGATCAAATCACTCTCTCCGATCGACCATCGATCGAGGATGAAAAGCCGTACTAAAATTAAGCTTTGTACCCAAGGCTTCATGCAAAGCTTTCCAAAATCGAGATGTAAACCTAGGATCCCTATCCGATATAATCGATACAGTACCCCCCATGCAACCTCACGATTTCGGATACATACGGCCTTCGCCAACTTCGCAACGAGTAGTCCGTGACGTCATCGTAGAAAATGAGCGATCTTCGTCGGACGATCAACAATTACCCAAACAGAATTTTTCTTAGTAGGTGTTAAAGGTAACCCACTAACAAAATCCATTGTTATCCGCTCCCATTTCCAAAGAGGAATCTTAATCGGTTTGCAAAAGACTGACGGCAATTGATGCTCCGCTTTCACTTGCCGACAAGTTAAGCATTTTCCCACAAATTCTCAAATCTCACGCTTTCAACCTGTGCCACCAATACTGCTCACGAAGATCCCGATACATCTTATTTCCTCCGGGTGCATAGCATAAGGGCTACTATGCGCCTCCTCAAAATCATTTGCCTCGGATCTGAATCCTTAGGCATACAGACCCTTCCACGAAAACACAATACACCTTCCGAATTTATTCCAAAATCCTCAATTTCTCCATTTTCCACTTCTTTGAAATAAAAGTCTCAACTTCTCATCTAAAATCTGTTTTTCCTTAATTTGTTCCAACCACATAGGCTTCACTTGAAATTCCGCTATCAAACTACCATCCTCATACAAACTCAAATGGGCAAACATAGCTCTCAAATCGATACCACCTTACGACTTAATGCGTCCGCCACTACATTAGCCTTTCCAGATGATACTCAATAGAGAAATCATAGTCCTTTAACAGCTCCACCCATCTTCGTTGTCTCAAGTTTAACTCCTTCTGAGTAAGAAGATACTTAAGACTCTTGTGATCCGTATAGATGATAGACTTTTCACCATAGAGGTAATGCCTCCAAATCTTTAAGGCAAACACCACTCGCTTGCTAACTCCAAATCATGAGTAGGGTAGTTCACTTCAATGCGGTCTCAATTGACGAGAAGCGTAAGCTACAACTTTCCCACTTTGCATCAATACGCAGCCTAAACCCGTATGTGACGCATCACAATAAATCGTAAACTCCTTCCCACCTCAGTTGAATCAATACCGCGCTTAGCCTTAAAAACCTTCTTCATCGCTCCAAAACTTTCTTGCGCTTATCACTCCATATAAACAACACTCCCTTCCGCAAAAGCTTAGTTAGAGGTGCAGCAATCAATGAGAACCCCTCAACAAAGCGTCTATAATATCCAGCCAAACCCAAGAAACTCCGAATCTCAGCTACCGACTTCGGTGGTTTCCAATCCAATACCGCCTCAATCTTCCGAGGATCCACCCTTATTCCTTCGGCTGATACCACATGACCCAAGAAAGTCACTTCTCTTAACCAAAATTCACATTTACTGAATTTGGCATACAACTGATTATCTCGAAGCACTTGCAATACAATCCGCAAATGCGAGTCATGTTCTTCTTCGCTCCTCGAATAAACCAGAATGTCATCTATGAATACCACCACAAACTGATCTAAGAATGGTTGAAAGACCCGTTCATCATATCCATAAATGCACTGGTGCATTGGTCAACCCAAACGGCATCACTAAAAACTCATAGTGTCCGTGAATTGGTTCGAACGCCGTCTTGTGAATATCCGCTTCTTTCACCTTAAGCCGGTGGTAACCCGACCTTAAATCAATCTTAGAGAAAATGAAGCTCCTTCAATTGATCAAACAGATCGTCAATCCTCGGCAGAGGGTACCGATTCTTGATCGTCGACTTATTCAATTGCCTATAGTCAATACACATACGCATTGACCCATCCTTCTTCTTAACAAACAAAACCGGTGCTCCCCACGAGACACACACTCGGTCGAATAAAACCACGATCTAGCAGTTCTTGAATTTGGGCTTTAAGCTCCGACAACTCCTTCGGTGCCATTCTATAAGGAGCAATGGACACCGGAGCGAGCCTGAGCAAAAGCTCAATACCAAATTCCACTTCCCGATCCGGAGGTACACCAGGAAGTTCTTCAGAAAAACATCGGGGAACTCCTTCACCGCTCTCACATCTTCCACCAACAACTTTTTGGCATCTAAAGCACAAATAAATGCTAAAAATGCTCCGTATCCTTTTCGCACTAACTTCTCCGCCTTCAACGCAGTAAATCATGTTTGCCAAGTAATTTCTCCGCTCGCCTATCATAACTATCTCCTTATCCTCCACATTTCTTATCGACATACGCTTTTCAAAGACAGTCAATTTCGCGCCTGCTTAACCAACCAATCCATGCCTGAATAATATCGATTCGCCAAAAGGCGCTTCCATCAAATTTGCCAGAATGTTTCTCCTTGAATTACTAAGGGCACGTCTCTAAACAATTTATTAACCAACACCGATCGTCCTAAGGGACTAATCACCCTCATCTCTTTATCGGAAATTTCAGTCTAATTTCAAGTTTCCGCTATGGTGCTAGCAATGTACAAATGAGTAGAACCAATATCTATCAAGGCAATAACGGGTACATCGTAAATGAAGAACGTACCGCTTATCACATCAGTGCATTGCCATCCTCACGACGCCCGACCGCATACACCAATCCTGGCCGCTTTGCATCCGCGTTGCCCCTAGGACCATTGCCTCGACCACGCGCACCTTGACCACGTCCAGCCCCATTACCACCACGACTGGTCCCCGACCTCTCGGTGGTTGCTTTGAACTCCTCTTGCCGGTGGTACATCAAGAGCACGAACTTCTTGAGTTGTATCCATACGTCGAGGGCAACTCCTATATTGATGCTCCGTCGATCCACATTTATAGCAAGCACCCGTTTTCCTCCAACATTCTCCTAATGTCTTTTTCCACATTCAAGCACAATCCCGACTGACGATTAACAGCCTATCGGTGCTCTTCCTTGAGCTGGTTCCTCATTCCGGGCCTCTTCAGAATCTTCTCGAAGAACCCGAATGCTTCGTGATCTTTCTTGCCTCGAATTTGCTCCCAATTTTGACGTTTGAGTTCTTAGCCTCTTCGGCTATCTTGGCCTTCTCCACAAGAGCGGCAAAAGTTCTAACTTGTTGTGGGGCTATCGTAACCCGCAACTCGTCTTTCAAACCGTCCTCGGCGCACACAACGCTCATGATCCGTTGCCACTATCGTTCGAGCATAGCGACTCAAACGTAAGAACTCGACCTCATATATGCCGCCACCGTCTTATTTCCTTGCACCAGTTCAAGAATTCCTTCCTTCGGGCATCCACATAGCTTGTTCCCACATATTTCCCTTGAAAGGAAGCCTTAAAGAACTCCCAATTAACCAAAGCAACATCGCCATCTCGGATAGTAAGCCACCATTGGTAAGCTTCGTCTCTCAACAAAGATACCGCTCCTCTTAACTTTTGTTCCACAAAGGCACTCAAGATCGTCCATAATTCGCTCTCTTGCCTCAAAGCCAATATTCAGCGACATTGGGAGCTACACCAGAGACACCTCTCGAAAACCTCACTCCACTGGATTTCGGGCCGCCCTCCGATATCGAACCACGAGCGGTTGGTCCAGCTTCTGATCCAAATGACCTTTCAAGTACTCGCAGCATTGCTCGTGTCACAAAGATTATCCTCTTCCATATGGTCGTGCGATCCCGTCTCACTCTCGAGTGACGCAGTGCATCCATTTCCGACATATGACCCGGCACATCGATTGCGCCCTAACACCTCGCCCCTCTACCACGGCCACGCCTACCGCGTCCCACGACCACGCCCTCTAGTGCTCATGGCGACTAATTGGATTTAATCGATTTAAGAGTTTTATGAATCGAATAATATTTCAATTGTTTATTAACGATATCTTATGATATGAAAGAGATAGAGTGTTTTCGCATCAATATCCTATTGTCTCAATCTCTACGGTTTTAACACCTAAAACTAGAAGTTCTAGAGTGTTTCTTATAATCATATCACAATGATAATAAACATACAAAGATATCTGAGATACTTACTTGACTTGGCGCGGGATGTTCATGGTGCCATACTACCTTTAATCAAAACTCTAGAAATTATTTTCAAACAAATTTCTTTATTGAACCCAAACCACAGCCGAGTTTTGAAACAAAAGCTCTGATACCACTAAATGTAACACCCCAAACCCGGTCTATGCGTTTAGACAAGATTTGGTTTGTCACACCAATCATACATTCGTTTATTTTCATATGGTTAAAATAAAATAGTGCTACAAAAACTTTTTGAAAAATCGAGTTTAATAAGAAGTTAATACAAGGATTTGAAATTTGTAGCTTAAGAATAATACTTGTTTGAAAACTTATCGTCAAGATAAAAATGTCAAAATCTTAAGATGGTTTAAAAGAACTTTGAAAGAATTTTAAATAATTAAAGTGTCCAGAAATTTTGTTATAAAACCAATGTTCTTAAGAAAACTTAACATATTTAAGATAAAACCATATTAAAAGTTTAGAAATAAAATTTAAACCATCCACACAATAAAATCCATAAAAACATATAAGAGGCCTTATTACATAAAACCCATAACAGATATTTAAGATAATAATCTAAATAAAGTCATAGTTTAATAAAAACCCAAGTTTGTAGTATGGCCTCCACCAAGTCATCTCCGGCCCAAGTCCACGTCAATTTCCATTACCTGAAATGGTTAATAAAATTGGGTGAGTTACAAAGAACTCAGTGTGCAACTCACTTACCACCATTTTTAGGCCAGATCGTCAAGATATCATGCTGGGCTTGAGCCCATTAACAGATTTCAACCATACATTGTAAAGTAACATAATTTAAAGAAAAGAATGCATGAAATATGAATTTCCCAAACCAACCTAGTATCCATCCGCTAACACCCCCGTACCAACCAACACACCTGTGGGGATCAAGTCAACCCACCCCGCCAAACACACCAATCATGGGCTTAAAGCCCTTAAATAATTTTGTAGTGCACTACCGAACTAGATTGTGACATTGTCACCGAACTAGAGGCATTTAGCCGAATTTGTGGCAGAGCCACCGAACTAGAGGCAATGAGCCATATTGTGGCAGAGCCACCGAACTAGAGGCAATGAGCCATATTTGTGGCAACTGGCCATTCTTCTCTTCATATAACCCACCCCATGCAATCATGCGTATATAACAAATATAATCATATAACAGATTTTCATTAATCCATATCATCGGTGGGCTTATCAATTAACCCTTCATTAGGCTCATATAAACAATTTATCAACTAGCCCATTTAGTAGTTTAGTGACTTTGGCCCATTTTAGCCCAATTTATCGAAACAGCAGTATTTTTTATTTACCCATTTAATCGAACTAGAGTATTATCGGCCCATTTTATCGAACTAGAGTATTATCGCCCATTTTATCGAACTAGAGTATTATCGGCCCATTATTTTCTCGCTTTAACTGTTTTCATGCATTTACTCAAAAATATGAGTTACTACGTATTTTTTCCCGCTTTTTACTATTTTACGATTTTATCACGTAACTTACAACTTGATGTCCAACCCAAAATGAGTGTGAAGTTACACACCGGGTTATGGAGAGAACTAAACTTTCCCGCTCTTCAACACCTATACGTATTGTGTTAATTAAAACACTATAATCTATAATAAAACCGATCTAACTATAGCGATCTAGAAATTTACCCTCGGATTTTGTAAGACTTCTACTTGCGATTTCTCTCCGATTGATGGTTCGCTAACCGAATCGAATCCACGAACAAATAATGGTTCGAGTACGAACGACTTCAAACAGCTTGATTTTCCTCGGTTGAACGTCCACAACCCGTGGGAAATCCTTGATTGCTTTGAAACAAATCCTTTGCTTGTACTTAGGGGAATAATGTAACCTCCCTTCTTCCGAAGGCTAAACACCGCCTTTTTCTTCCCTATTTTGAATGTCTTCAAAGACAAAGGAAGGTTAATCCAATGATATCAAAATAATCCTAAGGTTTTAAAGATATGATTTCCTTACCACAAAATTGATTCCAACGTTTTGTCACCCACGACTTCTTGATTCCAAACTTCCGTTATCGCACTAAAGTATAACAAAATTAACGTTAAAAGAAGGAACGTTTATTTTGATCTAATAAAGCCTTCAAACCATCATCAATATTCGCCATAACCACTATTAACTAATCGAAACGAAAAGGATTCTTACCTATTTCCACGTCGAAAAGATAGGATTTGAGAATAATATGGATCTAAGAAGAATTCGGCTATGAAGAAACAAAGAAAAAGAGAAAATAAAATCGGTTATAGGCACTTTAACATTCGCCATGAAAGTGTAGGTGGAGAGAATTTCGATTGAAAGAAATCAAATAGGAGAGAGATGGTGATGATGTTTCGGTTTCCAAATAGAATGGAAAAGAAAAGAAAGAAAAGATAAGTTTTGAGAGCAATGTATAGTCGGCAATGGGGAGAAGAAAAGAAAAGAATGGTCTCTTTAGGTATTGGTAAATTCGGCACAAAGAGAAAGGCACAAAATTGACACCAAAGTGTAAAACAAAAATGACCAATTTGACAAAAGAAACTAGGCTTACCAAGTGCACAATTTCGCCAAGGAAAAGAGAGTTTGAGAGAATTTTCAAAACTTGCACAAACTAAACAAAATGACCAAAACCAAAGACTAAACTTCCTAGCCAAACTATCACCAAAATTCGGCTCCCCCCCTAGCCATAATGCCGTCCATATGCTTGGTCTTTAGGCCAAGATATTGTTTCCTTAAACAACTCCTTGATTCATGCCTCATATCCTCACATTTTCCTTATTCTTTTGATACCCTTCCTTAAGTTCAAATTTTCCTTATTCCTTTGATATACTAACCAAAAATAACAAGTCAACACCTTCCATATATGCTCTTGGCCGACACTTGCTATACATGGGCAGAAAAATCAAAAATAAAAATTCACCTAGATGCTATTTAGGGGATTCGAACCTTCACCCCCATGTACTAGCTCATGCGCCAACACCACTTGTCCAACTACTCATCTTATGCTACACATTGACACTTAAATTAATTTATGTGTCAATGCCACTTAGTCTATTTCCATAAATTCTCAAAATTAATATTATTCCTTTTAAAAAAAATTTTAAACCCTTCTTCAGGACTATACTAACCACGAAAATAAATCAGAAAATTTTACTTTCTAGAATAATTACTCAAAGCACACATAGAAAATAAATTACTCAAATTTTCAGGGTGTTACAGAATATAGGCTAAAATAACTTACTACTCATCAACATTAACATGGCATCTTTAATAATCCAAATAGACCGAATTAATTTACAACCCAAAGAACATCATCTCAACTATATCCACCTCATTCGAACCAAATCAAAATGAATGCAAAACATATCAATATATCATACTTATCCCAAATGCATCACATCTAGATATAATAGGCATATTATTTGACCATATTCCATACATGATTAAACCATGGCCAAATTTCACATCCCTTAATATCATAATCAATCCATTATATCAAGAACATAGGAATTAAACTTAATCAAAAGAAATATCCATTTTTCGCAAGGCTATTCATATATATACAAGGCCGAAAGTCATTAATCTAAACCTTAGTCTAACCTATACATGTCTTCGGTTCAAAACTAAGATTAAATACCACAAGGGGAGATAGTGTGGTTGACTTTTCCGACGATCCTCAGATGCCCGTAGCTTGATGGAAAATCTATAAAACAGAACAAAGAGCACACACGAAATAAGGTCACTAGCTTAGTAAGTCTTAAGCATTTACGAAACAACAGTCAAATATTCCAACATTTAGCACACATACATATATAAATATACCTGTAAATTCAAGTAATTTAACAAATAATAATTTCAATATGGTCGAACAGCCGTCTATGTAACTTATCATCTATTATTCCCTCATTGAAGGTATACAACCCTTCCAGCACTTTAAGCCTTAAGTATTCGCATAGTACCTTATTAACAAGTATAACATATATCACAAGTATATATGATTAATCATATATATATATACAGATATGCATTTTCAATAACTTTCACTTTTGACATTTTTACCTTTGACCGAATCTCAAAGATATCACCAAGCTTACATTCAATATACATATCACACTTATTAATGAATAATTCAAATACACATATCATAAAGACTCATTATCAAAAACTTTAACCATTCTACCACTTATGTAATTTGAAAGGAAAGATAATCACATACCTTGTTCCTTGCATCCATAAACCTTTATATTTACACGAGCATTTTGTTTATTTAAGTATTTACATCCCACCTTGTAAAGGATTTATAACACATCACCGGCATTAAGCGTGCTAGGCAATAAGCTCGATATACATCACCAAGACAAGGCCCGCTAGGCTCATAGCCCGACTACATCACCGGCACAAGGCCTGCTGGGCATTTAGCCCGATAAATAACACCTAAGACGAAGCACCTGCTAGGCTTAAAGCCCGATATAGATATGATCATTAATTCAACACTCATTTCATAACATCAACAATGCAAACAACTCATATAGATCATATTACCTTCACATACCAACCAAAACATATTTATACACTTTTCGTTTTACAAAGTAAATTCAATTCAATACCATACTTATACATTCGGCTATTATCTATAATTATACTTTAAATATTCAAGTTTCATTATTCATCATAGTCGTAAATAAATCTTTAACGATATATTTGCTTAAGGACTTACCCCGTTGTTGATAGACCGTGTAAATCGGCTATTCGAGAACCTTCGTCTTTCCCCGATCCAATTCTGCTTTTCTTTGCTCTTGATCTAAAACACATTAAATTCAGCTCATTCAAGTACATTTCAATTCAATTTTGTCCCAAATCACATGATTAGACAAATTACCATATTACCCCTAATATTTCACTACCTTGCAATTTAGTCCTATTTTGCATAACACACAAAATACATCAAATTAGCTAATACTATACAAGGGCCGAATGTTCCTAGGGACTTTACAAGCCCTCACATTTCATTTATTTTGCAATTAAGTCCCTCTAAAATTTCATTTTTACAAATTAGCCCTAAATACAAAATTTTCACCAAAATTCCTAATACAAAATTTGTAAATCTTTAACATATCATTTATCTCAAATCATAAATCACCAAAAATAACAAGAACCTAGCAATGGCCGAATCTCATACATGCTCATTTTCAAAAATTCTAACATGGGTCAACTACAGTTTGAAGCAACGATCTCAAAAATGTAAAATTTATCGAAAACTAACTAAAAACTCACCTTGAATTTTAGCTTCAAAGTGCCGAAATTTCAAAGAACCAAAAGCTTATTTCTTCCTCCACATTCGGCCATGGATGAGTGAAAAGATGATGGCTTTCTTTTCTTGGTTATTTTAACATATAATAAATAAATACCAATTTACTAAACTAACCTTATAATTAAAAATAACTAAACATTTTAACTTAAGGACAAACTTGTCCATGGCCGGCCACTAACATCTAAAATGGGTTATTTACCCATTATATACTTCATATTATAAAGCCATGATCAATTAAGCACATTTCACTTTAGTCTACCACTTTTTCACTTTACGCGATTAGGTCCTTTTTAACAAATTAAGCACTCAAACGATAAAAATTTTCTACGAAACTTTCACACACATTAATTCACATATAAAAGACTCAAAATATAATATTAAAATATTTCTCAGACTCAGATTCGTGGTCTCGAAACCATCGTTCTGATTAAGGTCAAATTTGGTCTGTTACAACTCTCCCCCTTTTAGGATTTTCGTCCCCGAAAATCTTACCGTTAAACAAAGTCGGATATTGTTGTCTCATTAAATCCTCAGGCTCCCACGTAGCCTCTTCAACTCCGTGACGATTCCATAGTATCTTCACTAATGGAATTCTCTTGTTTCTCAACTCTTTTATTTCCCGAGCTAAGATACGGATCGGTTCTTCATCATATGTCATATCGGGTCGGATTTCAATCTCAGATGGAGCAATCACATGTGACGGATCTGATCTATATCTACGAAGCATCGAAACATGAAATACATCATGTATCTTTGCTAACTCAGAGGGCAACTTCAATCTATAAGCAACCGGCCCAATACGTTCGATGATTTCATACGGTCCGATAAATCTCGGACTCAACTTGCCTTTCCGACCAAATCGGAGTACTTTCTTCCACGGAGAAACTTTTAAGAATACACGATCTCCGACCTGAAATTCAATGTCTTTACGTTTCAGATCAGCATAGGACTTTTGACGATCCGAAGCAGCTTTCAAATTGCCTCTAATAATAGCTACCTTCTATTCTGTTTCTTTAATCAAATCAACCCCGTGTATCTTATTCTCGCTGAGCTCAGTCCAGTATAACGGTGTTCAACATTTTCGCCCGTACAAGGCTTCATAAGGCGCCATTTTGATACTAGATTGAAAGCTATTATTGTAAGCAAATTCAATCAAAGGTAGGTATCGTTCCCACGTACTTTCAAACTCGAGAACGCAACATCTCAACATGTCCTCAAGTATCTGAATAGTTCGCTCGGATCGACTGGCCTGTCATCATGGATGAAAGGTCAGACTAAAATGAAGTTTAGTGCCTAAAGCATCTTGCAACTTCTTCCAAAACCGCGATGTGAATCTCGGGTCTCTGTCTGCGAAATAATGGAACTCGGTACACCATGCAATCTCACAACTGTGATACATACAATTCGGCAAGTTTATCGAGTGAATAGTCCGCATTTGAATTGGTACAAAATGAGCTGATTTGGTCGATCTATCAACTATAACCCAAACGGCATCTTTCTTACTCGGTGTCATAGGGAGACCGGATACAAAATCCATTGTAATTCTATCCCATTTCCATTCGGTATCATGATTGGCTAAAGTAGTCCGGATGGTACTTGATGCTCGGCTTTTACTTGTTGACAAACTAAGCATTTGAGACAAATTCGGATATATCCCGTTTCATGCCAGCCCACCAATAGAATCTGTTTCAAATCGTTATACATTTTTGTGCTACCCGGATGTATCGATAGTCGCACCACTATGGGCCTCACTCGAAATCATCTCAGATCAAATCGAGTTCTTGAACACACATTCGGCTTTTAAAATTCAAACAATCATTTGCATCAATCTGAAAATCTGATTCGCACCTTTTTCACATCGAATTCGACTAGTAATCAAATCTTTGTCAACTTTACGTGCATCACAAATTTGCTTTGAATAAACATCGGTCTTGCTTGTAACTTTCGGCTATGATCGAACCATCACCGGACATGGCTATCTCATGCATTCATTGCACGAAGAGCAAACAATGATTTTCGACTTAACGCATCTGCAACAATGTTAGCTTTTCCGGATGGTAGTCAATCACCAATTCATAGTCTTTCAACAATTCCAACCACCGCGTTGTCTTAAATTTAGGTCTTTTGAGTCATCAAATACTTCAGACTTTTATGATCCGAGTAAACATGGCATTTCTCGCCGAATAAGTAATGACGCCAAATCTTCAGTGCAAACACAATGGCTGCAAGCTCCAAATCATGCGTCGGGTAATTTCTTTCATGCGGCTTCAATTGTCTCGATGTGTAGGCTACTACTCTACCTTCCTGCATCAATACACAGCCCAAACCACTTAAGGAAGCATCAGAATACACAACAAATTCTTTACCCGATTCAGCCGAGCTAACACTTGAGCTTCTGGTCAAAAGGGCTTTCAACCGCTCAAACTTTTCCGACACTTTTCCGACCACTCAAACTTGACATCTTTCTCGTAGTAGCTTTGTCAAAGGTGTAGCTATCACAGAAAAACCTTTCACAAACCGTCTGTAATAGCCCGCAAGCCCCAGAAAACTTCGAATCTCAAAAACATTCTTCGGTGGCTTCCAATCAAGTATAGCCAAAATTTTGTTTGGATCGACTCGAATACCGATGTTTGAAACAACATGTCCCAAAAAGTCGACCTTTTTCATCCGTAACTCACACTTACTAAACTTTGCATACAATCGTTGATCTCTCAAAGTTTGTAGCACTAATCTCAAATGCTCGGCATGCTCGGTTTCATTTTTGGAATAGATCAAGATATCATCAATAAACACTACTACAAACCGATCCAAAAAGCTGTCTCGAAAACTCGATTCATTAGATCCATAAAAACAAAGAGTGCATTAGTGAGTCCAAAAGGCATAACCGAAACTCAAAATGTCCGTACCTCGTCCAAAATGCGATCTTTGGCACATCTATATCTCGACTCATGAATCGATAATAGCCTGATCTCAAATCTATCTTCGAAAATACTGAAGCCCCTTTTAGCTGATCAAACAAGTCATCAATCTGAGGTAACGGGTACTTATTCTTTATAGTTACCTTATTTAGTTGCCGATAGTCGATACACATTCGCATGGTTCCATCTTTCTTTTTCACAAATAAAACCGGTGCACCCCAAGGAGAGAAGCTCGGTCGTGCAAAGCCCCTATCTGTCAATTCTTGCAACTGCGCTTTTAATTCTTTTAACTCCGTAGGTGCCATCCGATACGGAGCTATCGAAATCGGAGTCGTTCCCGGTACTAATATAATGCTGAACTCAATCTCTCGTACTGGTGGTAAGCCCGGTAGTTCTTCAGGAAACACATCCGGGTATTCACACACAACCGTGCATAGCTTTCAATATGCTTTTCGACACTTTATTATCCAAAGACATACGCCAAATAAGCTTCACACCCTTTTCTCACATATTTCCGGGCTAACATCGAAGATATTACTGTAGGAAACCCACTTAAATCACTGGATTCAATTCTGATGATCTCCCCGTTCTGACATCTCAAATCAATTAGCTTTCTTTTGCAATTCACCATCTGCGTCATGTGAAGTTAACCACCCATTCCAAAAATTATATCGAACTCATCGAAGGGCAACAACATTAAATCGGTGGGAAGCAAAAATCCCGAATCATCAACGGGCAACCTTTACACACTTTATTAACAAGCACACATCTACCTAAAGGGTTGGATACACGAATCACAAACTCGTGAGACTCAACCGCGAGTCTTACCGAATACTAGAGTTTCACACACATATGAATGAGTCGAACCAGGATCAATCAATGCAATCACGATAGTATCATAAAGGGTGAAAGTACCGGTAATGACATCGGGAGAGAAGCATCCTCTCGCTCGTGTGTGGCATAAGCTCTAGCTGGAGCTCTAGCCTCGGATCGAACTACGTTGTTCTTCATTCCTCTCTCGACTACCACCTACATTGCTTGAATGTGCGGGTGGCTCGCCTCGCTACGACGACGTGTTGCTCGACTTAATGTTACGAATCGTATTATTCGCTCAACTAACATCGGACATTCTCTAATAAAATGATCTCGACGATCCGCATTTAAAGCAAGACCGATCATGGAATCTATAACTCCCGAAATGCCATTTCCCAAAGTGCTTGCATTCAACTCGATTACGTGGAACGTTACCAACATCGCCATCGAGGTAGCTCGGGAGCCCACCGAGGTCGATCACGTCTAGGTAAATCAAGAAGTAGCTTTATGTCGGCCAAGTGAAGTCATCTCTGAACTTCTTAGATGTGGAATGGAAATTCTTACCCGACGATCTCCTACGAGTGTCTCTAGCTTCTGTCTCAGCCTTTCTTTTCTCCTTTCCGAGCTCTTCAGCTTTGCAAGCTCACTCGACTAGCGTCACAAACTCTTTGATTTCAAGAATGCCAACAAGCAACTTTAAATCTTCATTCAAACCGTCTTCGAACCTTTTGCACATAATGGCTTCAGTTGATACACATTCCCGAGCATATCGGCTCAATTTGACAAATTTTCGCTCATATTCAGTCACGGTCATTTGCCCCTATTTTAGTTCAAGAAATTCTTTTCATTTTTGATCAATGAATCTTTGACTGATATATTTCTTGCAAAATTCATGCTGAAAGAAATCCCACGTCACTTTTTCTTTTGGAACCACTGATACTAGTGTATTCCACCAGTGATATGCAGTGTCCCGAAGTAAAGATATAGCACACTTTAGGCATTCATCTGGAGTACAAGATAGCTCATCAAGTACCCGAATAGTGTTATCAAGCCACATTTCAGCTCGCTCTGCGTCATCATCATCGTTGGCCCTGAATTCTTCGGCCCCAAATTTCCTGATTTTATCAACTGGAGGCCTACTAGATCTCATCGGATCTATCATCGGAGGTGCTGAAGGTATCGGAGTTGGATTATTTGGGGGTGGAGGTTGGTGTACAACCGGGTTAGTCTGAATAAACTGGGTAAACCACTCGTTCATCATCTGATAGAAGGCTTGTTTAGCCTTCCCCTCGTGGCTACCCGAAACTGGTCGAGAGTTTACCGGCACTGATCCGTGTGCACGGTCAAGCGCTACACTCTCTACATCATCCGCTACGGCTCTTTCAGGATCAGTGTCCATTTACTATATAAAACACAGTTCAGAATGTCAGAGGTCACCACACTATCAATATATGATCAAGGCATGTATAGCTAGACTCACACGTGCTACGGTAGTCCTAGAATCGACTAAACCGTAAGCTCTGATACCAATAAAATGTAACACCCCTAACCCGTATCCGTCGCCGGATTAGGGTTACGAGGTCTTACCATAACAATTACCAAGTCCATACACTCCATCCAACTAACACTTGATAAATTCATATCATTTCATGCTATCACAAATGAATATATATATATTCTATCAGGTCTTAATATAACAACTTGCATTATAAAAAAAAAAAAAAACGACTACATAAGTATATAATATTTAGACATTTATTCACCTATAACATGAACACAAACAAAAATCTAATAGTCACCTACATATTTAATCAAATAAAATTCTTAAAGCATTCCATATATATATATACGTAATATTTATAAATACCAAATTAGCACATACCATTTTTGAAATCAATCCATGTACAAATGTTTTCATGTACACTTTATTATTATAAACATATATTTATGCATCAAACGGTTGCACATATAGACTGTGAAATATTAAACATACATGAACGTCTATTAAACCAATATACCTTATCAATTCATTATCTTAGCCCAAAATGCCTTAAACCACAAAATCAAACCATACTTATCAAATATATATGTACCATGGCCGAATATAGGCTAAAATAACTTACTACTCATCAACATTAACATGGCATCTTTAATAATCCAAATAGACCGAATTAATTTACAACCCAAAGAACATCATCTCAACTATATCCACCTCATTCGAACCAAATCAAAATGAATGCAAAACATATCAATATATCATACTTATCCCAAATGCATCACATCTAGATATAATAGGCATATTATTTGACCATATTCCATACATGATTAAACCATGGCCAAATTTCACATCCCTTAATATCATAATCAATCCATTATATCAAGAACATAGGAATTAAACTTAATCAAAAGAAATAGCCATTTTCGCAAGGCTATTCATATATATACAAGGCCGAAAGTCATTAATCTAAACCTTAGTCTAACCTATACATGCCTTCGGTTCAAAACTAAGATTAAATACCACAAGGAGATAGTGTGGTTGACTTTTCCGACGATCCTCGGATGCCCGTAGCTTGATGGGAAATCAGAAATGTAACAAAGAGCACACACGAAATAAGGTCACTAGCTTAGTAAGTCTTAAGCATTTACGAAACAACAGTCAAATATTCCAACATTTAGCACACATACATATATAAATATACCTATAAATTCAAGTAATTTAACAAATAATAATTTCAATATGGTCGAACAAAATTGTCTATGTAACTTATCATC
Organism: Gossypium sturtianum; assembly: GCA_025698515.1. Classification (NCBI taxonomy): domain Eukaryota; kingdom Viridiplantae; phylum Streptophyta; class Magnoliopsida; order Malvales; family Malvaceae; genus Gossypium; species Gossypium sturtianum. Next base: position 84,754,032 of record CM046950.1, on the reverse strand, counting down.
TATTATTCCCTCATTGAAGGTATACAACCCTTCCAAAGACTTTTTAAGCCTTAAGTATTCACGTAGTACCTTATTAACAAGTATAACATATATCACAAGTATATATGATTAATCATATATATATACAGATATGCATTTTCAATAATTTTCACTTTTGACATTTTTACCTTTGACCAAATCTCAAAGATATCACCAAGCTTATATTCAATATACATATCACACTTATTAATGAATAATTCAAATACACATATCATAAAGACTCATTATCAAAAACTTTAACCATTCTACCACTTATGTAATTTGAAAGGAAAGATAATCACATACCTTGTTCCTTGCATCCATAAACCTTTATATTTACCCGAGCATTTTGTTTATTTAAGTATTTACATCCCACCTTGTAAAGGATTTATAACACATCACCGGCATTAAGCCTGCTAGGCAATAAGCCTGATATACATCACCGGCACAAGGCCTGCTAGGCTCATAGCCCGAATTACATCACCGGCACAAGGCCTGCTAGGCATTTAGCCCGATAAATAACACCGACGCGAGCTCTTTGCTAGGCTTAAAGCCCGATATAGATATGATCATTAATTCAACACTCATTTCATAACATCAACAATGCAAACAACTCATATAGATCATATTACCTTCACATACCAACCAAAACATATTTATACACTTTTCGTTTTACAAAGTAAATTCAATTCAATACCATACTTATACATTCGGCTATTATCTATAATTATACTTTAAATATTCAAGTTTCATTATTCATCATAGTCGTAAATAAATCTTTAACGTATATTTGCTTAAGGACTTACCAGGTTGTCGATAGACCGTGTAAATCGGCTATTCGAGAACTTTCGTCTTTCCCGATCCAATTCCGCTTTTCTTTGCTCTTGATCTAAAACACATTAAATTCAGCTCATTCAAGTACATTTCAATTCAATTTTGTCCCAAATCACATAATTAGACAAATTACCATATTACCCCTAATATTTCACTACCTTGCAATTTAGTCCTATTTTGCATAACACACAAAATACATCAAATTAGCTAATACTATCCAAGGGCCGAATGTTCCTAGGGACTTTACAAGCCCTCACATTTAATTTATTTTGCAATTAAGTCCCTCTAAAATTTCATTTTTACAAATTAGCCCTAAATACAAAATTTTCACCAAAATTCCTAACACAAAATTTGTAAATCTTTAACATATCATTTATCTCAAATCATAAATCACCAAAAATCACAAGAACCTAGCAATGGCCGAATCTCATACATGCTCATTTTCAAAAATTCTAACATGGGTCAACTACAGTTTGAAGCAACGATCTCAAAAACGTAAAATTTATCGAAAACTAACTAAAAACTCACCTTGAATTTTAGCTTCAAAGCGCCGAAATTTCAAAGAACCAAAAGCTTATTTATTCCTCCACATTCAGCCATGGATGAGTGAAAAGATGATGGCTTTCTTTTCTTGGTTATTTTAACATATAATAAATAAATACCAATTTACTAAACTAACCTTATAATTAAAAATAACTAAACATTTTAACTTAAGGACAAACTTGTCCATGGCCGGCCACTAACATCTAAAATGGGTTATTTACCCATTATATACTTTATATTATAAAGCCATGATCAATTAAGCACATTTCACTTTAGTCTACCACTTTTTCACTTTACGCGATTAGGTCCTTTTTAACAAATTAAGCACTCAAACAATAAAAATTTTCTACGAAACTTTCACACACATTAATTCATATATAAAAGACTCAAAATATAATATTAAAAAATTTCTCGGACTCAGATTCGTGGTCCCGAAACCACCGTTCTGATTAAGGTCAAATTCGGTCTGTTACACCTGATGAATGCATTAAATGTGCAATTTTCTCGTTGAGAGATACGGCTTATAACTGGTGGAAGACGTTGACATCTGTGGTTCTGAGAGAGAGAATCACCTGGGATTTCTTCCAAATAAAATTTCAAAAATAGTATATCAGTCAACGATTCATAGATCAGAAACGTAAATAGTTTCTGGAGTTGAAACAGGGCCGTATGTCTGTTACTGAGTATGAATGGGAGTTTGTAAGACTGAGTCAATATGCGCAGGAATGTGTTTCGACCGAAGCTACTATGTGTAAACGTTTCATTGAAGGGCTGAATGAAGACATTAAATTACTGGTTGGAATACTTGACATAAATGAATTTGTTGTGTTAGTTGAAAGAGCCTGCAAAGCCGAGTGATACGGACACGCCCGGGGCACCAACAAATTTCAAACTAATGGAGCTCATGTGCATCTTCATGCACTTCCAAATTGAGCCAGATTAGCTCATTCTAGCTCAATTTGAGCTCACTGAGCTTCGTTCCACTCATTGAGTGATTGCATCATTTTAATGCTTTAAATAAATTGAGTATTTAATTTATTAATTTTCCTACAGCAAATTAAATGTGTCTAAATAATAAATTTAGTGTTGGATTTAATTTTTCTAAGCCTAAATTAATTTGTCACATTTTATTACATGTTTTTAAGATGTTTTAAAGTTAAAATTAATGTGCAGATTTTTCTAGTTTAATTAGGGGCTGCCGAATTTAGTATGTGTCCTAATGGTGTCTTTAAGTTGTCTAAAACATCCATTAATGTGTCCATAGCATGTATTTAATTATATTCAGCTAATTTAGCTTGATTTAATGAATGTTCATGCTCTTTGTAGGTTCAGCCGAATCTTCAAGACACATTAAAGGAGGTTCATGCATTTAGGTGCAATGTATGTGGCTGATTCATGGATGCATGTTGAGATGCATGTTCGGCTAGAGCAAGGCATTTATGCTGCTCACTTTTGGCTCCCCAAGACACCCATTCAGCCAAGGAAAGTCCAGCCCTTAAGATTCCCAAAATTCTTTTCACATTTGGGGTTGTTCGGTTCAACATGTTCACACTCAAAGTGGCTGCTCAGCTAACCTTTTAATGCTGCTCATTTTTCATCAAAAGACACCAATTTAAGAGCTTCATTAAGTCATGGGACGTACCTAGCTGTTGCATGTACCTTCAAGTGACCCAAAATACATTTCTCCTTCTAGAAAGCTGTCCATTGACATCCCCAAAGGCTGCACATGGATTTGGACGAATTTTAATTTAATTCTTGAACATTCATCCTTCTAGAAAACGTCCATTGGAGTGCCCTTGCTGTCCAAATACAATCAGCTCATTTCCTTCTCCATTAAGGTGGCTATTGGCATTCCCAAAGGATGAACAAGGACATGGCCATTAATCTTTCAAGTGCACTCATCTTGCCAAGAGAAATGTACCATCTAGAAGCTGTCCATTTGCCTCCCACATGCAGCCGAATATAGCAAGCTCACAAGGCCACATTCAGCCGAATTTTCCAAGCATATCAATGGCCTTGTTCAGCCAACCTAGCCAAGCAATTCTAGATTCTTCTAGCTTATTCTAAGTTTAATTTTACTTAGCCTTTAGGCTATTTGGATGACCATTCGGCTAGCTCTAATTAGCCTATAAATACTTGTTATTTTCATTGGTTATGTAAGATTAAGACTTCGATTAAATATATATGAACGTTTGTTCACCGAGTGAGTTTTATCTCCTCTTCATTTTTGTACGAGTTTCGATTCTGACTTATCAAGTTTTGCTTGTGGAGTCAAGTCATTTCTCATCCATTAACTTATACCATAGGTTCTTATCTTTATAGACAACAGGTCTTGGTCCATATCCAATTTCCATCTTCCACCTTAAACAATTATAGAACCCAGGGTGACACTGTCATAGTGTTGAATTGATTCTTTGTTTAAGTTCTTTCATCCATTTCCATCAACTATCACCTATCATTTATCTAAACTATCACTTATCCATCTATCCACTTTTCTTACCATCAACTTATCATTGTTTGTTCAACCTTAAACCGAATCCCATCTTCTTTCCCTTCATCTTAAACTGAACCTATTCTTTCCATTATCCAAATCAACTCTTTCATTTAAACACCTCCATTCCTAACTTAAACCCACTTTCTAAACAAATTCACCTAAAGCTTCCGCAAACTCATCCATATTTTCTGATTAAATCTCCGAAGGCTTGTTTCCTCCTCGTAGATGATTGGGCAACTCGTATACATTTTGACTCTCCCTGAGGGGGATCGTATCATCTGGTATCAGAGCTATTAAACGGGGAGTTTCGACGACCATCGTGAAGCCAGAATTAGGTTTGTGAAGATATAAAAAAATATCGAAAAAAATGTTGTAATTTTATTTTCTTGTATTTCATTATATTGTATTTGACATAGTGAAAAAAAAATAATTACGAAATTTTGAAAAAAATATAAAAAAAACCGAGTATAAAAAAAAAGTGTGTGAAGTTTGAAAGTTTTTGCTTTGTTTTTCATCTCTTCTGATCCCGATCTCAGACTCTCATTTCTACCCTCCTCAATTTCCTACCCTGACCTTCAAAATTTTTCTTCTACCATCATTTGGTATTTCCCCTTTTTCACCCAACGCCACCCACCCTTAATCCATTTGTCTTTTCCTTTATTTTAGCCAACCCGATTCACCTAACGTTTTCCCTTGTTACCCATTTTTGAAGCCGACCCTCAAGCCGCAATAGGTCTTTTCAAAATGAAGTATGAAATTGTGAGACGAGACTGAGTGGTAAAAGGCACGAGTGTATTCATCAAAGAAAAAGCCTTATACGAGTAAAACACGAGTGTGAGTGAATTTTTCTTTGTGAGTGAACTTGTGAGTTTTTGTGGTGAGGTTTTACTTTTCAGTTTTATTCTTTTTAACAATCTTACTTTTTAGAAAATAACATGTTTCAAAAAGAGTTTTCATCCGATGATTTCCACTACTTGGTGAAAGAAATGGACCGGATGCTCGAAAGAAAGTTAAGTCCACTACAAAAGCGTTTGGGTCAAGTGGAGGAAAAGGTTCGACGAAAGCACACTAAAACAAGTCGAGAAGCAGAGTTGCGACCATTTCAGAGATCCACTTTCGATGATTATTCGAGAAAAGACTTTCGTCATGATTTCCATGTGTCATCGACTTCAAGGTCAAGAGACTTCTATCAAGATTCCTCTTCATCAAGAAGTTCATCATTCAATGAATATGTGAGAAAGGATTATCATCGAGATTCGTATTCATCAAGACCTCTGAGACAACGAGAAGAAAGTAACGAGTACAAGGCTTTTCGACAACATGAACAAGAAAGCACAAGCCGTTCTTCAAGAAATTCATCCATGAAGAATCTTTCAAGAAGAAACGATTGTGATATCTATAAGAACATTCTCTCAATCCTTGAGTCAAATTTTTCTCCTTTCGATTCTTCTGACTCATCCTCTTATTGTAATCAAAACGAAAGTGAAAAACAAAATGAAAAAGAAAAGGAAGAAAACGAGAGTGAAAAAGAAGAGAAAGAACAAAAAGAAATTGAAAAAGGAGTTGAAAAAGAGGAAAAAGAGTTCGTAAGAGAAAAAGAGAAAGAAGAAAAGAAAATTGAAAAGGAAAGTGAAAAAGATCTAGAAAAAGAAACGAGAGAACAAGATGAGCAAGCAGAAGTGAATGTGGAATTAACTAACTCATCGGAACTTTGTTCTTCTTCTGTTTCTTCATTTCAGGTTCTCGACGTATTACACAAAGACCTTCAACTTCAATACCTTCCGGAAGAGCAACGTTTTTCTTTGATTGAAAAAGGTAAGGTTAAAGTTGTGAACAAGTCACACGAGATCGAGGGTAAGTGCGGTAAGACTCATATATCACTTGAACTTCTACCACCCTCTTTGAATGATAAAAACATTAATGATGATGACTTCATCTTCGAAAAGGCCACATACCTTGATTCGACTAATTTGCCTTTCTTGACTAAAGCTGTTGTTTCAAATAATGGCAAAGAAAATTTTGTTGACGATTTTGAAGATGAGGTAACGTATATTCGGAAAATGCAAGACTCGATCAGGTATGACGATGACTTTTCTTTTAATCCCAACTTGTTTGATTGCAGATATTACGAGATTTGTTCATTGTCCGATATGAAATCTTTGAGTTTTTCCAAATCGGTTTTGAAACATGTCAAGAGTTTTGATCGCTCAATCTTGAGCATGCACAAGTCATATTGGTTTAACATGTTTGATTTATCGAAACCATTGCTATACTTTGACTTGAATAGTCAAACGCATGTTTTTAAACTGGGAGTATGTTGTGAAGCATCTACATTTTGTTGGAAAATTAGGCAATCTCAATTATGTGCAAATAATTCCTATTGTTTTGATTCGTGTTCTTTGGAAAAGGTAACGAAATTTGTCCACTTTCTATTCAATCTTTATTCGTTCCTAAAACAAATTCTGTGGTTGTACTTGAAATTCACATTTTACTTGACAAAGGTTGATTTGCGAGCGAAGCTACAACTACATTACGATTCCGAGGAGCGAAGGTTTGTAATGGTTGAACAAGGTAAAAACGTACTTAGTCTTTCTGCGCATCAAGGTAAGTCACTTGAAGACTTTGAGATGTACTTGTTCTCTTTGGATGAATTTAAAAGTTATGTCACTGATTTTCCTTCTGTAAAACACCTAGATCATGATTCGATTGAATGTCCTATTCTGTTTCTGGATGATCTATCTGTTTTGATGTTTGATAAAAAGATGCTCATTTTTGATAATTGGGATAATGATAGGCTTTGCATCAATGAATCGATTTTTGTGAATCATTCAGATCATGATATGCTTAAATGTTCTATTTTGCCTATTGATGGTCTATTTGTTTTAATGGTTGACAAAAGGAATCTTGTGCTCTATACTTGTTGTCATTCATGTGTGAAAGAATCCATATATCAAACCATGCCATGTTTGATTGTTCAAATACGTGTGCCATGTGAATTTTATCACCTATCTGTTTGTGATGCTTATGTATATCATTTGATTTACTATTCGCATGATAAACATGATTTATGGACTCCAATTAAATTGTATGCATGCCCTGAGGATTACTCAATTTCGTTTCAAAAAATTTGACAAGGCATTGTTTCGTTTGTATGATGATGTGCTTATGTCCATTCACATGCAATCTATTTGTTGGGTGCTGTTCATATTCGGAATGCAAGTGTGTTTAAAACTCTTGCTAATTTATGATTATCTTTTGCAGGTAATTCAAACACTATCTGCCCCATTTGACCAAGGTAAACCGAGCCAAAAGAAGTTTTGTCCGGAAAACCAACGGGTCAATTTGAGGATGAATCGTCTTGAAGAGGGGAGGGATGATACGGACACGCCCGGGGCACCAAAAAATTTCAAACTAATGGAGCTCATGTGCATCTTCATGCACTTCCAAATTGAGCTGGATTAGCTCATTCTAGCTCAATTTGAGCTCACTCGAGCTCGTTCCAGCTCATTGAGCTGATTGCATCATTTTAATGCTTCAAATAAATTGAGTATTTAATTTATTAATTTTCCTACAGCAAATTAAATGTGTCTAAATAATTAATTTAGTATTGGATTTAATTTTTCTAAGCCTAAATTAATTTGTCACATTTTATTACATGTTTTTAAGATGTTTTAAAGTTAAAATTAATGTGCAGATTTTTCTAGTTTAATTAGGGGCTGTCGAATTTAGTATGTGTCCTAATGGTGTCTTTAAGTTGTCTAAAACATCCATTAATGTGTCCATAGCATGTATTTAATTATATTCAGCTAATTTAGCTTGATTTAATGAATGTTCATGCTCTTTATAGGTTCAGCCGAATGTGCAAGACACATTAAAGGAGGTTCATGCACTTAGGTGCAATGTATGTGGCTGATTCAGGGATGCATGTTGAGATACATGTTCGGCTAGAGCAAGGCATTTATGCTACTCACTTTTGGCTCCCCAAGACACCCATTCGGCCAAGGAAAGTCCAGCCCTTAAGATTCCCAAAATTCTTTTCACATTTGGGGCTATTCGGTTCAGCATGTTCACACTCAAAGTGGCTGCTCAGCTAACCTTTTAATGCTACTCATTTTTCATCAAAAGACACCAATTTAAGAGCTTCATTAAGTCATGGGACGTACCTAGCTGTTGCATGCACCTTCAAGTGACCCAAAATACATTTCTCCTTCTAGAAAGCTGTCCATTGACATCCTCAAAGGATGCACATGGATTTGGACGAATTTTAATTTAATTCTTGAACATTCATCCTTCTAGAAAACGTCCATTGGAGTTCCCTTACTGTCCAAATACAATCAGCTCATTTCCTTCTCCATTAAGGTGGCTATTGGCGTTCCCAAAGGATGAATAAGGACATAGCCATTAATCATTCAAGTGCACTCATCTTGCCAAAAGAAATGTACCATCTAGAAGCTGCCCATTTGCCTCCCACATGTAGCTGAATATAGCAAGCTCACAAGGCCACATTCAGCCGAATTTGCCAAGCATATCAAGGGCCTTGTTAGGCCAACCTAGCCAAGCAAACTAAGAGACTTTATTCTATATTCTTCTAGCTTATTCTAAGTTTAATTTTACTTAGCCTTTAAGCTATTTGGATGAACATTCGGCTAGCTCTAATTAGCCTATAAATACTTGTTATTTTCATTAGTTATGTAAGATTAAGACTTTGATTAAATATATATGAACGTTTGTTCACCGAGTGAGTTTTATCTCCTCTTCATTTTTGTACGAGTTTCGATTTTGACTTATCAAGTTTTGCTTGTGCCATCAAGTCATTTCTCATCCATTAACTTATACCATAGGTTCTTATCTTTATAGATAACGGGTCTTGGACCATATTCGATTTCCATCTTCCACCTTAAACAATTATAGAACCCGAGGTGGCACTGTCATAGTGTTGAATCGATTCTTTGTTTAAGTTCTTTCATCCATTTCCATCAACTATCACCTATCATTTATCTAAACTATCACTTATCCATCTATCCACTTTCCTTACCATCAACTTATCATTGTTTGTTCAACCTTAAACTGAATCCCATCTTCTTTCCCTTCATCTTAAACCAAACCTATTCTTTCCATTATCTAAATCAACTCTTTCATTTAAACACCTCCATTCCTAACTTAAACTCACTTTCTAAACAAATTCACCTAAAGCTTCCGCAAACTCATCCATATTTTTCGATTAAATCTTCGAACGCTTGTTTCCTCCTCGTAGATGTAACATCCCCAAACCCGACCCATTCACTACGACTGAATCTGGTTATGTCACTGGGAAAAGACGGTTGAAAATCTTAAAATAAAACATCGTAGTTTGCTGAATTTTGGAAAACATATCTTTGGAACAAAACTTTGCTATTAAACTCATTCATTTTTAAAACTTTAGTATATAGTATCCAATTTGAATAAATAGGTTGCAAACCATAAATCATTTTCACGTAGCAATTTAATTTAAATAAACCATAGTTAAAGTAATACCAAAAACATAAAATGGCCTTTATTACAACCCAACAATTCAAATAAAGTACTTATATCAAAATCAAGCATGGAATAAGTGAACATCATCCTCGGCATGGGCCACCTTGTCCTCTCCGATCCCGGTCCAGCTTTATGCACTACCTGAAATGGTTAATGAAAAGAGTGAGTCCACTGACTCAGTGCATAACCACAACACATATTTCCATCCGTATGGGCTTGGCCCATACCCACACAGCCATCGAAACAAATCATGCAAGAATGCATCTCATTGAAACCCACTATCCAACCGTGACACCAACCTTAGCGGACTCCCGCCTAAGGCCGTGGCTAATCCACCGATCACAACCGAGTGATCCCACATATGTTACCTCGGCGCACTGCTGCACAAGGCCGTGGTGAGCCACCGATCACATCGTGATCCATAAATCTTACCTCGGCATTCTCGCTGCTCGAGGCCGTGGTGAGCCACCGATCAACCAAAGTGATCCAAATATCGTAATCGCTCTACGGTGATGCACATAGCAATCAACCGCCGAGATGGGCACCTAGCCAACACCTCCTTGAGGTAGCACAAAGCTAACCCTCAAGCGCTAATGTAACTGAGCTATCATTAGACCACGTACATCCTGTGTACACTTCTTCCTTCTTCAATCCAATCCCATGCCCATGTGTCAATAAATCATGCAAGAATATCATATAGAATGAGTATTTATCACTTATCACTACCACATTGTACATATATAAATGTATATCAAGATTAACTTACCATCACCATTACCCATCACTTATGCCATTATAAATGGCTATTACACATAATACACATATAAACATGTTAGCAAACCAAACCACGTAAATAGTGCGATGATTACGCACCTAAATGATACCAAAACCCAAACGCTTCTTACGCCTCTGCACATGAGACTAACGGACTTACAAAAGGTTCCCAAATGACGTGCTCTTCTTCCCTACAATCGGCCTTGGCATAAAAACAATGAACACTTAGGCCATTCGGCCAAGACAAAAACTATAGCACAAAGAAAACTAACACGCCCTTACCTTGCTAATCAACCTTTAAGGGTAAAATCGTAATTTTACCTACTAAGGGCATTTTCGTAATTTACCCACCAAGGGTAAATCGGTAATTTTGCACCTGCAATGGCCTTTCCCAAAGGCCCAGTGTCGCCCCGAGCGACCCAACTACCATTTCTGGTTGAAATGGACTATTGGGCCTAAAGCCCAATTTCGGCCCATTCGGGCCCACACGCTCGTGTGGCCCACCTAGCACAAATCTAGCCATGTATATAAGTTCCACCTAGTCTAGTTCACTATATACTACACAATCGCACAATTTACTCATAAGGGCCCACGGGCCCATTGGGCCCACTTCGGCCCATCGCGGCCCAAGCAGCCCCAACCCACAAGAATACTACTTATGGCCTCAACTATCGCGTCGAAGCCCCACACGCGTGCGCCGCACGCTCGTGTGACTACTATTGCCGTGGCCGCACTTCGGCATTTGCCGCTCTACTCTCCTCTAGGATGCTCCTTATATAGCTAGCACTTCACCTTCCTTCTTTGTATCTTTCCGATGTGGGATCCCTTCGTCAAGAGAGTTTAAATTCAATCAAACTCTTCCCGTCCAGCACCGCAAAATAAATACTCCCTTGCTTCTCATGAGATTCGAACCTGTGCTCCCTTGCAACATAATCCACGCTGCTAGCCACTTGGCCACAAGCTCCTCTTGTGTCTTAAACCATGCGCAACTAAATATAAACTATAGCCAAATTCTGGAGGTCCAAGTAAAAAGAAAACCAAAATGCAAAAGCCAAGACTTGAACCTTGGACCTCCTTCCTTCCCTTGTGGCGTCACCCCCTTGTCTCTTATGTGGCGTCACTTTGCCACTCCACCACACACTCCACTTGTGTCATTTTTCCCCACATTTTATTCTTAAGGCCTACCTACCAACTTCCAGGGTTTTTTTTTTCACCTAAAACCAAAATTTCCCCAAAGCTAATATTTGATCCCGGGACTTCATAGAAGCCTTCTAACCTTCCAAAATAACTTACCTAATAAGTCTAACTTGCATTAATGCCGTTCTCTTGTTCTCCAAAAATTTAAACGCTACTACGCCTAAGGCCCATTGGGCTCAATTCTCCTAGGCCCAATTCCTTTTTACCCTAAAAATCTAAATTTTCCAAAGCCTTCCCTTCTCATCCCAACATTCTTAGAGCCTCTAAAACTCAACCAAGCACTCCCAAAAACATACTAACACTTGATTTACCCCCCCCATATGCACACCCCTAAACCAGGTGTTACAATTCTACCCTCCTTAAAATAATTTCGTCCTCGAAATTACTTGTCTAAACTAACGATCCAATTCTCTCCACTACGCTATCATTGCAAGACTCACGATCTTAAAGAGCTAACATACTTTACGAGCAACAAAACAAACAATCACCAAAACGCGCTCTACCACGTCCACGAGTATTGCGACCACGCCCCCTAGAACTCATATCTAGCGCGCGATTTAATCTGATTAAAAGTTTTATGCATTAGAAATTTTGTTCCACTTGTTTAATCCACGAGCAAATTTTATGAACAGTTTCGGAAGTCGTTCTTTCGAGCAATCAAAGTTTGATTCTAAAGTAATCCACTATTGCAATCATCCGATCACATCAATAACTCACAAGCAATAGTAAGGGGTACTTACCGTGGACTTCGGTCGAGAGGTACAGTGCCATGCCACCTAACACGAAAACCTTTTCATAAAAACCCATATTTTTGAAAAGCCCACTTTGAAAATGTTTTTGGGCCCAAAACCCTCAAAGCCGAGTTTTGAACTTGGCTCGATATAAATCAGAACATCCCCAAACCCGGCCCATTCACTACGACCAGAATCAACTGTTATGTCACTTTGGGAAAAGACGGTTGAAAATCTTAAAATAAAACATCGTAGTTTGCTGAATTTTGGAAAACATATCTTTGGAACAAAACTTTGCTATTAAACTCATTCATTTTTAAAACTTTAGTATATAGTATCCAATTTGAATAAATAGGTTGCAAACCATAAATCATTTTCACGTAGCAATTTAATTTAAATAAACCATAGTTAAAGTAATACCAAAAACATAAAATGGCCTTTATTACAACCCAACAATTCAAATAAAGTACTTATATCAAAATCAAGCATGGAATAAGTGAACATCATCCTCGGCATGGGCCACCTTGTCCTCTCCCGATCCGGTCGACTTTATGCACTACCCGAAATGGTTAATGAAAAGAGTGAGTCCACCGACTCGGTGCATAACCACAACACATATTTCCATCCGTATGGGCTTGGCCCATACCCACACAAACATCGAAACAAATCATGCAAGAATGCATCTCACCCAACCCACTATCCAACCGTGACACCAACCTTAGCGGACTCCGCCTAAGGCCGTGGCTAATCCACCGATCACAACCGAGTGATCCCACATATGTTACCTCGGCGGACTGCTGCACAAGGCCGTGGTCGAGCCACCGATCACATCGTGATCCATAAATCTTACCTCGGCATTCTCGCTGCCGAGGCCGTGGTGAGCCACCGATCAACCAAAGTGATCCAAATATCGTAATCTGCTCACGGTGATGCACATAGCAATCAACCGCCGAGATGGGCACCTAGCCAACACCTCCCTTGAGGTAGCACAAAGCTAACCCTCAAGCGCTAATGTAACCTTGAGCTATCATTAGACCACGTACATCCTGTACACTTCTTCCTTCTTCAATCCAATCCCATGCCCATGTGTCAATAAATCATGCAAGAATATCATATAGAATGAGTATTTATCACTTATCACTACCACATTGTACATATATAAATGTATATCAAGATTAACTTACCATCACCAAGCTACCCATCACTTATGCCATTATAAATGGCTATTACACATAATACACATATAAACATGTTAGCAAACCAAACCACAGAAATAGTGCGATGATTACACACCTAAATGATACCAAAACCCGAAACGCTACTTCTGCCTCTGCACCTGCATGGACTAACGGACTTACAAAAGGTTCCCAAATGACGTGCTCTTCTTCCCTACAATCGGCCTTGGCATAAAAACAATGAACACTTAGGCCATTCGGCCAAGACAAAAACTATAGCACAAAGAAAACTAACACGCCCTTACCTTGCTAATCAACCTTTAAGGGTAAAATCGTAATTTTACCTACTAAGGGCATTTTCGTAATTTACCCACCAAGGGTAAATCGGTAATTTTGCACCTGCAATGGCCTTTCCCAAAGGCCCAGTGTCGCCCCGAGCGACCCAACTACCATTTCTGGTTGAAATGGACTATTGGGCCTAAAGCCCAATTTCGGCCCATTCGGGCCCACACGCTCGTGTGGCCCACCTAGCACAAATCTAGCCATGTATATAAGTTCCACCTAGTCTAGTTCACTATATACTACACAATCGCACAATTTACTCATAAGGGCCCACGGGCCCATTGGGCCCACTTCGGCCCATCGCGGCCCAAGCAGCCCCAACCCACAAGAATACTACTTATGGCCTCAACTATCGCGTCGAAGCCCCACACGTGCGCTCGCACGCTCGTGTGACTACTATTGCCGTGACCGGCACTTCGGCATTTGCCGCTCTACTCTCCTCCTAGGATGCTCCTTATATAGCTAGCACTTCACCTTCCTTCTTTGTATCTTTCCGATGTGGGATCCCTTCGTCAGTAGAGTTTAAATTCAACTGAAACTCTTCCCATCCAGACCGCAAAATAAATACTCCCTTGCTTCTCATGAGATTCGAACCCAGGCTCCCTTGCAACATAATCCACGCTGCTAGCCACTTGGCCACAAGCTCCTCTTGTGTCTTAAACCATGCGCAACTAAATATAAACTATAGCCAAATTCTGAGGTCCAAGTAAAAAGAAAACCAAAATGCAAAAGCCAAGACTTGAACCTTGGACCTCCTTCCTTCCCTTGTGGCGTCACCCCCTTGTCTCTTATGTGGCGTCACTTTGCCACTCCACCACACACTCCACTTGTGTCATTTTTCCCCACATTTTATTCTTAAGGCCTACCTACCAACTTCCAGGGTTTTTTTTTTCACCTAAAACCAAAATTTCCCCAAAGCTAATATTTGATCCGGGACTTCATAGAAGCCTTCTAACCTTCCAAAATAACTTACCTAATAAGTCTAACTTGCATTAATGCCGTTCTCTTGTTCTCCAAAAATTTAAACGCTACTACGCCTAAGGCCCATTGGGCTCAATTCTCCTAGGCCCAATTCCTTTTTACCCTAAAAATCTAAATTTTCCAAAGCCTTCCCTTCTCATCCCAACATTCTTAGAGCCTCTAAAACTCAACCAAGCACTCCCAAAAACCTACTAACACTTGATTTATACCCCATATGCACAGCCCCTAAACCAGGGTGTTACAGTAGATGATTGGGTAACTCGTATATGTTTTGACTCTCCCCGAGATGGATCGTATCACTAAGGAGCTCAACAAAGAAAAGAAGAAAGCTGATTCTGAAGCTTGAGATGAAAGAAAAAGATTGATGAGTAAGTCGTCTCAACCTTCAACGAAGAGATTTAGAGATGCAAGCAATCATTCAAATGTTTCATTTGGACATCCGAGTAGAGACCGTGCGAGACAAAGTGTTGGTCCAAAAGCTCAATTCTCGACTGAATCAAGTGTTGGTAGTGTTAAAAGCAATAAGCCTGAGTGTAGACAGTGTGGAAGATGACATGTGGGAGAATGCTAGGGCAAGTACAATAATCGAACTTGTTATAAGTGTGGATCACGAGATCATTTCATTTGAGACTGCCCAAAGTTAGCTGAGGAAGAAAATGTTCAGAATGTGAGACCGAGTAATGCGACGGCTAGAGGTAGGCCACCCAGAAACATCGAGAATGTGAGTGGAAGTCAAAAAGGGACTACTGATACAGCTATGAGATTAGAGGCGAGAGCACCTGCCCGACCCTATGCTATACGCACACGAGAGGAAGTGTCATCTCCAAACATTATTACTGGTACTTTTACTCTATTTGATACTGATGTGATTGCGTTAATAGATCCAGGTTCTACTCATTCCTATGTGTGTGTGAATTTAGTATCAAGTAAGACTCTACCTGTTGAGTCTACTGAAATTATGATTAGAGTATCGAACCCCTTAGGCAAGTGTGTCTTGATGGATAAAGTGTCCAAGAACTGCCCATTGATGTTTCGGGATATATGTTTTCCTGCTAACTTGATGATACTACCATTCGATGAATTTGATGGCTTACTTTGCATAATGCTATTGTGAATTGTAAACGAAAGAGTATTGAATTGAGAAGTCAGAATGATGAGATAGTTTAAATTGAATCCAATGATCTGAATGGGTTACCAGCTGTTGTATCTGTGATGAAAGCTTTGAACTATGTGAGAAAGGGTTGCGAAGCTTATCTGGCATATGTGATAGATACAAAAGTGACAGAAAAGAAAGTTGAATCTGTGCCTGTGGTTTGTGAATTCCCTGATGTGTTTCCTGAAGAACTGCTGAGGTTACCTCCAATCCGAAAAGTTAAATTTGGTATTGAATTAGTGCCGGGGACTACTCCTATTTCAATAGCTCCATATAGAATGGCACCGACGGAATTGAAAGAGTTGAAGTCTCAGTTACAAGAGTTGACTGATAGAGGATTTGCACGACCGAGTTTCTCACCTTGGGGTGCTCATGTGTTGTTCGTGAAAAAGAAAGACGGTACTATGAGGATGTGTCTTGATTACCGACAATTGAACAAAGTGACGATAAAGAATAAATATCCGTTGCCCGGTATTAACAATTTGTTCGATCAGCTGAAAGGAGCTACAGTGTTTTCCAAGATAGATTTGAGATCGGGCTACTATCAGTTGAGAGTTAAAGAGTCAGATGTATCGAAGACTGCTTTCAAAACGAGGTACGGACATTATGAACTCTTAGTTATGCCTTTCAGACTAACAAATGCTCCTGCAGTGTTTATGGATTTGATTAATCGAATATTTAGACCGTATTTGGATCATTTTGTTGTGGTGTTCATTAATGATATTCTGATTTATTCCTGTGATGAGACGCAACATGCCGAGCATTTGAGAATTGTTGTACAGACTCTGCGTGAGAAACAATTGTATGCAAAATTTAGCAAATGTGAGTTTTGGTTGTGTGAGGTTGGTTTTCTGGGGCATATTGTATCAGCTGCGAGAATACGAGTTGATCCGAGTAAGATCTCAGCCATTTTAGAATGGAAACCTCCGAGAAATGTATCTGAAGTCCATAGTTTTCTGGGACTAGCGGGATATTATAGACGATTTGTGAAAGGTTTCTCGATGATTGCAACTCCATTGACAAAGTTACTACAAAAAGATGTTAAATTCGAGTGGTCGAAAAAGTGTCAACAGAGTTTTGAGCAATTGAAAGCATTGTTGACAGAAGTGTAACAGTCCGGTTTATACCCTAGTCGGAACAGTGGTTTTGGGACCACAAATTCAAGTCTGAATATTATTTTAATATTATTTTCTGTGCTGTGGATATGTGATTAAGCATGTGTTAAAGTTTCGTAAGTTAATTTGTCCGTCTGTGTGCTTAATTTGATAAAAGGATTAAATTGCATTAAATGCAAAACTAGCATGATATTTGTAAAAGTGTCTATTTGATGTGGCTCTTTAAGGTGGAGGCCTTATGTTGTTATTAATCCAATACTAAAGTTGGTGGATGATTAAATGACAAAATAACCTTATTGATTATTTTGTCTTATATGTTTATAAATGGGTAAAATGGGAATTTATGAATTATGTGTTTTAATAATAATAAAACATGAAAATGGTCATTGTTATCATCTTTATTCCACTGATTTTAGAAAGAAAAGAATAAGGTTTGAAACTTTGAAGCATTCGACCTTAGTTGAGCAAAAATTCAAGGTATGTTTTTAATCGGTTTTCGATAATTTCTATGTTTCTGTAATCGTTGCTTCGTATACTTTGTAACCCATGCCTTAATTTTGAGAATTGATGATGTTTTTGAAATGAGCCTTTGATGAACTCATGTGTTTTATGATGTTGGATGATGAAAAATGAAAGATATGTGTTTGATTATCATAGTTTGTATTTGAAGTTTTGTTAAATTTGAGTATTTTGGACTCAATTGAGAAAATATTATTTTGGAGGACTAAATTGTGAATTTGATGAAAAGTATGGACTTATATAGTCCCTAGGGAGATTCGGCTATGCATGTGTGTGAACAAATTGTGTATATTTGATGTTTTGAGAAAAATGGACTAAATTGATAAAATGTGCAAATGTGAGGGTTAAATTACAAATTGCCCTAAATGTATGTTTTTGGATTGAATTGAGTGAATTAGTGAATAAATGGATTACATTTGAATATGTATAGATCAAGAATTGAAGAAATTGGACTTAGATCGCGGGAAAGCAAAAGTAGTCGAATAACCGAGTCCGAACGAATATCTGAATTCGAGGTAAGTCGATATACAAATAAATGTATTTGTATTGAATTATACATATTCTTATAACTATTGTTAGGGATGAATGCATATGAGATGGTGTGTATGTGAATTCTGAGATAGAATCGACTAAGTGTTAACATCCGGGAAGTCCCGTTTGAACCTAGGAATAGACGGGATAGTATATGTCATGACATAGGTATCTGTTATGTGATATCATGTAAGACCACGTCTGGGACGTTGGCGTTGATTCGAGATTTCGTGTAAGACCATGTCTGGGACGTTGGCATCGATAAGAGATTTCGTGTAAGACCACATTTGGGACGTTGGCATTGATATGAGATTTACGTGTAAGACCATGTCTGGGACATTGGCATCGTATTTGATTCGTGTAAGACCCTATCTGGGACAGTGGCATCGATATCTAATTACATGTAAGACGACGTCTGGGATGTTGGCATTGTATGATTATTTCGAGCACACTGAGTATCCTATTAGATTCCAAACGGTTCAATGGGCAAGTCCAAGATACAAATGGTTACATGGTTTGCATATTTGTTTCAGGTACGTCTGATAAATACACTTTATGTGTATAAGAAGTTAAGTATACTCATAAACTTACCTAGATGAATTGTGTATTTGAATATGAGATTGTAAATGTGATACATGAATGGAAAAGCTATGAGCTAATAAGTATATGATGATATACAAGATTAAAAGATGAATGGCTAAGTAAATGTTCCAAGAAGAATTATGACTATGCAATTGAGCTTTTAGTGAATTCATATTGATTATATGTTTTGAATGCTTAAATGTTAAATTTATTTGTATATGGCTTACTAAGCTTTTGAAAGCTTACTCTGTGTGTGTTTGCTTTGTTTTATAGATTGTCAAAGCTACTGAAGGCTCAGGACCGTCGAGGATCATCATCACACTACCTAAACTCATTTTGGTATCTTTTGGAAATGTATATATAGCTAGATATGGCATGTATAGGCTAGTCACTTTGGATTATCTTTGAAATGTGTATAAAGTAGCCATGAGATGTGGCTTAATAAGTGTTGGTAATATGCATGAGTAATATGGTTTATGATGATGGTTTTGGTACATTTATATGTCCATGATATGGTAAAATTTGTGGTAAGTAAGTTGATGCTATATGGGTATATAATTGTGATCACTGAAAGGATTATATATTTGGTAAGATGTGAATGTACCATGCATTGTTATACATGTGAATTGGATATGCAAAGTTGTATATAAGTGGCATGATTAGAAGTGTGATTGAATGAGATGAGATGTTGTTTATTTGATATGATTTTTGGTTGCGAAATGTGTATGAAAATAGGTTTGTTTGAGCTTATAAGGTAGACCCTATTGTGGGTGGCATATTGGCCTTGCAAAGGGCCTGTTATGCATACACGGCCGTGGCACACGAGTGTGCCTAGTGACCGTGGAATTAAGTCAGTATATAGCCTAAGAGTACACGGCCATGGTACACGGGCGTGCCTGGTGGCCGTGGGGATAAGTCAGTATACATGCCCTATTTTGGCACGGCCAGGACACATGGGTGTGTCTAGTTGCCGTGGGAGGCACATGGCCTGACTGCACAGGCGTGTGACCTCTGTAGTGTTCAATAAGTTTTAAATTTCTGAGAATTTCTGTATGTGTTCGGTTGAGTCCCGACCCTCTCCTCTAAAGCATGCTTAAGGTCTCGGTGATCTATCTAAGGGACACAGTGATTGCAATCGATGACTTGTTTTATGAAATGTCTGTAAACATTTTTGATCCGTCCGGTAATACCTTTAACCCTAATCTAGCGACGGATACGGGTTAGGGGTGTTACATTTGGTTGGTATCAGAGCTACGGTTTAGTCGATTCTTGGACTAACGTAGCATGTCAGAGTCTAGCTATACATGCCATATATCTAAACTGTGAGTGAAAAATGTGATTTTCGTATAGTAATGGATCCCGCAAAAGTCGTAGCTGACGATGTGGAAAGTAATGCGCCTGCTCCTGCTGAAGGGACAACACCCTCTGATCTGAGACCGACTACGAGCAGTCAAGAGGGAGAAGCTAAACAAGCTTTCTTCCAGATGATGAGTGAGTGGTTCACTCAATTTGTTAGAAATAACCCGACTATCTCACAACCTCCGCCCCCGGTTAATCACCCTCAGACATCTGCTATGCCTCTGACTATGAATCTAAATCTGTTGAACAAGCCTCCGATCGACAAAATCCGTAAATATGGAGCTGAAGAGTTTAGGGCTACCAGTGATGATGATGCCGAGAAAGCCAAATTCTGGTTAGAAAACACAATTCGGGTATTTGATGAAATGTCACTGAGTCCCGAGGAATGCATAAAGTGTGTGGTTTCTTTGCTACGAGACGCAACCTATTAGTGGTGGAAAACTCTGATTTCTATTGTTCCAAAAGAATGGGTGACATGGGATTTCTTTCAGATTAAGTTTCGGAAGAAATACATTAGTGAGAGATTCATTGATCAGAAATGAAAGGAATTTCTGAACTTGAAATAGTGTCGTATATCTGTTACTGAATACGAACGAGAGTTCATGAGATTGAGTCAGTATGCTCATGAATCTGTATCCACCTATGTAATAATTTGCAAAAGATTCGAAGATGGTCTTAACGAAGACATCCGTTTACTTGTTGGGATTTTGGAAATAAAAGAGTTTGTGGTACTTGTTGATCGCGCGTGCAAAGCCGAAGCCCTCGGGAAAGATAAAAGGAAAGCTGAGTTTGAAGCTAAAGATGTGAGAAAGAGATTTTAGAGTAGATCATTTCAGTCTGCATCAAAGAAATTTAGAGATGAACAAAGCCGTTCAAGAGTTAATGTGGGACATTTGAATAGAGATCAAGCTAGATCACAAATGAGCTCCAAAACTCTGGCAACTTCAGTAGCAAGTGTTGGAAATGTTCGATCCGAATGACCTGAGTGTAAGCATTGTGGTAAAAGACATCTGGGAAGTTGTAGATTGAATGACCGGGCTTGTTTCAGATGTGGATCATTAGATCATTTCATTCGTGATTGCCCAGAGTCTGTTAAGCCAGAGACTATTCAGAATCCGAGATCAGATAATGCTCCAGTGAGAGGTAGACCTTCACGAAATACAAGAAATGTCAGTGGTAGTCAGAGAACTACGAGAGATACTGTTGCGAGATCTGAAGCTAGAGCGCCTGCCAGAGCATATGCCATCCGAGCTCGTGAGGAAGCTTCATCTCCTGATGTTATAACTGGTACTTTTACACTTTATGATACTTCTGTGATTGCATTGATAGACCACGGTTCTACTCATTCGTATATATGCATGAATTTGGTAACCAATAAGACTTTGTCTGTAGAGTCTACTGAATTTGTTAAAAAAGTATCAAACCCCTTAGGTAAAAGTGTCCTGGTTGACAAAATATGCAAGAACTATTTGTTAATGTTTCAAGATATCAGTTTCCCTGTTGATCTGATGCTATTACCATTTGATGAGTTTAATATAATTCTGGGTATGGACTGGTTGACATTCCATGATGCCGTTGTGAACTGTAAAAGAAAGACTATTGACTTGAGATGTCCGAATAATGATATAGTTAGAATTGAGTCTAATGATTTGAATGGATTGCCTGCTCTGATATCTGTGTTGAAAGCTCAGAGTTATATGAAAAATGGTTACGAAGCTTATTTTGCTTATGTGATTGATTCGAAAGTATCTGAAAAGAAAGTAGAATCAGTGCCAGTTGTTTGTGAGTTTTCTGATATATTTCCTGAAGAATTACCGGGATTGCCTCCGATATGTGAAGTTGAATTTGGTATTAATTTGTTGCCTGGTACAACACCTATTTCGATAGCTCCGTATAGAATGGCACCAACAGAGTTGAAAGAGTTAAAGTCACAGCTACAAGAATTAACTGACAGAGGGTTCGCTAGACCGAGTTTTTCACCGTGGGATGCTCCTATTCTGTTTGTGAAAAAGAAAGATGGCACGATGAGAATGTGCATTGATTATCGTCAGTTGAACAAACTGACCATAAAGAACAAATATCCGTTGCCCAGGATTGACGATTTGTTTGATCAGCTAAAAGGAGCTACCGTATTTTCAAAGATAGATTCGAGATCGGGGTATTATCAGTTGTGAGTAAAAGACTCAGACATTCCAAAAACTACTTTCAGAAAAAGGTATGGGCATTATGAGTTTTTAGTTATGCCTTTTGGATTAACTAATGCTCCTGCTATTTTTATGGATCTGATGAACAGAATTTTCAGATCTTACCTAGATCGATTTGTTGTTGTATTCATAGACGACATTTTGATTTATTAACGAAATGAAACTGAACATGCTGAACATCTGAGAATCGTGTTGTAAACTCTGAGAGAAAAGTAATTGTATGCGAAATTCAGCAAATGTGAATTCTAGTTACGAGAAGTTAGTTTTCTGGGACATATTGTATCGGCTTTTGGAATACGAGTTGATCCGAGTAAGATTTCTGCTATTCTGGATTGGAAACCTCCGAAGAATGTATCTGAAGTCCGTAGTTTTCTGGAACTTGCTGGTTATTACCGCAGATTCGTAAAAGACTTTTCGATGATAGCTACTCCATTAACTAAATTTGAAACGCCCCAAACCCGGCCCACAAGCTTTGACCAGATTTGGTATGTTCCTCAAGTAAACCGGTTCAAAATTCTTTTGTTCTTAGGAAAACTTGTGTGATTTTAAGAAAAATATTGTTTTGGGTTGGGCTTGTGTTGAAAATAGGTTCGTTTTATATTGAAATCTCTTTTATCTTAAGTGACAAAATATTTAGGGTTTAGTTTAAAGGAAATTTTAATTAAATTTTAATAGATAAAATTCATAATCATAATAAATAAAAATAAGTGTAAAGTAATTCAACTATGGCCTTATGGCCTTATTACATCAAATAATTCCCAAAATAATTCAAAGTACTAAAATAAATTCAAGAGTCCTCAAAAATATAAACTTCATGTTGAGCATGGCCACCACAAGTTCTGCCGTCCCAGTCCATCACTTTATTCATCACACGAAAAATGTTCCCCAGCGGGTGAGTCAAATGACTCAATGTGTACATGACACTAAATCATAATAGAATCAGGCATATCACATATTACACATTCAAAACATAGAATACAGGTTATGATGCATTCCCAAACCCAAACCTAGTTGTCCATCCGCTACACACCCCGTACCCGCCAGTCCACACCGTGGGGACTACTAAGTCGACCCTCCTTCCGCTACACTCCAAATCTGCGGTCTTAGGTCACCACATACTGTGGTCTTAGGTCACCACTTTTAGATTACTGTGGTCTTAGGTCACCACTTTTCAGATATCACGGTCTTAGATCACCGTGTTCGGGGTCTTAGGTCACCACATTCACTTCCCCTTTCAAAACAAAACCATATGCCCCATATAATAATATGCATAATATGCCAGAGTTCACATTCTTATCATATTCTCATGTTACAAATAACATTTTTCATATTCCTAGTAGAAGTAGGAAACGTACCTGAGTATTTAGTACCATAAAATTGGTACCTTAGCCACTTTCATATTCTTAATATCACATATTTTAATTAAACACAGCCATAAAACATATTAAGAATTAGTGTGGGGTACACACCTGATACACTTAGCGGTTCACTTAAATCCCGAAAAACCGATCTATCGCTTTAGATCCTAAATCCCTACATTTGGCCACATTTAGTATTTTAGGAAAAAGCCTATTCGGCTAATTTAATCAAATCCCAAGGATTATCGTATCCACTTTCTTACCTTGCTTGCCGATTTGATAATTAATCAAATCCAGAAAACTTGTATTCTTCCCTTTGAAATCGGCTAATCACTAGATCCCTTGAATCGGTTAGTTTTACGCTTAAAACACATAAAAATAGATCTAACTACTAAAATAGGCCTTGGCCGAATATTCATAGTCACTTACCTTAAGGATCTTAAATCCCGAAATTATCCACTGGTTATAGCTTCTGATGAAATCCCTAAAACCACATGTTAGACAAACTTCTAACCTTTAATCACAATCAATGGCCCTTGGCCGAATGTCAGATATGACTTACCTTGATGGTCAAATCCCGAAGATCTTTTCCTTTATAGTCGACTATGGCAAAAATCCCGAAAGAATCCCTTTCTTGAAGAAATCGACAACACCTATGCTTGAAGCCCCTCAAAGATTCGGCTTTTGATGGATTGGAAAGAAAAGAGAAGGAAGAATAAAGATGGAGGATTCGGCTATGGCTTCTAATGGAGAGGAAAATATTCGGCTAGGTTCCAACAATTACTTAATCTCGACTTGACAAAAGAAAAGAAAGAAAAGAAGAGAAGAGAGCACTAAGAATTCGGCAGAGAAAGGAGGAAGCACAAATTGATGAGTAGCCCTCCTTCCTTCCTTTTATAGCCGAAATTATCATCTAAGGAGTCCCTTACTTGGCCACCACTCCTCTATCTGATAACTTTATCC
The DNA here is from genome assembly GCA_025698515.1 of Gossypium sturtianum. NCBI lineage: Eukaryota > Viridiplantae > Streptophyta > Magnoliopsida > Malvales > Malvaceae > Gossypium > Gossypium sturtianum. Next base: position 84,729,645 of record CM046950.1, on the reverse strand, counting down.
TTTAATTATCACTTAAAATAAAAGATAATTCAGCAACTATCCTTACTTAGCCGAAATTATTAAACTCAATGTCCCTTACTTGGCCATCACTTCTCCCTTATTTTCCTCTTTATCTCTTTATTCAAATTAAAAGAATTTAATCCAACAATTATCTCTTGAAAATAATGATAAATAAATCCCTTATTTATCCACTATTTATAAAATAATAAAAGCTCCTAACTTATAGCCATGTGCCGTCCACCTCTCTGCTCCTTGTAGCAAAATAAAATTTCTTTTATTTGCTTCCCATGTGACTCGAACTTAGGCCCAATACCCTTGTATGTGGCGCCATTTCCAGAGGCCCTAAGTAGCATCTCCAGGCCACTTTTCCAAGTCCGTTTGTGTGTCAAATTTCACAAACTTTTTCTTTTAAGGCCACCTTGCCTTAATTTCCCCTTTTAAACCTTAAAACTCGTCATTTCTAGGTCATTTCTAAGTTTCCAAAAATTTTCGATCGGCTCTGTAAACTTGACATTTCCTTACATTTCCATGACATTTCCTTACAAGACATTTCCTTACATTTCCAAGGTTCTAAAAATGTTCACTTTCCTCTTTTAAACTTAACATTTCCATACATTTCCGGGGTTCCAAAAGTGTTCAAAATATATTCATAACACATAAGATATGTCATTTCGCATAATTAAACCAAAAATGCATAGGCCCTTTTCGTGATGTTACAGTTCTACCCTCCTTAAAAATAATTTCGTCCTCGAAATTACTTATTAACGAATAATCGTACATCTTAACTCACCGCACTACGCTTATGTCTGCGCACTCGATCTTAATAGAACCATCATACTTTCTAGGCACAGTCTCTAAGTTCACGTCCCTAGAACTCATTTCTAACATCGCGATTTAATCTGATTAAAAGTTTTATGCATCGAAATTTTGTTCCACTGATTATTCGCGAACAGTTTTATGAAAAGAGATGTTCAAAAGTAGTTCTCTCAATCAACCAAAGTTTCTAGTTCAAGTTCACTACTCTAACTCAGGGAGTCATATTCACATTCATAAGCAGAGACACATTCATTTCTCCATGAAGTCACATTCATTCACAACATCATTCACTACACTTTTATGGCCATTCCATCCATTTCCCTACCCAGTGGTAATTTCGTCATTTTCCTACAGGGTATTTTGGTAATAAATCGGGTCAATTCAAAATTTTTTTCAAATTAGAGGTATTTCAGAATTTACAAAATCTCTCGGGTTATTTTGTTTTCCAAATCAGAGGTGTTGCAAAAATTTGAAATCGAGGTTATTTCGGTAATTTTGGAAGTCGAAGCGATTCAGTAAATTTTCCAAATCGAGTATCTTGTTATTTGTAAAATGTTTTTGATATCTTTGTAAAGTAGAAATATTGTAGCAAACGTCGAGGGTATTTTTGAAAATCTTAAGAACTAAGGGTATTTTAGTAATTTACAATACAAGGGCATTTTTGTAATTTTATAAATCGGAGATATTTTGGAAAAAAAAATTTCACAATAATCTTTTACTACAATTAAAAGGGTAATTTAGGGATTTTAAAACTAGGAATTTTATAAAACTGCATGGCTAGTCCCTTTCGAGTTTTAATGATTAGTTTAGCCCGTGAATAAGTCCTTTTGGTTAGGGTGAACCGTAGCTACGCACCAGGTAGGATTCGAGTAAAGAGGAGGTGAGCCGCTAAGACTGCTTAAGTACCAGGCTCTTCCGGATCCAATCCTAGACATGCGCACAATGGTTACCACACCCTAACTCGGCGTCTTAGTCATAGGTTTGTTTAATGGAATTAAGTCTTATGTGTTTGTGTTTGAGTAAACTAGTCCTAGGGTTCAAGTTCCTATCATGCTATTCTACGTTCCATTCCTCTTCTACCCTTCCATAATTCATAACATAAACCACATAATCACACAAATGGTTAGGGGTACTTACCGTGGATGGGTCGGAGACTTAGGTGCCATGCCGTAAAAACTCTGTTTATTTCATAAAATTCTTTCAAAAAGCTTACTTGGCTCGATTTGAAAACGTTTTGGGCCTTAGCCCACAGTCGAGAGTTTAAAAGCTGGCTCTGATACCAAATCAAAACACCCCAAACCCGACCCACGAGCTTTGACCAGATTTGGTATGTTCCTCAAGTAAACTGGTTCAAAATTCTTTTATTCTTAGGAAAACTTGTGTGATTTTAAGAAAAATATTGTTTTGGGTTGGGCTTGTGTTGAAAACAGTTCGTTTTATATTGAAATCCCTTTATCTTAAGTGACAAAATATTTAGGGTTTAGTTTAAAGGAAATTTTAATTAAATTTTAATAGATAAAATTCATAATCATAATAAATAAAAATAAGTGTAAAGTAATTCAACTATGGCCTTATGGCCTTATTACATCAAATAATTCCCAAAATAATTCAAAGTACTAAAATAAATTCAAGAGTCCTCAAAATATAAACTTCATGTTGAGCATGGCCACCACAAGTTCTGCTGTCCCGGTCCATCACTGCTCATCACTGAAAAATGTTCCCAAGCGGGTGAGTCAAACAGACTCAATGTGTACATGACACTAAATCATAATAGAATCGGGCATATTACATATTACACATTCAAAACATAGAATACAGGTTATGATGCATTCCCAAACCCAAACCTAGTTGTCCATCCGCTACACACCCCGCACTGCGCTACACACCGTGGGGGACTACTAAGTCGACCCTCCTTCCGCTACACTCCAAATCTGCGGTCTTAGGTCACCGTGATACTCGTGGTCTTAGGTCACCACTTTTAGATTACTGTGGTCTTAGGTCACCACTTTTCGATATCACAGTCTTAGATCACCGTGTTCGTGGTCTTAGGTCACCACATTCACTTCCCCTTTCAAAACAAAACCATATGCCCCATATAATAATATGCATAATATGCCAGAGTTCACATTCTTATCATATTCTCATGTTACAAATAACATTTTTCATATTCCTAGTAGAAGTAGGAAACGTACTTGAGTATTTAGTACCATAAAATTGGTACCTTAGCCACTTTCATATTCTTAATATCACATATTTTAATTAAACACAGCCATAAAACATATTAAGAATTAGTGTGGGTACACACTGATACACTTAGCGGTTCACTTAAATCCCGAAAAACCGATCTATCGCTTTAGATCCTAAATCCCTACATTTGGCCACATTTAGTATTTTAGGAAAAAGCCTATTCGGCTAATTTAATCAAATCCCGAAGGATTATCGTATCCACTTTCTTACCTTGCTGCCGATTTGATAATTAATCAAATCCTGAAAACTTGTATTCTTCCCCTTTGAAATCGGCTAATCACTAGATCCCTTGAATCGGTTAGTTTTCGGCTTAAAACACATAAAAATAGATCTAACTACTAAAATAGGCCTTGGCCGAATATTCATAGTCACTTACCTTAAGGATCTTAAATCCCGAAATTATCCACTGGTTATAGCTTCTGATGAAATCCCTAAAACCACATGTTAGATAAACTTCTAACCTTTAATCACAATCAATGGCCCTTGGTCGAATGTCAGATATGACTTACCTTGATGGTCAAATCCCGAAGATCTTTTCCTTTATAGTCGACTATGGCAAAAATCCCGAAAGAATCCCTTTCTTGAAGAAATCGACAACACCTATGCTTGAAGCCCCTCAAAGATTCGGCTTTTGATGGATTGGAAAGAAAAGAGAAGGAAGAATAAAGATGGAGGATTCGGCTATGGCTTCTAATGGAGAGGAAAATATTCGGCTAGGTTCCAACAATTACTTAATCTCGACTTGACAAAAGAAAAGAAAGAAAAGAAGAGAAGAGAGCACTAAGAATTCGACAGAGAAAGGAGGAAGCACAAATTGATAAATAGCCCTCCTTCCTTCCTTTTATAGCCGAAATTATCATCTAAGGAGTCCCTTACTTGGCCACCACTCCTCTATCTAATAACTTTATCCTTTAATTATCACTTAAAATAAAAGATAATTCAGCAACTATCCTTACTTAGCCGAAATTATTAAACTCAAAGTCCCTTACTTGGCCATCACTTCTCCCTTATTTTCCTCTTTATCTCTTTATTCAAATTAAAAGAATTTAATCCAACAATTATCTCTTGAAAATAATGATAAATAAATCCCTTATTTATCCACTATTTATAAAATAATAAAAGCTCCTAATTTATAGCCATGTACCATCCACCTCTCTGCTCCTTGTAGCAAAATAAAATTTCTTTTATTTGCTTCCCATGTGACTCGAACTTAGGCCCAATACCCTTGTATGTGGCGCCATTTCCAGAGGCCCTAAGTAGCATCTCCAGGCCACTTTTCCAAGTCCGTTTGTGTGTCAAATTTCACAAACTTTTTCTTTTAAGGCCACCTTGCCTTAATTTCCCCTTTTAAATCTTAAAACTCATCATTTCTAGGTCATTTCTAAGTTTCCAAAAATTTTCGATCGGCTCTGTAAACTTGACATTTCCTTACATTTCCATGACATTTCCTTACAAGACATTTCCTTACATTTCCAAGACATTTCCTTACATTTCCATGACATTTCCTTACAAGACATTTCCTTACATTTCCAAGGTTCTAAAAATGTTCACTTTCCTCTTTTAAACTTAACATTTCCATACATTTCTAGGGTTCCAAAAGTGTTCAAAATATATTCATAACACATAAGATATGTCATTTCGTACAATTAAACCAAAAATGCATAGGCCCTTTTCAGGATGTTACAAAATTGCTTCAGAAAGATGTGAGATTTGAATGGTCCGATAAATGTCAGAAAAGCTTTGATCAGTTGAAAACTCTGTTAACTGAAGCTCCAGTGTTAGTACAACTGGAGTCGGGCGAAGAGTTTGTAATATACAGTGATGCTTCGTTGAATGGTCTGGGATGTGTATTGATGCAGGAAAGCAAAGTAATAGCTTATGCCTCGAGACAACTTAAGACTCATTAGAAGAACTATCCGACACACGACCTCGAATTAGCTGCGATTGTGTTCACATTAAAGATTTGGCGACATTATCTGTTTGGCGAGAAATGTCACGTATTTTTAGATCATAAAAGTTTGAAATATCTAATGACTCAGAAAGATTTGAATCTGCGACAGAGAAGATGGCTAGAACTGTTAAAAGACTACGAACTTGTAATAGATTATCATCCGGGTAAAGCTAATGTAGTTGCCGATGCATTGAGTTGAAAGTCACTGTGTGCATTACGTGCTATGAATGCTCAATTAGATCTGTCTAATGATAGTTCAGTGTTAGCTGAATTGAAAGCGAAACCGTTGTTTTTACAGCAGATATGTGATACTCAGAAAGTTGATAATGAAATGTTAGCGAAACAAGTTCAGTACGATTCGAATTCTGATTCTGAGTTTTGAGTTGTTGATGATTGCTTGAGATTTTGAGATCGTATCTGTGTTCCGAGAAACCCTGAGTTAATTTAGTTGATTTTGAACGAAGCACATAATAGTCGTCTATTTGTTCATCCGGGTAGTACAAAGATGTACCATGATCTGAAGTAACACTATTGATGGTCTGGTATGAAACGAGATATCTCTGATTTTGTATCGAAATGCTTAGTCTGTCAGCAAGTGAAAGCAGAACATCAGGTTCTGTCTGGATTGTTACAGCTGATTCTAATTCTCGAGTGGAAATGGGATAGAGTGACAATGGATTTTGTTTCGGGATTACCTCTGACTTCGAGAAAAAAAGATGCTATTTGGGTCGTAGTTGATCGTTTGACAAAATCTGCCCATTTTATTCCGGTACGATCTTATTTCTCGCTTGATAAGTTAGCTGAGCTTTATATTTATGAGATTGTGAGATTGCACTGAGTGCCACTATCCATTGTGTCAGACAGAGATCCGAGGTTTACATCACGGTTCTGAAAGAAACTAAAAGAAGCTTTGGGTAAAAAATTGCATTTCAGTACCGCTTTTCATCCACAAACAGATGGTCAGTCCGAGCGAATTAATCAGATCCTTGAGGATATGTTGAGATGCTGTATTCTTGAGTTTAACGGTACGTGGGAACAGTACTTACCACTGATTAAATTTGCATATAATAATAGTTTTTAGTCAAGCATCAAGATGGCACCTTATGAAGCTTTGTAGAGACGTAAATGTCGTACACCTCTGTATTGGACCGAGCTTAGTGAAAATAAGATACACGGGGTTGATCTAATAAAAGACACTGAACAGAAAGTGAAAGTAATCCGTGATAGTCTGAAAGCAGCATCTGATCGTCAAAAATCCTATGCGAATTTGAAACGTAAAGATATTGAATTCGAGATCAGTGGCAAAGTGTTTTTGAAAGTATCTCCGTGGAAGAAAGTACTCCGATTCAGACGTAAAGGCAAGTTGAGTCCAAGATTCATCGGATCGTATGAGATTATCGAGCGAGTTGGGCTAGTTGCCTACAGATTATTGTTGCCATCCGAGCTAGAAAGGATACACAATGTATTTCATGTTTCGATGCTTCGTAGATATCGATTCGATCCGTCACATGTAATTGCCCCGTCTAAAATTGAAATCTGATCTGATATGATTTACAAAGAAGAACCGATCCGTATTTTAGCTCGTGAAGTAAAGGAGTTGAGAAATAAGAAAATTCCGTTAGTGAAAGTGTTGTGGTATCGACACGGAATAGAAGAGGCTACGTGGGAGCCTAAAGATTCAATGAGGCAGCAATATCCGAATCTGCTTAACGGTAAGATTTTCGGGGACGAAAATCCCTAAGGGGGAGAATTGTAACAGTCCGGTTTATACCCTAGTCGGAATAGTGCTTTCAGAACCACAAATCCGAGTTTGAATATTATTTTAATATTATTTTCTATGCTGTGGATATGTGATTAAGCATGTGTTAAAGTTCTGTAAGTTAATTTGTCCGTCTGTGTGCTTAATTTGATAAAAGGATTAAATTGGATTAAATGCAAAACTACCATGATATTTGTAAAAGTGTCTATTTGATGTGGCTCTTTAAGGTGGAGGCCTTATGTTGTTATTAATCCAATACTAAAGTTGATGGATGATTAAATGACAAAATAACCTTATTGATTATTTTGTCTTATATGTTTATAAATGGGTAAAATGGGAATTTATGAATTATGTGTATTAATAATAATAAAACATGAAAATGGTCATTGTTATCATCTTTATTCCACCGATTTTAGAAAGAAAAGAATAAGGTTTGAAACTTTGAAGCATTTGGCCTTAGTTGAGCAAAAATTCAAGGTATGTTTTTAATCGATTTTCGATAATTTCTATGTTTCTGTAATCGTTGCTTCGTATACTTTGTAACCCATGCCTTAATGTTGAGAATTGATGATGTTTTTGAAATGAGACTTTGATGAACTCATGTGTTTTATGATGTTGGATGATGAAAAAAAGAAAGATATGTGTTTGATTATCATAGTTTGTATTTGAAGTTTTGTTAAATTTGAGTATTTTGGACTCAATTGAGAAAATATTATTTTGGAGGACTAAATTGTGAATTTGATGAAAAGTGTGGACTTATATAGTCCCTAGGGAGATTTGGCTATGCATGTGTGTGAACAAATTGTGTATATTTGATGTTTTGAGAAAAATGGACTAAATTGATAAAATGTGTAAATGTGAGGGCTAAATTGCAAATTGCCCTAAATGTATGTTTTTGGATTGAATTGAGTGAATTAGTGAATAAATGGATTACATTTGAATATGTATAGATCAAGAGTTGAAGAAATTGGACTTAGATCGCGGGAAAGCGAAAGTAGTCAAATAACCGAGTCCGAACGAATATTCGAATCCGAGGTAAGTTGATATACAAATAAATGTATTTGTATTGAATTATACATATTCTTATGACTATTGTTAAGGATGAATGCATATGAGATGGTGTGTATGTGAATTTTGAGATAGAATCGACTAAGTGTCAACATCCGAGAAGTCCCGTTTGAACCTAGGAATAGATAGGATAGTATATGTCATGACATAGGTGTCTGTTATGTGATATCATGTAAGACCACGTCTGGGACGTTGGCATTGATTCGAGATTTTGTGTAAGACCACGTCTAGGATGTTGGCATCGATAAGAGATTTCGTGTAAGACCATGTTTGGGACGTTGGCATTGATATGAGATTTACGTGTAAGACCATGTCTGGGACATCGGCATCGTATTTGATTCGTGTAAGACCCTATCTGGGACAGTGGCATCGATATCAAATTACATGTAAGACATCTGGGACGTTGGCATTGTACGATTATTTCGAGCACACTGAGTATCCTATTAGATTCCAAACACTTCAACGGGCAAGTCCGAGATATGAATGATTACATGGTTTGCATATCTGTTTCAGGTACGTCTGATAAATACACTTTATGTGTATAAGAAGGTAAGTATACTCATAAACTTACCTAGATGAATGTGTATTTGAATATGAGATTGTAAATGTGATACATGAATGGAAAAGCTATGAGCTAATAAGTATATGATGATATACAAGATTGAAAGATGAATGGCTAAGTAAATGTGCCAAGAAGAATTATGACTATGCAATTGAGCTTTTAGTGAATTCATATTGATTATATGTTTTGAATGCTTAAATGTTAAACTGTAATATCCTGGATTTTGGGTTTATGCATTTGTGCTTAAATAAATGTGAAAGCATGTCTATGTGTGTGTTAAATGTGTTTTATGAATTTTTGAGAACCTTAGAATGTAGGAAAATGCCTTAGAAATTATTAGATTTTAAATCTAAAAGAGGAAGCTAAGCAGGGTGGCCTTAAGAGAAAATGTAGGGGATTTATAACACAAGAATGGGCTTGGTAAAGTGGCTTGGAGGTGCCACTTAAGGGCCTTGGTAGGTGACGCCACATGCATGTGAGCAGGGCCAAGGTTCGAGTAGCAAGGGGAGCACTTTTGGAGTGTTTTTGCGTCAAGCTAGGGGGAGAGTTGGACGGCAATAAGACACTGAGGAGATGAGCTTTAATTGTGGTTGGTTTCTTTTAAAATTCGCCTAGGGGATAAAGGATAATTGTTGAGTTAGTTTATTATTTTGAGTGAAGTGATAAAGAGAGGAAATAGGTGAAAAATGTGGAGACTGATAAGGGGATGTGTGTGGCCAGCCAAAGGACTCTTTGGTGATCAATTTTGGTCATAGCCAAATTTCTAAAGAGAAGTCTAGAGGTTCTTTTCAGTTTTTCTTTTCTTTCTCTAGTGAAGTGCCGAAAATTCTCCTCTTCTCTTCTTTGTTGCACTTGTGCCGAAAATTCCCAAGAAAGAGTAACTTGTGTTCTCCCTTTTTCTACTCATTGACATAACCGAATACCATCCTCCCATTCTCTCCTCTCACTTTGGTCGAATCCCTCTACACTCTATTCTCTCTTCTTCTTTTCGCAAGACTCCAAAAGTCGAAACCAAGTGACCAACATCTAGGCCATAGCCGAATAGCTCTGTGGGTTCAAATAAAGGGGTTGCCGATTCCAACATTGAGGGTAAGGATTCTATTATCATCATTCTATTTCTTTTCTTTTAGCCGAAATCAAGATTCTAACTCCTTAATGATCTCTGGCCGAACCCTTGAAGGAGGATTTCAGGTTTTCTGCTAAGTCGACTACAACAGAAGATCATTCAGGATTTTAGATTCGCAAAGGTAAGTTAAAATACTAATCGGCCAAGGCCATATTTGGTGGTTCAATCTATTTCTTAATTATCCAAAAGCCTAAGCTAACTTGTTAAGTGATCTAGTGTGGGCCAATTTCAAGGAAGAAGTATCACAAAGTTTCGGATTTGTCTAGGAATCAAATCGGCAATGGGTAAGATTTTGATTGTGATAATCCTTCGATTTGGTTATATAGCCGAATAGGCTTTTGCTAAAGCACTAAGTGTTGGCCGAATGTAGGAATTAAGAATCTAAAGCATTATATCGGGTTTTCGGGATTTCGGTAAAGCGGTAATACCAGGTGTGTAGCCCTACCCTAAGTTTTAATAGATTTATGGTGTTGTTTTAATGCATGTGTTATTAAGAATGTGAAAATTATAGCTAAGGTACCATGCAATGGTACAAAGTACTCAGGTACGTTTACCCACTCCTACTATGAGTATAATATGATCTGTTATGGCACATATGTGAAACTATAAGAATGTGAATAAGGAATATGAGATGGTTTATGCATATTTGTATGACATGGGGCATATGGGTGATTATGAAAGGGGAAGTGATTTGGTGGTTTATACCCCAATATTTGAATGTGGTGACTTCGGTCACAATATCTGAATGTGGTGACTTCGGTCACATAATCTGAATGTGGTGACTTATGTCACAAAGAGTTTATCTGGTGGCTATGCCACAATATATAAGAAGCGATGAGCACGTCGATCGCAATGATCGCCTTCGATGATGTGTAGCAGATGGAGGGTTGACTTAGTAGTCCCCACGGTGTGATGGTTGGTACGGGTGATGTGTAGCGGATGGTTATATAGGTTTGGGTTCGGGATTGCATCATTATATTTAATTGCTATATGTATATGTATGATCTGCTATGCCTTAATCGTTGGGACTTAGTGTTGGTTGTCACACACTGAGTCTATTTGACTCACCCTGTTTTGGGAATATTTTTCAGGTGACACTCAGTGATGGACCGGGTCGGCAGGAGCTTAGTTGTGGCCATGCTCAGCACAAAGATTATTTTCAATTTGGACTCTCCACTTTCTTATAAGTATTTTGAATTTATTCGGTTTCTATTTTTATGTAATAAGGCTATAGTATGAACTGTTTACACAAGCATTTTAATTATTTTGGTACGATACATATTTTATTAAATTAACGCTTAAGTAATTTTTTTTAAACAAACGCTAAATATTTTGACGCCTAAACGCAAATGATTTTCAACTGGACCCAACACAAATTAAGTTTTCTCCAAAATCACCCAAAGTTTTCCAAAGAAGCAAACGAATTTTTAACTGTTTTACTCGAGAAACATACCGGATCCGGTCAAGGTTCGTGGGCCAGGTTTGGGGTGTTTCAGCTTGGTATCAGAGCCCAGTTTTAAACTCTCGGCCTTGGGTTTAAAGCCCATAACGATTTCAAAATTAAGCCCAAATAAGTTTTGTAAAAGTTTTTGTGACATGAGCAGGTTTTCTGGCATGGCACCTAAGTCTCCGACCCGAAGTCCACCAGGTAAGTACTCCTAACTGTTGTGTGAATTATAGTATGATTTGTAGAAGGGTATATCGGGAACGTAGATTAGTATATTAAGTTCTTGAGCCCTATGATTAGTTTACCCCAACATAAGAATTACATAAGACTTAATGCCTAACTAAACAAACCTGTGACTAAGTCGCCGAGTTAGGGTGTGGCAACCATTATGCGCATGTCTAGGATTGGATTCGGGAAGAGCCTGGTATTTAAGCAGTCCTAGTGACTCACCTCCTCTTCGCTCGAATCCTACCTGGTGCGTAGCTACGGTTCACCCTAACCAAGAGGACTTACTCACGGGCTAAACTCAATAACTAAAACCCGAAAGGGATTAGCCATTTTTTCTTGAAAACCCTAGTTTTAAAATCACCAAGTTATCCTTATAAATTGTGGGAAAACTATTTTGAAAAAAAAAATTCTCCAAAATATTTTTGACTTACAAAATTACCTAAGTACCCCTGGTTGTAAAATTACTAAAATGCCCTTGGTTTGAAAATTTTAAACTACCATACTACCTTTGACTTTTACTAAGATATTTTTCCAAAATACCAGAAACCCCTATTTTGCAAAACATTAAGATACCCTGAATTGGAAAATTTACAAAATTACCCCTAATTTACAAAATTTTCAAATTGACCCCAATTTATTACCAAAATACCCCTGTAGGAGAAATGACGAAAATACCCCTGGGATAGGAACGGACGAAAATGTTTGAATAGTGGAATGTGTGCGGTAGGTACTACTGAATGATTGTGTTTCTCTGAATTAGGATAGAAAACTTGGAACGAAAACTCTGAATGATCGAAAGAACCTCTATTAATCTTCTTTTCATAAAATTTCTTCGCGGTAATCAGAGTGGAACAAAGGCGATACATAAAACTTTGTAATCGTTAAAGCGCGATCGTAGAAATGGGTTCTAAGGGACGTGGTCGTAATGTGCGAGGATGTGGTAGAGGCAAAATGACCGTATCGGAACCCGTTAGGTCAAACTATAGTGGTGAATAGGATCTTTCGGAGTGTACCCTTAGAAATTCAGGGAGTGATATTTTCTGCGACTTAATGGAACTTCCTTCTTGGAGAATTCGACCTCATACTTGGCATGGACCGCTAGTAGAACACCGGGCTATATTGGATTGTGCAAATAAGCGAATGGAGTTAAGGACGCTTGGAGGATGAGGCGATAATCATGATAGGAGAAAGAAGGGACTACTTATCTAACGTAGTCTCTACCTTAAAGGCTGATAAGATGGTTCGGAAAGGGTGCAAGGCATTTCGACTTTTGTTAGGCGTTGGATGCCAAAGAAGGGGAGTTAGTGGAGTTAGAAACAAGAAAGGAGTTTGTGGATATTTTTCCGGAGGAGTTACAGAATACCCCGGACGTGGAGGTGGAGTTTGGAATTGACTTGTTTGCTGGAACGGTGCAGATTATCTATCACTCCGTATAGAATGGCACCGAAGGAGTTAGGTGAGCTCAAGGCTCAAATCCAAGAGTTGCTTGATCGTGGGTTTATCCGACCCAGTGTGTCTCCATGGGGAGCACCGGTCTTGTTTGTGAAGAAGAAGGACGGAACTATGCGTATGTGCATAGATTATCGTCGATTGAATAAGTGACCATCAAGAACAAGTACCTGTTGCGAGGATAGACGACTTGTTCGATCACCTTAAGAAGCGGCGATATTCTCGAAGATAGATCTAAGGTCTGGATATCATCAGCTTAAGGTGAAGGAAGCAGATATCCATAAGACGGCTTTCCGGACAAGATACGGACACTATGAGTTCGTAGTAATGCCGTTCGGATTGACAAACGCCCCAGCCGCGTTCATGGATATGATGAACCGGGTTTTTCAACCTTACTTGGATAGGTTCGTCGTTGTGTTCATAGACGATATCCTAGTATACTCCAAGTTTGAGGAGGAACATGATGAGCATCTCCGGGTTGTGTTGCAAGTATTAAAGGAGAAGAAGCTTTATGCCAAATTCAGCAAGCGTGAATTTTGGCTGAAGGAGGTCGCATTCTTAGGGCATGTAGTGTCTGCAGAAGGGATAAGAGTGGATCCTAGGAAGATTGAGGCAGTGTTGGATTGGAAACCACCTAAGTCTGTGGCAGAGGTTCATAGTTTCTTGGGATTGGCAGGCTACTACAGAAGGTTTGTAGAAGGGTTCTCATCAATAGCCGCGCCTTTGACAAAGTTGTTGAGAAAGGAAGTACCTTTCGTACGGACAGATAGGCAACAGGAGAGCTTTGAGAAGCTTAAGAGGGTCTTGACTGAAGCTCCAGTTTTGATACAGCCGGAGGCAGGAAAGGATTTCATGGTGTATTGTGACGCTTCTCATACAGGATTAGGATGCGTATTAATGCAAGATGGGAAGGTAGTCGCTTATGCGTCTCGACAATTAAGGCCACATGAGGTTAACTACCCGACGCATGATTTGGAATTAGCGGCGGTAGTCTTTGCTCTTAAGGTATGGAGGCATTATCTTTATGGGGAGAAGTCAGTGATCTACACAGACCACAAGAGCCTTAAGTATCTGCTGACTCAAAAAGAGCTGAACCTGAGACAGCGAAGGTGGGTGGAGTTATTGAAAGACTACGATTGTTCTATAGAGTATCATCCGGGCAAGGCAAATGTAGTGGCAGATGCCTTAAGTCGGAAAGTGGTGTCGGATCTGAGGGCAATGTTTGCACATCTGAGCTTGTATGACGATGGAAGTCTACTGGCAGAGTTGCAGGTTAAGCTGACATGGCTGAATGAGGTGAAGGAAAGTTAATTAGTGGATGAGGACTTAAGTGCTAAGTTGCAGCAAGTGCAGAGTGGAAAGTTGGAAGATTACGGTATTAATGACGAGGGAGTATTATGTTTCAAGGGCAAGGTCGTATGCCGAAGAATGAGGACTTAAGGCGAGAATTCTTCAGAATCGCATGGTAGCCCCTATGCTATGCATCCCGGAGGTACTAAGTTGTCTGAGGATCTAAGGAACAATTTTGGTGGCCTGGTCTTAAGAGGGAAGTTACCGAATTTGTAGAGAAATGCTTGACGTGTCAGCAAGTTAAGGCTGAACACCAAGTTCCGCTGAAATTGCTTCACCGATAAAGATTTCGCGAGTGGAAGTGGGAGAGAATCACCATGGACTTCGTTAGTGGGCTTCCCCTTACGCCTACTAAGAAGGACTCGGTATGGGTGATAGTGGATCGGTTGACAAAGTCCGTGCATTTCATTCCAGTGCGGGTTGATTATTCTTTGCAGAAGTTGGCGAAGTTGTATGTGGCGGAGATTGTAAGGTTGCATGGAGTACCGGTGTCAATTATTTCAGATAGGGATCCAAGGTTTACGTCTCGGTTTTGGAAAGCACTACATCAGGCTTTAGGCACCAGATTGGATTTCACTACGGCTTTTCATCCACAGTCGGATGGGCAATCTGAACGAGTAATCCAAGTGTTAGAGGATATGTTGAGGGGCTGTGTGATAGACTTCAGAGGAAGTTGGGAAGAATATTTGCCGTTAGCGGAATTTGCATACAACAATAGCTATCAAGCCAGTATTCGGATGGCACCATATGAAGCGTTGTATGGACGGAAGTGTCGCACACCTACGTGTTGGACGGAATTAGGGGAACGTCAGGTTTTGGGGCCAGAGATCGTGGCTGAATCCGAGGAGAAGGTTGAGGTAATTTATGGCACGGTTGTAGGAAGCATCTGATAGGCAGAAGTCATATGCAGATCTTAAACGAAAGGAAATAGAATTTGATGTGGGGGATCAAGTGTTTCTTAAAGTTTCACCTTAGAAGAAGGTGATGAGATTTGGTCACAAAGGGAAGTTAAGTCCAAGGTTTATAGGACCTTATCGGGTATTGAAGCGAGTTGGACCAGTGGCATACCAGCTAGAGTTGCCACCGGAGTTGAAACAGATGCACGACGTATTCCATGTGTCTATGCTACGTCGTTATCGATCGGATCCATCTCACGTAGTTCTGGTTGAAGAGGTGGAGCTAAGGCGAGATTTGTCCTACGAGGAAGAGCCAATTCAGATCTTGGAACAAGATGTGAAAGTACTCTGAAGGAAATCAGTTCCTTTGGTCAAAGTGTTATGGCATAATCACGGATCGGAAGAAGCTTCGTGGGAGCCGAGAAGAAGCAATGCGACAATAATACCCTCACTTATTTTAGCCGTGTAATTTCGAGGCGAAAATTATTTTTAAGGGGTAGAACTCAGAATATCTTGGATTTTGGGTTTATGCATTTGTGCTTAAATAAATGTGAAAGCATGTCTATGTGTGTGTTAAATGTGTTTTATGAATTTTTGAGAACCTTAGAATGTAGGAAAATGCCTTAGAAATTATTAGATTTTAAATCTAAAAGAGGAAGCTAAGTAGGGTGGCCTTAAGAGAAAATGTAGGGGATTTATAACACAAGAATGGGCTTGGTAAAGTGGCTTGGAGGCGCCACTTAAGGGCCTTGGTAGGTGACGCCACATGCATGTGAGCAGGGCCAAGGTTTGAGTAGCAAGGGGAGCACTTTTGGAGTGTTTTTGCGTCAAGCTAGGGGGGAGAGTTGGACGACAATAAGACACTGAGGAGATGAGCTTTAATTGTGGTTGGTTTCTTTTAAAATTCGGCTAGGGATAAAGGATAATTGTTGAGTTATTTTATTATTTTGAGTGAAGTGATAAAGAGAGGAAATGGGAGAAAAATGTGGAGACGATAAGGGGATGTGTGTGGCCAGGCCAAAGGACTCTTTGGTGATCAATTTTGGTCATAGCCGAATTTCTAAAGAGAAGTCTAGAGGTTCTTTTCAGTTTTTCTTTTCTTTCTCTAGTGAAGTGCCGAAAATTCTCCTCTTCTCTTCTTTGTTGCACTTGTGTGAAAATTCCCAAGAAAGAGTAACTTGTGTTCTCCTTTTTCTACTCATTGACATAACCGAATACCATCCTCCCATTCTCTCCTCTCACTTTGGCCGAATCCTCTACACTCTATTCTCTCTTCTTCTTTCGCAAGACTCCAAAAGCCAAACCAAGTGACCAACATCTAGGCCATAGCCGAATAGCTCTGTGAGTTCAAATAAAGGGGTTGCCGATTCCAACATTGAGGGTAAGGATTCTATTATCATCATTCTATTTCTTTTCTTTTAGCCGAAATCAAGATTCTAACTCCTTAATGATCTCTGGCCGAACCCTTGAAGGAGGATTTCGAGTTTTCTGCTAAGTCGACTACAACAAAAGATCATTTGGGATTTTAGATTCGCAAAGGTAAGTGAAAATACTAATCGGCCAAGGCCATATTTGGTGGTTCAATCTATTTCTTAATTATCCAAAAGCCTAAAGCTAACTTTGTTAAGTGATCTAGTGTGGGCGATTTCAAGGAAGAAGTATCACAAAGTTTCGGATTTGTCTAGGAATCAAATCAGCAGCAAGGTAAGATTTTGATTGTGATAATCCTTCGGGATTTGGTTATATAGCCGAATAGGCTTTTGCTAAAGCACTAAGTGTTGGCCGAATGTAGGAATTAAGAATCTAAAGCATTATATCGGGTTTTCGGGATTTCGGTAAAGCGGTAATACCAGGTGTGTAGCCCTACCCTAAGTTTTAATAGATTTATGGTGTTGTTTTAATGCATGTGTTATTAAGAATGTGAAAATTATGTCTAAGGTACCATGCAATGGTACAAAGTACTCAGGTACGTTTACCCACTCCTACTATGAGTATAATATGATCTTTTATGGCACATATGTGAAACTATAAGAATGTGAATAAGGAATATGAGATGGTTTATGCATATTTGTATGACATGGGGCATATGGGTGATTATGAAAGGGGAAGTGATTTGGTGGTTTATACCCCAATATTTTAATGTGGTGACTTCGGTCACAATATCTGAATGTGGTGACTTCGGTCACATAATCTGAATGTGGTGACTTATGTCACAAAGAGTTTATCCGGTGGCTATACCACAATATATAAGGGCGATGAGCACGCCGATCATTGCGACCGATCGCCTTCGATGATGTGTAGCGGATGGAGGGTTGACTTAGTAGTCCCCACGGTGTGATGGTTGGTACGGGTGATGTGTAGCGGATGGTTATATAGGTTTGGGTTCGGGATTGCATCATTATATTTAATTGCTATATGTATATGTATGATCCGCTATGCACGAATCGTTGGGACTTAGTGTTGGTTGTCACACACTGAGTCTGTTTGACTCACCCCGTTGTGGGAATATTTTTCAGGTGACACTCAGTGATGGACCAGGTCGGCAGGAGCTTAGTGGTGGCCATGCTCAGCACAAAGATTATTTTCAATTTGGACTCTCCACTTTCTTATAAGTATTTTGAATTTATTCGGTTTCTATTTTGATGTAATAAGGCTATAGTATGAACTGTTTACGCAAGCATTTTAATTATTTTGGTACGATACATATTTTATTAAATTAACGCTTAAGTAACTTTATTTTTAAACAAACGCTAAATATTTTGACACCTAAACGCAAATGATTTTCAACTGAACCCAACACAAATTAAGTTTTCTCCAAAATCACCCAAAGTTTTCCAAAGAAGCAAACGAATTTTTAACTGCTTTACTCGAGAAACATACCGGATCCGGTCAAGGCTCATGGGCTGGGTTTGGGGTGTTTCATAAATTTATTTGTATATGGCTTACTACGCTTTTGAAAGCTTACTCTGTGTGTGTTTGCTCTGTTTTATAGATCGTCAAAGCTACTGAAGGCTCGGGACCGTCGAGGATCATCATCACACTACCTAAACTCATTTTGGTATATTTTGGAAATGTATATAGCTAGATATGGCATGTATAGGCTAGTCACTTTGGATTATCTTTGAAATGTGTATAAAGTAGCCATGAGATGTGGCTTAATAGGTGATGGTAATATGCATGAGTAATATGGTTTATGATGATGGTTTTGGTACGTTTATATGTCCATGATATGGTAAAATTTGTGGTAAGTAAGTTGATGCTATATGGGCATATAATTGTGATCAATGAAAGGATTATATATTTGGTAAGATGTGAATGTACCATGCATTTTTATACATGTAAATTGGATATGCAAAGTTGTATATAAGTGGCATGATTAGAAGTGTGATTGAATGATATGAGATGTTGTTTATTTGATATGATTTTTGGTTGCCAAATGTGTATGAAAATAGGTTTGTTTGAGGTTATAAGGTAGACCCTGTCGTGGGTGGCATATTGGCCTTGCAAAGGGCCTGTTATGCATACACAGTCGTGGCACACGGGCGTGCCTAGTGACCGTGGAATTAAGTCAGTATATAGCCTAAGAGTACACGGCCATGGTACACGGGCGTGCCTGGTGGCCGTGGGGATAAGTCAGTATACATGCCCTGTTTTGGCACGGCCAGGACACATGGGTGTGTCTAGTTGCCGTGGGAGGCACATGGCCTGACTGCACGGGCGTGTGACCTCTGCAGTGTTCAAAAAGTTTTAAATTTTTGAGAATTTCTGTATGTGTTCGATTGAGTTCTGGCCCTCCTCTAAAGCATGCTTAAGGTCTCAGTGATCTATCTAAGGGACACAGTGATTGCAATCGATGACTTTTTTATGAAATGTCTGTAAATGTTTCTGATCTATCCGGTAATACCTTTAACCCTAATCCGGCGACGGATATGGGTTAGGGGTGTTACAAGAAGCGCCAGTGTTAGTTCAACCTGAATCGGGCAAAGAATTCATAGTTTACAGTGATGCATCGTTGAATGGTTTGGGCTGTATACTGATGCAAGAAGGCAAAGTCATCACTTATGCTTCAAGGCAGTTAAAGCCGCATGAAAAGAATTATTCGACGCATGATCTTGAATTAGCCACGATTGTGTTTGCATTGAAGATTTGGCGTCACTACCTATTTGGTGAGAAATGTCATATTTATACTGATCACAAGAGCTTGAAGTACTTGATGATTCAGAAAGAATTGAATTTGCGACAGAGAAGATGGTTAAAATTGTTGAAAGATTACGAACTTGTGATTGATTATCATCCGGGCAAAGCTAATGTTGTTGCTGATGCTTTGAGTCGACAGACTTTATGTGCTTTGCGAGCTATGAGTACTCAGATAGATCTATGTGATGATGATTCAGTTTTGGCTGAGTTGAAAGTAAGGCCGATGTTCGTACGCTAGATTTGTGATGCACAGAAAAAGGATACTGAAATGATGGTTAAACGAGATCAGTGTGGATTGAATGTCGATTCAGGATTTCGAATTAATAATGATGATTGATTGAGATTCAGAGATCCGATTTGTGTTCCGAGGAATTCAGAGCTGATTCAGTTGATTTTGAACGAAGCTCACAATAGTCGTTTAACTGTTCATCTGGGGAGTACGAAAATGTATAACGATTTGAAGCAGTTTTATTGGTGGCATGGTATGAAACGGGACATCTCAGAGTTTTGTTTTGAAGTGTTTAGTATGTCAGCAAGTTAAAGCTGAACATCAGGTTCCATCCGGTTTATTACAGCCGATTACGATTCCTGAGTGGAAATGGGAGAGAATCACAATGGACTTTATGTCAGGGTTGCCTTTATCTCCGGGAAAGAAAGATGCAATCTGGGTGATAGTTGACAGATTGACGAAATCAACTCATTTCGTTTCGGTGAGAACAGATTATTCACTTGATAAATTGGCTGAATTGTATATTGCTGAGATTGTGAGATTACACGGGGTGCCATTATCCATTGTGTCTGACAGAGATACGAGATTCACCTCGCGATTTTGGAAGATACTGCAAGAGGCTTTAGGCACAAAATTGCATTTCAGCACTGCATTTCATCCGTAAACAGATGGACAATCCGAGTGGATCATTCAAGTTCTTGAAGATATGTTGAGGTGTTGTATTCTTGAGTTCAAAAATACGTGGGAAAAGCATTTGCCGTTGATTGAATTTGCATACAATAATAGTTTTCAATCTAGTATCAAAATGGCACCGTATGAGGCTCTTTACGATCGAAAATGCCGAACTCCATTATATTGGACTGAGCTAAGTGAGAATAAAATTTACGGAGTTGATTTAATAAAAGAGATTGAGCAGAAAGTAAAAGTGATTCGTGACAGTTTGAAAGCGGCCTCAGATCGTCAGAAGTCTTATGCAGACTTGAAACGAAAAGATATTGAATTCGAAGTTGGTGACAAAGTGTTTTTGAAAGTATCTTCGTGGAAGAAAATACTTCGATTTGGCCAAAAAGGCAAGCTGATGCGAACCTGGTCGCATCATGTTTCAACACAACTCACCGACCTCAGAATTGGCCTAAACTTGAAGGGCCCAAGTGCAAGATGAAACATCTCATAGACCTGATTGATTATTGGGCCAATGTTTTAAGGACTTTTTAATTTAATATAGTTTTATTTAAATTAATAAGTTTGCATATTTTTAATTTTTGATTTGCACTTTGTGTGTTCTGCATTTAATAAAGTTATAAATTATGTAACTCCCATGTTAGTTTAAGTCTGCATCATTAAATTAAGTCTTGCATTAAGTAACTCATTTGTTCATTTAGTTTGCATTTCAAACCATGCATTTAAGCATCTTAATTTAATAAATGAGTTGCTGTACATTTATTCAACTCATCTTAGTTTAATTAATAAATGTTTTTGTTGAACTTTATTTAATAAGTGTTGCTCTTAATTAATCTAGTTACTAGGATTATTTATTGATGCATGAGTTTAAGTTTATTTATTTATGCTTCTTTAATTAACTAGTTGCTGGAATAATTGATGCATATGTTTAGTTCATTCATTTAAGTTAAGTATTTATTTTTGATATGTTTAATTAGTGTTTAAATAAGTTTAATAAGTTCATTTTAATGTGTTTATTGCAGGTGTCTCTTCAGCTTACAAAAGTTACATTTCAAGGCTGTTACAACTTAATTGAAGTGACTTTTCAAGTGCTTTTTTGGTTACAAAAGAAGGAGCTGTTACAAAGGGAGTTTTATACATCATTTAAGGAGTTTGAAAGAGCATTATAACGCCCTTTAAAATTCAGCAGCAACCCTTTCATCTACCAGCTATTTTTGCTCATTCAAAAGATTAAATCAAGCATTCAAAACACCATTAAGGAGCTGGTGTCTATTTGGCTAGCCAAGGGTGATTTGATCCGGCCTGAGTGATTCGAGTCGTTTCACGTAGTTGCCCGATCATCGACGAGGAGAATGTTCGGTGCGTTGAAAATGCAAGTTTGGCTAAGATATGCGAAAGCTAACAATATGGTTTAGAAAAGAATGGTAGGTGATACAGTCCGCCTCAGGAAGAGTCGAAATGTATGCAAGTGCCCAATCATCTACGAGGAGTAATTCAAGCCTTCAAAAAATAATCAAGAAATATGGAAGAGTTTGCGGAAGCTACAAATGAATTGGTTGAGAAAATGGGTTAAGTTAGGAATGGAAGTTAGAAAATAAAAGAAACGGTTTAGATGAATGAAAGGATAGGTTCGAAAATAACTATGGAAGGAATATGGTGATAAGGAAATGGTTCGATTTGTTGGAAAGAAATAATGATGGATAAGTAGATAGGTGATAGATCGGTGGAGATGGATAAGGAACTTAAACAAAGAATCGACTCAACACTAATGAAGTGTCACCCCGGGTTCTATATTTGTTTAAGGTGGTAATATGGATGTCGATATGGACCAAAGACCCGTTACTTAGTGAAGTAAGAACCAGTGGTATAACAGTATGGAAGAACAAGTGATAGACGCCACAAGCACAGCCCGATAAGTCTATGAAACTTGCACGAAAAGTGAAGAGGAGACAAGCTCACTCAATGAACAAAAGTTCATATAATTTGATTAAAATTCAAAGATGAAAGTTCTAACCTTTACAAATGAAAATAACAACTATTTATAGGCTCTCAAATGGCTAGCCGAATGGTCACTAGAAAAACCTTAATGGCTAAGCAAAAATTAAACTAGAAAATGCTAGAGAAATCTAGAAGAAAATCCCTTGGTTTGCTTGAAAAAGTTTGGCTGAATGTGGCCTTGATGTGCTTGCAAATTCGGCCAAGTAAACTTTAATTGAGGTGCCTTGAAAATCTGATTGGTCTTGCTTCTAGAATAAAGAAATTTGGCTGAATGTTGTTTGGAAATGTCTACATTCGGTCATGGTCTTTTAATGGGGTTTAAGTGTTGCCTTGGAGAAGAGGAATAGCCATCCTTGAAGGGGTGTATCCATTGGCCGAATATGAGCAGCAATTAAGCTCAAAAGTTACCAAAATAAATGACAAAGCTGATGTCTCTTGCACTCCACGAATTGGCCCCCTTGGGAAACTTCAACAGCAGCTACTTTTATGTTATCAAGATGCACCAGCCGATTTTAATAACCTGTCCTTTTATGTTTATGAAAAAGGCACCAGTATGTCCAACAAAAACATTAAATTCGGCCAAAAAGAAAAATGCTGCACATGAATGCATTAATTTCGTCCATTCATGTCCCAAGACAGCCTCTTAAATGTCGTCCCAACCAAGCACCCAGCATGTTCTTAAATGTTGCTCACTTTTGTTATTCACGAAGCAAGCTCCTTAACTCCCTTTTGTAGTTCAAAACCATGCATGTTCCAACATGTCAATTAATGATGCTGCCGTCCATTAATGTATGCACTAACACTTCATTAATTGTTGTTCCATGCATGAAGAAGCAACTCCCAACAGCTCATTTATCACGTCTAGGAAATGAAACAAGCACATAAATGCCTTGAATGTGTTCCACGCATGCACCAACATGGCAATGAATATGTCTCATGCATGCTCAGCTCATTTAATGCCGTCTAAACCAACTCCAACATCTCATTAAAGGATGTCTTGCATGCTGCTGGTTGTCCATCTTTAATGGACGTTTGGGAAAAGGAAAAAGGCATGTTGGGGAGCACAAACGTCAGCCCTTAATGTCCCATGCGTGCCCCAATGCTTCCTTAAATGAAGCTGCCGCCCATGCTTTAAATGATGTCCCCAAAAAGCACCTGCACATAAAGAATTCGCCCATTAGTGTCCAGTAATTTTAAAACAACTTTTAAACATGTTTTTATGCTGGACAAATTAAATAAAGGGTGGTCAATGCCTTCATTAATTTTGGCTGGTAGTTTTAGACAACTTAAATGCAACATTAGGACACTTTAAATGCAGATTTCGGCCAAATAAATGAAGTAGCAGCCAACTATTAAATTGGTCCTAATCTAGACATATTAAAGTTGACTATTAATTATGCACTAATTAAGACTTATTTAAACAAATTAATCCAAACACTAGAATAATTATTTAGACTTATTTAATTTGCTGTAGGAAAATAAATAATTAAAAGAAGCAATTTATTTAAATTAACTAATCACTCAACGAGTGAACGAAGCTTCAGTGAGCTCAAATTAAACCCAAATGGACTAATCTGGCTCAATTTGGAAATGCACCAAAGTGCAAATTAGCTTCTCAGCAATTGGCACTTTGTCGTCGAGCTTCGTCGACTTGAAAATTGGTGGTGCCCCGGGCGTGCCCGTATCATCCCTCCCCTCTTCAAGACGATTCGTCCTCAAATCGACCCGTTGATTTTCCGAACAAAAATCTTTTTGACTCGATTTTCGTTGATCAAATAGGACGGATGATAATATCGATACCTGGACACGATAAACATGAATTAGCAAGATTGGTTTCAAACAAACTTGCAATCCAATTAAAACAAGACAAATAGATTGCATGTAGTCGGGCATAAACACATTATCGTACAATAGGAACAAAGCTTTGTCAAATTTTTGAAACAAGATAGAATAATCCTCAAAACATGTATATGATTTAAACAGATTCCACAAGACAAAGTGATCATGCGAATAATGATTCCGATGATAAACATAAACATCACAAATAGATACTCGAAATATTTCACATGGCTCACGACTTCGTACAGCAGTATCAATCTTTGATCGATATATGGACTCTTTCATACGAGATTTATCAAAATGGTCAAACGTAAGAATCCTTTTATCAATCAAGAAAATAGATAGATCACAAACAGGCAAAATAGAACGATTAAGCATGTAATGATCTAAATGTTTTACAACAACGAAATCAGCAGAGCAAAGTTTTTCACCATTCGAAGAGGGACACAATGCATCAAAAGATTTAGAAGGCTTACCTTGATGCTCAGAAAGGCAAAGGTCATTCTTACCTTGGTCGCGCAATACAAACCTTCTCTCTTTGGACAAATAGTACAATCGAAGCTTCGCGTTTGAATCAGCACTTTTCAAATGGAACGTGAATTTCAAGTGCAACCACAAGAATTGTTTAAGGAATGAATAAAAATTGAACAAAAAGTTGACAAAATTCATTACCTTAATCAGAAGACAAGTATCGAAATGATAGGAATCTTTCAAACATACCTAATGATACTTGAATTTCCCACAAAGCAAATCAGAACGAATTCCCGGTTTAAAAACATGTGTTTGATTATTTAAAACAAAATGTGGCATTAGTTTTGAAAAATCAAACTTGTTAAACCAATAGGAATGGTGCAAACTCAAGATCAAGCAATCAAAACTCTTAACATGTTTTAGAATCGATTTGCAACAACTCAAAGTTTCCATATTGGACAATGAACAAAACTCGTAATATCCACAATCAAACAAATTGGGATTAAGAGAAAAGTCGTCGTCATACTTACTCGCGTCTTGCACTTGTTGGACATTTGTACTCCACCGTCGTACTTCGCATCACAATGATCATTATGGAATAAAGTCGTCTTATCATTGTTTAAAACATCACAATTATTCGAGGGAAGGCCAATAACAAAATTATCCATATAATCACAAGCAGTAGAAAAATTTGGTGGCGATTGAATTTCATAGGACTTACCTTCCTTACCTTCCGATTTGGGTGTTTCAAATTTACCTTTTTCAATCAAGGAAAAACATCGCTCGTCGAGAAGGTACTGAAGTTGGTAATCGTCACTCAGTTTCTCGAAAACCTGGAGAGAAGAAACAGAAGAAGAACAAAATCCTGATGAGTTAGTTGAATCAACTCTCTCTTTTTCTCGGTCATTCTTTTCTTTCGTTTCCTTTTTAGTATCTTTTTCTTTTGTTTCTCTCTCTTTTTCTATCTCAATTTCTTTCTCAATCTCGATTTCAATTTTTCTTTCTTCACTTTCTTTTTCTCTCATGATCTCGAATTCTTTTTCTTATTTTTCTTCACTCTCTTGTTTATTTTATTTTCTCTCATTTTGATTTTCTTTTCTCTCGTTTTCTTTTTCATATTCTTTTTCATTTTGATTAGAACAAGAGATTGATTCAAGAGAATTGAAAATACAAGGATTTGATTCTAAGATCGAAGCGATGTTCTCATAGATATCTTGATCAATTCCTCGTGAAAGATTCTTCGTACGGGACTTCTTTGAATCATAAGATGTATAACTCATGCCTTCTTGGTCGTCACCATAAAAGGCTTTAAACTCGTTATTTGTTTTGATTTGCCTTGAATACGAGTCATGATGGGAATTACTTCGAGAATGATCTTTCATAGATGAGTATTTATGGCTTTCTTCTCATTCGACTCCTCAAAAAGATTTGAACTCATATCTTACTTCTCTCCATCTCGAAAGCCTCGACGAACATGAGTCTTGATAAGAGTCTCTTCGCGAATAGTTTTTGGATGTATATCGCGGTGAAGAACTTGACTCCGTTCTCCGACTTGATGACATCTTTCGGTCGAACATGCTTTCTATTTCGCTAAACAAATATTGGAAGTCAGTGGCTGTGAATCCTTCTTATGACATTTTTGTTGCTAAAAAAGAAACTGTTATAAAGAAGAGAAATAAACAGACAAAAATTAAAGTACCTTACCACAAAAACCTCGCAAGTTGCTCACAAAGAAAAATCACTCACACTCGTGTTTTCACTCGTATAAAGGCTTTTTCTTTAATGTAGCACTCCTACCTTTTACCACTCAGTCTCGTCTCACAGTTTCATACTTCGTTTCGAAAAGATTAATCGCGGCTTGAGGGTCGGTTTCAAAGTGGTTTCAAGGGTAAACGTTAGGTATAGGGGAGGCTAAGCAAAGAAAAAAAAATTGATGCGAGGGCGTTGTGGTTTTGAAGGAATGGGGGCAAAAATCTGGTCTCGATGATCAGGAATAGTAGAAGAAAATGAAAGCAACTTGCTAAAACTTTCAATGAGCTTCACTCACTTTTTTTCTGACTTCTTTTTTTTTTATACTCAAATTTTTTTCAGTTTTTTTAATTTTGTAATTCCTTTTTTTTACTTCGATTTTTTTTTGAATTTTCATTTTTTTCTCCTTTTTTCTTTAACACTTAAAACACACATATACTGATTACGAGAAAATTAAAATAAAATAAAATACAGCTTTTTTTTCCAATTTTTTTTTACAAACACGAACTAACTTCCGGCTTCACGTACGTCGTCGAAAAATCCTCGTTTGGTAGCTCTGATACCAGATGATACAGTCCGCCTCGGGAAGAGTCAAAATGTATGCAAGTGCCCAATCGTCTACGAGGAGTAATTCAAGTCTTCAGAAAATAATCGAGAAATATGGAAGAGTTTGCAGAAGCTACAAATGAATTGGTTGAGAAAATGGGTTAAGTTAGGAATGGAGGTTAGAAAATAAAAGAAACGATTTAGATGAATGAAAGGATAGGTTCGAAAATAACTATGGAAGGAATATGGTGATAAGGAAATGGTTCGGTTTGTTGGAAAGAAATAATGATGGATAAGTAGATAGGTGATAGATCGGTGGAGATGGATAAGGAACTTAAACAAAGAATCGGTTCAACACTAATGAAGTGTCACCCCGGGTTCTATATTTGTTTAAGGTGGTAATATGGATGTCGGTATGGACCAAAGACCCGTTACTTAGTGAAGTAAGAACCAGTGGTATAACGGTATGGAAGAACAAGTGATAGACGCCACAAGCATAGCCCGATAAGTCTATGAAACTTGCACGAAAAGTGAGGAGGAGACAAGCTCACTCGATGAACAAAAGTTCATATAATTTGATTAAAATTCAAAGATGAAAGTTCTAACCTTTACAAATGAAAATAACAACTATTTATAGGCTCTCAAATGGCTAGCCGAATGGTCACTAGAAAAACCTTAATGGCTAAGCAAAAATTAAACTAGAAAATGCTAGAGAAATCTAGAAGAAAATCCCTTGGTTTGCTTGACAAAGTTCGGCTGAATGTGGCCTTGATGTGCTTGCAAATTCGGCCAAGTGAATTTTAATTGAGGTGCCTTGAAAATCTGATTGGTCTTGCTTCTAGAATAAAGAAATTCAGCTAAATGTTGTTTGGAAATGTCTACATTTGGTCATGGTCTTTTAATGGGGTTTAAGTGTTGCCTTGGAGAAGAGGAATAGCCATCCTTGAAGGGGTGTATCCATTGGCCGAATATGAGCAGCAATTAAGCTCAAAAGTTGCCAAAATAAATGATAAAACTGATGTCTCTTGCACTCTACGAATTGGCCCCCTTGGGAAACTTCAACAGCAGCTACTCTTATGTTATCAAGACGCACCAGCCGATTTTAATAACCTGTCCTTTTATGTTTACAAAAAAGGCACCAGCATGTCCAACAAAAACATTAAATTCGGCCAAAAAGAAAAATGCTGCACATGAATGCATTAATTTTGTCCATTCATGTCCCAAGACAGCCTCTTAAATGTCGTCCCAACTAAGCACCCAGCATGTTCTTAAATGTTGCTCTCTTTTGTTATTCACGAAGCAAGCTCCTTAACTCCCTTTTGTAGTTCAAAACCGTGCATGTTCCAACATGTCAATTAATGATGCTGCCGTCCATTAATGTATGCACCAACACTTCATTAATTGTTGTTCCATGCATGAAGAAGCAACTCCCAACAGCTAATTTATCACGTCTAGGAAATGAAACAAGCACATAAATGCCTTGAATGTGTTCCACGCATGCACCAACATGGCAATGACTATGTCTCATGCATGCTCAGCTCATTTAATGCCGTCTAAACCAACTCCAACATCTCATTAAAGGATGTCTTGCATGCTTGCTGGTTGTCCATCTTTAATGGACGTTTGGGAAAAAGGAAAAAGGCATGTTGGGGAGCACAAACGTCGACCCTTAATGTCCCATGCGTGCCCTAATGCTTCCTTAAATGAAGCTGCCGCCCATGCTTTAAATGATGTCCCCAAAAAGCACCTGCACATAAAGAATTCGCCCATTAGTGTCCAGCAATTTTAAAACAACTTTTAAACATGTTTTTAGGCTGGACAAATTAAATAAAGGGTGGTCAATGCCTTCATTAATTTAACTGGTAGTTTTAGACAACTTAAATGCAACATTAGGACACTTTAAATGCAGATTTTTCCGGCCAAATAAATGAAGTAGCAGCCAACTATTAAATTGGTCCTAATCTAGACATATTAAAGTTGACTATTAATTATGCACTAATTAAGACTTATTTAAACAAATTAATCCAAACACTAGAATAATTATTTAGACTTATTTAATTTGCTGTAGGAAAATAAATAATTAAAAGAAGCAATTTATTTAAAATAACTAATCAGCTCAACGAGCTGGAACGAGCTCGAGTGAGCTCAAATTAAACCCAAATGGACTAATCTGGCTCAATTTGGAAATGCACCAAAGTGCAAATTAGCTTCTCAGCAATTGGCACTTTGGCGTCGAGCTTCGTCGACTTGAAAACTTGTGGTGCCCCGGGCGTGCCCGTATTAGTAGGTTTAGAAAGTTGTAGTAGGCTCGGTTTAACAAAAATAACAAAGATAGGTAATTTGGAATAATTGATGGGGATGGATTACGAACTTAACAGAAGAAAGATTCAACATTATATCGTAGAGTCACCCCGTTTCTTATGTCGCTAAGGTGGTAGGATGGAGATAGTAGAATGAACGCCACACCAAGGCTGGTGATAAGTTCAAACAAGTCGGGAAGATGCCACTAGCAACACTAGATAAGTCAAACAAGACTTGTATGAAATAGGAGAGGAGGTAAACTCACTCGTGAACAAAATGTTCATAAAAATTTTATCAAAGTTCAAAAGTCCCTTTACAAAGGCTGATTTCACCTATTTATAATGTTAGAATAGGCTAGCCGAATGGTCACAAACATTCAACTTAATGTGCCATTTAAATGCTGAAATAAAACTCAAGTCTTTTCACATTCTTGAGCCAAATAACTCCATTCTTGAATTCACTTCAATTCAGCTGAATGAATGACTTTAATTGCTTGAAAAATGACTCTTGAGTTAGCCCTTGGCTAGTCGAATAGACACCAACTTATTAATGAGCTCCTTAATGGTATTTGAATGCATGAATTAACCTTTGAAATGGCAAAAACGGGCTGGTAGTTGAAAAGGTTGCTGCTGAAAATAAATGGTTGATAAAATGCTCCTTAAAGCCTCCTTAAATGATGTATAAACCTCCTTTGTAACAGCTCCTTCTTTTGTAACCAAAAAGCACTTGAAAAGTCACTTCAATTAAGTTGTAACAGCCTTGAAATGTAACGGTTGTAAGCTGGAGAGACACCTGCAATAAACACATTAAAATGAACTTATTAAACATATTTAAACACTAATTAAACATATCAAAAATAAATACTTAACTTAAATGAATGAACTAAACATATGCGTCAATTATTCCAGCAACTAGTTAATTAAAGAAGCATAAATAAATAAACTTAAACTCATGCATCAATAAATAATCCTAGTAACTAGATTAATTAAGAGCAACACTTATTAAATAAAGTTCAACAAAAACACTTATTAATTAAACTAAGATGAGTTGAATAAATGTCCAGCAACTCATTTATTAAACTAATATGCTTAAATGCATGGTTTGAAATGCAAACTAAATGAACAAATGAGTTACTTAATGCAAGACTTAATTTAATGATGCAGAATTAAACAAACATGGGTGTTACATAATGCATAACCTTATTAAATGCAGAACACACAAAGTGCAAATCAAAAATTAAAAATATGCAAACTTATTAATTTAAATAAAACTATATTAAATTAAAAAGTCCTTAAAACATTGGCCCAATAATCAATCAGGTCTATGAGATGTTTCATCTTGCACTTGGGCCCTTCAAGTTTAGGCAAATTCTGAGGTCGGCGAGTTGTGTCGAAACATGATGCAACCGGGTTCACATCATAACCTCTGATACGCTCCCGGTCTCGAGGAGAAAACGAGATGTATACTTGGAGTTCGATCGTAAACCAGAGAATCGAAGAAAGAAAGAAATTTCGATGAAGTTAGGATAAGTTGTAAGAATTGGGTTGACAAGATGAGTTGGATTTGATATTAGCTTGGATAGTTTCGGATTAGGATATATTTCGAAGTTAGGAAAGAATGAATGGCTCAGGTTTCGGTTTAAGAAAGAAATAAGGCTTGGGTTTCGGTTTAGGACTTTAGGAAACAAGTAAGAACCAATACCGAGAAAGGTATCGACCCGGTTACTTATACGTTCCTAGAGGCTTCGGTTTTAGTTGTTTAACGGACCTCGACCCACTATCGATGTACGATAGGAACCTTGGTATCAAAATTGAACAAAGGATGGTTGACGCCACTAGACTCCTAGATAAGCCAACAGATCCTAAGAACGAAATAGGAGAAATTGCTCTCGCAAATTCAGCATAATAACAATATAAAATTTGGCCAAAAAGTCCTTTTACAAAATAAAATGGCCAACTATTTATAGTTGCTTGAGCTAAACGAATGGTCATCTTCTAGCCTTAATGACTAAGTAAAATTAATACTCGCATTAACTTGTAAATTCTAAATAGGAAAACTCTTCAAGTTCCAGGTCCACATTGGCTGAATGGAAGCTCAAGAGGCAACTTTAAAATCATCAATGGTGCAGCCGAATCATCAAAGAAAAGAAATAATTGAGTGACTCTTCAATATTCAACCAAGCATGCATGAATGCCCTTAAATTCCTCCTTAAATTCCAACTTTAATGGCGGACTTTTCAGCTCCAATTGCTTGTTGATGGTTGACCTTCTTGCATTAACTTCAGTGAACTGAATAGGCACCTTGGGAAGTTGAAACGGCAGTTATAAAAGACTATTGAGCTGACCAAAACATCATCTTAAATGAAAGTAATTGCTGCTGCCCATTAATCTCCTTGTGCCGTCCCTTTATATGCACCTACAAGCAAATTAAATTCATTAACTTAGCTAATTAATTCCAGCAATTAAAGAACACATTAAGACATTAAATTGAGCTGAAACAAATTAAATCTAAGCTATTTAATAGCTAATAAAAATCGGCTGAAGCTCAGGACAACCATTAAATACTAGTTTTAGCTAAACCACTTTAATTTCCAAGTAAATATGCTAGACTTAAAAGCAACTTAAAACCTTATTTAATAACAAAGAAATTAATTAAAGGAAATTAAATTTATCCAAATTTATTTTAAATAAAATTCCAACTAATTTATTTAGCTTAAGACCGAATGACCAATTAAGCTCATTAAACTTAATCGAAACTTAGCACGAGCTAGAACCGAGCTCATAGGTTGTGGGTTGAACTTGTAGAACATTGCAAAAATGCTCCAACGTTGGTCTCTCCACTCGTCCAAGTAAATTAGTTTCATTATCTTTCCACACTTGCTAGACCAAAACTCCGATGGCGTCTTTAAATAGCTTAGATCGAGCTCTAGTGATAGGACCACGAGGTAGCACCAATGGATCATGACTCGAGCTCGACTTAACATGGAACGTGCTCGCATCATCCTCCCCCTCTTGAAGATGACTTGTCCTCAAGTCAGAACCTGTATCAAAAAACTCAAGTCAGCTATGTTGAAAGTCGCACTAATATTGTACTCACCTGGTAAATCAAGCCTATAGGAGTTATCGTTAATTTTCTCAAGAACTTGAAATGGTCCATCTCCACGAGGTAGTAACTTAGATCTACGTTGGGCTGGAAAGCGTTCTTTTCTCATATGTACCCAAACCCAATCTCCGTGTTCAAAAATAACTCGTTTATGACCTTTGTTCGCCTTTCGAGCGTACTTTTCAGTCTTAGATTCAATGTTGTCTCGAACTTGTTTATGCAAATTCTTCACGTATTCGGCTTTTTTCCTGGCATCTGCATGCACAAGCTAATCATTAGGTAGCGACATTAAATCTAACGGAGTTAGGGGATTAAACCCGTAGACGACTTCAAATGGTGAAAACTTAGTCGCCGAATGCACCGATCGATTATAGGCGAACTCCACATGAGGTAAACATTCCTCCCATGATTTCAAGTTTTTTCAATGATGCCCCTTAGTAAAGTTGATAGCACCTATTGACTACTTGGTTTGCCCATCGGTTTGGGGATGACACGTAGTCGAGAAAAGTAGCTTTGTTCCAAGCTTTCCCCAAAGTGATCGCCAAAAGTGACTTAAGAATTTAGTATCGCGATCCGAAACAATGGTTCTTGGTAACCCATAAAGGCGCACCACCTCCCTAAAAAAAGATTAGAAATATGAACAAAGATCGTCGGTTTTTAGTACATGGTATAAAATGAGACATTTTCAAAACCATCTACTACCACAAAAATTGAATCTTTTCCTGTTTTGAGTGCAGGGTAAACCAAGTGCGAAATCCATTGAAATATCTTGCCATGGTGCGTCAAGAATTGGAAGAGGTAAGTATAAGCCATGAGGCTTGATCCTCGATTTAGCTTTCTTGCACGAAATACAGTGCGCGCATACTCGCTCGACATCTCTCCTCATTTTTGGCCAGTAAAAATGTTCTCTTAGAGTAGCCATCGTCTTTTCTACTCCAAAATGCCCCATGAGTCCTCCGCTATGCGCTTCATTAACCAACACTTCCCGAATAGAACTTTTTGGTACACATAGTTTACCTTCTTTGAAAAGAAAATTGTCAGACCTGTAAAACTTATCAACACCCATTTTCTCACACGCACGGAAAATTTCACCAAAATCATCATCGATGGCATACAATTCTTTCAAGTAAACAAATCCAAGCGGTTTTGATTCTAAATGTGCTAAAAATGCATATCTTCTTGAGAGTGCATCGGCCACAACGTTATCCTTACCTTTTTGTGTTTGATGACATAGGAAATGACTCAAGGTATTCCACCCATTTTGCATGTCGTTTATTCAACTTGTCTTTGTCCTTTAATGTGTTTTAGCGCTTCATGATCTGAATGAATTACAAATTCTTTCGGCCAAAGGTAGTGTTGCCACGTCCTCGAGGGCACGAATCAAAGCATACATTTCTTTGTCATAGACGGGATAGTTCGAGAGATGCCCCATTCAACTTTTCATTTGAAGTATGCTATAGGCCTTCCTTCTTGAGTCAATACGGCTCCAATGCCTACACTGATGCATCACATTCAATCTCAAAAGTTTTAGAGAAATCGAGCAATGCTAATAAAGGAGCTCTAGTAAGTCTATCTTTAATAATATTAAAAGAGTTTTCCTGTTCGTCTCCCCCGGAAAAAGTGAGCTCTTCTTGATGACGCTGGTAAGAGGTGCGGCTAACGTCTTGAAGTTTGGCACAAACTGCGATAAAAACTCATGAAGACCATGAAAACTCCTTACTTGGCTTATATTCATAGGTCTCACCATTCTTGGATAGCCTTGATCTTCTCTTGATCGACTTCGAGACCTTGAGCTCTAACTACAAAACCAAGAAAAATAACTTTATCGAATGTAAGGAACATTTCTTAAGGTTAGCATAAAGAGTTTCCTTACGTAAGACTTCCAAAACAGATCGAAGATGGTCTACATGATCTTCCAATGTCTTGCTATACACCAAGATATCATCAAAATATACAACGCAAAACTTACCGATAAAAGCTCTTAAAACATAGTTCATTAATCTCATGAAAGTGCTAGGAGCGTTGGTTAAGCCAAACGGCATGACCACCACTCATACAAACCATGCTTAGTTTTGAAGGCGCGTCTTCCATTCATCACCTTCCTCATTCGAATCGGTGATAACCACTCTTTAAGTCGATTTTCGAAAATAGTTTAGCACCACTCAACTCATCTAACATATCGTCAAGTCGCGGAATTGGATGTCTATACTTAATGGTAATTTTGTTCACACATTTCGGCAATCGACGCTTTTACGCCAAGTGCCATCCTTCTTTGGAACCAATAAGATCGGTGCGGCACAAGGACTAAGGCTTTCGTATGTAGCCCTTTTCCATGAGTTCTTCGACTTGCCGTTGAAGTTCTTTTGTTTCTTCTGGTTAGTTCGATAAGCGGTCGGTTCGAAATAACACTCAGTATGAAATCGATTTGATGTTCTATCCCTCGAAGTGGTGGTAATCCATTCGGGATGTCTTCCTAAATAGATCATCAAAATCTGTAAAAGAGACAAAATTGAAGAAGGGAGATTAGGGGAGATCGTTAGTGTTAAAAAGAATTTCTTTGTACATGAGTACAAAAATCGGTTGTCGCAGCTAGCATAAGGCCTTTAGTATTACACTTCCCTTTGCAAAGACACTCACTTTCTCATTTTCTTTTTCTTTTTCTTATTTTCCACTCATCTCTCCTTTTTCATTTTTCTTTTCACTTGCTCTTTTTTTTTTTTGTTTCAAGTTTCTTTTCTTTGGTCTTCTCATTTTTCTCTTTTTCTCTCATCTTTTCAAAAGAATCTTTTAACTTTACTTGATCTTCATGAACTTGTTTCGGAGTCAAAGGTGCTAGAGTGATAGTCTTTCCCAAGAGTTTAAACGTATATCTATTGGTGTATCCGTCGTGAATCACTTTGTGATCAAACCGCCGGGGCGCCCAAGTAACAAATGACCAGCGTGCATGGGTACAACATCACAAAGGATCTCATCCACATATTTTCCAATGTTGAAAGAAATTAGGACTTGTTTAGTTACCTTTAGTTTACCACCATCATTAAGCCATTGCAGCCTATACGGGCTCGGGTGCTTTGTGGTTGGTAAACCCAACTTCTCCACCATGAAAGTACTAGCAACGTTTCTGCAACTTCCACCGTCAATGATAACACTACAAATTTTGCCTTGTATTTGACATCGAGTATGGAAGATGTTTTCTCGTTGTTGCTCATCATTAACTCCTTTAAGGTTGAGACTTCTCTTTACAACGAGGAGTTCACCATCTATGGCATGTTCAATTTCTTCTTCCTCGTCGGTGGTAGTTTCAATCTCACGTTCTTCATCGTCTTCTTCAGACTCTATTTCTCCATTGGCACGCATCACCATCGTACTTCGGTTTGGACACTGACTTGCAATATGTCCCCTCCCGAGACACTTAAAACATTTGATGTCTTGTGATCGGTTGGATGGGCTTTCTATTGCCTTGCCTTTGTTAGATTCGGTGAAGGACTTACTTGGTTTGGCAACTGGTGTGGTCTCCTTGGTTCGAATCGATGGATTGGCTTTACTAGTCCCTTGGCCCCATTTGGTAGGGTTAGAATTGGGATAGTTTCGAACAGTACCCTTGCGCTTCAGCTGCCTCTCCACCTTAATCGCCATGTGCACCATGTCCGTAAGTTCGACATAATGCTGGAGTTCTACCATATTAGCTACGTCTCGGTTGAGACCAGCCAAAAATTGGGCCATGGTCACCTCGCGTTCCTCTTGCACATCTGCTCTAATCATGGCAACTTCCATCTCTTTGAAGTAATCTTCAACACTCCTCGATCCTTGAGTAAGATTTTGAAGTTTTTGGTATAATTCTCGATGGTAAAAATGTGGGACAAATCGTCGACGCATAATAGATTTCATTTCGGCCCACGTGCTGATGGGTTGTTCTCCATTTCTCCTTCGACTGGTAGTTATTTGGTCCCACCATATCATGGCATAATCGGTGAATTCGATAGCGGTCAATTTAACCTTTTTAGATTCCGAATAGTTATGACAATCAAAGACCAATTCAATCTTCTTTTCCCATTCAAGGTACACTTCCGGATCGGATCTCCTTGAAATGATGGAATAAACAACTTTATATTCTTCAAATCATCATCTACTCGGCTCGATCTCTATTGCCACGGTGTCGGGGTCCTCGTCTTCCAACACTTGCATTAGATTCGATCGCACTATCAAAAACATCATTATAATAATCTTCACCCTCTTGTGGCTATTCACGCGTCTATTTGGTCGCCCACGTATTTCGTTGTCTCCGGGCTTCCACTTGGTATAATTGGTCTTCCAAAGGGTTGAGCCTTCGATCGAGTAACCGCTCCATTTCACGCAACAAGGCTTGCATCGGCGGATCGGAATGTTCTGAGCAGGTTGTCTTCCTTGTGGCTCATTTACATTTTGCTCGAGTTCTTGAGACACCGCGTGGACTATAGTACCTCACAACAAATTCTCACAATTCACTCAAAAAGAAAGAAGTTATTGACACTCCGCTCGTGTTTAACACTCTCAGTTTGGCTTTTACCTCCCCTCGAATAGTCTCACACACTCGTGCCTTTTACCTCTCGCACTTCTCACAGTTTCATTAGTCGGATTTGCCAAGGCCTATTAGGGCTTAGGGGTCGGTTTCAAGATGGGTTCAAAGGGTGTAAGATGTGGGTGTAGGTAGGCTAAAGTAAGAAGAAGGGATCGGTGGTTCAAGTGGGTCGGAGAGGAATTTAGAGAATGAAGATGAATAGAATGAAAGCAATTCAATCAAAACACTTAGAATTTTTTTTTATTTAGAATTTTTTTTAATTTCGAATTTCTTTTTTTTTTGAATTTTTTTCCAAATTTTTTTTTTCGATTTTTTTTACTTCGAACCTTCGCTTAGACGACTTCGATGGTTGTTCCCGACTTCGTAGATCCCGGTTTAACTAGCTCTGATACCAGATGATACGCTCCCGGTCTCGAGGAGAAAACGAGATGTATACTTGGAGTTCGATCGTAAACCAGAGAATCGAAGAAAGAAAGAAATTTCGATGAAGTTAGGATAAGTTGTAAGAATTGGGTTGACAAGATGAGTTGGACTCGGTATTAGCTTGGATAGTTTTGGATTAGGATATATTTCAAAGTTAGGAAAGAATGAATGGCTCGGGTTTCGGTTTAAGAAAGAAATAAGGCTTGGGTTTCGGTTTAGGACTTTAGGAAACAAGTAAGAACCAATATCGAGAAAGGTATCGACCCGGTTACTTATACGTTCCTAGAGGCTTCGGTTTTAGTTGTTTAACGGACCTCGACCCACTATCGATGTACGATAGGAACCTTGGTATCGAAATTGAACGAAGGATGGTTGACACCACTAGACTCCTAGATAAGCCAACAGATCCTAAGAACGAAATAGGAGAAATTGCTCTCACAAATTCAGCATAATAACGATATAAAATTTGGCCAAAAAGTCCTTTTACAAAATAAAATGGCCAACTATTTATAGTTGCTTGAGCTAAACGAATGGTCATCTTCTAGCCTTAATGACTAAGTAAAATTAATACTAGCATTAACTTGTAAATTCTAAATAGGAAAACTCTTCAAGTTCCAGGTCCACATTGGCTGAATGGAAGCTCAAGAGGCAACTTTAAAATCATCAATGGTGCAAATTAATCATCAAAGAAAAGAAATAATTGAGTGACTCTTCAATATTCAACCAAGCATGCATGAATGCCCTTAAATTCCTCCTTAAATTCCAACTTTAATGGCGGACTTTTCAGCTCCAATTGCTTGTTGATGGTTGACCTTCTTGCATTAACTTCGGTGAACTGAATAGGCACCTTGGGAAGTTGAAACGGTAGTTATAAAAGACTATTGAGCTAACCAAAACATCATCTTAAATGAAAGTAATTGCTGCTGCCCATTAATCTCCTTGTGCCATCCCTTTATATGCACCTACAAGCAAATTAAATTCATTAACTTAGCTAATTAATTCCAGCAATTAAAGAACACATTAAGACATTAAATTGAGCTGAAACAAATTAAATCTAAGCTATTTAATAGCTAATAAAAATCAGCTGAAGCTCAGGACAAACATTAAATACTAGTTTTAGCTAAACCACTTTAATTTCCAAGTAAATATGCTAGACTTAAAAGCAACTTAAAACCTTATTTAATAACAGTAAATTAATTAAAGGAAATTAAATTTATCCAAATTTATTTTAAATAAAATTCCAACTAATTTATTTAGCTTAAGACCGAATGACCAATTAAGCTCATTGAACTTAATCGAAACTTAGCACGAGCTAGAACCGAGCTCATAGGTTGTGGGTTGAACTTGTAGAACATTGCAAAAATGCTCCAACGTTGGTCTCTCCACTCGTCCAAGTAAATTAGTTTCATTATCTTTCCACACTTGCTGGACCAAAACTCCGATGGCGTCTTTAAATAGCTTAGATCGAGCTCTAGTGATAGGACCACGAGGTAGAACCAATGGATCATGACTCGAGCTCGACTTAACATGGAACGTGCTCGTATCACCCTCCCTCTTGAAGATGATTTTTCCTCAAATCGAGCCACTTGCTTACGAAGAATCTTTCAAAGTCATAGCCCCCTTGGTTGATGAAGTTGGCAAAGTTGCTGCCGATAACCTAGAAATCACATATGGCTCGAAAGGATAATATGTCATTTACATACCCTCCCTCTTTAGGAGAATGCCCTCTCGACTTGTCACCTACATGATAAAGAAATAAATTAGTGACAATATAATTTATATGCTCAAAAGAAGTTCTTGAAATCTCATTCAAAAATTGAGTATATGAAATAATGCCGGGATAAAAAATAGAAATCGGACTTACCTTTCCGTATTGAATCAAAAAGTTCACCAATGAAATCAAACCAAAATCACATAACATTAGAGAGTTAACAACATTCTGATTCTCAAACCTCTTGAACAAAGCTATAGAACAAAGGTCTCCGGGGTCAAAAACAAGGTTTTCTCAAATCAATTTAAATTGACTTGAGAGTTTTATGTTCGACATTATAAAAGGATCACGAAACAATTCAAAGTCATTATCACGCAGAACATGTTCGAATCTCGTGTACCACAATGTAGAACAACCCCTAGAATCAAAAATCTAATTTTGATTTTGCAAGATAACAACATTCACAGGCTTTGTTTTCGAAAATCAAGATAAAATTCGAAGAAGATGAGCAAGTTCAATACATTTATTTAGAATGGAATTACGATGCTCACCTTTACTCAGCAACAACTTGGGAAAGCGTGCTCCGGGTTTGAACACATGATTTTGATCACTCGTTTCATCATGTAACAAAAATTTCATTTTTACCGAGAATTCACCCATGCTAAACAACAAGAATTTAAGCATACAATCATTCGATCGATCAAACCTTGCAAATCTCATTGGAATAGGCATGCAAATACACAAAGGTTTTGCGTGAGAATTCGAAGAATTCACAAAACCATTACAATCAAACAATTCAATCTTTTTATGTGCATAATCTTTATCATTCAAGATCAAATTTTGTATATGCCGATTTAATCGGATGACATCAACAGAATTGCTAATGCAAAATTTATCATGAGAAAAACTTGTTATAGCACTAGCTAGAGCGAAATCATCAACTTTAGTCATAGAATGACAAGTAATCCAATCAAAATGAAGAACTCTTTCACAAACCAAGTTTTCAGCAATTTTCTCAACAACATTCAAATGTGATTGTCGTGATTCAATAGCTAAAAACTCTTTACCTTGCTTACCTTTAGGTGTTTGTGGTTTAATGTCAACTTCGACCTTACCTTTCTCGATCAATTGAAATCGTCTCTCGTTGGAAAGGTAATGAAGTTGAAGCTCGTCACTCGGCCTTTC
Source organism: Gossypium sturtianum (assembly GCA_025698515.1). NCBI lineage: Eukaryota > Viridiplantae > Streptophyta > Magnoliopsida > Malvales > Malvaceae > Gossypium > Gossypium sturtianum. Next base: position 84,689,756 of record CM046950.1, on the reverse strand, counting down.
GAAATCCTGAAAAAAAGAAACAGAACAAGAACAAATTTCATATGGGTTAGTTGAAACAACACTCACTTGTTCTCGCTCATCTTGTTCTTTCGTTTCTTTTTCTAACTCGTTTTATTTTCTTTCTTTTTCAATTTTTTATTTTTCCTCACACTTTTGTTTAGTCTCAATCTCATCTTATTTCTCAAATTCTTTCTCGATTTCTTTTTCTTTTTATTCTTTTTCAATTTCTTTTTCTTTTTCATTTGCTTTTACTTTTCCTTTTCCTTCTTTTTCATTTTTATTACAATGTGAGGACGTTACAAAAGAATCAAAAAGATAATTGCTTGGCTCAAAGAAAGAGAAAGTATTCTTGTAGTCATCTCGATCAAGTCTTCGTGAACGATTCTCCGGTATGGACTTCGTTGAAGCATACAAAGAATAACTCGTGCTTTCTCATTTATCATCTCAAAAAGTCTCAATCTCGAAGCTTTCTTCTCTTGGTCTCGACGGCCTTGTTGAATAGGAATTTTGAAAAGAATCTCTTCTCGGGTAGTCATCAGGAAGGTTCCTTCATGATGAAATTAACTCTGACTTGGTGGGGTTTGCTACCATCGGGTTATTGCTCGAGGTTCTCGCTTGTCTTGAATGGGCTTAATCTTTTGGTCGAGCATATTCTCCATTTCTTTCAACAAGTATTGAAACTCAAATGCTGAAAACCCGTCTCGAGACATGATGAATTAATGAAAAGAAGAAATGTTAAAAGAACATAAAACAGAAAATTAAATACCTCACTACAACCTTACAAAGTCACTCAGAAAGAAAGAACAGATTTTCACTCTCACTCGTATTTGCACTCATTTTCAAGGCTTTTTTCTTTCTCTCGAAAGATCTCACACTCTCTTGCCTTTTACCACTCGACCTCGTCTCACGATTTCGTATTTCATCTCGAAAGACCTATTTGCTTGCTTCGGGGTCAGTTTCAAAGGGTTTAACAAAGGATAAGCATTTGGTGTAAGGTAGGCTGAACAAAAGAAATTTTTGGGTATGAGTGTGGCATTTGGGGTAGAAGAATTGGGGTTAGAAAAATTAATCTTGATGATCGGGAAACAAAATAGAAGAAATGAGAACATAAACTTACAAAAACGTCACTTTTTTTTAATACTCGTTTTTTTTTCACTTCAAATATAATATGCTGATTTCAAAAAAATTAAATACAACATGAAGAAAAAAAATTTCAATACGAACCTACTCCAGGATCTTCAGGAACATTGGTGCTCCTCGTTTTAGTAGCTCTGATACCAAAAGAGGTGATCCGACCCGAGTGATTCGAGTTGTTTCACGTAGTTGCCCGATCATCGACGAGGAGAATGTTCGGTGTATTGAAAATGCAAGTTTGGCTAAGATATGCAGAAGCTAACAAAGTGGTATAGAAAAGAATGGTAGGTTTAGAAAGTTGTAGTAGGCTCGGTTTAATAAAAATAACAAAGATAGGTAATTTGGAATAATTGATGGGGATGGATAACGAACATAACGGAAGAAAGATTCAACACTATATCATAGAGTCACCCCATTTCTTATGTCATTAAGGTGGTAGGATGGAGATAGTAGAATGAACGCCACACCAAGGCTGGTGATAAGTTCAAACAAGTCGAGAAGACGCCACTAGCAACGCTAGATAAGTCAAACAAGACTTGTACGAAATAGGATAGGAGGTAAACTCACTCGTGAACAAAATGTTCATAAAATTTTATCAAAGTTCAAAAGTCTCTTTACAAAGGCTGATTTCACCTATTTATAATATTAGAATAGGCTAGCCGAATGGTCATAAACATTCAACTTAATGTGCCATTTAAATGCTGAAATAAAACTCAAGTCTTTTCACATTCTTGAGCCAAATAACTCCATTCTTGAATTCACTTCAATTCAGCTGAATGAATGACTTTAATTGCTTGAAAAATGACTCTTAAGTTAGCCCTTGGCCAGCCGAATAGACACCAACTTATTAACCAGCTTCTTAATGGTATTTAAATGCTGAATTAACCTTTGAAATGGCAAAAATGGGCTGGTAGTTGAAAAGGTTGCTGTTGAAATTAAATGGATGATAAAATGCTCCTTAAAACCTCCTTAAAGGATGTATAAACCTCCTTTGTAACAGCTCCTTCTTTTGTAACCAAAAAGCACTTGAAAAGTCACTTCAATTAAGTTGTAACAGCCTTGAAATGTAACGGTTGTAAGCTGGAGAGACACCTGCAATAAACACATTAAAATGAACTTATTAAACATATTTAAACACTAATTAAACATATCAAAAATAAATACTTAACTTAAATGAATGAACTAAACATATGCATCAATTATTCCAGCAACTAGTTAATTAAAGAAGCATAAATAAATAAACCTAAACTCATGCATCAATAAATAATCCTAGTAATTAGATTAATTAAGAGCAACACTTATTAAATAAAGTTCAACAAAAACACTTATTAATTAAACTAAGACGAGTTGAATAAATGTCCAACAACTCATTTATTAAACTAAGATGCTTTAAATGCATGGTTTGAAATGCAAACTAAATGAACAAATGAGTTACTTAATGATGCAGAATTAAACTAACATGGGAGTTACATAATGCATAACCTTATTAAATGCAGAACACACAAAGTGCAAATCTAAAATTAAAAATATGCAAACTTATTAATTTAAATAAAACTATATTAAGTTAAAAAGTCCTTAAAACATTGGCCCAATAATCAATCAGGTCTATGAGATGTTTCATCTTGCACTTGGGCCCTTCATGTTTAGGCCAATTCTGAGGTCGGCGAGTTGTGTCGAAACATGATGCGATCGGGTTCGCATCAAAGGCACAATTCAAGAGTCATCTTTCAAGCATTCAAGGACATTCATTCTGCTACATTGAAGTGAATTCAAAGATGGAGTTATTTGGTTCAAGAATGTCAAGAGACTTGAACTTTATTTTAGCTTTTTATTAGCACATTAAGATGAATACTTGTGACTACTCGGCTACCCTATTCTAGCACTATAAATAGGAGAAATCAGCCTTTGTAAAGGGACTTTTGAACTTTGATAAAATTTTATGAACATTTTTTATACGATCCGCCTCGGGGTGAGTCGAGTTGTCTATGAATTTGCCCGATTGTCTATGAAGGAGTATCGTTTGATTTGTTTAAAATAAAGGTAAAACGGTTATATTTTAGAAAAAGGGCAGCAACTTGGGTTGAAGAAAAATAGTTGGATGAATGGATTGATGGTTGAAACAAGAAAGAACCCTTAATAGAAGATTAAGGACCCGAATCTTATAGGTTTCAATGGAATGGTTGAGTTGAATAAAAACTGAGACCCACTATCTAGCAAGATAGGAACCAACGGTATTGATTTGAACGCCACACCCGAAAGGATGATAAGTTTAAGAACAAATTCAGATTGACGCCACTAGTTGATAGATAAGTCAATTTGAACCTTGAAGAATTAAGAGATTGGATAACTCACAATCTAAAAATTTCATAAAGCATCAAAAGTTCCCTTCTACAAGCTAATAACAAAGTATTTATAGTGTTTACATGCGGTTAGCTGAAGAGACATATGAATTCAGCTTTAATATGCATTTAAATGGCTGAAATAAAATTTAATCAATAAATAAAAACTCTTGAGTTCCTCCAAGCCAAATAACAGCAACTTTAAGACTCCAAATGAGTTGATTTAATGAATTTGAATGCTTGGTTTCATGCTCTCTTAGCAGCCGAATTTAATGGTCACCAAAGCAATTGAATTCACTTTATTTCAGCTTAAATGTCCATCTTGAATGCTTTAAAAAAAATGCCCCTTGAGTTGTCCTTGGCTAGCCAAAAGGACACCAGCAACTAATGGTGTTTTTAATGCTTGTTATCATCTTTTAAATGAGCCAAAAAATTGCTGGTAAATGCAGAGGTTGCTGCCGAATTTATGAGGAGTTAAAATGCTCCTTAAAACTCCTTAATTTGATGTATTAAGCATCCCTTGTAATAGCCACTTCTTTTGTAACCAAAATCAACTAAAAAGTCACTTCCATACCCGGTCAACACACCACGACCGAATCTGGCATGTCACAGAGTGAAAACATTTTGAATTAAATCAATTTGACAGTTTATTTCTACCGAAAACATGAGTTTAAAAAGAAACCCGTGTAGAGTACTGTTGAAATCATTTTAGCGTTACTTTAAAACCCGGAGAATCTCTTTTTGTTGGAATTCCATTTGTTGTTTATAGTTCTGGAAAACCTTTCGATACTTATTAAAAACCAAGTGAGTTAAACATAGTCGAGTTAAGAACCATTTGTGTTTGGAGTTGTTTAAGAAATTAAATTTGAAAACGTTGCTTTTTACCGGTTATTTAAGCAAATCAAATTATTAAGCACATGCATAATATAAATCAAATAAAAGCAAGTAATAAAAAAAACCCCAAAATAATACTTAGCGGCCTTATTACAAAACCAAAACCAAATTTAAAGTAAATAAATAAAAACAGGAATTTTAAAGTAAAATACCCAAATCAAATGTCCATGTAAAACCGGAACAATTATCGCATGATCACCTCGAGTCCACCCGGCTCCTCATTCGTGATCTACGAATCACCTGAAAAGATAAGGGAGAAGGTGAGTCACAAAGACTCAGTGCATAATCCCCCTCCCGATTATTGCAACATGCTTACACAAATCATAATCAAGCAAACATATCATGCACCCAAACCTAGCCATCCACAACTCCTTTTTCTACCCCGTGTGGTACCAAACCACTGGTGGTGCCAAACCACTAGTGACCCAAAGTCACTGATATCAATAATAATGTGGTGCCAAACCACTGGTGACCCAAAGTCACAAATAATCCAATTGTGGGGCCAACCCACGTTGTGATACCAAATCACTGGCGACAATCCTGTTTTATCAAATGTAGGGCCAACCCACTGTGGTGCTAAGCCACTGGGACGAGTCGCTATGAGGTGCCAAACCTCTGGTGACCCAAAGTCACGAAATCAACTGTGGTACCAAATCACTGGAGGTGTCAAACCTCTGGTGACCCAAAGTCACAGATATCAATCCTTCCCCCTCCTCTCATATCACCCACAACAATGCAATGCACATACATATCATGCCACCATGTTTAATCATTAGACATATATCGAACATACATAGATAATATCATCAGAAATCATGTGCCGTAATCTCAACAAAACAGACTTACCCAAAATCCTTGCTCATACCCATAAAGGTATCATATCGAAATCTACACAGTTTCAGCTTTTAACAAAGTTTAGGTTATTAACAAGTTTACAATGATTATGAAGTGTGTAAGTTACACACCTGATTACTAACGCGATTACTGAATCCCGAAGGTCCCGATCTATCGCACTAGATCCCCTTTTCCTACATTCGGCCCACACTAAGATCATTAGCAAAAGCCATTCGGCTATACTAGCAAATCCCGAAGGGCGAGATAACGCATAACCAAATACAACCCTTACCTTACTGCCTTTCGAATGCTAACCACAACCCGAGATGTGCGAGACTGATCTTTCCCCTACAATCGGCCAACATTAACACTTAATCTTAATAGCCTTCGGCTTTTCAGATCGAATCGGCATGAAATCTTACCACTGACTTACCGAAATCACTTGACAGGAAATAGATGACCCCGATTTACTGCTTCAAAATCTCGAAGGTCCTATAAGGAACCAATTGCATGGTTGATTAAAAGCCAAGATAAATGCCGAAATTCGGCTTTTGTCTACACATGACGACAGAGAAAAAGAGAAAGTGAGAATAGAGTTTCGGCCAAGATTACTTACCCTCTTCAAATCTAATTAGAGAAGAACCAAGGGAGATCTATGCTTGGTTGATATTCGGCCAAAATAAAACAAGAAGAAAGTAGGGAGATTTCGGAAATGGTGATAGACTTCAATGTGATCCGGCTATGGCTGAAAGAAGAGAAAAGCAAATAAGATTCGGCTAAAGTGAAAGGAGAGAATGGGAGAAAGATGAATGGTATTCGGCTTTGGTTTAAAGAAAAGAGATTAAGAGAGTTTCGGCAAAAGGAGGAAGAAAAAGAAGAAGATTCGGCAAAAGAGAGAATGAAGAGAAAGGAAAGTTGTTGATTTGAGAAGAAGAGACTGCTGATGCGGTTTTGAACAATTATGAGAGAAAGAAAAAAAAGAGAGATGGGAGAGAAGGAGATTCAGCCAAGCACTTGAGAAGAAGAAGAAAAAGAAATAAAACTAAGGAAGTTTAGGTGGACATTCGGCTAGGTGCTTTCAAGAGAATTTGAGAGGTGCAAAAAGGGATTTCGGCTTTTGCTTCAACATGGTGCATTAAGGGAAAATCGATGAGCAAAGAGGAGTTTCGGTTTGCTTCTCAACCGAATGCACTATAGCCTAGACTAGCCGAAAATGTCCTCCTAAGCTAACTATGGAGGGACGGCACACCTAGCAAGTTCCCCAATCGAACACTCCTCCTCCACTATTCAAAATTCGGCAAACACCTCAAATTTCTCCTGACCAACAATTCAAATGTGTTTGAATTCCACAAGCTCCTAAATTTTCTCTTCTCCACCAGTTTAAATTAATTTGACTTAATCAACAAATCTGACAGAGTTTGAGTGAGCACAACTCTTCCCTCCTTAAGTCAAAATGGTAAGCGAAAAATGGGATCTCATTTGCTCGAACCTCGAGCTCCCCTTCCCCGCATGTGGCGTCACTCTCAAGGCCCTAAGTGGCGCCTCCTTGCCACTTTCCCAAGCCCATTCTTGTGCTTAATTTCACCCCGAAATATATTTAACCCCTCGCTCCTTCAGCTCCCCTTGACCAAAGCTTAACAACAAAATTTTTCTTATAGCTCGGGCCTACCCTCGGCTTATACCTAGACCCTAGAACACCTCAATTAATACCACAATCAATACATACACATGCAAGAACAATTTAAACACAATAGCCCCTATTTAAGGATGTTACATAAAATATTGTGTACATTATAAGAGATTGTATAATCGAGTAATATATATTGTAAATCATGTTACACTATGTTATAATATATGTAATGAACACTGTAATTGGGTAATGCTTTTGTAATAGCACAAAACTTTATGAGAATCATTTGGTTTGTCACGCCCCAAAATTTGAGCTTTCTTATTAAGTTGTGTCGATGAATATGTGTTTGTTTCTGTGGTTGTGTGTTCTGTTTACTTACTTGAGATCTGAGGTTTGAGTCGCATAAATTTTGGAATTTTTTTAATTTCTTTATTTGAACCCTTAGCTTGGGATTCCTCGTTTAAGTTTAATTCTATGCGTTTTGTGTCAAGAATGAGCCTGCTTGTTCAATGGTTAAGTGTCTGTCTATGTTAGTGGTTCTGTGTTCGAATCTCTGCATATGCAACAATGATTTATGTTTTTGCACTTTTCTGTAAAACTGATCTGAATCTTAAATGGTTCCTTCCCTCTACTGTTATAAAACGTTCTCTTTCGTTTATTCCCATTTTTTTAGTTTACATTTGTTCTTAAATTTTTTTTTCCATCTTGCGTAATTGCTACGTTGGGTTGCGATATTGCTTGCTCCAGTACACTTTAAGGTAATTGGCTCGATTAAATTCGTTATTATGTGTTATTGTGCGAATTAGGGAAACTCTTCAAAATCTTGAGGTGTTTGATAATCTTGTTGTTCGTTGTGTTCCGATGCGCTAAGGGAGACTCAAGAGACGCCAAACGCTTCTCACTTTACTTAAAAACTAAACGTGTACTGGGAATCCGCGGTAAGTAGATTTCCATATGTTTTGTGTAGTGAGTCGAAGGTTTGGACGAAAATTGATTATTGTTACTTGTGTGTTTTGTGAATGTTTTATTGAATTGGACGTTTGGCACTTGTTTTAGGCTTGGAATTTTCATTTGGGTGCTTCTACAGCGTCGTATAATAGGTGGGTATTGAAACCCCTTTCTTTTATGTGTTTTTCTTTGTGAGGAATAATATTGTCGATGGCACACGGGTTGCCACACGAGTGTGTGTGCAGGCTGTGTGTGCCACACGACCATGAGGGAGGTCGTGTGGTGGACCGTGTAACTCTCTGACTTTGGATTTGGGTTGTAACACCCCAAACCCGGTCAACATACCACGACCGAATCTGGCATGTCACAGAGGGAATTGTTTGAAGAAAACAGGTTACCGGTTAATTTTCGGTGAAAACTCTTCGATTGCTTGTGTTTGGGGAAAACCGATGTATGTATAGTGGAAAATGTTCAGTTGCTTTGAAATCATGTGAATTGTTGTTGTTATCAATCAATTTGTTTTACCCGATGGTAAACACTTGGAAACCATTGCGTTCTTTAGTTTAGAAAATCTTGGGCTCAAAATTATTTAGTTAACCATGTAATTTATTTAGCCTAGTTAAAAACAAATCCAAAGCATAAAAATAATCCAACATAATCAAAAGGCCTTATTACAAACCCATAATAAAAGTGAAACCGAATTGAAATAAAACAAAGTACCCAAACCAAAGTCCACGTAAAAACCGAGTTTATTTAATGCATGGCCACCTCGAGTCCGCCGGCTCCTCATCCGCGATCTATGAATCACCTGAAAAGATAAGGGAGAAGGTGAGTCACCAAGACTCAGTGCATATTCCCCCTCCCGATTAATGCAACGTACTTACACAAATCATAACCAAGCAATATACATAATGCACCCAAACCTAGCCATCTATAACTCCTTTTCTACCCCGTGTGGTACCAAACCACTGGTGGTGCCACCACTGGTGACCCAAAGTCACGATATCCAATAATAATGTGGTGCCAAACCACTGGTGACCCAAAGTCACGAGTAATCCATCTGTGGGGCCAACCCACGTGTGATACCAAATCACTGGCGTCAATCCCGTTATATCAAATGTGGGGCCAACCCACTGTGGTGCTAAGCCACTGGGACGAGACGCTATGAGGTGCCAAACCTCTGGTGACCCAAAGTCACGAAATATCAATAATCTGAGTATGGGGCCAACCCACGTGTGATACCAAATCACTGGCGATGATCCCAAAGTATCATCTGTGGGGCCAACCCACTGTGGTGCTAAGCCACTGGGACAAGTCGCTATGAGGTGCCAAACCTCTGGTGACCCAAAGTCACAAAATAATCTGTGGTACTAAACCACTGGAGGTGCAAAACCTCTGGTGACCCAAAGTCACGGATATCATCTTCCCCCTCCTCTCATATCACCCATACCAATGCATTACAAGTGCAAATCATGCCATCATGCTTTAACGTGCGACATAAAGCAAATATATCATAAATCATATTATTATGCACCATATCGAAAAAGTCATATCGAAACGAACTTACCCGAATCCTTGCTCACACCCATAAGGCATCATATCAAGATCTCACAGTTTTCGACTTTTAATCAAGATTAGGTTATTAATATATTACCAAGTTATAAAGTGTGTAAGTTACACACCTGTTACTAACGCAAGCACTAAATCCCGAAGACCCGATCTACTGCACTAGATCTCCTTGTCCTACATTCGGCCAACACTCAAAACCATTAACAAGGCCATTCGGCCACACCAATAAATCCCGAAAGATGAGGTAACGCATAACTAACACCATCCTTACCTTTACGCGCTTTACGAATGCTAACCACAACCCAAAGTATGCGAGACTGATCTTCCCCCTACAATCGGCCACCAACACAACTTAGTCTTAATAGCCTTCGGCTTTTCCAAATAACTTAAAGAATGATTAAACCGTGATGTATCCTTACCACAGACTTTAATGAATCGCTTGCCAGAGAAAAGATGGCTCAGATCTACTGCTTCCAAAGTCCCGAATATCCTATAAGAAATCGATTCCCATTAATAATTAACAATACTATCAACAAATGCCGAATTAGGCTTTTGCTCTCACGAGAGTCGACAGAGAGAAAAGAAAAGGGAATAAAGAAATTCGGCCAACAACACTTACCCTTCTTCAAAACCGATTAGAGAAGAACCCAAAGAAGATCTAGGCTTGATTGATATTCGGCCAAAATAAAACAAGAAAGAAGAAGGGAGATTCGGATATGGTTGATTGAAGACAAACAAATGGGATTCGGCTAGATTGGAGGAAGAGCAAGGAAAAGAAAGTGAAAGGGAAGAGGGAGGATTCGGTAAAGGAAGATGGAGAGGATTTCGGCACAAGGGTTGGAGAAAAGAAAAAGATGAAAGGAGGAGGGTTACTTTTCGGCTACAGAGAAAATAAAAGATGAGAGAGGGCTCAAATGGAGATTCGACCAAAATGCTTAAGAGAGAAAACGACAGGCACCCATGGACTTTCGGCTTTTGATAACACAAGACACCAAGGAAGAAATCGGCACAAGCTAAGAGGGTTTTTGGCTTTGACACAAAACAAAGAATGAGGCCTTCCAAGCTAGCCGAAAAATGTCACCTAGCTAACTAAGGAATTTTGGCACTCCCCTTACTCAGCTTCCCAAACTGAACACTCCTCTTCAAACAGGAGTTCAAATTTCGGCAACTGCTTCAAGCTTCTCCTGGCCACTAATTCAAATGAGTTTGAAATATTCAAACTCCTAAATTTTCTCTCTGCCACCTATTTGAATTAATTTGACTTAGTCCATGCTTATCTGACAGAGTTTGTGCTGAGCACAACTCTTCCCCCTTGGCATCACAATGTAAAGCAGAAAATAGGATTTCTGCTGCTCGAACCTGAGTTCTCCCACCTACTTGTGGCGTCATTCTCAGGGCCCTAAGTGGCGCCTCCTTGCCACTCTGCCAAGCCAATTCTTGTGCTACAATACCCCACGAATTACACTTAAGCCCTAGCTCCTTCAGCTCCCCTTACTTACAACTTAAAAACAAAAATTTCTTGCAACTCGGGCCCACTCTAAACTTATAACTAGGTCTTAAAACACTACAAATAATAACACAACAGTCCAACTCATGCAAAACAATTCCATCACAACTAACCCCTATTTTAGGATATTACAGTTCTACCCCCTTAAAATAATTTCGACCTCGAAATTACCTGGTCAAAAGAGTTGAGGGTATTCCTGTCTCATCACATCCTCTGGTTCCCACGTAGCTTCTTCCACGCCATGGTTTTGCCATACTACTTTCACCAAAGGGAGCGGACTTCTTACGCAAGACTGTCACATCTCGATCCGAGAATCGCGACCGTTCCTCTTCCATGGTCATATCGGACTCACCTCTATTTCTTCCATCGCTACAACATGCGATGGATCCGAACGATAACGCCTAAGGATGGAGACATGGAACACATCGTGAATCGACTCACTACGCTAGCAACTCGAGTGATAGGCTACGGTCCCACTCGTCTCGATTACCTCATCACGCCCAATAAACCTTGGACTTAATTTGCCTTTCCTTCCAACCTCAATACCTTCTTCCACGGTGAGACCTTCGAAAGACCTTGTCACCCACGGCAAACTCTATATCCCTCCGCTTGAGATCTACATATGACTTCGCGCATCATCTGAAGCTTCCTTCAATCGAGCTCGAATCAACTTAACTTTATCCTCGGTTTACGAAACCAACTCTGGTCCCAACATCCGACGCTCACCCAACTCCGTCCAAGATGTAGGTGTGCGACACTTCCTACCATACAACGCCTCGTATGGTGCCATCTTGATGCTTGCTTGGTAACTATTGTTGTATGCGAACTCAGCTAATGGTAGAAATTCTTCCCAGCTACCTCTAAAGTCTAAAACACAACCCCTTAGCATATCCTCTAAGATCTGTATAACCCTTTACGATCATTCATCCGTCGATCGTGGATGAAATGCCGATCAAATCCAACCGCGTACCCAAAGCCTGATGCAACGCTTTCCAAAACCTCGACGTAAATCTGGGATCCCTATCCGAGATGATCGATACTGGCACACCATGCAACCTCACTATCTCTGACACATACAGCTTAGCTAACTTCTGAAGCGAGTAATCAACCCTTACCGGTATGAAGTGAGTCGACTTAGTCGACGATCCATAATTACCTGTGGTCGAGTCCTTCTTACTAGGCGTAAGGGGTAATCCACTGAAAAAATCCATAGTGATCCTCTCCCACTTCCACTGTGGAATCTTCACCGGATGAAGCAAGCCTGACGGTAACTGATGTTCAGCCTTGACCTGCTGACACGTCAGACACTTTCCCACAAACTCTGTTACTTCCCGCTTGGACACTGCCACCAAAATCGCTCTCTTAAATCCTCTGTACATCTTACTACCTCCAGGATGCATAGCGTATGGGCTGCTATGTGCGTCCTGAAGAATCCTCTGCCTTAACTCGACATCCTTCGGCATACAAGCTTTTCCTTGAAACACAGTACTCCATCACTGGACAAACTGTAATCCTCTGAACCACCATTCTGAACTTGCAACCTCCGCGCATTCAAACCCTCATCCACTAATTGTTTCTCCTTGATTTGCTCCACCCAGGTTGGCTTAACCTGCAATTCCGCCAAAAGACTCCCATCGTCATACAAGCTAAGACGAGCAAACATCGCTCTTAAGTCTGGTACAACCTTACGGCTCAACGCGTCTGCCACCACGTTAGCCTTGCCTGGATGATACTCGATTGAACAGTCGTAGTCCTTCAACAACTCAATCCATCTGCGCTGTCTCAAGTTCAAATCCTTCTGAGTCAAAAGATACTTCAGGCTCTTATGATCTATGTAGACTATCGACCTTTCTCCATATAAGTAATGCCTCCAAATCTTCAAGGCAAAAACCACTGTCGCTAGCTCCAAGTCGTGCGTCGGATAATTAACCTCATGCAGTCTTAGCTGTCGAGATGCATAAGCCACTACCTTCCCGTCCTGCATCAGCACACATCCCAAGCCAGTATGTGATGCATCGCAATATACAGTGAATTTCTTCCCTGCCTCCGGCTAAATCAAAACCTGAGCTTCAGTCAGAATTCTTTTCAACTTGTCAAAACTTTCCTGCTGTTTCTCAGACCACACAAATGGAACCCCTTTTCTTAACAACTTGGTCATCGGTGCTGCGATCAAAGAAAATCCCTTTACAAACCTCCAATAATACCTGCTGACCAGAAAACTTGAATCTCAGAATCGACTTAGGCGGCTTCCAATCCAACACTGCCTCAATCTTTCGAGGATCCACTCTAATCCTCGGTGATACTACGTGACCCAAGAAAGTCACCTCTCTAAGCCGAACTCGCACTTACTAAATTTAGCAAATAATCGCTTTTCCTTTAGAGTGCGCAACACTTTGCTCGCAAATGCGCATCATGATCATCCTCGATTTCGAATACACCAATATGTCGCCTATAAACACCACGACAAATCGGGTCCAAATCTTGTTGAAACACCCGATTCATCATGTCCATGAATGCCGCCGCGCGTTAGTCAACCCAAACGGCATCGCGGAATTCGCAGCGTCCCATACCGAGTGCGCGAACGCCATCTTGTGAATATCACCTCCTTCACCTTTAGCCGGTGGTATCCTCGACCTTAGATCGATCTTCGAGAACACCGATGCACCCTTTAAGTTGATCAAACAAGTCATCTATCCTGTGCAACGGATACTTGTTCTTGATCGTCAGCTTATTCAATTGTCGGTAGTCTATAGACATCCGCATCGTACCGTCCTTTTTCTTGACAAAGAGTACCGGTGCTCCCCAAGGTGAAACACTTGGCCGGATGAAACCCCGGTCCAACAACTCCTGAATCTGAGCCTTTAGTTCCACCAATTCCTTCGGCGCCATCCTATACGGGGCAATAGACACTGGCACAGTTCCGGGTAGCAAGTCTATGCCAAATTCAACCTCACGATTTGGAGGCAGTCCCGGAAGTTCCTCTGGAAATACGTCAGCAAATTCCTTTACTGTTCGGACATTCTCCACAGCAGACTCCTTAGCCTCCAAGGCACACACATGAACCATAAATGCTTCACAGCCCTTCCTGACCATCTTCTCAGCTTTCAAAGCAGATACCACGTTGGATAGATAATCTCTTCTATTACCTATCATAACCACGTCTTCACCCTCAGCCGTCTTCAAAACCATGCGCTTAGCCGCGCAATCCAAACTTGCCTGGTACTTCACCACCACCCATCCCAAGAATCGATCGAACTCCCCAAACGCGGCGGTTCCATCGGATCGACTACAAACACTACCCTTAGAATTCTAGGGGTACATCCCTTCTGACTTATTTACTTCTACAGAGTGACCTAGAGGGCTAATTCACTCGTCATCTCCCTAGAAGTAGTCTCACAGTCTAGGTTCATGGTCTCTACTATGCTACTAGCAACATACGAATGCGTCGAACCCACATCAATCAAAGCAGTATATGGTAATCCAAAGATCAAGAACGTACCGGTTATGACGTCCGGTGCGTCACCCTCCTCTCGACGCCTCGCTGCATATACTAACCCAGGCTGTCTTACCTCAGTGTTGCCTGCACCTCTGCCTGGTGCTCCGTGGCCCCGACCAGAACCATTACCTCCTCTACCGTTACCACGACCCCTCTGCGATGGCGGTCCCTCATTTCTGAACTGAGCACGACCCTGACCCTCAAACTGAATCCTGGCTTGCTTACGTGGACAGTCCCTCACACGATGGTCCAACGAGTCACACTCAAAGCATCCTTTTCCACTGTTCCAACATCCTCGCCAATGAGATTTCCCACATCGGTTACACTGCGCGGGTCCTCGATTGGCGACAATGCACCTTCCGGCCGATTCACATTTCACCATGTCTAGCCCTTTTTTGGGAATTACCGGCCGACCCAGATGATCCAAAACCTCTCTTATGTCTATTCCTATCCATATTCTGCCTCACCGACTCCTTAACCCCTTCGGCTACCTTATCCTTTTCCACCAGAACAGCAAACTCACGCTCTTGCTGTGGAGCAATCAGCAACCTCAGCTCATCTCTCAAACCGTCCTCAAACCTGACACACCGCTCATGTTCTGTAGCCACGATACCCCTAGCATACCGGCTCAACCTTAAGAATTCTGCCTCGTACTCCGATACGGACTTACTCCCCTGAACCAGTCTCAGAAACGCCTTTGGCTGTGTATCAATGTAGCTAGATCCAATATATTTCTTTTGAAACACTGCCTTAAAATATTCCCAAGTGAAATCATCCGCTGCAGTACTATCCCGAACTGTGAGCCACCACTAGTATGACTCATCCCGGAGAAGCGACACTATCCCCTTGGTTTCTCCTCGCGATCGATCCAAATCGTCCATGATTCGCTCCGTCGCCTCTAACCAATACTCACCGCATCGAGAGCCACACCGAAACACCTCGAAAAACCTCGGCTCCATTGGCTCGAGTCGCCGATCTGAACTTACGAGCTCCCGTGCCTCCACCACCGCTCCACCCACCCTCTCAGAACTCGCAAAGATCGCTCGCGATACGCATCATCTCCTGCCCGATCCTAAAACTCAACACCAGCGGCTGGTGGTGGTGGCATCTCATTCTCCGACCCACCGACTGACCCTACCGGTTCGGACACAATCATCCTACCCCGACCGCGTCCACGTATATACGACCACGACCTCGAGTGCTCATGTCTAATGTCTCGACTTATCCGATTTGCGAGGTTTTATGCGTCGATCTTTATTCCATCATTATTAAAGCACGATCTTATGAATAGTTCTTATTAGAGAGTTTTGTTTTTTTTTCATGAGTTCATAGAATCCTATAAGTTTTAGGTCTCTAGGTAGTCCACCATCACTAGTCATTCATAGCATATCATCATAATCAAATGCAAACATCAGTTAGGGGTACTTACCTGGGGCGGATTGGTGTCGGAGACTCGGTGCCATGCATTTCAACCCATGTATTTTCCAACAATACCATACTTTAAAACATTTTGGGCCTCGGCCCATAGTCGAGCCTTTAAACTTGGCTCTGATACCAAAATTGTAACACCCCAAACCCGGTCAACACACCACGACCGAATCTGGCATGTCACAGAGGGAATTGTTTAAAGAAAATAGGTTACCGGTTAATTTTCGGTGAAAACTCTTCGATTGCTTGTGTTTGGGGAAAACCGATGTATGTATAGTGGAAAATGTTCAGTTGCTTTGAAATCATGTGAATTGTTGTTGTTATCAATCGATTTGTTTTACCCGATGGTAAACACTTAGAAACCATTGCGTTCTTTAGTTTAGAAAATCTTGGGCTCAAAATTATTTAGTTAACCATGTAATTTATTTAGCCCAGTTAAAAACAAATCCAAAGCATAAAAATAATCCAACATAATCAAAAGGCCTTATTATAAACCCATAATAAAAGTGAAACCGAATTGAAATAAAACAAAGTACCCAAACCAAAGTCCACGTAAAAACCGAGTTTATTTAATGCATGGCCACCTCGAGTCTGCTAGGCTCTCATCCGCGATCTATGAATCACTGAAAAGATAAGGAGAAGGTGAGTCACCAAGACTCGGTGCATATTCCCCCCCCGATTAATGCAACGTACTTACACAAATCATAACCAAGCAATATACATAATGCACCCAAACCTAGCCATCCATAACTCCTTTTCTACCCCGTGTGGTACCAAACCACTGGTGGTGCCACCACTGGTGACCCAAAGTCACGATATCCAATAATAATGTGGTGCCAAACCACTGGTGACCCAAAGTCACGAGTAATCCATCTGTGGGGCCAACCCACGTGTGATACCAAATCACTGGTGTCAATCCCGTTATATCAAATGTGGGGCCAACCCACTGTGGTGCTAAGCCACTGGGACGAGACGCTATGAGGTGCCAAACCTCTGGTGACCCAAAGTCACGAAATATCAATAATCTGAGTGTGGGGCCAACCCACGTGTGATACCAAATCACTGGCGACGATCCCAAAGTATCATCTGTGGGGCCAACCCACTGTGGTGCTAAGACACTGGGACAAGTCGCTATGAGGTGCCAAACCTCTGGTGACCCAAAGTCACAAAATAATCTGTGGTACCAAACCACTGGAGGTGCCAAACCTCTGGTGACCCAAAGTCACGGATATCATCTTCCCTCTCCTCTCATATCACCCATACCAATGCATTACAAGTGCAAATCATGCCATCATGCTTTAATGTGCAACATAAAGCAAATATATCATAAATCATATTATTATGCACCATATCATAAAAGTCATATCGAAACGGACTTACCCGAATCCTTGCTCACACCCATAAGGCATCATATCAAGATCTCACAGTTTTCGACTTTTAATCAAGATTAGGTTATTAATATATTACCAAGTTATAAAGTGTGTAAGTTACACACCTGCTACTAACGCAAGCACTAAATCCTGAAGACCCGATCTATTGCACTAGATCTCCTTGTCCTACATTCGACCAACACTCAAAACCATTAACAAGGCCATTTGGCCACACCAATAAATCTCGAAAGATGAGGTAACGCATAACTAACACCATCCTTACCTTTCTGCCTTACGAATGCTAACCACAACCCAAAGTATGCGAGACTGATCTTCCCCCTACAATCGGCCACCAACACAACTTAGTCTCAATAGCCTTCGGCTTTTCCAAATAACTTAAAGAATGATTAAACCGTGATGTATCCTTACCACAGACTTTAATGAATCGCTTGCCAGAGAAAAGATGGCTCAGATCTACTGCTTCCAAAGTCCCGAATATCCTATAAGAAATCGATTCCCATTAATAATTAACAATACTATCAACAAATGCCGGATTAGGCTTTTGCTCTCATGAGAGTCGACAGAGAAAAAAAAAAGGGAATAAAGAAATTCAGCCAACAACACTTACCCTTCTTCAAAATCGATTAGAGAAGAACCCAAAGAAGATCTAGGCTTGATTGATATTCGGCCAAAATAAAACAAGAAAGAAGAAGGGAGATTCGGCTATGGTTGATTGAAGACAAACAAATGGGATTCGGATAGATTGGAGGAAGAGCAAGGAAAAGAAAGTGAAAGGGAAGAGGGAGGATTCGACAAAGGAAGATGGAGAGGATTTCGGCACAAGGGTTGGAGAAAAGAAAAAGATGAAAGGAGGAGGGTTACTTTTCGGCTACAGAGAAAATAAAAGATGAGAGAGGGCTCAAATGGAGATTCGGCCAAAATGCTTAAGAGAGAAAATGACAGGCACCCATGGACTTTCGGCTTTTGATAACACAAGACACCAAGGAAGAAATCGGCACAAGCTAAGAGGGTTTTCGGCTTTGGCACAAAACAAAGAATGATGCCTTCCAAGCTAGCCGAAAAATGTCACCTAGCTAACTAAGGAATTTTGGCACTCCCCTTACTCAGCTTCCCAAACTGAACACTCCTCTTCAAACAGGAGTTCAAATTTCGGCAACTGCTTCAAGCTTCTCCTGGCCACTAATTCAAATGAGTTTGAAATATTCAAACTCCTAAATTTTCTCTCTACCACCTATTTGAATTAATTTGACTTAGTCCATGCTTATCTGACAGAGTTTGTGCTGAGCACAACTCCTCCCCCTTGGCGTCAAAATGTAAAACAGAAAATGGGATTTCTGCTGCTCGAACCTGAGTTCTCCCACCTGCTTGTGGCGTCATTCTCAGGGCCCTAAGTGGCGCCTCCTTGCCACTCTGCCAAGCCAATTCTTGTGCTACAATACCCCACGAATTACACTTAAGCCCTAGCTCCTTCAGCTCCCCTTACTTACAACTTAAAAATAAAAATTTCCTGCAACTCGGGCCCACTCTAAACTTATAACTAGGTCTTAAAACACTACAAATAATAACACAACAGTCCAACTCATGCAAAACAATTCCATCACAACTAACCCCTATTTTAGGATATTACATGGGTCACACGAGAAAGCCACTCGGGCATGTGTTAGACCGTATATGGGAAAATAAGGTGTAGGGGTCACAGGGGCGTGTGTCTAGGCCGTGTGACTCACTGACTTCGGATATAAGACACACGGGGCACACACACGGCCGTGTGCCAGACCGTGTGGAGCCACATAGGCGTGTGAGCCTAGAAACTAAAATTCTGTTAAAGTTTTAGTCGATGTGCGAGGCGAATGTATGCCATTTGCAAGATATGTATGAACTGAACTGAATTGTACGATCTATTTTATCACGAATATTAGTTGATTCTTGATATTGGTATGAGCTAGATATTAATGTTCTCGACACTATGTTATACTAGAAATGTGTGATCGTATTTGTATCTGAAATTATACATATCTGTCATCTATTTTGCATTTGCATGGGGTGGAAGTTATGAACTGAAGGAAGTGTTCTGTACTAACTTGGTGGTCAAACTACCCATAATTATATCTGATCTGCCAGTAAGACTGTAAACACTACAACGTGTCATACCGACACTATGAGATGTGCAGGGATGGATGGGTATTATATACCTATTGGTGTGTAAGGTGAATGGATATTGTGTGTAGCGATTGGGGTAAGAAATTGCATCCGTGTCTAGGTCTGTATTACGTCTGTATCTGTTATTGCATTTGTATTACACTTGCATCTGTAACTGATCTGCTATGTATTAGGGCTATTTTATGTTCGAAACTGCTTTGATTTATTAATCCGATGGATAAGACTGAGTTTGCTATCTAATCACTCAATAATATATGAGTTGTTATACGTAGGCTAATTTTTTTATGCTATACTCTAAGCTTGAACACACTAACTATTTTGAATGAATTTCAGGGAACTCCCAGAACTAAGAGGTCGGCAGATGAGGGACTCGGTCATCTATCAGACTTATTATATATATATGTGTGTGTGTGTGAATTTATGTCTTTGATTTCATATTTAAGCTTCAAAGGTTTAACTATGTTTTTAGATAATGAATGATTTCATGACTTAACTTTGGATTGAAAAGAAAACTCACTCTAAGTACGACCATATTCTGGTAAGTTAATGTGACATTCTAGACTCGGCTCTCCCGTCTAGGCTGGGTTTAGGGTGTTACATTTAGTGGTTGATACGATCATGCCCCGGAGTGCACCTAGCTCGAGCAAGGATCCATTGAAGTTGCCCCAAGGCCCTATCACACGAGCTCGAGCCAAGTTATTTAAGGAGGCCATTTTAGCCTTAGTCAATCAAGTATGGGGTGAAATGTTGGCCAGACATATTGAGAGAGCTTGGACCAGCTCAACAAGGACTCCTTGCAACCTCTTGCAAGTCGACCTCAGCTCACATTCAGCTCCACGAGCTTAGCTCAGCTCATTTCAGCTCGTTTGAGCTCATCCTTATTTCTTTCTAGCTCATTTGATTATTTCCTGGAATAAACTAAGTGTCTACTATTAGATAGTTAAATTTGTTTTAGCTCATTAATACATTTCTTAGCTCATTATATGTGTTTAATATGTTTTGTGTTAGTCGAATTAATGTGTCATGTTTTATGTTAATATTTAATTTGTCTTAGCTTAATTATTTGTTATAAATGTGTCTAAGTAAAGCATGGATATATTTTGTCATAATTCAGCCGAATTAAACTTGTCATGAATCAATTTAATGTGTTCATTGGATTTATGTGCAGCCAAATGCATGAAGGAGATTTAATGCAAGATACATGCATGGACGGCTTCAATGCATGGTGTGCTGATTATTTGGCTTCTCCAAGCACCTTTTCAGCCAAAGGTTAGCTGCACATTTAAGCTCCCAAGTTGGTCGGTTAGCTCCCCCAAGCTGCTTGAATGCTTTCACACCAACCGAATTAATCCATTCACATAAGAGAGCTGTTCAGTTTTGTGCATTCACACATGGATGGCCCTTCAAGTTCGGTGTTCACATTTCTAATGCTTATTTCACTCACCTAGCTACCAATTTAATTCATCCATCCATTCAGCTGATCAAGGCAACCTGATTGACTTATCTGCTAGTCAGTGGCGTCAACCTGATTCTTCTTTCGAACTTATCACTCTCGTAGTGTGGCGTTCACCCAACCTTATACCTTTGGTTCTTACCTTGCTAGGTAACGGGTCAAGGTCCCTTACCTTCCATCACCGAACCACCTTAAGTCATATAAGCCACGAGTCAGCACTCTTCTTAGTGTTGGTTCGTTCTTGACACTTAAGTTCGATTTCCATCCCATCCAACTCTCAACTATCCATTTTATTTTTTTCTTTGTTAGCCGAACCTAAATCCACAAACACTTAGCCAATTCAAGCTTAATCTTCATTCTTGTTTTCCATACTTAGCCAATACAAACATATTTCAAGTTTGGAATGATACTTCCTCGTTTGACGATCGGGCATCTAAACGACTCAACTCAACACGCTGAGGTGAGATTGTATCATTTGTACCATAGTTAGGTTTACAACACTCGGGCTGTGTAATTAGGCCTCTGTTTTTATAAAAAGGTGTAATAAATAAAATAATTTTGTATAATGAACTAAATAACGGGTTTAATAAAGGACCGAGTCTTTGATGTTGTGCCTATAAGTATCCCTTCTGATATGTTGTGTGTATGCTATACTGTGAAAACTGATTTTGTTAATTTGATTTACAACCTGAAATAAACTGTTATAAAATCTCTGATAGAAACCCTGAACTGATCTGTATACTGTTGACATTGTAAAAATACTGATAGCATGAGTTCACGCGCTAGTCGTGGATGTGATATGCGTGGGAGCTGCGGGAGGGCTTAGGTTAAGTATTCCTTTATGGGCAGCTTGCCCAACTTCGATGTTAGTGAATCGATAGGCGGTTAAGGTCTTAGACTGCGCCAGCTAGGGATGATCTTGTGTCCCAGGCGATGCTACGAGTATTGGAGAGGGTCGCTGGGACCCGTACTGGACCTAGACTTCAAGGGTCAGTTATTGAACGGCTCGGATCGAACAACACTGAATTGTTCAGGGGCATTACTGGAGTTGCTCCTACCATGGCTGAGTACTGGTTCGAGTCTACCAAGCACATCATGAATGACATCGACTGTACACTTAAACAAAAACTGAGAGGTGCGGTATCTCTTTTTCGATACGAGGCTTATTAGTGGTGGCTGACAAACAACTAGGGTACCCAATCTGAACTGATTACTTGGGATTACTTTAAGAGCGCTTTTCAAGGTAAGTACGTGGGGGCAAGCTATGTTGAGGCTCGTAGAAACGAGTTTATGAATCTGGTTCAGGGGGGAGGTCAGTAGCTGAGTACAAGGCCGAGTTTCTGAGATTGAGCAGGTATGCTCAAGCATTGGTCATGACTGAGTATGATAAATGCGTGTAGTTTTAAGACAAACTGTGATATGACCTGTGTGTTCTAACAGCTCCTCAAAGGGAGTGAGTGTTTGGAGTCTTAGTTGATAAGGCCAAAATAGTGGAGGAAGTCAAGTGCACTGAACGCGAAAGGAAAGCCCAAGAGAGGGCACAGAGTAAGGTGAGGAAAGATTCAGGTCTTTCTGGTTCTGTTCAGCGCCCCAAGAAATGGGCTAGAGTCGACGGACCTCCTAGGAGCGAGGCGTTAGTTGCTTCTAATGTGATTCTGCGCTATGTTGATTGTGGGAGACGCCATCTGAGCGAGTGTTAGAGAAAATCTAGGGCTTATCTCTGTTGTGGGTCGATGGAGCACCGAGTTTGAGATTGCTCTCGCAAACCTAATCAGGTGCCAGCTCCAGCACTAGTTACAACTGTGAGTACTGTTTAGCCTCCGAAAGGAACTCCACAACCACCTAGAGGTCGGGGTACTGGTAGGGGGTGGTAATAGTTCTAGTAGGGGTCAGCGAGCACTGGACAGAGGTGCGAATCAGACTGAGGCATGTCAGCCTGCACTTGTGTATGAGGCTAGGAGCTGTGAGGACAACGACGACGTCGATGTTATCACGAGTATGTTCTTCATTTACTCTGTACCCTATTTTGCCTTAATTTATATAGGTCCTACTCATTCCTACATAGCTAGTACTGTATCTGTGAAACTGAATATGTCTGCTGAGTATACAGCTAGCAAGGTTTCTGTGGTTAGTCCTCTAGGTCAGCCCGTCTGGGCTGATAAGGTTTACCGACGAGTACCATTAGAGATTTAAGGTTTGTGTTCTCGGCTGATTTGATGGAACTCCCTTTTGGGGAGTTTGATCTGATTCTGGGAATGGATTTGTAAAATCCTGAAATTCAAGATTTTATGTTTTTCATTATATCATGCGTTAGGCTAGTTAAGAATGTTAATTGTGTATGTTTAGGGGTCCTAAGAAGACTTTGGGTTGAGTTGGGCCTTAGTAAAATTTTTGTGATTAAGCACTTTAAGGAGAGAAGGTAAGTGGCATCAAGACTTAAGGAATTAAGTGTGTATTTTGCTAGCACAAGTGGAGCTAGTAGCAGAGTGGTGTGGCGTCACATGAATAGGCTTAAGGAGTGGAGTTCGAATCCCACCTAGTGCAAATTTTTGGATTAATTTTTTTTTTTTGCTTCTTTTTAAAGTGTCGTCCATGGCTATAAGTAAGGAAAGGAAGACTTTCTAGTGATGGAAAGAAGACTAAGGAATATGGTAAGGAGGAAAGCAAGGGAAAAACAAGGAAAGAAATAAAGGAAGGGGATAAGGGAGGGGAACATGTTGGCCGATTTTATGGAAGGTGTTTGGGAAAGAATTTTTGGTCAACCTTGATCTTTTTGGTAAAGAGATGCACGGTTTTGGTAGGGGGAATGAGGGAGCCAAATTTCATATAGCTTTTTACAAAGTTTTGGTGTGTGAGAGGCTTGTTTTCTTTTAGCATTTTGGTGTTTTCTTTTCCAATTCTTTCTCCTTTGCTTGCCGAAACTCTAAAGCCAAAATTGTTCACCTTTCTCCTTTGTTTCCGAAACACTCACCTCATTTTGCTCATTTTCCCTTTGTTAGTCGAAACTATCTAGCACTCTTTTTCCATCTCTCTTTTTCTTTTTCACCATTTCTTCAATCCTTCTCTCTTCTTCTTAAACTAATATTGTGATGGCCGAATCTTGCTTGATCTTTTCTCTCTAAATAGTCGAAACTTTAATGACACTATTTCTTCTTCTTGCTTGCTTGCTTATTGGGCATTTCTTCCTTGATCGATTTGGTGTTTTAGTGGGTGGCCGAATATTCCATCCTTGCCGATTCATTTCTAGCCTTAAGCCCAATCGGTGGAAGTTGGATCTATTATTGTTAAGGTAAGAAATTTCTTCAAGGTTCATTTCGATATATCTTAATGCTTGGTTATTCCATTAAAACGGATCGATGGATTTGACTAATCGGTTATATTAGGGACTAAATCTCTCATTCTTCTCTACTTGTTGATCCTACGGAAGTAGTGGTAAGCCGAATCTTATCCCTAAACAACTACTCTCTCTCATAGTAGTATTTTACTGACCAAGACTTTTTCAATGGAGGCAAGTGGTAGCGATTTGAAAGGAAAAGTGATAGGAGGACAAAAAGGGACTGGATTTGCAATTCCTACTCCTAAGTTCAAACGTAGGGCGGTATCGGCAGTTCGGGATTTCCCACAGGGTTGTGGACCATTATCCGGTGAGAATAGACAAATCGTGGTTATTCACGATGCTAAGGGTAAGCATTTTAGATCGTTGATTTAGATTTGGATTAAGAAAAATCTCTTATGTTAGTTAATCGAGTATTATGGTGATATAGGTGCCGACGATCAAGAAGGTTTAGTCCTTACCGTAATCAGGTGTGTAACCTCACACCGAAATCCCGTTGATTCATAACTCACCATTATGTTGGATGAATAGATCGTTGTATTGGCTTAAACGATGTTAATTCTAAGATCTGTCAAAATCAGTATTAATTTATTAAATTACAAAAATGCCCCTATGGGCTGATTTACAAAAATGCCCATGTGGGCCGATTTACGAAAATGCCCTTATGGGCCGATTTACCAAAATGCCCCTATGGGCCGATTTGCTATAATGCCTAAATGGGCCAAACTATCAAAGTGCCTTAATGGGCCGATTCACCGAATTAATTCACTAGATTAATGGTTGTTGTATATATGTGGATATTTTATTTAATTTTGTATGATACATTTTCATATATTCCATGGGATGGGATAAATTGTATGGAGAGCAGTGTAGCCTGGTGGCATTGCCACAAATCTATTTATTATTGTGCTTAATTATGTTTTTGGTGGCTTGACCACAAAAATACTATACTCTAGCAGCTTAGTGCAATTTTGAGTGAGCGGGGTGGGTTGACTTGATCCCCACAGGTGTGATTAGGTAGTCGAGGTGTGATGGATGGATTGGGTTGGGTTGCATACATTTACTTCATTTAATTGTTGTTATGTAAATGGGCTTAGGCCCAAGATTATGCTATGCAGGTTCAGGCCAGTGGATGACGGTAAGGGTATATTATACATTGAGTTCTAGTAGCTCACCCCTTTTTCTTAATCATTGTTGGTAATGCTCAGTAATGAGGACTTGGGCCCATGGATGACTCAGTGGAGGCCATACTTTGGAAATAATATTATCGAACCTTAGTAAATTTCGTTTCCGCTTTATTTCGTTACTCTTACTATTTTGGGTTTAAAGTTGTAATAAGGCCTCTGAAATTTTTATTTTTATTTATATTTGACGTATTTATTATCTTCCATGAATTGATTTAAACGAGGATTTTCTAAAATCATAAACAACAATTTTTCTTAAAATTATCAACAAACGGATTTCATAATAAATATGTACAAATAATTTAATTTGGATTTTTCCTGCAAGTTATCAATAATATTTTCAAAAGTCACGGTTTTAAAAGATCACTAGTTCAATTATCGATTCTTCAATCAACCTTTCAAGATTAGTAGTATTATTTTCAAATATTTCCAATTAAATTTGTTTTTCTTAATCTATAACCAAATAACAAACTCTTTAGTAAAAATCACAAGTTCTTACTGCGTTTTCTTCATGTGACATGTCGATCCAGTTAAATAACGCATGGGCCAGTTTGGGGTGTTACATTTTATGGTATCGAGCCCTATTGCAAAACTCAACTGTGGTTTGGGTTTAAAAATGTTTTCTAAAACTGCTTGAAATTCGATTTATAAATACATGTTTTAAAGGAAGTATGGCACCACGGGTATCCAGCATCAAGTCAGTAAGTTTTGTTTTCATTTTATGATTATTGTGGTATGACTGTAGTAAGAAAACTTCACAAAATAGAGATACTCTAGAACTTTTAGCTTTAGGAGCTGAAACTATAGAGATTGGGACTTTAGGATATGTTTTGCGAATCAACTTTACTTCTTATACTCCATAAAATATTGTTTGATAAACACTGAATAAGCATACTGATTCGTAAGACTCTTAATCAGATTAAATTGATGTTAGTAAACATGAGCGCTAGAGGACGTGGACGTGGTAGACGTGGACGTGGTAGAGGCCGAGGTGCTAGAGTTGTATCTGAGGCATCGGGGCATATGCACCGAAATGGGCGCTTTTCGCGTCACCGATGGCCAATACTGGGTCACATGATCGAATGAGAGAGGACGACGCTCTGTCCCAAGCGATGTTGCGAGTACTGGAAAGGGTTACTGGGGCAAGAACTGGGTCGGCAGCTCGTGGGTCGATATTCGAGCGACTTAGATCGAATGGGGCCGAAGTCTTTAGGGGTATTTTGGGTGTAGCCCCAAGTGTAGCAGAGTACTAGCTTGAGGCGGTGGAACGGATTATGGACGATCTGGATTGCACATCTGAGCAGAAACTGAAATGGGTTGTGTCATTGTTAAGAGACGAGGCGTATCAGTGGTGGCTCACTGTTCGGGAAGGCAGTCAGGCTGATTGTATTACCTAGGAATTCTTTAAGACAGCATTTCAGGGTAAATATGTCGGGGCTAGTTATGTAGATGCCCGAAGGAAGGAATTTTTGAATCTGGTTCAAGGAAGTAAATCTGTGGCAGCATACGAGGCGGAGTTTCTGCGTCTGAGTCGGTATGCCCGGGAATAGTGCCGATTGATCATGAGCGCTGTGTGCATTTTGAGGATGGATTGCATGATGAGTTACGGGTGCTGATAGCCCCACAGAAGGAAAGGAATTTTGCTACACTTGTGGAAATAGCTAAGATAGCTGAGGAAGTTAAGCACTCGGAACGGCAAAATCAATACAAGGATAGGGGCAGGAACAAGAGAGACTCTGGGTATTCAGGTCCTGCTAGAGGATTTCAGAAAAGGCCCAAGAATGAGGGGCCAGTTCAAGTGGGTGCTCCAGCTACAATCAGTCACGGCCTTGCGTGGATTGTGGGAAACTTCACTCGGGTGAATGCTGGAAGAGAACTAGTGGTTGTTTCAGATGTGGATCCAAGGACCATCGGTTTAGGGATTGCCCTCGAAAGCCTGATCAAACTCGAGCGATTCAGAATGATTTCTTGCGCCAGCGAGGCGCTCACCGCCGCGCCTAGAGGCCGTGGGCCAGGTCGAGGTGGTAATGGTGTAGGACGAGGTCAGGGTGCACCGGGTAGAGGTACTGAAAATAGGGGCAACACGGAGGCGAGACAGCCAAGGTTGGTCTATGCGGTCAGACATCGAGAGGATGGCGATGCATCAAACGTCATAACTGGTACGTTTTTCATATCTGAAGTACCTTTTACCGCTTTGATAGACATTGGATCCACCCAGTCGTATGTTGCATGTGCTGTGTTTAGAACTCTGAATATTAAATCTGAGATTACTGCTAGAGAAACAACTGTGATTAGCCCTTTAGTACAGTCGGTGGTAGTAAATAAGTTGTTTAGGGATGTACCCTTAGAGGTTCAGGGGGTAGTATTTCTGGCAGATTTGATGGAACTGCCGTTCGGGGAGTTCGATCTTATTTTTGGAATGGACTGGCTGGTTAAACATCGTGCGAACTTGAACTGTGCTGTAAAGCATATGGCACTAAGAACTTCGGAGGATAAGGAAGTGATGATGATAGGTGAAAGAAGAAATTATCTATCTAATGTGGTATCTGCTTTGAAGGCAGAAAAGTTGGTGCAAAAGGGGTGTGGAGCATTCTTAGTCTTTATCAGTGCTTTGGATGCCAAAGAGTTGTCGGTAGAAAGTGTTAGAATGGTGAAAGAGTTTTCAGATGTCTTTCCCGAGGAGCTTCCAGGATTGCCTCCAGATCGGGAGGTGGAATTTGGTATTGAGTTGTTGCCAGGAACGGCTCCAATGTCCATTACCCCTTACAGAATGGCACCGAAAGAGCTCGTGGAACTTAAATCTCAGATCCAGGAGTTGTTGGATTGTGGATTTATTCGACCGAGTGTGTCATCGTGGGGAGCCCCGGTTTTGTTCATTAAGAAAAAGGATGGGTCGATGCGTATGTGCATCGATTATAGACAATTGAATAAGTTGATGATCAAGAATAAGTATCTGTTACTGAGGATCGATGATCTGTTCGATCAGTTGCGTGGAGCTTCAGTTTTCTTGAAGATAGATCTGAGATCGGGGTATCACCAGTTAAAAGTCAATGAGGCGAATATTCACAAGACTGCATTTCGAACCTGATATGGGCATTACGAGTTCTTAGTGATGCTGCTCGGGTTGACTAATGCACCAGCTGCATTTATGGACATGATGAACCGAGTCTTCCAACCCTATCTAGATCAGTTTGTAGTGGTGTTTATAGACGACATCTTGGTGTACTCAAAGACTGAAGAGGAGCATGATTCGCATCTACGGGTAGTATTGCAGATATTAAGGGAGAAGCAGCTGTATGCCAAATTCAGTAAGTGTGAATTTTGGCTAAAGGAGGTGATCTTTTTGGGGCATTTTGTGTCTGTCGAGGGAATTAGAGTTGATCCCCGGAAGGTCGAGGCTATATTGGACTGGAAGCCACCGAGGTCAGTGGCAGAAATCCAAAGTTTTCTAGGTTTGGCTGGGTATTATAGGCATTTCATTGAGGGGTTTTCGTTGATTACTGCACCCCTAACTAAGCTGTTGCTTAAGGGAGTATCGTTTGTGTGGTCAGATAAGCAGCAAGAGAGTTTTGAGAAATTGAAGAAGATTCTGACAGAAGCGCCAGTATTGATTCAACCTGAGGCTAGTAAAGAGTTTATTATTTATTGTGATGCGTCACACATGGGTTTGGGATGTGTGTTGATGCAAGGTGAAAAAGTGGTGGCTTATGCATCTCATCAATTAAGGCTGCATGAGGTGAACTATCCCACACATGATTTGGAGTTAGCTGCAGTGGTTTTTGCTCTAAAAATATGGAGACACTATTTGTATGGGGAGAAGTCGATTATCTACACGGATCATAAGAGTCTGAAGTACCTCCTTACCCAGAAGGAGTTGAACTTAAGACAGCGGAGGTGGATAGAATTGTTGAAAGATTATGACTTTTCAATCGAGTATCACCCAGGTAAAGCTAACGTAGTGGCAGATGCGCTGAGTCGTAAGGTAATATCGGATTTGAGAGTGATGTTCGCTCACCTCAGCCTTTATGAAGATGGTAGCTTGTTAGCTGAACTTCAAGTGAAGCTGTATGGGTAAGTCGACAAGGAAAAGCAGTTGTTAGATGAAAGGTTGGGTTCTCGACTTCAGTAAGTGGAAAGTGGTGAGATAGGGGATTTTGGATTAAATAGTGATGGAGTATTATGTTTCCGCGGAAGAGTTTGTATGCTCAGGGATTCTGAATTGAGACAAATGATTCTGCATGAGGCGCATAGTAGCCCATATGCTATGCACCCCAGGGGAAATAAGATGTACCGAGACCTTCGTGAGCAGTATTGGTGGCCAGGGTTGAAACGGGAGGTTACTGATTTCGTGAGCAAGTGCTTGACATGTCAGCAGGTGAAGGCGGAACATCAACTGCCTTCAGGGTTACTGCAACCGGTGAAAATTCCACTATGGAAATGGGAAAGGATAACGATGGATTTTGTTAGTGGGTTACCCTTAACGCCTGCTAAGAAAGATTCAGTATGGGTGATAGTGGATCAGTTAACGAAGTCTGCTCATTTCCTACCTGTTCGTACGGATTACTCGTTGCAGAAGTTGGCCAAGTTGTATGTAGCAAAGATCGTGAGGTTTCATGGGGTACCGATGTCTATCATATCAGACAGGGATCCTAGGTTTACATCACGATTTTGGAAGGCTTTACATGAAGCTTTGGGTACAAGACTAAATTTCAGCACGGCGTTTCATCCGCAGACTGATGGTCAGTCGGAGAGAGTAATCCAGATTCTAGAAGACATGTTAAGGGGATGTGTGATCAACTTCAGGGGTAGTTGGGAAGATTTTCTACCACTGGCAGAGTTTGCATACAACAACAGCTATCAATCCAGTATCCAAATGGCACCCTACGAGGCATTGTATGGTCGTAGGTGTCGTACTCCTACCTGTTGGACTGAACTAGGAGAACGACAGTTATTGGGTCCTGAGTTGATCTTAGAGACGGAGGAAAAAGTTAAGGTAATTTGGGCACGGTTAAAAGAAGCTTCGGACAGACAGAAATCGTACGCGGATCTGAAGCGGAAGGAGATAGAGTTCTCTGTGGGTGATCAGGTCTTTTTGAAGGTCTCACCTTGGAAAAAGATCTTAAGATTTGGAAGGAAGGGCAAGTTGAGCCCTAGATTTATCGGACCTTACCGTGTATTGAAGCGTGTTGGGCCAGTGGCTTATCAACTTGAGTTACCTTCGGAGTTAAGTCAGATACATAGCGTATTTCATGTTTCGATGTTAAGGCGCTATCATTCGGATCCGTCTCATATTGTACCAGTGGAGGAAGTTGAGATAAGACCTGACTTGTCTTTTGAAGAGGAGCCAGTACAGATTTTAGATCGGGATGTTAAGGTGCTAAGAAAAAAGTCAGTTCCGTTAGTAAAAGTATTATGGCGTAATCACGGATCAGAGGAAGCTACATGGGAATTAGAAGACACGATCCGATAGCAATATCCTCATCTCTTCTAATTAGGTAAATTTCGAGGCCAAAATTTCTTTAAGAGGGGTAGAATTGTAACATCCTAAAATTTGGGATTTTATATTTTTCATTATATCATGCGTTAGGCTAGTTAAGAATGTTAATTGTGTATGTTTAGGGGTCCTAAGAAGACTTTGGGTTGAGTTGGGCCTTAGTAAAATTTTTGTGATTAAGCACTTTAAGGAGAGAAGGTAAGTGACATCAAGACTTAAGGAATTAAGTGTGTATTTTGCTAGCACAAGTGGAGCTTGTAGCAGAGTGGTGTGGCGTCACATGAATAGGCTTAAGGAGTGGAGTTCGAATCCCACCTAGTGCAAATTTTTGGATTAATTTTTTTTGTGCTTCTTTCCAAAGTGTCGGCCATGGCTATAAATAAGGAAAGGAAGACTTTCTAGTGATGGAAAGAAGACTAAGGAATATGGTAAGGAGGAAAGCAAGGGAAAAACAAGGAAAGAAATAAAGGAAAGGGATAAGGGAGGGGAACATGTTGGCCGATTTTGTGGAAGGTGTTTGGGAAAGAATTTTTGGTCAACCTTGATCTTTTTGGTAAAGAGATGCACGGTTTTGGTAGGGGGAATGAGGGAGCCGAATTTCATATAGCTTTTTACAAAGTTTTGGTGCGTGAGAGGCTTGTTTTCTTTTAGCATTTTGGTGTTTTCTTTTCCAATTCTTTCTCCTTTGCTTGCCGAAACTCTAAAGCCAAAATTGTTCACCTTTCTCCTTTGTTGCCGAAACACTCACCTCATTTTGCTCATTTTCCCTTTGTTAGCCGAAACTATCTAGCACTCTTTTTCCATCTCTCTTTTTCTTTTTCACCATTTCTTCAATCCTTCTCTCTTCTTCTTAAACCAATATTGTGATGGCCGAATCTTGCTTGATCTTTTCTCTCTAAATAGCCAAAACTTTAATCACACTATTTCTTCTTCTTCTTGCTTGCTTATTGGGCATTTCTTCCTTGATCGATTTGATGTTTTAGTGGGTGACCGAATATTCCATCCTTGTCGATTCATTTCTAGCCTTAAGCCCAATCGGTGGAAGTTGGATCTATTATTGTTAAGGTAAGGAATTTCTTCAAGGTTCATTTTGATATATCTCAATGCTTGGTTATTCCATTAAAATGCATCGATGGATTTGACTAATCGGTTATATTAGGGACTAAATCGCTTGTTCTTCTCAACTTGTTGATCCTACGGAAGTAGAGGTAAGCCGAATCTTATCCCTAAACAACTACTCTCTCTCATAGTAGTATTTTACTAACCAAGACTTTTTCAATGAAGGCAAGTGGTAGCGATTTGAAAGGAAAAGCAATAGGAGGACAAAAAGGGACTGGATTTGAAATTCCTACTCCTAAGTTCAAACGTAGGGCGGTATCGGCAGTTCAGGATTTCCCACAGGGTTGTGAACCATCATTCGGTGAGAATAGACAAATCATGGTCGTTCACGATACTAAGGGTAAGCATTTTAGATCGTTGATTTAGATTTGGATTAAGAAAAATATCTTATGTTAGTTAATCGAGTATTATGGTGATATAGGTGCCGACGATCAAGAAGGTTTAATCCTTACCGTAATCAGGTGTGTAATCTCACACTGAAATCCCGTTGATTCATGACTCACCATTATGTTGGAAGAATAGATCATTGTATTGGCTTAAACGATGTTAATTCTAAGATCTGTCAAAATCGGTATTAATTTATTAAATTACGAAAAAGCCCCTATGGGCCGATTTACGAAAATGCCCTATGGGCCGATTTACCAAAATGACCCTATGGGCCAATTTGCTATAATGCCTAAATGGGTCGAACTATCAAAGTGCCTTAATGGGCCGATTCACCGAATTAATTCACTAGATTAATGGTTGTTGTATATATGTGGATATTTTATTTAATTTTGTATGATACATTTTCATATATTGCATGGGATGGGATAAATTGTATGGAGAGCAGTGTAGCCTGGTGGCATTGCCACAAATCTATTTATTATTGTGCTTAATTATGTTTTTGGTGGCTTGACCACAAAAATACTATACTCTAGCAAACTTAGGCGCAACTTTGGTGTGAGTGGCGGGGTGGGTTGACTTGATCCCCACAGGTGTGATTGGCTGGTCGGGGGTGTGATGGATGGATTGGGTTGGGTTGCATACATTTACTTCATTTAATTATTGTTATGTAAATGGGCTTAGGCCCAAGATTATGCTATGCGGGTTCAGGCCAGTGGATGACGGTAAGGGGATTATACACTAAGTTCTAGTAACTCACCCCTTTTTCTTAATCCTTGCAGGTAATGCTCAGTAATGAGGACTTGGGCCCATGGATGACTCAGTGGAGGCCATACTTTGGAGATAATATTATCGAACCTTAGTAAATTTCGTTTTCGCTTTATTTTGTCACTCTTACTATTTTGGGTTTAAAGTTACAATAAGGCCTCTGGGATTTTTATTTTGTTTTATGTTTGACGTATTTATTATCTTCCATGAATTGATTTAAACGGGGATTTTCTAAAATCATAAACAACGTTTTTTCTTAAAATTATCAACAAACGGATTTCATAATAAATATGTACAAATAATTTAATTTGGATTTTTCCTGCAAGTTATCAATAATATTTTCAAAAGTCACGATTTTAAAAGATCACTAGTTCAATTATCGATTCTTCAATTAACCTTTCAAGATTAGTAGTATTATTTTCAAATATTTCCAATTAAATTTGTTTTTCTTAATCTATAACCAAATAACAAACTCTTTAGTAAAAATCACAAGTTCTTACTCGTTTTCTTTATGTGACATGTCAGATCTAGTCGTAATGCATGGGCCGAGTTTGGGGTGTTACAGGATTGGCTTGTCAAGCACTGAGTCAATCTCGATTGTGCTTCTAAAATGATTACCTTGAGAACAAAAGAGAACTGTGAAACAGTGATGTTAGGGGAACGAAGAAATTATCTTTCCAATGTAATCTCCGCCCTTGTAGCCAAGAAATTAGTCTGAAAAGGGTGCGAAGCCTACCTCCCCTTCATCTCTGACTCTACTTCAGCTAAGGCAACTATTAACAAAATTCGAATGGTCCAAGATTTTCCAAATTTCTTTCCTGACGAGGTACCAAGTGTACCTCTGAATCGAGAGGTTGAATTCGGCATTGATCTGATACCTGGAACAGCTTCGGTGTTGATTGCACCCTATCACATGGCACTGAAGGAGCTTGCTGAGCTAAAAGCTCAACTTTAGAAGCTTCTCGATCGAGGGTTCATTAGACCAAGTGTGTCTCCGTGGAGGGCATCGGTGTTGTTTGTTAAAAAGAAAGACGGTACGATGACAATGTGTATTGATTATCATCAACTGAATAAGTTAATAGTCAAGAACAAGTACCTGTTTTCGAGAATTGATGATTTATTTGATCAGTTCCATGGAGCTTCTATGTTTTCCAAGATCGACCTCCATTCTGGTTACCATCAACTCAAAGTTAAGGAGACGGATGTGTTCAAGACTATCTTTAGGACTCGTTACGGACATTACAAGTTCTTTGTTGTGCCTTTCAGGCTTCGGCTGCATTTATGGATCAGATGAATCAGGTATTTTAGTCATACCTAGACCAGTTTGTAGTAGTTTTCATCAACGATATTTTGATATACTCAAAGACTGAAATTGAGCACGACAAGCATCTTTGTATCGTACTACATACACTCCGTGAGAAACAGCTTTATGCTAAGTTTAGTAAGTGTGAGTTTTGGTTGTCTGAAGCTGCCTTTTTGGGGCATGCTGTGACTGCTGAAGGGATTCAAGTCGACCCCAAGAAAATTGAGGCTATAGTTGAGTGGAAATAGTCGAAGAATGTATTTAAACTTCAAAGTTTCCTCAGTTTAGCAGGTTACTATCGGAGGTTTATCGAGGGGTTCTCCCTGATGGCATCTCCCTTGACTAAGTTGCTGCGTAAGAATACTCCGTTTAAGTGGTCTGAGAAGCATTAGTCAAGCTTGAGAAACTCAAGTCCATTTTGACCCTAGCTCCTGTTTTAGTTTAACCTAAGTCGAGTAAAGAGTTTGTGGTTTACAGTGATGCGTCGCATGTCGGCTTAGGGTGTGTTCTGATACAAGATGGTAAGGTAGTAGTTATGCATCCCGCCATCTTACGTCGCATGAGGGTAACTATCCTACTCACAATCTTGAGCTGGCTGCGGCCATGTTTGCCTTGAAGATCTGGAAACATTATTTGTATGGTCAGAGGTGTATAATCTACACTGATCACAAGAGTCTCAAGTACCTGTTAACTCAGAAAGAGTTAAATCTTAAACAGTGTAAATGGGTTGAGGTGGTTAAGGACTACAACTGTACGATTGAGTACCACTCAAGTAAGGCTAATGTAGTAGTCGGCGCTCTTAGTCGTCAAGCGATGTCTGATCTGCGAGCGATGTTCGCTCGATTGAGTTTATTTGATGACAGGAGTCTGCTAGCTGAGTTACAAGTTAAACCAACTTGGGTTGAGCAGATCCGACCTAAACAGTTGGATGATGAGTCTTTGATTTAGCGTCTACGTTAGGTTGAGTATGGTGAAGCTTCTGAATTGAATTTGGATAGTGATGGGGTTCTGTGCTTCAGAGGTCAGGTTTGTGTGCCTAAGGACCGTGCATTACGATAATTGATCCTGCAGGGAGCGCATAGTAGCCCTTACACTATGCATCCTGGAGGGAATAAAATGTACCGTGATCTACAGGAACTGTATTGGTGGCCTAGTTTGAAACGGGAAGTGACTACTTTCATTTCTCATTGTTTGACGTGTTAGAAGGTCAAGGTTGAGCATCAGTTGCCTTCAAGTTTGCTTCAGCCGGTTAATATTCCTCAATGGAAGTGGGAACGTGTGACAGTGGATTTTGTTAGCAGGTTACCTCTAACACCCATTAAGAAAGATTCAGTATGGGTCATCGTTGATCGATTAACCAAGTCTCTCATTTCCTTCCAATCAGAATGATTACTCGCTACAGAAGTTAGCTAAACTGTACGTGTCTGAGATTGTGAGGTTACACAGAGTTCTAATTTCGATCATTTCAGATAGGGATCCACATTTCACCTCCTGGTTCTGGAAGAAATTACATGAGGCTTTAGGTACACGACTGGATTTTAGTATTGTGTATCATCCTCAGTTCGACGGACAATCTGAGCAAGTTATTTAGATTTTAGAGGATTTGCTTATGAGTTGTGTGATTGACCTCAGGGGCAGTTGGTAAGATCACCTGCTGTTAGCAGAATTTCGTATAACAATAGTTACCAGTCTAGCATTCAGATGGCACCTTACGAGGCTCTGTATGGCCATAAGTGTCGTACTCCTCTGTGTTGGACCGAGTTAGGTGAACGACGGGTTTTGGGTCCTAAGTTAGTATTTAAAACTGAGAGCACGGTTAGACTGATTCGAGATCATTTGAAAGTTGCTTCGGACCGATAGAAGTCATATGCTGACTTAAAAATAAAGGATATTGAGTACTCTGTGGGTGATAAGGTGTTTCTAAAAGTATCGTCGTGGAAAAAGGTCCTCCAGTTTGGATGAAAGGGCAAGTTAAGTCTGAGATTCATCAAACCTTACCGTATTCTGAAATGGGTGGGGCCGGTTGCTTATCAGCTTGAGTTTCCACCTAAACTTGATTGGATCCACACCTGTTTCATGTCACGATGTTGCAGAAATATCGGTCTGACCTTTCTCACATAGTGCCTGTAGAGGAATTGAAGTGAGGCCTGATCTAACCTTTGAGGAGGAACAGGTTCAGATTCTGGAGCGGGACATTAAATTCTTGCGAAGGAATATTGTACCTCTGGTTAAGGTCCTGTGGCAGAATCACGGTACCAAGAAGGCCACTTGGGAACCTGAGGTTTTGATACGCCAACAATATCTGCATCTATTTGAATTATGTAACAGCTCGATTTAGACCCTAGTTAAAATAGTGGTTTCGAGACCACAAATCTGAGTCAGAAAAATATTTTAATATTATTTTATATGTTTACAGTATGTGATTAAGCATGTGTGAAAGCTTCGTGAATTAATTTTAATGTTTGTGTGCTTAATTTGCAAAAAGGATTAGATTGCAGAAAATGAAAAAGTGACTTGCTATTTGTTAAAGGGCTATATCGACATGGCTTTATAAGTATGAGGTCCCTATAATGCAATTGGACCATTTGAATTATGGATGGACATTAATGTACATAGATAGTGGAATTTTAATGTTGATATTAAAAGGTTAAATTAGTAAATGAATTAATAAGGTTATTATAATTAAAACAAACACATTTCAATGGCCATTAACATCCATCTTCCACCAAAATTAGAAAAGAAAAAGAAAGTTTGAAGCTTTGTGATATTCGGCCATTGATGTTCTTTGATTAAGGTATGTTTTGGTTTCGGTTTTTGATCATTTCTACGTTTTTGTAATCGTTGGTATGAGTACTACAAAACCCATGCCTTACTTTTGGAATTTGATGAAGAAATTGAAAAGTGCCATTGATGAATGCTTGAGCTTTGTGATGTTAGTTGATGAAATATGAAATATATGTGTTAGATTAACATGTTTTGTCTTTGGATTTTTGGTGAATTTGAGTAATTTGGATTAAATTGTGAAAATAGTATTTTGAGGGACTAAAATGTGAAATAAATGAAATGTATGGACTTGTATGATCATGAGGAAAATTCGGCTAAGCATGGGTACAAGGAAATTACGCTTATTTTGTGATTTTGTGAAATAGGGACTTAAGTGTCGAAATGTGAAAATGTGAGGGCTATTTTGTAAAATACCCTAAATATGTGTGTTTGGACTAAATTGAATGATTTGGTGATTTAATGAGCTAAATTTTAATATGTATAGATCAAGAAAAGAGGGAT
The DNA here is from genome assembly GCA_025698515.1 of Gossypium sturtianum. Classification (NCBI taxonomy): domain Eukaryota; kingdom Viridiplantae; phylum Streptophyta; class Magnoliopsida; order Malvales; family Malvaceae; genus Gossypium; species Gossypium sturtianum. The sequence continues at coordinate 84,652,102 of CM046950.1, read as the reverse complement.
TTGGATCGAGATCGAAGCAAAGATAAAGTGCTCGATTAATCGACTCGTTTTGTTACTTCGACATCCAAGGTAAGTTCGGATATAATACGAGTTGTTAAATTTATGTTTAAGTGCTATGAATTGAATGAATATGTGATTATTGAATTAGAAATGCTATATATGGAATTGAGAAATGTAACACTAAGTGTGCATAATTAGAATCGAGACAGAGGTGAATAGCACTGTGTGTGCGAAGTAATGGAAGCCTCGACTTTATTGATTGGCACTGTGTGTACGATACCGAGATAAATTCGGTTTAATGTAAAGGCACTAAGTGTGCGATAATATTTAAGCTTCAGCTGTGAAATTGGCACTAAGTGTGTGATTAAATCGAAGGAATAATGAAGATTGATCGAAATGTGGTGTCGAGCATTGAGTAACAAAATTGGTCGTTAACTAAGTGTTGGCAAAGGTATGTATGGAACCTATGTGGTTGATGAATTTAGAAATAGATGAATGGATAGGTATGTGAGTATTGGATAAGGATGAGATTGTGCATTCTTGTGAATTAATCTATGTGATGGTTTATTTTGTGTATTGATTTTGAATCATTGAGTTAATAGTATTATATTACGAACTTACTAAGCTTTAGAGCTTACTGTGTGAAATGTTTCTCTATTTTACACTATATTTAAAGCTAGCTCGGATCTGGGGATCGTCAGTGACTCAATCACACTATTGGCTATCTATTTTGGTACTTTTGGAAGATATATATATGGTATATGGCATGTATAGGCTAGTAGATATAGCATGTTTTGAAGTGTATAAACTTTGCCATGTGATTTGGCTTGATAGTTTGATGGCTTGGTAAATGTTTTGATCATGTGAAAAGAATGACTTATATATGAATTAGCAAAATGGAAATGGTATGTTTCATGATAGAATTGGTAAGGAATGAATGATGAATAGATTATATGATTTTGGATGTGAAATTGATATTTTAGATGGACTTATTTGAGTTGAAATTGAGTATGGAAATAAATGGTGTGGTTGATGACTAATTGGTGCATATATTAGTATGTTTTGCTTGTCATTTGAGGTATAAATGTATATGAATTGATGATTGTAGGTGATTCCAAAGTGTGGATGGCAAATTGGCCTTGCAAATGGCCTATAATTTCCCACACGGTTGAGCAAACGGGCGTGTGGCTCGACTGTGTCTTTCGAGTTTGCAAATTGAAACAAGTCAGGCTCGCACACAGGCTAGACACACGGGCGTGTGACTGGCCGTATGGTGCAAGTCAGTGTTGACCACGGGTGAGGCACACGGGCATGTCTCAAGCCGTGTGGACAAGTCAGTATGTATGCCCTGTTTTGCCACGGCTTGGACACATGGGCATGTCCGAGGCCGACCCACACGGGCGTGTGGCCCTTGTAGCTCGAAAAAATGTTTAATTTTTTGAAATTTTTTATGATCCCGGTTTAGTCCCGACCCTTTTCTAATGCATGTTTAAGGTCTCGTAGACCTCGTTAAGGGACTATATGTATATATCTTGATATGTTTGAATAATGATATACTTTGTGTTGTAAAATGATTGTAAATGTTTCGGTTGTTCGGTAATGCCTCTTAACCCTATTCTGGTGACAGTTACGGGTTAGGGGTGTTACATTTTATTGGTATTAGAGCTATAGTTTAGTCGATTCTAGGACTAACGTAGCGCGTGTGAGTTTAGCTATACATGTCATATATATAATTGCGATAATGTGATGAATCCTGACAGTTAAAAATGTGTTTTCGTATAGTAAATGAATCCCAATCGAGCAGTTGCTGATGATGTTGAGAGCAATGCGCCTGCTCCCGGTCAAGGGATAGTGCCGGCTGAGTCTAGGCCGATTGCTAGTAGCCACGAGGGAGAGGCTAAGAAAGCCTTCTTCCAAATGATGAGTGAGTGGTTTTCAGAGTTCGTTCGAACGAATTCGGCTGCTCAACAACCTCAACCCCCGCAAGTACCTGTAGTGCCACAAGTGGTAGATCCAATCCGATTGAGTAAGCCTCCCGTAGATAAAATTTGAAAGTATGGGGCTGAAGAGTTTAGAGCTACGGTTGATGATGATGCTGAACGAGCTGAGTTTTGGCTCGAGAATACAATTCGAGTGTTTGATGAGATGTCATTGACTCCTGATGAATGCTTGAAATGTGCTATTTCATTGTTGAGAGATACGGCATATAATTGGTGGAAAACGTTAATATCCGTGGTTTTGAGAGAGAGAATAACCTGGGATTTCTTTCGAGTGGAATTCTGAAAGAAGTATATCAGTCAACGATTCATAGATCAGAAACGTAAAGAATTCCTTGAGCTGAAACAGGGCCGTATGTTAGTTACAGAATATGAACGGGAGTTTGTGAGATTAAGTCAGTATGCACGAGAATGTGTTTCGACCGAAGCTACTATGTGTAAACGTTTCATTGAAAGGCTGAATGAAGACATTAAATTGCTGGTTGGAATACTTGATTTGAATGAATTTATAGTGTTAGTTGAAAGAGCCTGCAAAGCTGAAAAACTAAGCAAAGAAAAGAAGAAAGCAGAATCCGAAGCTAGAGATGAAAGAAAAAGATCGATAAGCAAGTCATATCAACCTTCATCAAAGAGATTTAGAGATGCAGCTAATCGTTAAAATGTTTCATTTGGACATTCGAGTAGAGATTGTGTGAGACAAAGTGTTGGTCCAAGAACTCAAATTCTGATTGAATCAAGTGTTGGAAGTGTCAAAAGCAACAAGCCTGAGTGTAGATAGTGTGGAAGACAACATGTTGGAGAATGTTGGGGCAAGTATAATAATAAAGCTTGCTATAAGTGTGGATCATGAGATCACTTCATTCGAGATTGCCCAGAGTTAGCTGAGAAAGACAATGTTCAGAGTGCGAGGCTGAGTAATATGACGGCTAGGGGTAGACCACCCAGAAACACCAGAAATGTGAGTGGAAGTCAGAGAGGGATAACAGATACAGCTGTGAGATTCGAGGCGAGAACACCTGCCCGAGCTTACGCTATTCGCGCTCATGAAGAAGTGACATCTCCAAACATCATAACTGGTACTTTTACTCTGTTTGACACTGATGTGATTGCATTGATAGATCCAGGATCTACTCATTCATATGTGTGTGTGAATCTAGTATCCAGTAAGGCTTTACCTGTTGAGTCTACTGAGTTCGTAATTAGAGTATCGAACCCCTTAGACAAGTGTTTTCTGGTTGATAAAGTATGCAAGAACTGTCCGTTGATGTTTCGAGATATTTGTTTTTCGGCTAATTTGATGCTGCTACCATTTGATATAATTCTGGGTATGGATTGGCTCACTTTGCATAATGCTATTGTGAATTGTAAATGAAAGAGTATTGATTTAAGAAGTCAGAATGGTGAGATAGTTCGAATTGAATCTAGTGATTTGAATGGGTTACCGGCTGTTGTATCTTCGATGAAGGCTTTGAATTATACGAAAAAGGGTTGCGAAGCCTATCTTGTGTATGTGATGATACAAAAGTGACAGAAAAGAAAGTTGAATCTGTGACTGTAGTTTGCGAGTTCCCAGATGTGTTTCCTAAAGAATTACAAGGATTACCTCCGATACGAGAAGTCGAGTTTGGTATTGATTTAGTGCCGGGAACAACTCCTATCTCAATAGCTCCGTATAGAATGGCACCGACAGAATCGAAAGAGTTGAAGTCTCAGTTGCAAGAGTTGACATATAGAGGATTTGCACGACCGAGTTTCTCGCCCTGGGGTGCTCCTGTGTTGTTTGTGAAAAAGAAAGATGGAACTATGAGGATGTGTATTGATTACCGATAGTTGAACAAAGTGACGATAAAGAATAAATATCCTCTACCACGAATCAATGATTTGTTTGATCAGCTGAAAAGAGCTACAGTGTTTTCTAAGATAGATTTGAGATCGAAGCTTATCATCTTACGAGTTAAAGAATCGGATGTGCCGAAATCGCTTTTAGAACGCAGGTAATCGAGGCATTATGAATTCTTAGTTATGCCTTTTGGACTAACGAATGCTCCTGCAGTGTTTATGGATATGATGAATCGGATATTCAGAACGTATTATTGATGATATTCTGATTTATTCTTGTGATGAGACGCAACAGGCCGAGCATTTGAGAATTGTGTTACAGACTCTGCATGAAAAGCAATTGTATGCAAAGTTTAGCAAATGAGTTTTGGTTGTGTGAGGTGAGTTTTCTGGGACATATTGTACCAGCTGCAGGAATACGAGTTGATCCAAACAAGATTTTAGCAATTTTAGAGTGAAAGCCTCCGAGAAATGTGTCTGAAGTCCGTAGTTTTCTGGGATTGGCGGGATATTATAGGCGATTTGTGAAAGGCTTTTCGATGATTGTGACTCCGTTGAAAAAATTGCTATAGAAAGATGTTAAATTCGAGTGGTTAGAAAAGTGCCAGCAGAGTTTTGAACAGTTGAAAGCAATGTTGACAGAAGCACCAGTGTTAGTTCAACCTGAATCGGGTAAAGAATTTATAGTTTATAATGATGCATCGTTGAATGGTTTGGGCTATGTGCTGATGCAAGAGGGCAAAGTTATAGCTTATGCTTCGAGACAGTTAAAGCCGCATGAAAAGAACTACCTGACGCACGATCTTGAATTAGCTGCGATTGTATTTGCATTGAAGATTTGGCGTCATTACCTATTTGGTGAGAAATGTCAATTTATATTGATCACAAGAGTTTGAAATATCTGATGACTCAGAAAGAATTAAATTTGAGACAGCGGAGATGGTTAGAATTACTAAAAGACTATGAATTAGTAATTGATTATCATCCGGGAAAAGCTAATGTTGTTGCTGACGCTTTGAGCCGAAAGTCTTTATTTGCTTTGCGAGCAATGAGTACTCAAATAGATCTGTGTGATGATGGTTCAGTTTTGGCTGAGTTGAAAGTGAGGCCGATGTTTATACGTCAGATATGTGATGCCCAGAAAAGTGATAAAGAGATTATGACAAAACGAGCTCAATGTGGTTTGAATTATGATTCAGAATCTCGAGTGGATAATGATAATTGTTTGAGATTCAAAGATCGAATTTGTGTTCTGAGGAATTCAGAGTTGATTCAGTTGATTTTGAACGAAGCTCACAATAGTCGTTTGGCTATTCATCCGGGAAGTACAAAAATGTATAATGATCTGAAACAGTTCTATTGGTGGCATGGTATGAAACGGGATATCTCAGAGTTTGTTTTGAGATGTTTAGTATGTCAGCAAGTTAGAGCTAAACATCAAGTTCCATCCGGTTTGTTACAACCGATTATGATTCCTAAGTAGAAATGGGAAAGAATCACGATGGACTTTGTGTCGGGACTACCTTTATCTCCAAGAAAGAAAGATGCAATCTGGGTGATAGTTGACAGATTGACAAAATCAGCTCACTTTGTTCCAATGAGAATAGATTATTCACTTGATAAATTAGTTGAATTGTATATTTCTGAGATTGTGAGATTGCACGGGGTGCCACTATCTATTGTATCTGACATAGATCCGAGATTTACCTCGCGGTTTTGGAAGAAATTGGAAGAGGCTTTAGGCACAAAGCTGCATTTTAGTACTGCATTCCATCCGCAAACGGATCGTCAATTCGAGCGGATCATTCAGATTCTTGAGGATATGTTGAGATGTTGTATTCTTGAATTTAAAAGTAAGTGGGAAAAGCATTTTCCGTTGATTGAATTCACATACAATAATAGTTTTCAATCTAGCATCAAAATGGAACCATATGAGGCTCTTTACAGTAGAAAATGCCGAACTCCATTGTACTGGACTGAGCTTAGTGAGAATAAGATTCACTGGGTTGATTTACTCAAAGAGACTGACAGAAAGTGAAAGTGATTCGCGATAGTCTGAAAGTTGCGTCAGATTGTCAGAAGTCGTACGCAGACTTGAAACAAAAAGATATTGAGTTTCAGATCAGTGATAAAGTGTTTTTGAAAGTGTCTCCGTGGAAGAAAATACACCGTTTTGGTAGAAAAGGCAAATTGAGTCTGAGGTTCATCGGGCCGTATGAGATCATCGAACGAATGGGACCAATTGCTTATAGATTGTTGTTACCACCTGAGTTAGAAAATATTCATAATCTGTTTCACGTACCGATGCTTCGACGATATAGATCTGATCCATCTCATGTGATTGCTCCTACTGAGGTTGAGATTCAGTCAGATTTATCGTATAGTGAAGAACCGATCCGAATATTGGCACGAGAGACTAAAGAGTTGAGAAATAAGAAAATTTCTTTAGTGAAAGTGTTGTGGCACAAACACGGATTTGAAGAGGCTACGTGGGAGCCTGAAGATGTTATGAGAGAGCAATATCCAAACTTATTCACTGGTAAGATTTTCGGGGACGAAAATCCCTAAGGGGGGAGAGTTATAACAGCCCAGTTTAGACCCTAGTCGGAATAGTGGTTTCGAGACCACAAATCTGAGTCAAAAAAATATTTTAATATTATTTTATGTGTTTACAGTATGAGATTAAGTATGTGTGAAAGCTTCGTGAATTAATTTTAATGTTTGTGTGCTTAATTTGCAAAAAGGATTAGATTGCAGAAAATGAAAAAGTGACTTGCTATTTGTTAAAGGGCTATATCGACATGGCTTTATAAGTATGAGGTCCCTATAATGCAATTGGACCATTTGAATTATGGATGGACATTAATGTACATAGATAGTGGAATTTTAATGTTGATATTAAAAGGTTAAATTAGTAAATGATTTAATAATGTTATTATAATTAAAACAAACACATTTCAATGGCCATTAACATCCATCTTCCACCAAAATTAGAAAAGAAAAAGAAAGTTTGAAGCTTTGTGATATTCGGCCATTGATGTTCTTTGATTAAGGTATGTTTTGGTTTCAGTTTTTGATAATTTCTATGTTTTTGTAATCGTTCGTACGAGTACTACAAAACCCATGCCTTAATTTTGGAATTTGATGAAGAAATTGAAATGTGCCATTGATGAATGCTTGAGCTTTGTGATGTTAGTTGATGAAATATGAAATATATGTGTTAGATTAACATGTTTTGTCTTTGGATTTTTGGTGAATTTGGGTAATTTGGATTAGATTGTGAAAATAATATTTTGAGGGACTAAAATGTGAAATAAATGAAATGTATGGACTTGTCTGATCATGAGGAAAATTCGGCTAAGCATGGGTACAAGGAAATTATGCTTATTTTGTGATTTTGTGAAATAGGGACTTAAGTGTCGAAATGTGAAAATGTGAGGGCTATTTTGTAAAATGCCCTAAATATATGTGTTTGGACTAAATTGAATGATTTGGTGATTGAATGAGCTAAACTTGAATATGTATAGATCAAGAAAAGAGGGATTTGGATCGAGATCGAGGCAAAGATAAAGTGCTCGATTAATCGACTCGTTTTGTTACTTCGACATCTGAGGTAAGTTCGGATATAATACGAGTTGTTAAATTTATGTTTAAGTGCTATGAATTGAATGAATATGTGATTATTTAATTAGAAATGCTATATATGGAATTGAGAAATGTAACACTAAGTGTGCGTAAGTAAAATCGGTACAAAGGTGAATAGCACTGTGTGTGCAAAGTAATGGAAGCCTCGCCTTTATTGATTGGCACTGTGTGTGCGATACCATGATAAATTCAGTTTAATGTAAAGGCACTAAGTGTACGATAATATTTAAGCTTCGACTATGAAATTGGCACTAAGTGTGTGATTGAATAGAAGGAATAATGAAGATTGATCGAAATGTGATGTCGAGCATTAAGTAACAAAATTGGTCGTTAACTAAGTGTTGGCAAAGGTATGTATGAAACCTATGTGGTTGATGAATTTAGAAATAGATGAATAGATAGTTATGTGAGTATTGGATAAGGTTGAGATTGTGCATTCTTGTGAATTAATCTATGTGATGGTTTATTTTGTGTATTTATTTTGAATCATTGAGTTAATAGTATTATATTACGAACTTACTAAGCTTTAGAGCTTACTGTGCGAAATATTTCTCTGTTTTATAGAATATTCAAAGCTAGCTCGGATCTGGGGATCGTCAGTGACTCAATCACACTATCAGCTATCTATTTTGGTACTTTTGGAAGATATATATATGGTATATGGCATGTCTAGGCTAGTAGATATAGCATGTTTTGATGTGTATAAACTTTGCCATGTGATTTGGCTTGATAGTTTGATGGCTTGGTAAATGTTTTGATCATGTGAAAAGAATGACTTATATGTGTATGTGTATGTTCTATGTGAGTAATCATTATGGCATAAATTAGCAAAATGGAAATGGTATGTTTCATGACAGAATTGGTAAGGAATGAATGATGAATAGATTATATGATTTGGGATGTGAAATTGATATTTTAGATGGACTTATTTGTGTTGAAATTGAGTATGGAAATAAATGGTGTGGTTGATGACTAATTGGTGCATATATGAGTATGATTTGGTTGTCATTTGAGGTATAAATGTATATGAATTGATGATTGTAGGTGATTCCAAAGTGTGGATGGCAAATTGGCCTTGCAAATGGCCTATAATTGCCCACACGGTTTAGTACACGGGCGTGTGGCTCGACCGTGTCTTTCAAGTTTGCAAATTGAAACAAGTCAGGCTCGTACACGGGCTATACACACGGGCGTGTGACTGGCCATGTGGTGCAAGTCAGTGTCGACCACGGGTGAGGCACACGGGCGTGTCTCAGGCCGTGTGGACAAGTCAGTTGTATGCCTTGTTTTGCCATGGCTTGGACACATGGGCGTGTCCGAGGCCGTGTGAGGCACACGGCCTACCCACACGGGCGTGTGACCCCTGTAGTTGGAAAAATGTTTAATTTTTGGAAAAAATTTTATGATCCTGGTTTAGTCCCGACCCCTTTCTAATGCATGTTTAAGGTCTCGTAGATCTCGTTAAGGGACTATATGTATATATCTTGATATGTTTGAATAATGATATACTCTGTGTTGTAAAATGATTGTAATTATTCCGATTGTTCGGTAATGCCTGTAACAGCCCGATTTAGGGGCTAGTCAGAATAGTGATCTTGGGATCACTAATCCGAGGCTAGAGAAAATTATTTTCATGATATTTTATGAGTTAGTATATGCTTGTATAAGTACATGAAAATTTTGGTGCTTTAATTTTAGCGATTTCATGTTTAATCGCGAAAAAGGACTAAATCGCATAAAGTGCGAAAGTTCCATTTTATAAGCTAAAGGTGCCAAATAGCCATAGGTTTTTATTGGAGGTCTTTAAAAGGCAATTTAGCCCTTTGAAAAGGCTTGGCCGGCTATAGACTACCATATGAGACCAATTGGTCAAAGTTGGTGAGTAGGTGGACTAAATTGATAGTTTAATATTAGAATAAGGAAAGAGAAAATATCATCTTTTCTCCTTCACTCTTCCACCAAAAATTAGCAGCAAATAGAGGGTAGAAAGCTTCAAAAATTTTAGCACACTCATCTCTTTACAAGTAAGTTTTCTTGTGATCTTTTCTTGAAAATTGTTGTACTTTTGAGACCCCTAGAACTTAAGCTTTCAAATGAGGGTACTAATGTGCAATATGGTAAAAAGTTTATAGTTTTGGCATGAGAGCTTTCATTGTTATTTGCTGCATTTTTTATGGAAGAAATTGAGTCTTGGTTGTTAGATGAACAACTTTTGTGAAAGGTGTTGTCTTGAAAACAACTAATTGGACCTTGATGAAAAGGTTACAAAATTGTAGTAAATATGTGAAATGTTGAGTTTTTATGATACTTATAAGAGTATTAAATGTTCACCTAGGCTTGTTGAAGGTAGAAATATGATTAGAATTAATTTTTGAGCCTAGGGGCAAAATGGTCATTTTGCCAAAGTCTAGGGGCAAAATAGTAATTTTGCCAAAGCATGATTATTAAAATGCTTTTATTAATGTGGTGATTAAAATAAGCTAAATTGCTATTATAGAGCAAGAAGAACCGAGAATTCACCTCGATCGGGGAAAGAACAAAGTCTTGGACTAAACCGACAAGTTAGCTCATTTTGAAATCGAGGTAAGTTTGTATGTAATTAATGCAACATTTATGTTAGCATGTTGAGAATTCTTGGTATTATATTGATATATATATATATATATCTATAATGCCCTACTAAGTTGAAATGTTGAAGTCCAAGTGGACTATAATGAATGTGGAAATACTATCATCAAAGCACGAGGTGAATAAGGTCCTGTGTAAGACCATGTTCGGGACATGGCCTCGGCACCAAATTGAAATCCCGTATAAGACCATATCCGGGATATGGCTTCGGTATTGAAAATGAAAATCGTATAAGACCATATTTGGGATATGGCATCGACACTTGATATGAGATTCCGTATAAGACCATATCTGGGATATGGCATCGGCATTCAAAGGTGACTTCATGTAAGACCACCTCTAGGATGTGGCATTGGCCTCGTATTTATATTAATGATGATATTTTGCATCTTTGAGTATCCCTAGTGATTAAAGGGGATGAGTAGATGAGTTTAGAAGTAGAAATGAGATTAGTACTAAAGTCCTGTGAATGAGTGAATACAGGTACTCGTGAATGAGTCACGAAGATTCGATTACGATATGTGGCATGGTATGTGCTAAATAGGGGCAAGTATGAGTAAGTATGGTAAGAAGCCTATGACTTGTGTATGGTTATTTAAAGCCATGGATGGATTATATTATGAGCTTATTTTTGCTATTTATTTCCATGCAAACTTACTAAGCTTTATGCTTACCCTTTTCATTGCCCTTTCTCCTTGTAGTATTGCCAAGGTAACTTGAGAGGTTGCGGACGTCGGAGTTCAGAAATCACACTATCGACATCACTTTGGTATAACAATTTAGACTTATTTTAAGTATGGCATGTATAGGACTCGAGTATTTTGTTAGGTCGTAATTGTTGGCCAAAGTGTTGGCTGTGTATGGTATTAAAATCATTTTGTAATGGTCTTAAGTTAGGCCGATACTTGGTAAATTCTTATGCTTAATTGAAGATGAAATCCTTGTAGTATATGCCCTTGTGTTTGGATGATGAAATGAGTTCTTGGATGTGCCTTTGGGTTGAGTTGGGTTGATTTGAATTGAAGGATGTATGTGTGCAATGTAGGGTGGCTAAAAGGGCTTGGTAGATAGCCATCTAATTGTCCACACAGGTAGATACACGGGCGTGTGTCTAGGCCATGTGTGACACACGGTCAGCCCTATGGGCATGTGGATCGACCGTGTGTCCCCTTGCATACTTGAATTCGAGTCAGTATGCCTTGTAGTAAACACACGGGCAGAGACACGGCCCTGTGTCTCTGCTATGTGGGAGGCACGGCCTAGGACATGGGCGTGTGCCCTGGCTGTGTGAAGTCTACACATTAAATGAGGAATTTAATTCAACACACGGGCTAAGGACACGGGCGTGTGCCTTGGCCGTGTGACCTTAGTGAGATGATGATGTCATAGTCAGAATGCCAAGGTTTTGGATCACGGGCTAAGACACGGGCGTGTCAAGGCCGTGTGAGGGACACGGGCTAGAGACACGGCCGTGTGTCTGACCGTGTGAAATTGGTCAGTGTCGACCACGGGTGGAAGACACGGGCATATCTTAGGGGTACACGGGCGTGTCCCTGACCAACACGGGCGTGTGGCCCCTGTTTTGATGAAAAGTTTTCCAAGTTCGCTAAAGCTCTCGGATAAGTTTCGAAACCTCTCGGAGGTATGTTTAGGGCCTCTTAGGCCGAGTTTGAGTAAGAGAATGGGTTTATATGAAGTTTTATAGCCTATCGTGTTATGTTTAAGTGAGATAAGTTTGGTAATGCCTCAAGCCCGGTTTCGGCTTCGAACACGGTAAGGGGTGTTACATTTATTGGTATCAGAGCTACGGTTTAGTCGATTCTAGGACTAAATGTAACACCTCTAACCCGTAACCATCACCGGTTTAGGGTTAAAGGCGTTACCAGACAGATCAGAAACTTTTACGGACATTTCATTATACAAATCATCAAACACAATCAAGGTGTCCCTTATATAGGTCAACGAGACCTTAAACATGATTTAGAATAGGGCCGGGACTAAACCGAACACATACAAAAGTTCTTGGAAATTTGAACATTTTTCAAATCTGCAGAGGTCACACGCCCGTGCAGTCAGGCCGTGTGTCTCACATGACTACCAGATACGCCCATGTGTCCAGGCCGTGTCAAAATAGGGCATACATACTGACTTGTCCGCACGGCCACCAGACACACCCGTGTGCCATGGCCGTGTGAAATTAAGCTAGCTACTGGCTTGGTCACACGGCCACCAGACACGCCCGTGTGCCACAGCCGTGTAACCTGCCTAGGCACATTTCGAAGTGGCCCTTGAGCCACACGGCAGAGACACACGCCCGTGTCCCTTGGCCGTATATGCAAGATAGGCCATTTGCAAGGCCAAAGTGCCACCCACACTTGGGTCATTCCTACAATCTCAAACAAGCATTATTCCATACACAATTAGCAACCCAAAATCATGTCAAGTGAACAACATATCATCTCATTCAATATCATTTCTATTCATACTAACTTGTATACTAATTTGCACAACCAATGCTCATATAACACTAATCATGTATCATCCTTAATTTGCCACATTCATAGAACCATCTCATTGTTCAAACATATATACTAATATTGCATCCATATGCTTACCATAACCTTGACCATTTCATAGGCATTAGATTATACCAAAACCAAACTCATATAGCATAGCATCACATACAAAACAAAATCACTTATCTAGCCACATCACATGGCTACATATATATATGTCTCAAACATACTCCAAAACAACTAGCCTATACATGTCATATTTAGCTATTTACATATTCAAAAGTACCAAAGTTGAGTTTGATAGTGTGGTGATGATCCTCGATGGTCCCCGAGCCTCTCGTAGCTTTAACGATCTATAAAACAGAACAAACACACACAAAGTAAGCTTTCAAAAGCTTAGTAAGCCATATACAAATAAACTTAGCATAAAATGCACATAACCATATTGATACATTGGCATTAATGTTTCTCAATGCATATTCATCACAAATTCTTTGGCTCATTTACTTAGCCATAGCTTGCCTCATTCTTCAACTCAAATATCACATATACACTTAGCTCATTCAAGCATATATTCACATATTATCTCATCATTTCTATACACATATTCACCTTAGTAAGTTCATATAAATACTTACCTTTCATACACACATAGTGTACTTTTCAAACGTACCTGAAACGAATATACAACTCACATAGTCGTTCATTTCTCAGCCCGTTGAATCGTTGGGAAATAAATAGGATACTCAGAGTGCTCGAAATAGTCGTACAATTCCAACGTCCCAGACGTGGTCTTACATGTAACCAAAATATCGATGCCACTGTCCCAGACAGGGTCTTACACGAATCAATACGATGCCAATGTCCCAGACATGGTCTTACACGTAAATCTCATATCAATGCCAATGTCTCAGACGTGGTCTTACATGAAATCTCGAATCAATGCCAACGTCCCAGACGTGGTCTTACATGATATTACATATCGGACACCTATGTCATGACATATGTAATCCTATCTGTTCCTAGGTTCATATGGGACTTCTCGGACATTAATAACTTGTCGACACTTTCTCGGATTTCATACTCATAACCTCTTGAGCATTATTCATAGCAATCTAAATTTCATAGATGCATAAATACTCAATTAAAATACATTTATTTGTATATCGACTTACCTCGGATTCGGATAATCGATCGGATTTGGTTATTCGACTACTTTTGATTTCCCGCGATCTAAGTCCATTTTCTTCGGTTTTTGATCTATACATATTAAAATTTAACCCATTTATTCATCATCTCATTCAATTCAATCCAAAAACACATATTTAGGGCAATTTACATTTTAGCCCTCACATTTTCACATTTTGACATTTTAGTCCTTATTTCACAAAATCACAAAATACACAAAATCTCAATACACCCATGCTTAGCCAAATTTTACTCATGCTCATCTAAGTCCATATATTTCATTTATTTCACAATTTAGTCCTTCAAAATATTATTCTTTCAATTTAATCCAAATTACTCAAAATCATCAAAACTCCAAAGACAAACTATGTTATTCTATCACATATAATTCATATTTCACCATCAAACATTTCAAAGCTCATAGATTCATCAATGGCATATTTTAAAACTTTCATCAATTCACAAAATTTAAGCATAGGTTTTGTAGAGTACGAAGCAACGATTTTGAAAACGTAGAAATTATCGAAAATCAATTAAAAACATACCTTGGATTAAGCTTGGAACTAGCCGAAACTTAGAAAACCATGGATGTTTTCTTTTCTTCAATACATTCGGCCAACAAAGATGAATAATTGTAACATCCCGGTTTAGGGCCTAGTTAAAATAGTGGTGCAAAACCATAAATCCGAGGGTTATGAATGAGTTTTTGAGGTTTATGCTATATATACATGCTAGTGTGAAAGTTTCATGAAGCAATTTTGTGAAATTGTGGTTGAATTGTCCAAAAGGACTAAATTGCAAAAGTTGCAAAATGTGAGATTCTAGAAGCTATTTGTGTGAAATAGCTTTAGAATATTAATTAGAGGTCCTTAAATAGCAATTTTTCCAATTTCTAATATTTGGACAAAATTGGGCATGGATGAGTTAAAATAGAAAGTTTATCAAAAAGGGCATTTTGGTCATTTAACAAATAAGTGATTAAAATAGGAGAAAAGATGACAAAATTCATTCGTTTTCTTCCCCAAGGCTGCCGAAAATTCCAAGAGCCATTGTTAGGGTTCTTCAAATTTTTCAAGCTTGCTAGTAAGTGCATCTAGCCTCGTTTTTTATATCCTTTGTATTTTTGTAGTCCTAGTAGCATGAGTAAGCTATTTTTAGCTATTTGATGAGCTAAAATGGATGTTCAAACATGTGTTCATGTATGACATGCATGTATGTTGATATTTTATGGAAGATTATGAAAGCTTGATGTAGTAGAAACATCTTTTGTTAAGTGATTTTCCATGAAAATGCATGTAGGGACTTGATTGTGAAAATCTTAAGTTTGGTCATACATGTGTGTTTTAGTGAGAATTGATGCTAGCTTTAGTTGAATAAGTGGTTCGACTAAGCATGAAAGACTAGAAAGTTGAATAAAAATCACTTTACGAGCCTTTTGGGCTAAAGTGTAAATATGAGAAAGTTTAGGGGCAAAATAGTAATTTTGCTAAAGTATGAGATAAGGGTCAATCTAGTCAATGTGTGTATTGAATAAGCTGATTTATTCATTATAGATCAAGAAAGGCAAAGCCCGGATCGAAACCGAGGCAAAAGCAAGGTGGTGGACTAAATTGCAAGTCTCAATACTTTTGAGTACCGAGGTAAGTCTATGCATAAACAATGCATTCATACTTACAATTTTTTGATGATACCTAGTGGGTAGCTTGTTCGAGATTGATTAAGAACCTATGTGGTTCAAGTAGAATGAATGTAGTAGAATTGTGAATGGATGTTTAATTGAGTAAGTAGACATGTGAATGTGTAGTGATAATGCTAGATGGCAGGCTAAGTGCGATATCATTCTAATGCATATTGACGATGAGCTGGCTATGTGCGATGCTATCATTAGGTATATCGTTCAGTGGGCTATGTGAGAAACCCCTATGATTACCTTTGTGGTAGGCTAAGTGCAATACCACCTTATTAATCGACTGTGGTGTGCTAAGTGCGAAACCACTGAGACATTTGCTGTGTTGGTTAACTGTGTGGATTAGCCACGTGATTGCATTATTGAGTAAAGAAGCTGTTTGGATGCATTATTAAGTTAATTAGCTGTGTGGATGAATTATTGAGAAATTGTAACAGCCCTATTTAGGGGCTAGTCGGAACAGTGACCTCGGAATCACTAATTCGAGATTAGAGAAAATTATTTTCATGATATGTTATGTGATATAACATGTTTATAAGGATGCATGGAAATTTTGGTGCCTTAATTTTAGCAAATTCTAGCTAAATTGTGAAAAAGGACTAAATCGCATAAAGTGCGAAAGTTCTATTTTAATTTCTAGAGGTACCAAATAGTCATAGAATATTAATTGGAGGTCCCAAATGTGTAATTTGGCCTTGTTAAATGTGTTGGCCGGCCATAGAAAGTCAAGGGGGACAAAGACATTAAATGATGGTAAAAAATTTGGTGATGTTAGGTGTTTAAATGAATAAAATAAGGTGAATAAAGATGTTATCATCTTTTCACTATTCCTTCACCTTCTTCTACCAAAAATTGAAGAGAAATAACGGCTATGGAGCTCAAAAATTTCAGCAAACATTCCTCCTCACAAGTAAGTGATTTTGATGATCTTTCTTGATAAAAATTGTACTTTTGGAGTCCCCAAAGCTTAAGCTTTCTAAAGAGGGGACTAGTTTGCAATATGGTTAAAAGTCTAAGGACTTGCCATGAGAGATTTTATGTTGTTTGATGAGTTTTTATGAAAGAAAATGAATGATAGGGTGATGGGAAACAACTTTTGTGAAAGGAGTTGTCATGAAACACCTAAATGGGACTAAAATGCAAAAGTTGTAATTTGTTCATTAAGGCATGAAATTGATGGAATTGAGAATAGTTGTAATTAAGGCATGAAATTGATGGAATTGAGAATAGTTGTAAGAGGATTAAATGTTCAGCTAGGCTTGTTTAACAAGGAAATGTGATGAAAATTTATTTATGAGCCTAGGGGCAAAATCGTAATTTTGCCAAAGTATAGGGGCAAAATGGTCATTTTTGCCTAAGTAGAGATTATGTTGTAATACAATCATTGAGTGATTAAATGAGTAAATTTCATTGTTATAGATCAAAGAAAACGAGTTTCGAACCTAGAACGGATGAAAAGAGAAATGTGGGCAAAAAGGTCCTTTTCGGCTCTTTTGACATCGAGGTAAGTTCATATGCGAATGTTGAAGTTTCGTATGAGCTCATACTATATGAATGTATGAAATTTCTCTTGATGAGATGTCAATGGAATTGAACTTGATAATTAAGGCCTCGTGTAAGACCATATTAGAATATGGCCTCGATGTAAGAATTCGTATAAGACCATGTCAGGGACATGGCAAAGATATGTTAATACAAGTAAGACCCTATTGGGGTATGAATGCTATGTGACATTATGTGTATGAGACTCGAGAGAGAGTTATTCAATAACTTGAGTGATTCAACGTATATGTTGAAAGAAAGAAAGTACGCGGTCGTATCACGGAAAAAGCACAAGTGTGTGTGCTAGAATTGAATTGATATGAATTCGGCATACGATGAACCCTTAGTGGGTTATGTGTATTCAATACACCTTAGTTGTATTAGATAGATTCATTAATGCATCGTGTGAATGCAAGCGAGCATCGTAAAAAGTTAAGTAAGAATAGAAGTATGTGAGGATGTTCTCGGAGGAACATTTGAAATGGAGATATACTTGAGGATTATTATTCCTGAATGTAAAATAACGGTGAGCTATGTGCAATATCACCATATTAATAGTAACCGATGGGCTAAAGGCGAAACCACCGAGATATTAGTAGCATGAGCGGCTTAGTGAAAATGTTTGATGTGTTGTTTTATATGATCATGTGGTGGTCAGTGCAGGAACGTACGCTTATTAAATGAGCAGTTGGCTTGTGACATGGTAAAAATGTGGTAAGAGACTGAATGAGTAATTTCTAAGAATAGTTGAGTAAGTAACCATGAGTTTATGAGAGACACTCTTCATGATACTTTGTAATTATGTATATCAATATTTGACGCATTATGCAGATGAGCTTACTAAGCATTATTGCTTACTCCTTTACTTTTCTCATCTCTTATAGGTTATATTAACTAGCTCAAGTTGGAGGCCGACGGAGATGTTTTCACACTATCGAGCAGACACTTGGTATGATGTATCAAGTTTTTTTTAAGTTATGGCATGTATAGGGCTAGTACCTAAGGTTGAATAAGTCATTGTTGATGTGGCCAAATTATGTTGGCCTAAGAGAACTTATGTTTGTTTGTGTATAGCCATAGATGATGGCCTAAGTTGTTTGTAATTATATAGGAATTAGTTCTCCCTAGTGTATGGGATAAAGACCTCATTCTTTTCTAATCAAACGTCTTTAATTCAAGAGTAATGTTGATACTATGTGTAGTTATGTGATGAGGGATGAATGTATGCAAATGTGGGTGGAAAAAGGCTTGGTAGATAGCCTCTAAGTGCCCGCACGGATAGACACACGGGCGTGTGTCTAGGCCGTGCGTAACCTGCACCTTAGTTTTATAAGTCAGGATAGGCCACGGGCTAATCCCATGGCCGTGTGTTAAGGCCGTGCATGTTACACGGTTGGAACATAGGCGTGTGCTCGGTCGTGCAAAATAAGTCAGTATGTCAAGGTATAGTACACGGTCTAAGTCCACGGGCGTGTCAAGGCCGTGTAGATTTAGTCGATTATCGACCACGGGTGGAAAGCGCGGCATGTCTTAAGGGCACACAGCATGTTCCCAAACCGCATGGGCGTATGCCTTAAACTGGGGGCATTTGGCGAAATGCTTGGGTTTTTAAGCACGGTTGTTGAGCATGGCGTGTGTGTGTCTACACACAGGCGTGTCTCGTATACACGGCGTGTGGCCCTATTTTAAAGAAAAGTTTTCTTTAACTCGTAAAAATTTTCCGAACGCAAGTTTAAGGCCTCGTAGGCCCACAATACGAATGACTTGACTAAGAAAGAGAAGTTTTTAATTTGGAACAAAATTTTATAGCCCGTAAGTATATGTTTAAGGAAGTTCAAGCATAGTAATGTCTCGTATCCGGGTTTAGCCTCAGAAACGGGTATGGGGTGTTACATTTAGTGGTATCAAAGCTATGGTTTAGTCGGTTCTAGGACTAACCTAGCGTGAGTAAGAGTCTAGCTATACATTCCATATGTGGACAGTGATAGTGTGATGTCTCCCGGCTCTAACAAAATTATTTTGTTAAGACAGTGATGATTCCCAACCGAGCTAATTTCAGTAAGTTGTATGATTTCCAAGCTTCATGGATATTTTCATTGAATTTCTTGCTATGTTGCTAAATGCACATTATTTCCATGAAAGTGTTTAATGATTTATTAAACAAAGAAGTTATTAAGAGCATGTATATGAAAGTCCCGATTGAAAATGAATTACTTAGGATACTCAATCTGCCACATGAGACAAGAAAGTTCGTATAAGACCATGTCAAGACATGGCATCGGCAAACAAGCAAGTTATCATGTAAGTCCAAGGCAAGCCTGGCATTGACAAGTTAACATGTAAGTCCAAGGCAAGCTTGGCATTGAAAAGCTATCAAGAGAAAGAGATTTCATGTAAGTCCAAGCCAAGGCTCGGCATTGACCAGTTCATGAGTAAAGATACCAAGTAAGACCATGTCAAGACATGGCAATGGTAAGTTCCCAAGGGAACTCACGAGAAAGACTTCGTATAAGTCCATGTCAAGACATGGCCTCGAAACCAAGAAGAGAGATTCCATGTAAGACCGTATCTAGGATATGGCTTTGGCATCGAGTTATGTGAGATGAGATTCAGGTATCCCGGTTATTCATAGAAATTCATCGGGCAAACAAGTAAAGCTTAAATGAGATAGCAATAAAGTTAGTAGTAAAGTTGATATTATGTCATGCTAGTTAAGGCTGACTAACAAGTATAATTCATGTTATGAATGATGATGCTGAGATTATGTTTATTATAGTAAAGCATACTGATCTATGTGATCAAGTGTTACAGGTACTTTGTTTACCTTACAAGCATGAGACTAGTAAGTGCCATGATGTATGTGAAAAGCAGTAAGAGTAAGTAAGTACTTGCGATTTGTGATGCCATTGTTTATGATAAATATGTTCACATGATTAAAAACTAAAAAGTTCAATTTAGTAGAATGCAGGATATGAGTACGGTCGTTCAACGATGAAAAGATGAATATGACCATGGTTGGACCATGGCAATGAGAAGGTCAGTGTAAGACCATGTTTGGAACATGGCATCGACCGTATTATGAAGGTCGCAAGACCATGTTTGGAACATGGCATCGACCGTATTATGAGGGTCAGTGTAAGACCATGTTTGGAACATGGCATCGACCGTATTATGAAGGTCAGTGTAAGACCATGTTTGGAACATGGCATCGACCGTATTATGAGGGTCAGTGTAAGACCTATTTGGAACATGGCATCGACCGTATTATGAAGGTCAGTGTAAGACCATGTTTGGAACATGGCATCGACCGTATTATGAGGGTCAGTGTAAGACCATGTTTAGAACATGGCATCGACCGTATTATGAGGGTCAGTGTAAGACCATGTTTCGAACATGACATCGACCGTATTATGAGGGTCAGTGTAAGACCGTGCTTGGAACATGGCATCGGCATTGATACGTGTGCTAGTGTAAGACCATGTCTGGGACATGGCTTCAGCACCAAAGAAAGATCTCGTATAAGACCATGTCCGGGACATGGCATCGACATCTAAGTATGATCCCGTATAAGACCATATCTGGGATATGGCATCGGCATCAAATAGTAATTCCGTGTGAGACCACATCTGGGACCTGGCTTTAGTATGAGATTGTGTAAGACCATATCTGGGATATGGCGTCGATATCAATATAAGATTTTGTGTAAGACCATAGCGAGGCTATGGTATCGTGACGACATGTAAGACCATAGTTGGACTATGGCAATCGGTAGACGACGTACTCAAAACCCGTAAGACATTCTCTAAATTGATAAACAATAGTAAGGGGAAGTAGAATCAAATGTTGAATGCTCAAGTAGATATTAATGTGGAACTTGAGTAAGTAAAGTCATTGTTCGAAAGTACGAGTAATAGAAACAATTGTGGCATGAAAAATGTGAAAACTCACTCGGAGTGAGTTGTGTGACTATGATGATATTTCATTGATGATGAATGATAAATCATATGTGTGTGGTCACGAGAGTCAAGTTATGGGACGCGCGACCTACTTCCTTACCACCGTTGGATTATGATGAAATGTTATGAGAGTTAAGTTGAGTAAGTTCGCATTCGATTAATGCAATAATTATGTTAGTATAATTGAGAATGCTTTGTATCACATTGATACATAATACTCTACTATATAGAGTAATTGTTTTTGAAAATGAGGTTGAAGTCCTTGGGGACTATAGTAAAAAGATTTATCATTGATATATGAAAGAGATAAGGTCCCGTATAAGACCATGGCCAGGACATGGCCTCTGCACCGAGTTGAGATCCTCGTATAAGACCATATTCAGAATATGGTAACGATATTTGATATGGAAGTCCATATAAGACCTTATCCGAGATATGGCATTGACACCCGCAGAGGTGACTCCATATAAACCACCACAGGGTGTGGCATTGGTTTCATGCCTACATGAATGACGCACGAATTTGCGCTCTTTGATTATCCCTAGTGATCAATGGGACAAATAGATGAGTCTAGAAGTATAAATTAGATTAGTACTAAAGTCATGTGATGAAGTGAATGCGTATATTTCGTGAATAAATCACGAAGAAACTAGTACGATGTGTGGCACGATATGTGCTAAATAAATGGCAAGTATGAGTAAGTTGGCTCAAGCCCAGTAGTGGTGCATGGTTAGTTGATGCCATGAAGGGATTATAATAATCTCCTTGAGTATTTTGTGTAAATATATGTTTCCTTTCAGGGCTAATGCAGTTGTTCTTTTCATAACCTGTGATTGTGTGAGAATAGTGACTGATAGTAAAAATCAGACAAAACGGTTATCGATTTAGTTAATTGAAATTGACATTTCCTTTACCTCCTCGTGACCTTAATTGGGTACCTTGAGGAGGAAATTGGTGATGATTCGTGTATAAGAGGTGAAATCACAAGTTTCACGCGTTGTGTGATGGGTTTTCGGGTGGCCGAATAGAGTTAACGAATTCGATCGAGACGTCCTCGCTATCGTGAGATATGACGATCGTAAAGGTTCTAGATTGGCATAGCAAGAGAAACTCGGATGAGAGTGTGCTTAAAATATGTTCTCGTGATGGAGAAAAGAATAGATGAAGGTATTGAGATATGATTCAAGTTTTGTGTATATTCACGCATGAATCAAGAAAGAGAATAAAATTTCGTGTATGCGTGAGTAGGAGCATAATATAAAGATATGCTCATCGAAATGTTCAAACCATGATAGTTGAGTTGTAAGCTATTGAGAGAACTGCTTATTTGAAAGTTCTAGTATCGAGATCACCTGAATCAAGAGAAAGAGTTGACAGTTGGTGATCCAGAGAGACAATCACTTTGTGTCTGTGTTGTGAGTTAGATGTTATGAAAAGATCCATGTTAAGCAATGCGAGTTGCTTACTAGGTTGACCCTAGTTGGTAACATCTTAGTTTCAAAAAGGTTAATGACCGAGCGAGTCTTCTTTTCAATGTAAAAAAGGGTTGAAGAGATATAGTAAATGGTATTTTAAATAAGCTCCGAATGAGTTTATTTTAGATGGTAAATACAGGTTGTATAAGTTTTCCGTTGTTGATGATGAATCCAGAGCTTATATAGAGCTTTGGTATGAGATTTAGTAGCAGCATATCTAATAAAGCAAGAATAAGGAAGTACAGTTATGTGGATAAATGTTTTGACAATAGAGTACATTTCACAGTATGATTGAGATTATGGTCAGGAGTAGTTGACCACTAAAAGCTGAGTTTTCAAAGCGTACAAGTCAAAATTTCTATAGTCGGTAAATGCTTTAATGGGAAAATGAGATGAACCTTATAGATTTTAATTTTGGGTTGACAAAATTACCAAGAAAGGGAAATGTCATTTGAATAGTGGTAAGTCAACCAGTAAAGATCTGAACGATCAATTGGACATATATAGAGTTCCAAATTGGTGGATTTCTGAGTATATACCTTCGAGAAAGAATAACCTAGGTCTCAAGTTATGCTCGACCTTGTGTATCACAGCTTAAGAGTCGTGTCAAGAGAAACTTAAGGATAAGTGAATTCGTGATTTTGAAGAGTTGATGAAAACATTTTAAGAAAGTTAGTAGCCACTCCTCCTGATAAGATTTTCGGGGACGAAAAATCCCTAAGGGGGGAGAATTGTAACAGCCCGATTTAGGGGCTAGTCGGAACAGTGACCTCGAAATCACTAATTCGAGATTAGAGAAAATTATTTTCATGATATGTTATGTGATATAACATGTTTATAAGGATGCATGGAAATTTTGGTGCCTTAATTTTAGCGAATTCTAGCTAAATTGTGAAAAAAGACTAAATCGCATAAAGTGCGAAAGTTCTATTTTAATTTCTAGAGGTGCCAAATAGTCATAGAATATTAATTGGAGGTCCCAAATGTGCAATTTTTCCTTGTTAAATGTGTTGGCCGGCCATAGAAAGTCAAGGGGGACAAAGACATTAAATGATGGTAAAAAATTTGGTGATGTTAGGTGTTTAAATGAATAAAATAAGGTGAATAAAGATGTTATCATCTTTTCACTATTCCTTCACCTTCTTCTACCAAAAATTGAAGAGAAATAAGGGCTATGGAGCTCAAAAATTTCAGCAAACATTCCTCCTCACAAGTAAGTGATTTTGATGATCTTTCTTGATAAAAATTGTACTTTTGGAGTCCCCAAAGCTTAAGCTTTCTAAAGAGGGGACTAGTTTGCAATATGGTTGAAAGTCTAAGGACTTTCCATGAGAGATTTTATGTTGTTTGATGAGTTTTTATGAAAGAAAATGAATGATAGGATGATGGGAAACAACTTTTGTGAAAGGAGTTGTCATGAAACACCTAAATGGGACTAAAATGCAAAATTTGTAATTTGTTCATTAAGGCATGAAATTGATGGAATTGAGAATAGTTGTAGGAGGATTAAATGTTTAGCTAGGCTTGTTTAACAAGGAAATGTGATGAAAATTTATTTACGAGCCTAGGGGCAAAATCATAATTTTGCCAAAGTATAGGGGCAAAATGGTCATTTTTGCCTAAGTAGAGATTATGTTGTAATACGATCATTGAGTGATTAAATGAGTAAATTTCATTGTTCTAGATCAAAGAAAATGATTTTCGAACCTAAAACGGATGAAAAGAGAAATGTGGGCAAAAAGGTCATTTTCGGCTCTTTCGACATCGAGGTAAGTTCATATGCGAATGTTGAAATTTTGTATGAGCTCATTTAGTATTCCAATGTTGTATGGAATGTATATTACTATATGAATGTATGAAATGTCTCTTGATAAGATGTCAATGGAATTGAACTTAGAATAATGGGAAATGTATGTGGAATGATATGATGATAGTTAAGGCCTCGTGTAAGGCCATATTGGAATATGGCCTCGATGTAAGAATTCGTATAAGACCATGTCAGGGACATGGCAACGACATGTTAATACAAGTAAGGCCCTATTGGGGTATGAATGCTATGTGACATTATGTGTATGAGACTCGAGAGAGAGTTATTTAATAACTTGAGTGATTCAACGTATATGTTGAAAGAAAGAAAGTACACTATCAGTATCACTTTAAAAACACAAGTGTGTGTGCTAGAATTGAATTGATATGAATTCGGTATACGATGAACCCTTAGTGGGTTATGTGTATTCAATACACCTTAGTTGTATTAGATAGATTCATTAATGCATCGTGTGAATGCAAGCGAGCATCATAGAAAGTTAAGTAAGAATAGAAGTATGTGAGGATGTTCTCGGAGGAACATTTGAAATGGAGATATACTTGAGGATTATTATTCATGAATGTAAAATAATGGTGAGCTATGTGCAATATCACCATATTAATAGTAACCGATGGGCTAAATGCGAAACCACCGAGATATTAGTAGCATGAGCTGCTTAGTGAAAATGTTTGATGTGTTGTTTTATATGATCATGTGGTGATCAGTGCAGGAATGTATGCTTATTAAATGAGCAGTTGGCTTGTGACATGGTAAAAATGTGGTAAGAGACTGAATGAGTAAGTTCTAAGAATAGTTGAGTAAGTAACCATGAGTTTATGAGAGACACTCTTCATGATACTTTGTAATTATGTATATCAATATTTGACGCATTATGCAGATGAGCTTACAAGCATTATTGCTTACTCTTTTACTTTTCTCATCTCTTATAGGTTATATTAACTAGCTCGGGTTGGAGGCTGCCGGAGATATTTTCACACTATCGAGCAGACACTTGGTATGATGTATCAAGTCTTTTTAAGTAATGGCATGTATAGGGCTAGTACCTAAGGTTGAATAAGTCATTGTTGATGTGGCCAAATTATGTTGGCCTAAGAGAACTTATGTTTGTTTGTGTATAGACATAGATGATGGCCTAAGTTGTTTGTAATTATATAGGAATTAGTTCTCCCTAATGTATGGGATAAAGACCTCATTCTTTTCTAATCAAACGTCTTTAATTCAAGAGTAATGTTGATACTATGTGTAGTTATGTGATGAGGGATGAATGTATGCAAATGTGGGTGGAAAAAGGCTTGGTAGATAGCCTCTAAGTGCAAGATACGGATAGACACACGGGCGTGTGTCTAGGCCGTGCGTAACCTGCACCTTAGTTTTATAAGTCAGGATAGGCCACGGGCTAATCCCATAGCCGTGTGTTAAGGCCGTGCATGTTACACGATTGGAAAATGGGCGTGTGCTCGGTCGTGAGAAATAAGTCAGTATGTCAAGGTATAGTACACGGTCTAAGTCCACGGGCATATCAAGGCCGTGTGGATTTAGTCAGTGTCGACCACGGGTGGAAAGCACGGGCATGTCTTAAGGGCACACGGGCATGTTCCCAAACCGCATAGGCGTGTGCCTTAACCGTGGGGCATTTGGCAGAATGCTTGGGTTTTTAAGCACGATTGTTGAGCATGGTCGTGTGTGTCTACACACGGGCGTGTCTCGTTATACACGGACGTGTGGCCCTATTTTAAAAAAAAGTTTTCTTTAACTCGTAAAAATTTTCCGAACGCAAGTTTAACGCCTCGTAGGCCCACAATATGAATTACTTGACTAAGAAAGAGAAGTTTTTAATTTGGAACAAAATTTTATAGCCCGTAAGTATATGTTTAAGGAAGTTCAAGCATAGTAATGTCTCGTATCCGGGTTTAGCCTCAGAAACGGGTATGGGGTGTTACAGAAATAATGATGTGTTGTATATTGTGTAAATGTGACATTGAATGCAGGGGTGCATTTCGATGGTTATGAGTATGTGACTCATGACGTGTTGGAAATGTGGTAAGGGTTAGAAAGAGTAAGCATAGTTGTTCATTACTTTTGGTAGTATAATGCTAATTGTTGTTTAGCTTATACTATGATGCTTAATTGTTTATGTGTAAACTTACTAAGCTCAAAGCTTACTCTTTTTCTTTTCCCTTGTCTTATAGAGTAAAAGTGTTGAACCGAGATACGAGGATCAATTGGAAGATCGCCCACACTATCAAAGACACTCTGGTACATGAGACTCAATGTTTTGTATATGTCATGTATAGGGGCTAGACAAGTTAGTGAATTTTGTTGTAAATGGCTAAGATGTGTTGGCCTTTAGATGGATAGCTTATTTTGTATAATGCCATAATTGTTGGCTATTTTATGTTATATGAAAAGTTATAGTTGTCTATGTGAGATTGCAATTCAATTTGAGTTGATTATGATTGTGTTAGATGAGTATATGTTGTGTATGCTAGAGGGGTGAAAAGAACTTGGCACATAGCTTTGTTCTTGTCCATGTGCATAGACACACGGGCGTGTGTCTAGACCATGTGAGACACACGGTCAGTCCACGGGCGTGTAATTTGGCCGTACGTCCCCTACATGTTAGTTTTGTAAATCAGAATAGACCACGGACTAGTCACACGGGTGTGTGCCTAGAATGTGTGTGTTAATCAGTGTTGGCCACGGGCTAGCCACACGGGCGTGTGTCTAGACTCTAGGCCGTGATAAGGTAGTCAGTGTGCACCACAGGTGGTAAGCACGGGCGTGTGCCTTGGCCGTGGGGCATTGGCAAAATGCTGGGGTTTTTAGGCACGATTTGGGGACATGGGCGTGTGTGTCCATGCACGGGTGTGTCTAATCTTGCATGGGCGTGTGAGATCTGTATAAAAGAGAAATATTTTAAGATTGGAAAAAGTTTCGATTTAGTCTCAAGAGCCCTCGTGTGTATGAGTGAGGCCTCGTAAGTCGAGAATGAGGTTGTTGAGATGACTTCAGAGAGTAGTTACGACGAGCCTAAGTGGCGATCAAGTGGTTTGAGTTCAGTAAAGCCTCGGGCTCGGTTCTGGCATAGAACCCGGGTAAGGGGTGTTACATTTAGTGGTATCAGAGCTATTGTAACATCCTGGAAAGGGCCTGTGCATTTTCGGTTTAGTTCTACGAAATGACATATCTTATGTGTTATGAATATATTTTGAACACTTTTGGAAACCTGGAAATGTATGGAAATGTTAAGTTTAAAAGAGGAAAGTGAACATTTTTAGAACCTTGGAAATGTAAGGAAATGTCTTGTAAGGAAATGTCATGGAAATGTAAGGAAATGTCTTGGAAATGTAAGGAAATGTCTTGTAAGGAAATGTCATGGAAATGTAAGGAAATATTTCTACTTTACAAAGATATCAAAAACTTCTGTTTTACAAATAACAAGATACCCTGATTTGGAAAATTTACTTAATCGCTTCTAACTTCCAAAATTACCAAAATAACCTCGATTTCTCAATTTTTGCAACACCTCTGATTTGGAAAACAAAATAACCTGAGATTTTGTAAATTCAAATACCTTTAATATGAAAAATATTTTCGAATTGACCCGATTTATTACCAAAATACCCTGTAGGAAAATGACGAAATTACCCACAGGTTGGGAAAGGACCGAAATGGCCATAAAAGTGTAGTGAATGATGTTGTGAATGAATGTGACTTCATGGAGAAATGAATGTGTCTCTGCTTATGAATGTGAATGTGACTCCCTGAGTTAGAGTAGTGAACTTGAACTGAACCTTTGTGTAATCGAAAGAACTACTTCTAAATACTTTACTTCATAAAATTGTTCGCGGTTAATAAGTGGAACAAAATTCTGATGCATAAAACTTTTTAATCAGATTAAATCGCGACGTTAGAAATGAGTTCTAGGGGACGTGAACTTAGAGATTGTGCCTAGAAAGTATGATGGTTCTATTAAGATCAGAGTGCGCAGGATAAGCGTAGTGCGGTGAGTTAAGATGTACGATTATTCGTTAATAAGTAATTTCGAGGACTAAATTATTTTTAAGGAGGGTAGAATCAGTAACATCCTGAAAAGGGCCTATGCATTTTTGGTTTAATTGTACGAAATGACATATCTTATGTGTTATGAATATATTTTGAACACTTTTGGAAACCTGGAAATGTATGGAAATGTTAAGTTTAAAAGAGGAAAGTGAACATTTTTAGAACCTTGGAAATGTAAGGAAATGTCTTGTAAGGAAATGTCATGGAAATGTAAGGAAATGTCTTGTAAGGAAATGTCATGGAAATGTAAGGAAATGTCAAGTTTACTGAGCCGATCGAAAATTTTTGAAAACTTAGAAATGACCTAGAAATGACGAGTTTTAAGGTTTAAAAGGGGAAATTAAGGCAAGGTGGCCTTAAAAGAAAAAGTTTGTGAAATTTGACACACAAACAGGCTTGGAAAAGTGGTCCAAGATGCCACTTAGGGCCTATGGAAATGGCGCCATATGCAAGAGGAATGGGCTCGAGTTAGAGTCACTTGGAACGCAAATAAAGGAGGTTTTATTTTTGCTTCCAGAAGACTGAGGTGGACGGCACATGGCTATAAATTAGGAGCTTTTATTATTTTATAAATAGTGGATAAATAAGGGAGAAGTGATGGCCAAGTAAGGGACTTTGAGTTTAATAATTTCGGTAAATAAGACCTATTCCGGTCTTATCTCAATTTCCGTTGAAGGAATCACATGTGAAGGATCGGAGCGATACCGTCGCAACATCGACACATGGAACACGTTATGAATCTTTTCTAACTCTACCGGCAAAGCTAACCGGTAAGCTACAGGCCCAATTCTGTCTGTAATCTCATACGGCCCTATGAACCTTGGACTCAATTTCCCTTTTTGTCCAAATCTCATAATCTTCTTCCACGGCGATACTTTCAAAAATGCTTTGTCGCCTACCTCAAACTCTATTTCTTTTCTTTTCAACCAAGCATACGACTTACAGCCGGTCGGCGACTTTCGGACTAGTACGAATTACTTTCACTTTCTCTTGGTCTCTTTTACTAGATCGACCCCATGGATCCGCTTTCTCGCTAAGCTCGACCCAATACAAAGGAGTCCGACACTTACGGCCATACAAAGCCTCATACGGTGCCATCCGTATACTCGATTGATAACTATTGTTATAGGCGAATTCGACCAAAGGTAGATATCTCTCCCAACTACCTTCGAATTCTAGCACACAAAGATCAAAGCATATCTTCAAGAACTTGAATCACTCTTTTCAGATCGACCATCGGATTGCGGATGGAACGCAAAGATCGAAATTCAATCTCGCACCCATGGCCTCTTGCAATTTCTTCCAAAATCTCAAGTAAACCTCGGATCTCTATCCGATATAATAGACACAGTACACCATGCAATCTCACTATCTCTCAAGCATTACAACTCAAACTAACTTATCCAAAGGAATAATCAACACGTCTTTGGAATAAAGTGAGCTGACTTCAATCAATCTATCCACAACAACCCACACAAAGATCTCTCTTTCTGAGTCGTCGGCAACCCCGTCACAAAATCCATGGTAACCCGATCCCACTTCCATTCGGGAACCATCACCGGCTGAAAGCAATCCCGAAGGCACTTGATGCTCACCTTTCACTTGTTGGCAAATCGACACTTAGTCACAAACTCGAAATATCTCTTTTCATACCCGCCACCAATACAACTTTCTCAAATAGTTGTACATTTTCAATCTTTGCTTTCGGATGTAATGTATTGTGAGGCATCCACTTGTGGGCCTCATACAAAACCTTTCGAATCAACTCCTCATTTTAGGAACACAAATTCTATCATGATACATCGGACAACCATTCAAATTCATTGAAAAATCGGAATCACTTTCTCGATCCGCACTTAGCTATCTTAGCTTGCATCTCGCATCATTTCTCTGAGCTTCACATATTTGTTGAACAAATAGTGGCTTAGCTCTCAACTCTGCCAAAATAGCACCATCATCGACAATGCTAAACTCGCTCTCATAACTCTTAGAGCGTGCGTGATTTCCTACTCAAGGCATCCGCAACCACATTCGCTTTTCCGGGTGGTAATCAATGACTATCTCATAGTCTTTCAAAGAATTCAAGCCACCGCCTCTGCTCTCGTATCTCATCCTTCGATCCATCAAATACTTTAAACTCTTGTGATCCATAAAGATTCGACACTTTTCGCCATACAAATAATGCCACCAAATCTTTAACGCAAACACAATCGCAGCCAACTCCAAATTGTGAGTCAGATAATTCTTCTCGTGCGGTTTTAACTGCCTCGAGGCGTAAGCGACTACCTTACCATCTTGCATTAACACGCAACCGAGACCATTAAACGATGCATCACTATATACCAAGAACTCCTTCCCTGATTCTGGTTGAACCAAAATCGGTGCCTCAGTCAACATTGTTTTCAGTCTCTCAAAGCTCTGTTGACATGTCTCAGTCCATTCAAACTTGACATCTTTATGCAATAGCTTCGTCATCGGGGTAGCAATCACAGAGAACCCCTTTACGAAACATCTGTAATATCCCGCTAATCCCAAGAAACTTCTGATTTCTAACACGTTCCTCGATGGTTTCCAATCCATAACAGTCGATATCTTACTCGGGTCAACTCTAACACCATCACTTGACACCATGTGTCTTAGGAATCCGACCTCTCGGAGCCAAAACTCACTCTTGCTAAACTTAGCATACAACTGCTTGTCTCTCAAAGTTTGCAAGACAATTCTCAAGTGCTCTTCATGATCGTTTTCATCCCGAGAATAGATCAATATGTCGTCAATAAAAACAACCACAAACTTGTCCACATATGGTCTGAAAATAAGGTTCATCAGATCCAAAAAAATCCTAGGTGCATTCATCGAACCAAACGGCACAACCAAAAACTCATAATGGTCATACCTGCCTCTGCAAATGCGCTTTTCAACACATCTTGCTCTTTCACTCTGGTGATAATAACCGCACCTCAAGTCTATCTTGGAGAACATCAGTAGCTCCCTTCGCTTGATCGAAAAGATCATCAATCCTTAGTAAAGGATACTTATTCTTAACCGTCACCTTGTTCGGTTGTCTATAGTCTATACACAACCTCATAGACCCATCTTTCTTCTTCACAAACAATACCGGAGCACCCCACGGCGAGTAGCTCGGTCTTGGAAAACCATTATCTGTCAACTCTTGTAACTGAACCTTCAGTTCTTTCAACTCTACAGGTGTCATTCTGTACGGGGCAATTGAAATAAGTGCCGTTCCCGAAACCAACTCAATTCCAAACTCGACCTCTCTCACTGGAGATAATCTGGTAACTCTTAGGAAACACATCCGGGTACTCACATACCACAGAGCATCAAGCTTTCAAACCCTACTCCAACCTCTTGAGTATTCAACACAAACGCAAGATTGGACTCACACCCTTTTCTTAAACATTTTTCGGCCACTAAGGAAGAAATCATCACGGGTAGACTGTCCGATCCACCTGATTCAATTCGAACTACATCTCCACTCTCACATTTCAGTTCAATAAACTTACTGCCATAGTTCACTAAGACACTATGGGTAGTCAACCAATCCATGCCTAGGATTAAATCGAACTCATCAAATGGCAACAACATCAAGTTTGTCGGAAAATAATGATTCTCAATCAATAAAGGACAATTCTTACACACTCTGTCCACTAACACATGCTTTCCTAACGGGTTTGACACCTTAATCACAATGTCCGTAGACTCAATGGTCATACTCAAACTAGATGCTAATCTCATGCGAATATAAGAGTGAGTAGACCCTGGATCTATTAAAGCAATAAAAGAGGTGTCAAAGAGAGAAAAAGTACCCGTTATCACATCAGGGGAGGATGCCTCTTCGCGAGTGTGAATGGCGTACGTCCTCGCAGGTGCCCGACCCTCTGGTCTCACAGTAGAGTCCCTGGACGCACCTCTACCACTAGCCCCACCTCTTGGGTTCCTTGGTGGTCTACCCCTCGTAGACACATCACTAGGTCTCACTTCTTGCCTCTCTTCCTTATCATCCCTCTCGGGACATTTACGGATAAAGTGGTTAGGGGAACCACATTTGTAACATTTCCGACTGTTTCCCCAACACTCTCCGGTGTGATACCTACCACAACTAGGACACTCCGGTTTACTCTTTTTATTTCCCACACTTTCCATCGAGGGAGCTCGGACTCTCGAACCCTGACGAGTATTGTCCAAGTCTCGATGCGAATACCCCACTGAGGCTGACATTCGAGGATTCACTTCCTTGGATCTTTTTGACTGGGCTTGATACGACTTCCCATCTGTCTCTTTCTCGCATCTCGAGCTTCACTCACAGCCCTCCTCTTATCTGAACTCAACTCTTCGGCCTTACTTGCCCTCTCAACTAATACCATGAATTCTTTCAACTCCAAAATGCCAACTAGGAGTTTGATATCCTCATTCAGCCCATCTTCGAACCTCTTGCACAAGATGGTCTCTGTCGACACACATTCTTGAGCGTATTTGCTAAGCCTAACAAACTCACGCTCGTACTCAGCTACTGTTATCCTTCCTTGCTTTAGCTCAAGGAATTCTTTCCTTTTTCCGTTAGTAAACCTCTGGCTTATATACTTCTTCTGGAACTCTTCTAGAAAGAAGTCCCACGTCACCCTCTCTTTTGGGACCACTAACGTCAGCGTCTTCCACCAGTGGTACGCCGAATCTCTCAGCAACGATACGGCACACTTCAAACTCTCCTCAGGTGTACATGAGAGCTCATCGAACACCCTCATCGAGTTCTCCAACCAGAACTCCGCCCTCTCTGGGTCATCATCTACCTTAGCTCTAAACTCCTCATCCCCGTGTTTCCTAATCTTATCCACCGGGGGTTTCGATATCCTCACTACATCCATACCTTGAGGAGCCACAGGATTTGGTGAGGTATGGGAGGAGGTGGAGGAGGTTGAGCGTTAGGGTTCGCTCAAACATAGTCCGAGTACCAATCACTCATCATATGGAGAAAGGCTTCTCGTGCCTCTTCCCCTTGACCCCTCGCCTCGGGTCCATTTTGCACCGGCACGGTTCCTTGCACAGGAGCCGGTGCCTTACTAGTTACTTCATCAACAGTCAATGGATCGGAATCCATATTCTATATAAAACAAGATTTAAAATCATCAGAAACCACCACACTATCATTGTACACTTATGGCATGTATAGCTAGACTCTTACACCAGCTACGGTAGTCCTAGAACTGACTAAACCATAGCTCTAATACCACTAAATGTAACACCCCTTACCCAGGTTCTACGCCGAGAACCGGGCCCGAGGTGTTACCAAACTCAAACCGCTTAATCACCACTTAGGCTCAACGTCATTACTCGATATAACCTCATTCTCAACTTACGAGGCCTCACTCATACACACGAGGGCTCTCGAGACTAATCCAGAACTTTTACGATCCTTAAAATTTTTTCTCTTATAAACAGGTCTCACACGCCCGTGCAAGATTAGACACGCCCGTGCATGGACACACAAGCCCATGTTCCCTAGTCGTGCTAAAAACTCGAGCATTCTGCCAATTGCCCCACGGCCATGGCACGCCCGTGCTCCCCAACCGTGGTGAACACTGACTTCCCTCGTACGGCCTAGAGTCTAGACACACGCCCGTGTGGCTATCCCGTGGTCTATTCTATTTTCAAATATTAACATGCAGAGGACGCACGGCCACAGCACACGCCCGTGGGCTGACCGTGTGTCACACATAGTCTAGACACACGCCCGTGTGTCTACCCACATGGTCAAGAACAAGACTAAGTGTCAAGTTCTTTTCACCCTTCTAACATACACAACATATACTCATCTAACACCATCATAATCAACTCAAACTGAAGTGCATTCTCACATAGAAACTACATCTTTCTTTCATATAATGCAATAGCCAACAACCATGGCATTATACAAAATAAGCTATCCATCTATAGGCCAACACATCTTAGCCATTTACAACA
The DNA here is from genome assembly GCA_025698515.1 of Gossypium sturtianum. NCBI lineage: Eukaryota > Viridiplantae > Streptophyta > Magnoliopsida > Malvales > Malvaceae > Gossypium > Gossypium sturtianum. Next base: position 84,617,757 of record CM046950.1, on the reverse strand, counting down.
AAATTTACTAACTTATCTAGCCCCTATACATGCCATATACAAAACATTAAGTTTCATGTACCAAAGTGTCTTTGATATGTGGGCTATCTTCCGATGATCCTCGTATCTCGGCTCAACGCTTTTAATCTATAAGACAAGGGAAAAGAAAGAGAGTAAGCTTTGAGCTTAGTAAGTTTACACATAAACAATTAAGCATCATAGTATAAGCCCGACCACAATTAGCATTATACCAACATATAATATACAACTATGCTTACTCTTTCTATCCCTTACCATATTACCAACACATCATGAGTCACATGCTCATAATTATTGAAATGCACCCATGCATTCAATATCACATTTACACAATATACAACACGTCATTATTGCTCAATAATGCATCCATATAGCTAACTCACATAGCTAATCCATACAGCTAATCCACATATCTTATCCACACAGCTATTACACACAGCTAATATACACAATTAATCCACACAGCCAATATCTCGGGGTTTCGCACTTAGCACACCACAATCAATTTATAAGGTGGTATCGCACTTAGCCTACCACAAAGGTAATCATCGTGATCTTGCACATAGCCACTAAATGATATACCTAACGATAGCATCGCACATAGCCAGCTCATCGTCAATATGCATTTGGATTGTATCGCACTTAGCCCACCATCTAGCATTATCACAACACATGCACAAGTCTATTTACCCAATTATTCATCCATTCACATCTATATTGCATTCATTCTACTTGAACCACAAAGGTTCCCAATCATTCTCATTCATTCTCATTCATGCTACACCCTAGATAGCATTTAGAAATTATAAGTATGAATGCATTGTTTATGCATAGACTTACCTCGATACTCAAAAGTATTAAAATGTGCAATTTAGTCCACCACCTTACTTTTGCCTCGGTTTCGATCTGGGCTTCGTCTTTCTTGATCTATAATGAATAAATCAGCTTATTCAATACACACATTGACTAAATTGACCCACATCTCATACTTTAGCAAAATTACTATTTTGCCCTTAAACTTTCTCATATTTACACTTTAGTCCCAAAGGCTCGTAAAGTGATTTTTATTTAACTTTCTACTCTTTCATGCTTAGCCAAACCACTTACTCAACTAAAGAATTCATCAAATCTCACTAAATCACCCATGTATGACCAAACTTAAGATTTTCACAACTAAGTCCCTACATGCATTTTCATGGAAAATCACTTAGCAAAAGATGTTTCTACTACATAAAGCCTTCATATTCTTCCATAAAACATCAAAATACATGCATGTCATACATATGTACATTTTTGAACATCCATGATAGCTCACCAAATAGCTATAAATAGCTTACTCATGCTACTGGACTTCAAAAATACGAAGAATATCAAAAAGCTGGCTTAGGAGCACTTACTAGCAAGCTTGAAAAATTAAAAGAACCCTAACAATGGCTTCTCAAATTTTCGCGACTATGGGAAGAAGATGAATGAATTTCTATCATCTTTTCACCTATTTTAATCACTTAATTGATAAATGACCAAAATGCCCTTTTTGATAAACTTTCAATTTTAACTCATCCATGCCCATTTTGTCCAAAAATTAGAATTTGGATAAATTACTATTTAAGGACCTCTAATTAATAATCTAAAGCTATTTCACACATATAGCTTCTAGAAACACACATTTTGCAACTTTTACAATTTAGTCCTTTTGGACAATTCAACCACAATTTCATAAAATTGCTTCATGAAACTTTCACACTAGCATGCATACATATTATAAGCCTCAAAAACTCATTCATGACCCTCAAATTTGTTGTCTCGAACCACTATTCTGACTAGGCCTTAAACTGGGATGTTACACGGTGGATAAGATTAGGAAGCACAGGGCTGAGGAGTTTAGAACTAAGGTAGATGATGACCCAGAGAGGGCGGAGTTCTGGTTGGAGAACTCGATAAGGGTGTTCGATGAACTCTAATGTACACCTGAGGAGAGCTTGAAGTGTGCCGTATCCTTGCTGAGAGATTCAGCATACCATTGGTGGAAAACACTAACGTTAGTAGTCCCGAAAGAGCGAGTGGCGTGGGCCTTCTTTCTGGAAGAATTCCGGAAGAAGTATATAAGCCAACAATTTACTGATCGGAAAAGGAATGAATTCCTTGAGTTGAAGCAAGGAAGAATGTCAGTAGCAGAGTATGAGCGTGAGTTTGTTCGGCTTAAAAAATACGCTCAAGAATGTGTGTCGACAGAGACCATCTTGTGTAAGAGGTTTGAAGATGGACTGAATGAGGACATCAAACTCCTAGTTGGTATTTTAGAGTTGAAAGAGTTTGTGGTGTTAGTTGAAAGGGCAAGCAAGGCCGAAGAGTTGAGTTCAGAAAAGAGGAGGGCTGTGAGTGAAGCCCGAGATGCTAAAAAGAGGCCGATGGGCAAGTCATACCAAGCCCAGTCGAAAAGATCCAAGGAAGTGAATCCTCAGACGGTGGCACCAGTGGGTTATTCGCATCGAGACTTGGGCAATACTCGCTCGGGTTTGAGAGTCCAAGCCCCCTCGATGGAAAGTGTGGGCAATACGAAGAGCAAACCAGAGTGTCCAAGTTGTGGTAGATATCACACCGGAGAGTGTTGGGGAAATAGTCAGAAATGTTATAAGTGTGGTTCCCTGACCACTTTATCCTGAATCGCCTTAGAGGGATGATAAGGAAGAGAAGCAAGAGATGAGACCTAGTGATGTGTGCGCAAGGGTAGACCACCAAGAAACCCTAGAGGTGGGAATAGTGGTAGGGGTGCGTCCGAGAGACTCTGCTATAAGGCGGAGGGTCGGGCACTGCAAGGGCGTATGCTATTCGCGCTGCGAAGAAGCATCCTCACGATGTGATAACGGGTACTTTTTCTCTCTTTGACACCTTTATTATTGCTTTAATAGATCCGGGGTCTTCTCATTCTTATATTTGCATGAGATTAGCATCTAGTTTGAGTATGACCGTTGAGTCTACGGACATAGTGGTTAAGGTGTCAAACCCAGTTAGGAAAGCATGTGTTAGTGGACCAGTGTGTAAGAATTGTCCTTTATTGATTGAGAATCATTGTTTTCGGCAAACCTTATGTTGTTCTTTGTTTGATGAGTTTGATTTAATCCTAGGCATGGATTGGTTGACTACCCATAGTGTCTTAGTGAACTGTGGTAGTAAGTTTATTGAATTGAAATGTGAGAGTGGAGATGTGGTTCGGGTTGAATCAGGTGGACCAAATAGTCTACCAGTGATGATCTCTTCCCTAGTGGCTGAGAAATGTTTGAGAAAAGGATATGAGTCCTATCTTGTTTTTGTGTTGAATACTCGAGAGGTTGGAGTAGAGTTTGAAACAGTGCCGGTGGTATGTGAGTATCCAGACGTATTTCCGGAAGAGTTACCCGGATTACCTCCAGTGAAAGAGGTCGAGTTTGGAATTGAGTTAGTTCTAGGAATGGCACCTATTTCAATTGCTCTGTACAGAATGGCACCTGTAGAGTTGAAAGAACTGAAAGTCCAGTTGCAAGAGTTGACAGATAAAGGTTTTGCAAGACTGAGCTTCTCACCATGGGGTGCTCCGGTATTGTTTGTGAAGAAGAAAGATGGGTCTATGAGATTGTGTATAGACTATAGACAGCTTAACAAAGTGACGGTTAAGAATAAGTATCCTTTACCAAGGATTGATGATCTTTTGATCAAGCAAGAGAGCTACAGATGTTCTCCAAGATAGACTTGAGGTCTGGTTATTATCAGCTCAGAGTGAAAGACCAAGATATGTTGAAAACTGCATTTCGGATAAGGTACGACCATTATGAGTTTTTGGTTATGCCGTTTTGTTTGACGAATGCACCTGCAATTTTTATGGATCTGCTGAACCATGTTTTCAGACCGTATGTGGACAAGTTTGTAGTTGTCTTCATTGACGACATATTGATCTATTCTCGGGATGAGAACGATCATGAAGAGCATTTGAGAATTGTCTTACAAACTTTGAGAGATAAGCAGTTGTATGCTAAGTTTAGCAAGAGTGAGTTTTGGCTCCGAGAAGTCGGATTCCTAGGACACATTGTGTCAGGTGATGGCGTCAGAGTTGACCCGAGTAAGATATCGACTGTTGTGGATTGGAAACCGTCGAGGAACGTATCGGAAGTTAGAAGCTTCTTGGGATTAGCAGGATATTACAGACGTTTCGTAAAAGGGTTCTCTATGATTGCTACCCCGATGACGAAACTATTGCACAAAGATGTCAAGTTTGAATGGACTGAGACATGTCAACAGAGTTTTGAGAGATTGGAGACATTATTGACTGAGGCGCCGGTTTTGGTTCAACCAGAATCGGGAAAAGAGTTCGTGGTTTACAGTGACGCGTCATTTAATGGTCTCAGTTGCGTGTTGATGCAAGAGGGTAAGGTAGTCGCTTACGCCTCGAGATAGTTGAAACCGCACGAGAAGAATTATCTGACTCATGATTTAGAGTTGGCTGCGATTGTTTTCGCATTAAAGATTTGGCGACATTACTTATGTGGTGAGAAGTGTCGAATCTTTACGGATCACAAGAGTTTAAAGTATTTGATGGATCAGAAGGATTTGAATCTGAGACAGAGACGGTGGCTTGAGTTGTTGAAAGACTATGAGTTAGTCATTACCCGAGAAAAGCGAATGTGGTTGCGGATGCCCTGAGCAGGAAATCCTTGTATGCTCTAAGAGTTATGAGGATGAGTTTAGCATTGTCTGACGATGGTGCTATTTTGGTAGAGTTGAAAGCTAAGCCACTATTTGTTCAACAGATATGTGAGGCTCAAAAGTATGACAGTGAGATGCAAGCTAAGAGAGCTAAGTGTGGATCAGAAAGTGATTTTGATTTTCGAGTGGACTCGAATGGTTGTTTGTTGTACCGTGACAGAATTTGATACGAACTCGCCTACGGAGGATGTAACTCACGATGCCCTCAAGTTGCCCATTGGACCAATAATGCGTGCACGTGCTAAACAACTTGCAAATACCATTTTAGCTTTGGTGGAACAAGCTTGGAAAGACGATCAAAAAGAGTTCAAGATTGAACCAAAAATTTACAACTTGATGGGAGCCGAATCTTCATTAGCTTGCTAGTTCAGCTATTAGCTAATTACATCCTTTAATATGCATTATTAATTAATTTACTACAGCATAATTAGTTGATTTAGTTTGTCTTAAACAGCATTTAATTTGCCTTAGTTAATACATCAATTAATAATGTCCAAGACTTAGCCGAATTTTAATATGTCTTAAATAGTTTTTATTTAAGTTGTTTAAATGTTAATTAACATGTCTAGATTATGGTTTTAAATGTGTTCAGCCGAATTTGGCTTAAAATTTAATGGGTTTTTATTGTTTTGTAGGTTAGCCGAATTTGGGAGATACATTGGGCAAATTCATGCATGTAGATTCAAGCATGGGAAGGTTCATGAATGAACCTTATCAATGCATGAATGATGGATATTTTTGCTTCCCCAAGGTGACTATTCGGCCCAGAGAGACCAGCACATTAAAGACATCATGTTTGGCCGATTACCTTCCCAAAAAGCATCTTTGCGTTCACACTTGCTGTTCACACAAGGGGGACTATTCAGTTGGCTTTGTTCACACCCAAGTGGCCATTCAAGCTTCATTTTCACACCTAAATGGCTGTCCAACGTCCTCCATTATTGGTCCTACTTATTCATCAATAGTTGCCAATTCAATGAGCCATTTAAAGCTTTGGCCGAACCTAGACGTGGCTGGTGGACTTCCCATGCATTCACCTTCTTGAAGATTCATTTGCTTAAGCTTTAAGGAGTCTTCAATCAACCTAATTTTGATGGACACTTTAAGGATTAAATTATGGAAAATTCTCTCTATTTCTAGAATGATTTTTACTTAGCCATTAAGCCTTGTTTATGGCCATTCGGCTACTAGCTCTCTAGGCTATAAATATTTGTTTCTTTTGTTTGAGAGGAGACTTTTTTATGATTATTGAATTTTCATATAGTGAGTTATTCACTCTCTTAATTCTTCAAGGTTCAATTGACTTATCTAGCTACTAGTGGCGTCAATCGACTTTGTTTCTGAACTTATCATCCATTCTCGGGTGTGGCGTTCAACCCTTACGCCGAAGGTTCCTAATTTGCTAATTAGCGGGTCTCGGTTCTATCCTTCTATTCCATCGTCCATTTGAAACATAAAGATTCGGGTCTTTAATTTTTATTAAAGGTTCTTTCTTGTTTCAATCCATTACTCAACTTATCCACCAACCATCTCCTTACCAAACCGATTCTACTATCTTGAATTATCGAACTTACAATCTTATCCAAATTGAACGAGAGCGTCCTAATTTACGATCGGGCAACATCTACGACTCGTTACCAATTCCGAGGCGATTCGTATCAGAATTTGTGTACCTAGAGATGAGGAGTTGATTCGAAAGGTTTTGCATGAGGCCCACAGTGGATGTTTGTCAGTACATCCGGGCAGTACAAAAATGTATAATGACTTGAAGGAGACTTATTAGTGGCCGGGTATGAAAAGAGATATTTCAGAGTTTGTGACAAAGTGTCTGATTTGCCAACAGGTGAAGGCTGAGCATCAAGTGCCTTCTGGATTGTTTGACCCGATAATGGTACCCGAATGGAAGTGGGATCGGATTACCATGGATTTTATGGCGGGGTTGCCGATGACTCAGAAAGAAAGATGTTGTGTGGGTTGTTGTGGATAGATTGACAAAGTCGACTCACTTTATTCGATGCGTGTTGATTATTCACCGGATAAGTTAGGTTGAGTTGTATGTGGCGAGAGATAGTGAGATTGCATGGTGTACTGTGTCTATTATATCGGATAGAGATCCGAGGTTTACTTCGAGATTTTAGAAGAAGTTGCAAGAGGCCATGGGTACGAGATTGAATTTCAGCACCGCGTTCCATCTGTAAACCGATAGTCAGTCTAAAAGAGTGATTCAAGTTCTAGAAGATATGCTTCGATGTTGTGTGTTAGAATTCGAAGGTAGCTGGGAGAGATATCTACCTTTGGTCGAATTCGCCTATAACAACAGTTATCAGTCGAGTATACAGATGGCACCATATGAGGCTTTGTATGGTTGTAAGTGTCGAACTCCTTTGTATTGGACCGAGCTTAGTGAGAAGCGGATCCATGGGGTCGATCTAGTGAAAGAGACCGAAGAGAAAGTGAGAGTAATCCGTAATAGTCTGAAAGCTACTTCTGACCGACAAAAGTTGTATGCGGATTTGAAAAGAAAAGAAATTGAGTTTGAAGTGGGCAAAAAAGTGTTTTTGAAAGTGTCCCCGTGGAAGAAGATTATGAGATTTGGACGAAAAGGGAAATTGAGTCCAAGATTCATAGGGCCGTATGAGATTACAGACAGAATTGGGCCTATAGCGTATCGGTTGGCTTTGCCGGTAGAGTTGGAAAAGATTCATAATGTGTTCCATGTGTCGATGTTGCGACGGTATCGCTCTGATCCTTCATATGTAATTCCTTCGACGAAAATTGAGATAAGACCTGTAACGGCCCGATTTAGGGGCTAGTAGGAACGATGATCTCGGAATCACTAAATTAAGGTTAGATAAAATTATTTTCATGATATGTTATGTGTTATAACATATTTTTAAGGATGCATGAAAATTTTGGTGCCTTAGTTTTAGCGATTTCTAGCTTAATTGCGAAAAAGGACTAAATCGCATAAAGTGCGAAAGTTCCATTTTAATTACTAAAGGTTCCAAGTAGGTATGGATTATTAATTGGAGGTCCTTAAAGTGCAATAAGGCCATGAGAGGAGTGATGGCCGGTCATAGGGGGCAAAGAAAAGACTTGGTCAATGGTTAGGTGGAAATTGATGATAAAAATTTATTTTTATCATAAAATAAAGAAAAGAAAATATCACCTTTCTCTCCATCTTCTCTCCACTGAAAATACCAGCAAAGAGGGGGTTTTGAAAGCTTGAAATTTTCAGCAAGCTTCTCTTCACTCAAGTAAGTGATTTTGATGGCTTTAGTTGTTAATTTTTGTATTTTTGAGACCCCTAAAGCTTAAGCTTTCTAAAGAGGGGACTATTATGCAATATGGTTGAAAGTCTAGGGACTTGCCATGATAGATTTCATGTTGTTTGTTGATTTTTTATGGAAGAAAATGAATGATAGGATGATGATAAACAACTTTTGTGAAAGGTGTTGTCAAGAAAACACCTAATTGGGACTAAAATGCAAAAGTGGTAATTTGTTCATTTAAGCATGAAATTGATGGAATTGAGTATAGTTGTAAGAGGATTAAATGTTCATCTAGGCTTGTGTAACAATAAAATGTGATGAAAATTTATTTACGAGCCTAGGGGCAAAATCATAATTTTGCCAAAGTGTAGGGGCAAAATAGTAATTTTGCCTAAAGTGTAGATTATGGTGTATTATGAATTATAAGTGATTAAATCAGTGAATTTCATTATTCTAGATCAAAGAAAATGAGTTTCGGACCTAGAACGGATGAAAAGAGAAATGTGGACAAAAAGTCCCTTTTCGGCCCTTTCGACATCGAGGTAAGTTCATGTGCGATTGTTGCAAATATGTACAAGTTAATTTAATCTTCCAATGCTGTATGGAATGTAGATTTACTCTATGAATGTATGAAATATCTTTGATGAGATGTCAAGAGAATTGAATTTAAGAGTAATGGAAAATGTATGTAGTATGATATGATAATGGTTAAAGTCTCGAGTAAGACCATATTGGAATATGGCCTCGATATAAGAGTTCGTATAAGACCATGTCAAGGACATGGTATCGATATGTCAATATGTGTAAGACCCCATTGGGGTATGATGTCAAAAAAAAACTATGTGTATGAAACTCAAGAGAGTTATTTAACAATTTGAATGATTAACGGATGTGTTGAACGTATGTGGTTGTGCCACGAAGAGTACAAGTAAGTGTTAGAACTGAGTGAGATGAATTCAAGATACGATGAACCCCTAGTGGGATATGTGTTATTAATGCACCTTAGTTGCATGAGATAGATTTATTGATGCACTGTGTGAATGCAAACGAGTATCGTAGAAAGTCAAGTAAGAATGATAGTGAGTGAGGATGTTCATGGATGAACATTTTAATTAGAGGAATTGTATGTGGATAAACATTTGTGAATGTATAGTAACGATGAGCTTGTGCAAATGCACCTCATTGATGGTTGTTGATGGGTTGTGTGCGATACCATCAACTATATTATTATCGGTGGGCTGTGTACGTTACCACTTGATTAACTATTAATTGATGGGTTGTGTGCGATACCATCAATTACACTATTATCGGTGGGTTGTGTGCGTTACCACCTAATAAATTAGTAATCGATGGGCTGTGTGTGATACCATCGTTTATAAATGATTGGTGAGCTAAGTGCGATATCACCATTAGTATTAAGTGATTGGTGGGCTGAGTGCGATACCACCCTATAAGAGATTCAATGGTGGGCTAAGTGCGTAGCCACCGAGAGATTGGTAGTATGAGTGGTTTATTGAGAATGCATGTTGTATTGTTTTATATGGTCTTGTGATGATCAGTGCAGGATGTATGCTAATTAAACGAGCGAATTGGCTTGTGGCATGGTAAGTTAATGAATGCGAGCGATGGCAGCTTAGAGATATGGTTAGAATGTGGTAAGAGACGAAATGAGTAATCATTGTGAATGATTGAATAGGTAACTGTGAGTTCAAGAGTAAAACTCATTCTAATACCTTGTGATTGAGTATAAGCATATGAATATTGGTAGTTGATTCTTAGTTGCATATGAACTTACTAAGCATTATTGCTTACTCCTCTTTCTTTCTCATCTCTTATAGGTTAATTTAGCTAGCCCGGGTTGGAGACCGCCGGAGATGTTTTTACACTATTGAGGAGACACTTGGTATGAGGTATCAAGTCATTATGAGTCATGGAATGTATAGGGCTTGTACATGAGGTCGATTAAGTCATTGTTATTGTGCCAAATGTGTTGGCCAAAATGAGTTATGGGATAATTGTATAATGCCACAGTTGTTGGCTATTATGTTTTATGAAAAGATGTATTTATCTATGTGGGATGGCATTTTAACTTGAGTAATTATGAATGTGATGGATGAGTATAAGTTGTGTAAGCTATAGGAGTGCAAAGAGCTTGGCAAATGGCCTTGTTCTGGTCCACATGGGTAGACACACGGGCGTGTGTCTAGGCCGTGTGAGACACACGATCAAGCCATGGGCGTGTGCCCTGGCCGTGTGGAGTCTGCACCTTGAAATTAGAATTTGAATGGTCACACGGTTAAAGCACACGGGCATGCTGAGGTCGTGCTGAATAAGTCAGAATACTAAGGTATGGCACATGGTTTAGGCCCACGGGCGTGTCAAAATCGTGTGTGATTAGTCAGTGTCAACCACGGGTGAAAGGCACGGACGTGTGATAGGGTACACGGGCGTGTTCCCAAAATGCATGGGCGTGTGCCTTAACCGTGGGGAAATTGGCAGAATACTGGGTTTTTAGGCACGGTCTGGGGACATGGACGTGTGTGCCTATGCACGGGCGTGTCTAATCTTGCACGGGCATGTAAGACCTGTGTGGAAGAGAAAAATTTTAAGGTTGGAAAAAGTTCTGGATTAGTCTCGAGAGCCTTCGTACGTATGAGTGAGGTCTCGTAAGTCGAGGCAGAGGGTATAGAGAGTAATTGCGTTGAGCCTATGTGGCGATCAAGTGGTTTGAGTTTGGTAATGCCTCGGGCCCGATTCCCGACGTAGAACCCGACAAGGGGTGTTACAGGACCGGATATGTCTTATGAAGAAGAGCCGATTAAGATCTTAGCCCAAGAAGTGAAGCAGTTGAGGAATAAGAGCATGGCACTAGTGAAAGTGTTATGGCAAAAACATGGTGTGGAAGAAGCTACGTGGGAAACGGAAGAAGCTATGAGAGAGCAACATCCAAACCTCTTACTGGTAAGATTTTTGAGGGCGAAAATATCTAAAGGGAGGGAGAGTTGTAACATCCCGGTTTAGGGCCTAGTCAGAATAGTGGTGCGAGACCACAAATCTGAGGGTTATGAATGAGTTTTTGAGGTTTATGCTATATATGCATGCTAGTGTGAAAGTTTCATGAAGCAATTTTGTGAAATTGTGGTTGAATTGTCCAAAAGGACTAAATTGTAAAAGTTACAAAATGTGAGATTCTAGAAGCTATTTGTGTGAAATGGATTTAGAATATTAATTAGAGGTCCTTAAATAGCAATTTTTCCAATTTCTAATATTTGGACAAAATTGGGCACGGATGAGTTAAAATAGAAAGTTTATCAAAAAGGGCATTTTGGTCATTTAACAAATAAGTGATTAAAATAGGAGAAAAGATGACAAAATTCATTCATCTTCTTCCCCAAGGCTGCCAAAAATTCCAAGAGCCATTGTTAGGGTTCTTCAAATTTTTCAAGCTTGCTAGTAAGTGCATCTAGCCTCGTTTTTGATATCCTTTGTATTTTTGAAGTCCTAGTAGCATGAGTAAGCTATTTTTAGCTATTTGATGAGCTAAAATGGATGTTGAAACATGTGGTCATGTATGACATGCATGTATGTTGATATTTTATGGAAGATTATGAAAGCTTGATGTAGTAGAAACATCTTTTGTTAAGTGATTTTCCATGAAAATGCATGTAGGGACTTGATTGTGAAAATCTTAAGTTTGGTCATACATGTGTGTTTTAGTGAGAATTGATGATAGCTTTAGTTGAATAAGTGGTTCGACTAAGCATGAAATACTAGAAAGTTGAATAAAAATAACTTTACGAGCCTTTGGGGCTAAAGTGTAAATATGAGAAAGTTTAGGGGCAAAATAGTAATTTTGCTAAAGTATGAGATAAGGGTCAATCTAGTCAATGTGTGTATTGAATAAGCTGATTTATTCATTATAGATCAAGAAAGGCAAAGCCCGAATCAAAACCGAGGTAAAAGCAAGGTGGTGGACTAAATTACAAGTCTCAATACTTTTGAGTACCGAGGTAAGTCTATGCATAAACAATGCATTCATACTTACAATTTGTTGATGATACCTAGTGTGTAGCTTGTTCGAGATTGATTGAGAACCTATGTGGTTCAAGTAGAATGAATGTAGTAGAATTGTAAATGGATGTTTAATTGAGTAATTAGATATGTGAATGTGTAGTGATAATGCTAGATGGCAGGCTAAGTGCGATACCATCCTAATGCATATTGACGATGAGCTGGCTATGTGCGATGCTATCGTTAGGTATATCGTCTAGTGGGCTATGTGAGAAACCCCTATGATTACCTTTGTGGTAGGCTAAGTGTGATACCACCTTATTAATCGACTGTGGTGTGCTAAGTGCGAAACCACCGAGACATTTGCTTTGTGTGGGTTAAGCGTGTGGGATTAGCCATGTGATTGCATTATTGAGTAAAGAAGCTATGTGGATGCATTATTAAGTTGATTAGCTGTGTGGATGAATTATTGAGAAATAATGATGTGTTGTATATTGTGTAAATGTGACATTGAATGCAGGGGTGCATTTCGATGGTTATGAGTATGTGACTCATGATGTGTTGGAAATGTGGTAAGGGTTAGAAAGAGTAAGCATAGTTGTTCATTACTTTTGGTAGTATAATGCTAATTGTTGTTTAGCTTATACTATGATGTAATTGTTTATGTGTAAACTTACTAAGCTCAAAGCTTACTCCTTTTCTTTTCCCTTGTCTTATAGAGTAAAAGTGTTGAGCCGAGATACGAGGATCAATTGGAAGATCACCCACACTATCAAGACACTCTCGGTACATGAGACTCAATGTTTTGTATATGGCATGTATAGGGGCTAGACAAGTTAGTGAATTTTGTTGTAAATGGCTAGGATGTGTTGGCCTTTAGATGGATAGCTTATTTTGTATAATGCCATAGTTGTTGGCTATTTTATGTTATATGAAAAGTTATAGTTGTCTATGTGAGATTGCAATTCAATTTGAGTTGATTATGATTGTGTTAGATGAGTATATGTTGTGTATGCTAGAGGGGTGAAAAGAACTTGGCACATAGCTTTGTTCTTGTCCATGTGGATAGACACACGGGCGTTTGTCTAGACCATGTGAAACACACGGTCAGTCCATGGGCGTGCAACTTGGCCGTGCGTCCCCTGCATGTTAGTTTTGTAAATCAGAATAGACCACGGACTAGTCACACGGGCGTGTGCCTAGAACGTGTGTGTTAATCAGTGTTGGCCATGGGCTAGCCACACGGGCATGTGTCTAGACTCTAGGCCGTGTTAGGGTAGTCAGTGTGCACCACGGGTGGTAAGCACGGGCGTGTGCCTTGGCCGTGGGGCATTGGCAGAATGCTGGGGTTTTTAGGCACGGTTTGGGGACATGGGCGTGTGTGTCCATGCACGGGCGTGTCTAATCTTACATGGGCATGTGAGATCTGTATAAAAGAGAAAAATTTTAAGATTGGAAAAAGTTTTGGTTTAGTCTCGAGAGCCCTCGTGTGTATGAGTGAGGCCTCGTAAGTCGAGAATAAGGTTGTTGAGATGACTTCAGAGAGTAGTTACGGGGAGCCTAAGTGGCGATCAAGTTGTTTGAGTTCGGTAATGCCTCGGGCCCGGTTCCGGTGTAGAACCCGGGTAAGGGGTGTTACAATAATAACCTATTTCCATGCTTTTTTTTTTGTTTTAAGAAATTATAACTTAATCATTCATTTCCCATTTTACCCATTTATTTACCATATAAGACAAAATAACAATAAGGTTATTAAGTCATTTAACCATCCACTAACCTTAATATTGGCTTAATTGCCTCATAAAACCTCCACATTTATAAAGACATGACAAATAGGTATCTTTTCATAACGCATGCAAATTTTGCATCTTTCACAATTAAATCCTTTTATCAAATCAAGCACCCAATCAAACAAATTAATTCACAGAAATTTAACACATACTTAATCACATATTAAAGGCACATAAAATAGTATTAAATCATTTTCCTGACTCGGATTTGTGGTCCCAAAACCACTGTTCCAACTAGGGTATGAACCGGGCTGTTACAATTCTCCCCCCTTAGGGATTTTCGTCCCCAAAAATCTTACCGTTAAACAGATTCGGATATTGCTGTCTCATTGAATCTTCAGGCTCCCATGTAGCCTCTTGCACTCCGTGTCGATGCCACAACACTTTCACTAATGGAATTTTCTTGTTTTTCAATTCTTTAACTTCACGAGCTAAGATACGGATCGGTTCCTGTTCGTATGTCATATCAGATCAGATTTCAATCTCAGACGGAGAAATTACATGTGACGGATCAGATCTGTATCGTCTAAGCATCGATACATGAAATACATTATGAATCTTTTCTAGCTCAGGTGGCAACAACAATTTGTACGCAACTGGCCCAACACGTTCAATAATCTCATATGGCCCGATGAATCTCGGACTCAACTTGCCTTTACGTCTGAATCGGAGTACTTTCTTCCACGGAGATACTTTCAAGAACACTTTTTCACCGATCTCAAATTCAATATCTTTTCGTTTCAAATTTGCGTAAGATTTCTGACGATCGAACGCTGCTTTCAAACTATCTCGGATCACTTTCACTTTCTGTTCAGTGTCTTTTATCAAATCAACCCCGTGTATCTTATTTTCACTGAGCTCAATCCAATACAGAGGTGTTCGACATTTGCGTCCATATAAAGCTTCATAAGGTGCCATTTTGATGCTCGACTGAAAACTATTATTATACGCAAATTCAATCAATGGCAGGTACTGTTCCCACGTACCATCAAACTCAAGAGTGCAACATCTCAACATATCTTCGAGTATCTAAATAATCTGTTCGGACTGACCATCCGTCTGTGGATGAAATGCTGTACTAAAATGCAATTTTGTACCCAAAGCTTCTTATAGTTTCTTCCAAAACTGTGATGTAAATCTCGGATCTCTATCAGACACAATAGACAACAGCACTCCGTGCAATCTCACAATATCAGAAATGTAAAGCTCAGCTAGTTTATCAAGCGAGTAATCAGATCGTACTGGAATAAAATGAGCAGATTTCGTCAAATGATATCAAGCGAGTAATCAGATCGTACTGGAATAAAATGAGCAGATTTCGTCAAACGATCAATAATGACCCAAATCGCATCTTTCTTTCTCGGAGTCAAAGGCAATCCAGAAACAAAATTCATCTTCACTCTATCCCATTTCCACTCGGGAATCAGAATCGGTTGCAACAAACCAGACGGAACCTGATGTTCAGCTTTAACTTGCTGACAAACTAAACATTTCGAAACAAAGTCAGAAATGTCTCATTTTATACCTGACCACCAATAGTGTTGCTTCAGATCATGGTACATCCTTGTACTACCCGGATGAACAGATAGACGACTGTTATGTGCTTGATTCAAAATCAACTGAATTAGCTCAAGGATTCTCAGAACCTCAAGCAATCATCAACATCAACTCGAAATTCAGAATCAGAGTTTAAATCACACTGAGCTCGTTTCGCTAGCATTTCATTATCAACTTTCTGAGCATCATATATTTGTTGTAAAAACAACGGTTTCGCTTTCAATTCAGCTAAAGCTGAACTATCATTAGATAAATCTAAATGAGCATTCATAGCACACAACAAACAATGACTTCCGGCTCAATGCATCAGTAACAACATTTTCTTTACCCGGATGATAATCTATCACGAGCTCATAGTCTTTCAATAGCTCTAACCATCTCCTCTGTCACAGATTCAAATCTTTCTGAGTCATGAAGTATTTCAGACTTTTATGATCTGAAAACACGTGACATTTCTCACCAAACAGATAATGACGCCAAATCTTTAATGCAAACACAATAGCAGCTAGCTCAAGGTCATGTGTTAGATAATTCTTTTCATGAGGTTTTAATTGTCTCGAGGCATAAGCTATTACTTTGCCTTCCTGCATCAGAACACATCCCAGACCATTTAACGAAGCATCACTGTAAATCTCAAATTCTTTACCCGATTCTGGTTGTACCAAAACTGGAGCTTCAGTTAACAAAGTTTTCAACTGATCGAAGCTTTTATGACATTCATCAGACCATTCAAATCTCACATCTTTCTGAAGCAATTTAGTCAACGTAGTAGCTATCATCGAAAAGCATTTTACAAACCTTCAAAAATAACCAGCAAGTCCCAAAAAACTGCAAACTTCAGACACATTCTTCGGAGGTTTCCATTCCAGAATATCAGAAATCTTGTTCGGATCAACTTGTATTCTAGAGGCCGATACAATATGTCCCAGAAAACTGACTTCATGCAACCAGAATTCACATTTGCTGAATTTCGCATACAATTGCTTATCTCACAAAGTTTGCAACACAATTCTCAGATGCTCGACATGCTCGTTTTCATTACGTGAATAAATCAAATCGTCATCAATGAAAACAACAACAAAACCGATCTAAATCACGATCCGAAAATTACATTCATCGGATCCATAAAAATAGCAGGAGCATTCGTTAGTCCGAAAGGCATAACTAAAAATTCATAATGCCCGTACCTCGTTCTGAAAGCAGTTTTCGAAATATTTGAATCTTTTACTTGCAACTGGTAGTATCCCGATCTCAGATATATCTTTGAAAACACAGTGGCTCCTTTAAGATGATCAAACAAATCATCAATTCTGGGCAAAGGATATTTGTTCTTTATAGTCACTTTATTCAACTGACGATAATCTATACACATTCTCATCGTGCCATCTTTCTTTTTCACAAACAGAACAGGAGCACCCCAAGGTGAGAAACTAGGTCTTGCAAACCCTCTGTCAGTCAATTCTTGCAATTGCGACTTTAACTCTTTCAACTCTGTTGGTGCCATTCTATACGGAGCTATCGAAATAGGGGCCATACCAGGCAACAGATCTATACCAAATTCAACTTCACGTATCGGAGGCAATCCTGGTAATTCTTCAGGGAATACATCAGAGAATTCACAGACAACTGGCACTGATTCAACTTTCTTTTCAGATACTTTCGAATCAATTACATAAGCTAAATAAGCTTCATAACCCTTTCTCAATTAATTTTGAGTTTTCAATACAAATATCACAGCATGTAAACCAGTCAAATCATTAGACTCAACCCAAACTATTTCATCATTCTGACATCTCAAATAAATAGCCTTTCTTTTGCAGTTCACAATCGCATCATGCAATGTTAACCAGTCCATACCCAAAATTATGTCGAACTCATCAAAAGGTAATAACATCAGATCAGCCGGAAAATAAACATCTCGAAACATCAACGAAAAGTTCTTGCATACTTTGTCAACTAAGACACTTTTACCTAAGGGGTTCGATACTTTTATAACAAACTTAGTAGACTCTACAGGCAAAGTCTTACTGGATACTAAGTTCATGCATATATACGAATGAGTAGAACCAGGGTCTATCAATGCAATCACAGAAGTATCATAAAGAGTAAATGTACCCGTTATAACATCAGGAGGTGAAGCTTCCTCACGGGCTCGAATGGCATACGCTCTGGCAAGCACTCACGGCCGAGATCTATGGCTGAATCTTTCATAGTTCTCTGACTACCGCTAACATTTCTTGCATTCCGGGAAGGTCTACCTCTCGTTGAAACATTTTTTGATCTCAGATTCTAAACAATCTCTTGCTCAACAGACTCTGGGCAATCTTGGATGAAATGGTCTAACGACCCACATCTAAAACAGGCTCGATCATTTAGTCTACAACTTCCTGGATGTCTTTTACCATAATGCTTACATTCTGGTTGCTCGGATCTGACATTTCCAACACTAGCCATTGAAGTTGCTGGAGCTTTTAAGTTTGACTGCGATCTAGCTCGATCTCTATTCAATTGTCCCATATTAGCTCTTGAACGGCTATGCTCATCTCTGAATTTCTTTGAAGCAGACTGAAATGATTTGCTCAGAAATCTCTTTCTCACATTTCTAGCTTCAGAATCAGCTTTTCTTTTATCTTTCCCAAGTGCCTCAGCTTTGCACAGCACAACAAACTCTTTTATCTCCAAAATCCCAACTAACAAACGGATGTCTTCGTTAAGACCATCTTTGAACCTCTTACACATTATTACTTCTGACGATACACATTCTCGAGCATACTGGCTTAGCCTTACGAACTCTCGTTCATATTCAGTGACAGACATGCGGCCCTGTTTCAATTTTAGGAATTCCTTTCGTTTCTGATCAATGAATCTCTGACTTATATATTTCTTCCGGAATTCAATCTAAAAGAAATCCCATGTGAGCCGCTCTTTCGGAACAACAGAAATCAAAGTTTTCCACCACTGATAAGCCGCGTCTCGTAACAGAGATACAACACATTTAATACTTTCTTCCGGAGTCAAAGACATCTCATCAAATACCTGGATTGTATTCTCTAACCAAAACTCAGCTTTTTCAGCATCGTCGTCATTAGTAGCCCTGAACTCTTCAGCCCCATACTTACAGATTTTGTTGACCGGAGGCTTATTCAACAGATTCAAATTCATAACCGGAGGCACAACTAAAGTCTGAGGAGGATTAGGCGGGGGCGGAGGTTGTGAAACAGTCAGATTATTTCTCACAAATTGAGTGAACCACTCACTCATCATTTGGAAGAAAGCTTGTTTAGCTTCTCCCTCTTGACTGCTCGTAGCCGATCTCAAATCAGATGGCGCCATCCCTTGAGCGGGAGCAGGCATATTGCTTTCTAAATCGTCAGCTACGGCTCTTTCGGGATCCATTACTATACGAAAATCACATTTTACACGTCAGGATTCATCACACTATCACAATTCAGATATATGGCATGTATAGCTATACTCTTACCCGCTACGTTAGTCCAAGAATCGACTAAAACTGGCTCTGATACCAACCAAATGTAACACTCCTAACCCGTAACCATCGCCAGTTTAGGGTTAAAGGTGTTATCAGACAGATCAAAAACTTTTACGGACATTTCATTATACAAATCATCAAACACAATCAAGGTGTCCCTTATATAGGTCAACGAGACCTTAAACATGCTTTAGAATAGGGACGGGACTAAACCGAACACATACGAAAGTTCTTGGAGATTTGAATATTTTTCAAATCTGCAGAGGTCACATGCCCGTGCAGTCAGGCCGTGTGTCTCACACGACTACCAAACACGCCCATGTGTCCAGACCGTGTCAAAATAGGGCATACATACTGACTTGTCCACACGGCCACCAGACACACCCGTGTGCCAGGCCGTGTGAAATTAAGCTAGATACTGACTTGGTCACACGGCCACCAGACACGCCCGTGTGCCACGGCCGTGTAACCTGCCCAGGCACACTTCGAAGTGGCCCTTGAGCCACACGACAGAGACACACGCCCGTGTCCATTGGTCGTATATGCAAGATAGGCCTTTTGCAAGGCCAAACTGCCACCCACACTTGGGTCATTCCTACAATCTCAAACAAGCATTATTCCATACACAATTGGCAACCCAAAATCATGTCAAGTGAACAACATATCATCTCATTCAATATCATTTCTATTCATACTAACTTGTGTACTAATTTGCACAACCAATGCACATATAGCACTAATCATGTATCATCCTCAATTTGCCAAATTCATAGAACCATCTCATTGTTCAAACATATATACTCATATTGCATCCATATGCTTACCATAACCTTGACCATTTCATAGGCATAAGATTATACCAAACCAAACTCATATAGCATAGCATCACATACAAAACAAAATCACTTATCTAGCCACATCACATGGCTACATATATATATATGTCTCAAACATACTCCAAAATAACTAGCCTATACATGCCATATTTAGCTATTTACACATTCAAAAGTACCAAAGTTGAGTTTGATAGTGTGGTGATGATCCTCGACGGTCCCCGAGCCTCTCGTAGCTTTAACGATCTATAAAACAGAACAAACACATACAAAGTAAGCTTTCAAAAGCTTAGTAAGGCATATACAAATAAACTTAGCATAAAATGCACATAACCATATTGATACATTGGCATTAATGTTTCTCAATGCATATTCATCACAAATTCTTTCGCTCATTTACTTAGCCATAGCTTGCCTCATTCTTCAACTCAAATATCACATATACACTTAGCTCATTCAAGCATGTATTCACATATTATCTCATCATTTCTATACACATATTCACCTTAGTAAGTTCATATAAATACTTACCTTTCATACACACATAGTGTACTTTTCAAACGTACCTGAAACGGATATACAACTCACATAGTTGTTCATTTCTCGAACTTGCCCGTTGAACCATTGGGAAATAAATAGGATACTCAGAGTGCTCAGAATATTCATACAATGCCAACGTCCCAGACGTGGTCTTACATGTAACCAAAATATTGATGCCACTATCCCAGACAGGGTCTTACACGAATCAATACGATGCCAATGTCTCAGACATGGTCTTACACGTAAATCTCATATCGATGCCAACGTCCCAGACGTGGTCTTACATGAAATCTCAAATCAATGCCAACGTCCCAGACATGGTCTTACATGATATTACATATCAGACACCTATGTCATGACATATGTAATCCTATCTATTCCTAGGTTCGTACGGGACTTCTCGGACATTAATAACTTGTCGATTCTTTCTCGAATTTCATACTCATAACCTCTCGAGCATTATTCATAGCAATCTAAATTTCATATATGCATAAATACTTAATTAAAATACATTTATTTGTATATATACTTACCTCGCATTCGGATAATCGATCGGATTTGGTTATTCGACTACTTTCGATTTCCCGCGATCTAAGTCTGTTTTCTTCGGTTCTTGATCTATACATATTAAAATTTAACCCATTTATTCATCAACTCATTCAATTCAATCCAAAAACACATATTTAGGGCAATTTACAATTTAGCCCTCACATTTTCACATTTTGACATTTTAGTCCTTATTTCACAAAATCACAAAATACACAAAATCTCAATACACCCATGCTTAGCCGAATTTTACTCATGCTCATCTAAGTCCATATATTTCATTTATTTCACAATTTAGTCCTTCAAAATATTATTCTTTCAATTTAATCCAAATTACTCAAAATCATCAAAACTCTAAAGACAAACTATGTTATTCTATCACATATAATTCATATTTCACCATCAAACATTTCAAAGCTCATAGATTCATCAATGGCACATTTCAAAACTTTCATCAATTCACAAAATTTAAGCATGGGTTTTGTAGAGTATGAAGCAACGATTTCGAAAACGTAGAAATTATCGAAAACCGATTAAAAACATACCTTGGATTAAGCTTTGAACTGGCCAAAACTTAGAAAACCATGGATGTTTTCTTTTCTTCAATACATTCGGCCAAAAAAGATGAATAATAACCTATTTCCATGCTTTTTTTTTGTTTTATGAAATTATAACTTAATTATTCATTTCCCATTTTACCCATTTATTTATCATATAAGACAAAATAACAATAAGGTTATTAAGTCATTTAACCATCCACTAACCTTAATATTGGCTTAATTGCCTCATAAAACCACCACATTTATAAAGACATGTCAAATAGGTATCTTTTCATAAAGCATGCAAATTTTGCATCTTTCACAATTAAATCCTTTTATCAAATCAAGCACCCAATCAAACAAATTAAATCACAGAAATTTAACACATACTTAATCACATATCAAAGGCACAGAAAATAGTATTAAATCATTTTCCTGACTCAGATTTGTGGCTCCGAAACCACTGATCCGACTAGGGTATGAACCGGACTGTTACACTAACATATTGTAAGTACGAGTCTAGCTATACATGCAATATGTAAGAGTGTCTGAGTAATGATAGTGTGATGGCTCCTGACGTTTAAAATCGTGTTTTATGTAGTAAATAGATTCCGATTCAGACCGAACTACAGCCGATGATGCTGCGAGTAATGCGCCAGCTTCTGCTCAAGGGACCGCGCCAGCAAATAGTGGACCAGAGACCTTGGGTCAGGGAGAAGAGGCCCGAGAAGCCTTTCTCCATATGATGAGCAACTGGTATACTGAGTATACCCGAGTAAATCCTAATGCTCAACCCCCTCCACCCCCACCTATTCCTCAACCCGCTCCAGTAGCTCCTCAAGTGGTTGAGGTAGTGAGGAGAGAAAGGCCTCCGGTTGATAAGATCCGGAAGTAAGGAGTCGAGGAATTCTGGGCTAGTAAGGATGATGATCCGGAGAGAGCGGAATTCTAGCTCGAGAATACCATCAGGGTATTCGATGAATTGACGTGCACACCTGAAGAGTGCCTAAAGTGTACAGTATCTCTCTTGAGAGATTCAGCCTATCAGTGGTGGAACACCCTTATGTCGGTAGTACCAAGGGAGAGAGTTAGCTAGGAATTCTTCCAAGAGGAGTACCGGAAGAAGTACATCAGCCAGAGGTTCATCGACCATAAAAGAAGGAAGGAGTTTTTGGAACTGAAGCAAGGCCGTATGTCAGTGACCGACTACGAATGGGAGTTCGTAAAGTTTAGCAAGTATGCCCGGGAGTGCGTGTCTACTGAGGTCGTCATGTGTAAGAGATTCGAGGATGGATTAAATGAAGATACCCTTTTATACGTGGGAGTCCTCGAACTAAAAGAGTTTGTAGTGTTGGTAGATAGAGCCTGTAAAGCCGAAGAGTTGGCTAAAGAGAAGAGAAGAGCTGAGAATGAGTCCCGTGACTCGAGAAAAAGGCAGTTGAATAAGTCCTACCAATCCCCATCTAAGAAATCAAGGGATTTTGCTACACAATCAGTCACCTCAGCTGGGTTTTCAACCCGAAGTAAGGGCAAGTAATTTTTAGGGTCTAAAGGGCAGACCACGTCAGTTGCTAGTGTGGGCAATGTTCGACCGAGTAGACCAGAATGCCCTCAATGTGGCAGGTGCCATTCTGGTGAGTGTCGAGCAAATAAGAAAGCTTGTTTTAGATGTGGGTCCTTAGACCACTTCATCAGAGATTGCCCTCAGGTGGGTGAGAAAGAGAAGCCTCAGAATGCAAGATCGGGAAGTACTGCTAGAGGAAGACCACAGAGAAACCCGGGAAATGAGATGGGTAGTAAGAATCCATCTAGAGAGCAAGCTACAAGAGTCGAGGGTAGAGCACCGACGAGAACTTATGCCATTCGTGCTCGTGAAGAGGCGTCTTCCCCCGACGTAATCACGGGTATATTTTCTCTTTATGATACTCGTATTATAGCTTTAATTGATCCGGGATCTACCCACTTATACATATGCATGAAATTAGTTTCTAGCATGAGCTTGCCTATAGATTCTACTGAATTAGTAATAAGATTGTCTAATCCCTAGGCAAGTATGTGTTGGTTGATAGAGTTTGTAAGGGATGCCCTTTGATGATTAAGGGTCATTGTTTCCCGGTTGATCTTATGTTATTGTCGTTTGATGAGTTTGATGTCATCATTGGGATGGATTGGTTAGTTACTCATGGGGTAATTGTGAATTGTGGGAAGAAGCTTATTGAGTTGAAAAGTGAAAATGGGAATCTTATTCGTGTTGAATCAGATAAGCAAGATAGATCACCAGTAGTGATAACAACCTTGTCGACTCAGAGGTTTTTAAAGAAGGGGTACGAGGCTTACCTTGCCTTTGTGTTGAACACTAAAGAGATCGATTTGAAAATAGAGTCGGTACCCATAGTATGCGAGTACCCAGATGTTTTCCCAGAAGAGTTGCCAAGGCTACCCCCGGTTAGAGAGATTGAATTTGGGATTGAGTTAGCTCCGGGTACTGCCCCTATTTCTATTGCTCCATATAGAATGGCTCCAACTGAGCTAAAAGCACAGTTGCAAGAACTAACAGATAAAGGTTTTACAAGGCCGAGTTTTTCTCCGTGGGGTGCTCCCGTTTTATTTGTGAAGAAGAAAGATGGTTCTATGAGATTATGCATAGATTATCGGCAGCTTAACAAGGTAACTGTGAAGAACAAGTACCCGTTGTCGAGAATCGATGATTTATTTGATCAGTTGAAGGGACCCACGGTATTTTCCAAGATAGATTTGAGGTCCGGGTACTACCAACTGAGAGTCAAGGACTCGGATGTACCGAAGACCGCATTTAGGACTAGGTATGGCCACTATGAATTTTTGGTCATGCCTTTTGGTCTAACGAATGCCCCTGCGATCTTCATGGATTTGATGAATCGCATTTTTCAGCCATATTTTGATAAATTTGTCGTAGTCTTCATCGACGACATACTGATCTACTCTCAAGATGAGAACGAACATGCCGAGCATTTGAGTATGGTTCTGCAAGTTTTGAGAGAAAGACAATTGTATGCCAAATTCAGTAAGAGTGAATTTTGGCTCAAGGAAGTGGGATTTTTGGGGCACATTGTCTCGGGAGATGGAATTAGAGTCGACCCGAGTAAGATTTCAGCAATTATTAAATGGAAACTACCGAGGAACGTAACTGAAGTAAGGAGTTTTCTAGGCCTAGACGGCTATTATAGGCGTTTTGTTAAGGGGTTTTCCATGATAGCTACCCCGATGATGAGATTATTACAAAAAGATGTGAAGTTCGATTGGACGGTGAAGTGCCAACAGAGTTTTGAGAAATTGAAGACACTGTTGACTGAGGCTCCTGTTTTGGTGCAACCTGAACCGAAAAGAGAATTTATGGTTTACAGTGATGCATCCCTGAACGAATTGGGTTGTGTACTTATGCAAGAGGGTAAGGTGATTGCATACGCCTCTAGGCAATTAAAGCCACACGAGAAGAATTACTCGACTCATGATTTAGAGTTGGCCGCAATTGTGTTTGCGTTGAAGATTTGGAGACACCATTTATATGGTGAAAGGTGTCAGATTTTCACCGACCATAAAAGCCTAAAATATTTGATGACTCAAAAAGATTTGAACTTGAGACAAAGAAGGTGGTTGGAGTTGATTAAGGATTATGAGTTGGTGATTGACTACCATCTGGGAAAGGCGAACATAGTCGCATATACTTTGAGCAGGAAATCATTGTTCGCACTGAGAGCCATGAGTACTCAGATGGCTTTGTTGGATGATGGTTCCATTTTAGCCGAGTTGAGGGCTAGATCATTATTCCTCCAAGAAATTTGTGAAGCTCAGAAAGAAGATAACAACTTACGAGCCAAAAGAGTTTTATGTGAGTCGAATGTTGAGTCAAAATTTCGAGTAAATCCTGATGGATGTCTAGTGTTTCGAGATAGGGTCTGTGTACCTAGGAATGATGAACTTATTTGTAATATCTTGCATGAAGCGCATAGTGGATTTTTAACTGTGCACCCTGGTAGCACAAAGATGTACAATGACTTGAGGAAGTCGTATTGGTGGCCTAGTATGAAGAGAGACATTTCTGAGTTTGTATCGAGATGCCTGATTTGTCAGCAAGTGAAGGCTGAACACCAAGTACCTATTATGGTCCCCGAGTGGAAATGGGATCGTATTACTATGGATTTCTTTACAGGCTTGCCGTCGACGCCAAAGAAGAAAGATGCGGTATGGGTTGTAGTTGATAGACTTACAAAGTCAGCCCATTTCATACCAGTGCGAGTTGATTATTCGCTTGATAAAT
Source organism: Gossypium sturtianum (assembly GCA_025698515.1). Lineage (NCBI taxonomy): Eukaryota > Viridiplantae > Streptophyta > Magnoliopsida > Malvales > Malvaceae > Gossypium > Gossypium sturtianum. Next base: position 84,592,127 of record CM046950.1, on the reverse strand, counting down.
TGGCGGACTTGTACGTGTCAGAGATAGTAAGACTTTATGGTGTGCCGTTGTCGATCATTTCGGATAGAGATCCGAGATTCACGTCATAGTTTTGGAAAAAGTTGTAAGAGGCCTTGTGCACGAAATTGAGTTTCAGTACAACCTTCCATCCACAAACCGACGGGCAGTCGAAGAGAGTAATTCAGATTCTCAAAGACATGCTTTGATGTTGCGTTTTGGAATTCCATGGTAATTGGGAGAAATACTTACCATTGGTGGAATTCGCCTACAATAACAGTTTTCAGTCAAGTTTTAGAATGGCGCCTTATGAAGCATTGTATGGGCCTAAGTGCCGAATGCCCTTGTATTGGTCAGAACTCAGAGAGAGACAGATACACGGGGTCGATTTGATTAGGGAACCTGAAGAGAAAGTAAAAGTGATACGTGACTATCTGAAAGTCACCTCAGATAGACAAAAATCCTATTCGGATTTTAAAAGGAAGGTGATTGAATTCAAAGTCGGTGATAAAGTGTTCTTGAAAGTATCACCTTGGAGGAAAGTCCTCATATTTGGCCGGAAGGGCAAATTGAGTCTGCATTTTATCGGACCTTATGAAGTTACCGAGAGGATAGGGCCGGTAGCTTATCGGTTGGCTTCGTTGCCTGAGCTAGAGAAGATTCATGATGTCTTTCACGTATCCATGTTGCGCCGATACTGTTCGGACCCTTCACTTGTCTTAGTACCAACAGAGGCAGAGATACAATCGAATTTGACTTATGGTGAAGAGCCGGTTAAAATTTTGGCGCGAGAGGTAAAACAGTTGAGAATAAAAGCATAGCCCTTGTGAAAGTATTATGGAAAAGGCACGGAATAGAAGAGGCTACATGGGAGCCTGAGGAAACGATGAGAAACCAATACCCCAACCTTTTCACCGGTAAGATTTTCGAGGACGAAAATCCTTAAGGAGAAATTATAATGTGACCGATTTAGGGGCTAGTCGAACGATGATCTCGGATCACTAATCTGAGCTAGAAAAATTATTTTCATGATATTTTATGAGTTAGTATATGATTGTATAAGTACATGAAAATTTTGGTGCTTTAATTTTAGCGATTTCATGTTTAATCGCGAAAAAGGACTAAATCGCATAAAGTACGAAAGTTCCATTTTATAAGCTAAAGGTGCCAAATAGCCATAGGTTGTTATTGGAGGTCTTTAAAAGGCAAGTTAGCCCTTTGAAAAGGCTTGGCTGGCCATAGACTACCATAGGAGACAAATTGGTCAAAGTTGGTGAGTAGGTGGACTAAATTGATAGTTTAATATTAGAATAAGGAAAGAGAAAATATCATCTTTTCTCATTCACTCTTCCACCGAAAATTAGCAGCAAATAGAGGGTAGAAAGCTTCAAAAATTTCAGCACACTCATCTCTTTACAAGTAAGTGTTCTAGTGATCTTTTCTTGAAAATAGTTGTACTTTTGAGACCCCTAGAACTTAAGCTTTCAAATGAGGGTACTAATGTGCAATATGGTAAAAAGTTTATAGTTTTGGCATGAGAGCTTTCATTGTTATTTGCTGCATTTTTTATGGAAGAAATTGAGTCTTGGTTGTTAGATGAACAACTTTTGTGAAAGGTGTTGTCTTGAAAACAACTAATTGGACCTTGATGAAAAGGTTACAAAATTGTAGTAAATATGTGAAATGTTGAGTTTTGATGATAGCTATAAGAGTATTAAATGTTCACCTAGGCTTGTTGAAGGTAGAATTATGATTAGAATTAATTTCCGACCCTAGGGGCAAAATGGTCATTTTGCCAAAGTCTAGGGGCAAAATAGTAATTTTGCCAAAGCATGATTATTAAAATGCTTTTATTAATGTGGTGATTAAAATGAGCTAAATTGCTATTATAGAGCAAGAAGAATCGAGAATTCACCTCGATCGGGGAAAGAATAAAATCTTGGACTAAACCGACAAGCTAGCTCATTTTGAAATCGAGGTAAGTTTGTATGTGATTAATGCAACATTTATGTTAGCATGTTGAGAATGCTTGGTATTATATTTATATATATATATATCTATAATGCCCTACTAAGCTGAAATGTTGAAGTCCAAGTGGACTATAATGAATGTGGAAATACTATCATCAAAGCATGAGGTGAATAAGGTCCTGTGTAAGACCATGTCCGGGACATGGCCTCAGCACCGAATTGAAATCTCGTATAAGACCATATTCAGGATATGGCTTCGGTATTGAAAATGAAAATCGTATAAGACCATATTCGGGATATGGCATCGACACTTGATATGAGATTTCGTATAAGACCATATTCGGGATATGGCATCGGCATTCAGAGGTGACTTCATGTAAGACCACCTCTGGGATGTGGCATTGGCCTCGTATTTATATTAATGACAATATTTTGTGTCTTTGAGTATCCCTAGTGATTAAAGGGGATGAGTAGATGAGTTTAGAAGTAGAAATGAGATTAGTACTAAAGTCCTATGAATGAGTGAATACGGTACTCGTGAATGAGTTACGAAGAAACGATTACGATATGTGGCACGGTATGTGCTAAATAGGGGCAAGTATGAGTAAGTATGGCAAGAAGCCTATGACTTGTGTATGGTTAGTTAATGCCATGGATGGATTATATTATGAGCTTATTGTTGCTATTTATGTCCATGCAAACTTACTAAGCTTTATGCTTACCCTTTTCATTGCCCTTTCTCCTTGTAGTATTGCCAAGGTAACTCGAGAGGTTGCGAACGTCGGAGTTTGAAAATATCACTATCGACATCACTTTGGTATAACAATTTAGACTTATTTTGAGTATGGCATGTATAGGACTCGAGTATTTTGTTAGGTCGTAATTGATGGCCAAAGTGTTGGCTGTGCATGGTATTAAAATCATTTTGTAATGGTCTTATGTTAGGCCGATACTTGGTAAATTCTTATGCTTAATTGAAGATGAAATCCTTGTAGTATATGCCCTTGTGTTTGGATGATGAAATGAGTTCTTGGATGTGCCTTTGGGTTGAGTTGTGTTGATTTGAATTGAAGGATGTATGTGTGCAATGTAGGGTGGCAAAAAGGGCTTGGTAGATAGCCATCTAATTATCCACACGGATAGACACATGGGCGTGTGTCTAGGCCGTGTGTGATACACGGTCAGCCCAATGGGCGTGTGGATCGACCGTGTGTCCCCTTGCATGCTTGAATTCGAGTCAGTATACCTTGTAGTAAACACACGGGCAGAGACACAGCCGTGTGTCTCTACCGTGTGGGAGGCACGGCCTAGGACATGGGCGTGTGCCCTGGCCGTATGAAGTCTGCACATTAAATGAGGAATTTAATTCGACACACGGGCTAAGGACACGGGCGTGTGCCTTGGCCGTGTGACCTTAGTGAGATGATGACATCATAATCAGAATGCCAAGGTTTTGGCACACGGGCTAAGACACGGGTGTGTCAAGGCCATGTGAGGGACACGGGCGTGTGTCCAGCCGTGTGAAATTGGTCAGTGTCGACCACGGGTGGAAGACACGGGCATGTCTTAGGGGCACACGGGCATGTCCCTAGACCAACACGGGCGTGTGGCCCCTGTTTTGATGAAAAGTTTTCCAAGTTCGCTAAAGCTCTCGGATAAGTTCTGAAACCTCTCGGAGGTATGTTTAGGGCCTCTTAGGCTGAGTTTGAGTAAGAGAATGGGTTCATATGAAGTTTTATAGCCTATCGTGTTATGTTTAAGTGAGATAAGTTTGGTAATGCCTCAAGCCCGGTTCCGGCTTCGAACACGGGTAAGGGGTGTTACAATGCCTCTTAACCCTATTCCGACGACGGTTACGGGTTAGGTGTGTTACAAATTAGGTGAAATTTTGAGGCTGAAATTTCTTTTAGGGGGAGAGAGTTGTAACACCCCAAAATTTGAGTTTTCTTATTAAGTTGTGTTAATGAATATGTGTCTGTTTTTTTGGTTGTGTGTTCTATTTGCTCACTTGAAATATGAGGTTCGAGTTGCATAAATTTTGGAATTTTGTTAATTTCATTATTTGAACTCTTAGCTTAAGATTCCTCATTTCAGTTTAATTCTGTGCGTTTTGTGTCAAGAATGAGCCTGTTGGTTCATTGGTTAAGCGTCTGCTTGTGTCAATAGTCTTGTGTTCGAATCTCTGCATATGCAACAAGGATTTATGTTTTTGCACTTTTCCATAAAACTGATCTGAATCTTAAATGGTTCCTTCCCTCTACTATTATAAAATGCCTCTTTCGTTTCTTCCCATTTTTTTAGTTTACATTTGTTCTTAAAACTTTTTTTTTGTTCTATCCATCTTGCGTAATTGCTACGTTGGGTTGCGATATTGCTTGCTCCTGTACACTTTTAAGGTAATTGGCTCGATTAATTTCATTATTATGTGTTATTGTGTGAATTGGGGAATTTTTCAAAATCTCGAGGTGTTTGATAATCTTGTTGTTCGTTGTGTTACGATGCGCTAGGGGAGACTCAAGAGACGTCGAACGCTTCTCACTTTCCTTAGGAACTGAATGTGTACTAGGAATCTGCGGTAAGTAGACTCCATCCGTTTTTTGTAGTGAGTCGAAGGTTTGGACAAAAATTGATTTTTGTTACTTGCGTGTTTTGAGAATGTTTTATTGAATTGGACGTTTGGAACTTGTTTTAGGCTTGGAATTTGCATTTGTGTGCTTCTACAACGTCGTGTAACAGGTGGGTATCGAAACCCCTTTCTTTTTTGCGTTTTTCTTCATCCAAAATTAGACTGTCGATGGCACATGAGCGTGTGTGCAGGCCGTGTGAGCCACACGGCCATGAGGGAGGCCTTGTGGTGGACCGTGTAACTCTCTGACTTCAGATTTGGGTCACACGAGCAAGCCACACGGGCGTGTGTTAGACTGTGTGTGGGAAAATAAGGTGCAGGGTTCACACGGGTGTGTGTCCAGGCTGTGTAACTCACTGACTTCGAATTTGGATCACACGGGCTGACACACAAGCATGTGTCCAGGCCGTATAACTCCTTGACTTCGGATTTGAATCACACGTGCTGACACACGGGCATGTGTCCAGGCCGTGTGACTCACTGACTTCGGATCTGAGACACACGGGCACTCACATGGCCTTGTGCAAGATCGTGTGGAGCCAAACGGGCGTGTGAGCCAGTAAACTAAAATTTTGTTAAAGCTGTAGTCGATGTGCGAGGCAAATGTATGCCATCCACAGGATGTGTATGAACTGAACTGAATTGTATGATCTATTTTATCACGAATATTAGTTGATTCTGGATATCGGTATGAGCTACATATTAGTGTTCTCGACACTCTGTTATACTAAAAGTGTTTGATCGTATCTGTATCTGAAACTATATATATCTTTCATCTATTCTGCATCTGCATGGTGCGAAACTTATGAATTGAAGGAAGTGTTTTGTACTGACTTGGTGGTCAAACCACCCATAATTATATCTGATCTGGCAGTGAGACTGTAAGCATAACAACGTGTCATACCGACACTATGAGGTGTGTAGGGATGGATGGGTATTATATACCTATTGGTGTGTAGGGTGAATGGAAATGCTGTGTAGCGATCGGGGTAAGAAATTGCATCCGTATCTGTGTCTATATTACGTTTGTATCTGTTATTGCATTTTATTACACTTGCATCTGTAACTGGTCTGCTACATATCAAGACTGTTTTGTGTCCGAAACTGCTTTGAGTTATTAATCCGACGGATAAGACTGACTTTGTTATCTAAACACTCAATAATATCTAAGCTGTTATACGTAGGCTAATTTGTTTATGCTATACTCTAAGCTGCAACACACTAACTATTTTGAATGAATTTTAGGGAACTCCCAGAACTAAGCAACTGGCGGATGAGGGACTCAGTCATCTATCAGACTTATTATATATATGTGTGTGTGTGAATTTATGTCTTTGATTTTGTATTTAAGCTTCAAAGGTTTAACTATGTTTTCAGATAATGAATGATTTCATGACTTAACTTTGGATTGAAAAGAAAACTTGCTCTAAGTACGACCGTATTCTGGTAAGTTAATGTGACGTTCTAGACTCGACTCTCCCGTCTAAGCTGGGTTTAGGGTGTTACATGGTCTATTACCTATTATTTAGTTGTAAGAAATTGTATAATTAGGTAGCATATTTGTAAACCGAGTTTTACAATATATTACAAGATATGTAATTAGTATTGTAATGGAGTTTTTTTTTGTGTGTGTGTAATGGCATAAAATCTTATGAGCACTTATTGGTCTGTTATAAAAAATATTATTGAGCTAGTAAGAAATTTTGTAGGGTAATATATATTAAAAGTCGCTCTAAATATATTATAAAATATGTGATAAATACTGTAATAAGATAATAAAAAATTTGTAATAGCACAAAACTTTACGAGCACCAATTGGTTTATTACCAAACTATTATGTAAGTAATAAAAAATTGTACACTTAAATTATATATATTATAAATTATGTTACACAATATATTATAAAATATGTAACTAATAGTGTAATTGACATGAACCCAATTACGAGTTGATTCACGGTTTTATGTGCTCGATCATCTAAATAGGCACTTGCTTGGATATTGATAGAATTATGAAGAGAATAGTGCTAAACTAAATTTGGATATAACTTTCAAATGTAAACGAACCAGAAAAAATCGATGTTATATAACAACACAACCTGAATTTTATAAGGTTGTTTAAAGTCGAAAAATTTAGGGATGGAAAGAATCTTGACCCACTATCTATAATGAGATAGGAACCAAAGGTATAAGGTTGATCACCACACTTTGGGATGGTGAACAAAGTGATAAGATCGGTTTTGGTGAATGCCATAAGAAAGGATTTTTGATAAGTTCGATAAGTTCTTGAAGAATAAAGAGATTAACTCAAATGTATTTTAATAATTAGAAAAAGTCTAACCTTTACATAGTTCAAAACAAACTATTTATAGGCAACACAAGGTAAAACGAACGGCCACAAACCAGCCATTAATGAAGTTCTAGAATATTCATTAAAATGCATTAAAACCTTCACTTCAACCGAACAGCCAAAAGAGACCTTCATTAATTTGTTTCATGCATGCTTAAGGGTTAAGCAAACTCCAAAAGTCACAATCAGCTACTATGATGGACGATGGCCTTTAATGGTGCATGGGAAGGCTCAAAAGTCGACTTCTAGAAAGCTTCTCCATGGCTTCATTCAGCTCCCAACTTAAATGGTGCAATTTAAGACACAACTCTTGACTGAATGGTCACTTTTCATGCTAAACTGAACAACCATTTTGAGAGTGAACGTAATGTTTTGGCGATTTTGAACAACCCTTTTTAAACTTTAATTAGGTGGCTGGCCATTGGATTACCCTAGGACAAATTAAAACTTGCATTAGGTGACACTAAATGCAACAATAAAGTTGTAGTAGATTTAGACAGAATTTAACACAGTTTTAAGACACATTAAACATGCTTAAGACACATTTAAAATAACAAAGAAACCATTTAAACACACATATTAAACATGTAATAATATTGACATAATATTTTAAGACGTATTAAAATGCTTTAAGAATAAAACCATAAATAAAAAAATTGTGGAATAAAGCAAATTATTTAGGATGATTAATTTTGGGCCTTAAAAACCCACAAATGCCTCTTTGAGCTTCTTAGCCTTAGCCCACGTTTTAAGCCGAATGACAGCTTCGGTTTGGGCCCAATTAAGGGACCCGAGATCACATCAGTAATGAATATATATTTCTTTTTGTAATAGCACAAAGCCTTACGGAATCAATTAATCTATTATTAAAAATACTATTGAGGCAGGAAGAAATTATGTAGGGCAATATATATTAAAAACCTTGTCATAAAATATATAACAAGATATGTAATAAATATTGTAATGGGATAATGTTTTCTGCAATAGCACAAAATTTTACGAGAACCAATTAGCTTATTACCTAAATATTATGTAGATAGTAAAAAATTGTGTAAATGTTGCTAATCCTGTTAAATAGTATATTACAAAAATGTAATAAATACTTTAATTAACATTTTTTTTTTTGGAATAACATAAAACCAAATTATTTTATTGTACAAAATATTATGCAAATCTTAAGAAATTATGGAATGGAATATTATATACTATAAATCGTGTTAAATTATATTACATATGTAATAAATACTACAATAGGGTTTTTCTTATAATAGCACAAAATATTTTTATTTTTATTATACAATATTATATAAGTTGTAAAAAAATCATGTAACTGAATAAATATATTATGTAATTAATGATACACTGTATTACAAGATAATAATAAATATGTAATAAATTAATGTTTTCTTTATTGATTTATGTAACCTGCTAAGTAGATAAAACCTTACGGTAAGAACTTAAGGTAGAATTTTCTATAAAATTCATTCACTTCAACATCTATACAAATTACAGGGATCATCAAAATGCTACAATATTCTATTCCGCTGTTCATTCTTTGCTTAGCCTTCTCACGCTCTTCAGGTACATCATCAATCCAGTAAGGAAAACTATACAGCATTCTAGCAAATTAAAAGTAACGCTTCACGGGTACGTCCGAGGAGACTCAATGTGGTCGCAGCAATGTGATGTCCAGTCAGCCCAGCAAGAGCAAGCTGTTGTTTCGGTGATGCATGCTCGATATAGTTGTCTGGCAAGACAATTGGTCGCCACTGGAAATTCATTTGGCAAATCATCAGAATAGGAAGGAATACTTGGACATAATATTTTGTGGCCTTCCCAATCAACACCCTTCCCTCTCCCCCCATTGCCTTTCGTTTTAGTATTTCATCCAAATAATTTTTTTATTTGTCTGCAAAGCAAAATCTTACAGGGATACATGATAATATTACCTTGAGTCTTCCATCGAGCTGTCCGTCAAGCGCAATGAACTGCGCAACATGAGAACCAAATCCTCCAACGGAACCTTCCTCAACGGTTATCAGAATGTCATGATTGCTACAAAGCCACCTGAGAAGCTTGATATCGAGAGGCTTGCAGAATCTTGCATCAGCAACAGTTACATTGATGCCGAGCTTGGAAAGAAGGGCCTGAGCTTTGAGACAGTTTTGAACCATTGCCCCATACCCAAGTAAAGCAACATCTTTACCCTCAACAAGAACTTTTCCTGTTCCAATCTGCTTTACCATCAAAATTTCATAAGAGGGATCAGCACCCGAAAAGTTTTGGCATCAGAATTTACTGATGAAAATGTAGAGTTAAAAGCTTTTAAATACTATTATTGGCATTACATGATACAGCTTTTTGCAATTAATAAAACTTAAAGAGCTGAAACAATAAATTAGAAACAAAGGACATGAAACGATAACCTCAAGAGCACTTCCACCATGTATAGGATAGTCTGTCCTGACTAGGGCACCCCTTGGGTACCGAAAGCAGACTGGCCGATCATCAATCCTGGTGGCAGTGGCAACCATGTCTATCAGCTCATCCTCATCCGATGCTGCCATGACAATCATGTTTGGCAAACATGACATGAAAGTTATATCAAATGCCCCACACTGCAACGGACCATCAGATCCTACCAATCCTGCACTTGTAATGACAAATCGCACAGGAATCCTCTGCCGATCTACATCATGGACAACCTGAAGTATAAAAAAATTTCATCCATTGTGGAAAAGTTTATCCATTTCTACTTCTATGCAGTAGAACAAGGCCTTATGGCATGACACTTGGGAACACCGAATTTTCAAACTCATGCATACAGGTGCCTGGTGCACACAGAGGGACGGAGAGAGAAAGAGAACCTGATCGTAAGCTCTCTGCAGGAAGGCAGAAGGAATTATACAAAATGGCTTCAACCCTCCACATGATAAACCAGCAGAAAATGTAACTGCATGTTGCTCAGCCATTCCCACATCAAAAAATCTGTCGGAAAATCTTTCTCGGAATAACTTAAGTGATGGATCCATTTCTATTCCAGCATGAACTACTACAATATCTTTTTCTTTCTCTGCCTCCATAACCAAAGCTTCCACCAAGCAGTCACTATAAGTTCGGCAATGGTCATCATTCGAGAAAGAGTAAATGTCATTCAGACTTAAACCTGTAAGATAATACAAAGAAAGTGCAGTGAGGACAGGTTGTTAACAGTAAGCATGCAATGTTCAAGAGACCAAAAGGGTTTTTCATACACTGTCCTTTGAGGAGAATGGATAAGGAAAGGTTACCAAGCAAAAACAATCACAAAATATTGTTTTTAGATTCTGTTCTGTACAGTAAGCAAGTCAGCTTTCCTTAGGGCGTTAAGGCAAAAGTTTGATTCTGTTATAAAGCAGAAGGTAGCATACTTGAGAATGCACTAGAGTATGATAAATGACAATACATGGATAATTTAACCAACCAGAGGGAAAAGAGGTTCATTATGCCTGCAATATACATATTAAAGAAGAGTGGACAATGATATATGTATTACGTGTCGTTAAAAACAAACTTCTACATATCAAATTAGCTACATACCTTGTTAAAGTTGTGGCTCAAAAGGGTTATTGCAGAAGAATTGATAATAACCTTGGGAACAAACACCACTGAAGGGTATACAGGAGACGTACCTTCTTGCTGCTTCTCCACTGTCACTTTCTTTTGGTTATCTTCTGAACATTGATTTTCCTCTGTTATCACATGAATCAACACTGGACCCATTGAATCCAGAGATGCCACTTCTTGTAGAACACATATCAGATCTTCTAATTTGTGTCCGTCAACAGGACCTATATAATACAGCCCAAGCTCTTCAAAGAGAGTTGATCCAAGTGGACCCATCATACCACGTGCATACTCATCAACTTTGGCTGCTAGTTCATGCATTCCCATACCAATTCTTTTGGTAACATCCTGAAAGTTAAAGATCTATTAATTAGTACTTTTTCAGCTTAATTATCATTAAGATTTCTTTTGGAATTGGAAAGTGGAACTTCATCAAATTATCAGGGAAATTACTACTATCACATGATCTTTTTGTTGCCAATATGCAGCCCAAGGACCCCAATTACCCTCTGTAATCCAAACATTTACTTTAATACCACCTTATTTCCAGACTACATCAAAATAACTCTCAAAGTCCATTGTTCACTGAATGCCTGAATTCCAATCATCCTCAACGGATTTATAAGGCCTGTTAATTGATAGTGTGATAAAATAGGATGTGTGCACACAGACTTCATGAAAATGTATGAAAGTAAGCAAAGAGCAGTTACAGCAGGCAACATTCAAAATGCTCTTGCATTTGCAGAGACAGCTTCTAATATGATTCATATTTGAATATTCAAGTACAGTCCTACTAGCAAATGAATAAAATAAAACGAGAAGGAATAACAAAAAAGAGGCCTTTTTTTTATGTTTATCCAAGTCTCAAGTAGGTAGGAAAGACTCCTACATAAGAATTTACCTTAGCAGCTTCTCTAAACTTACGAAAAGATTTACTTGATTGGAGCCTGCTAAGGGTACTGGATAGAGCATTGATGGATGTCTTGGGGCCCTCTTCTATCTTTGGATGCAAAGAATGGCGGCTGTCATTTAAGATCACAACCAGATTTGAATCCAAATAACCAGCATTGCTCATGGCCTCATAGACCTGACCAGCCATAGTTGTGGTATTGTTAATTACTGTAACTACACGTTCCCGCTTGCCTTTAATATCCCGCGCTACTGCCATACCTAATATGAAGCAGGAATCTCAATTTCCCAGTTTCATTCCGAAGATAAAGAATAATCTGCCAATGAAAGCTATAAAAATATCAACAAAGAGTAGGCAACTAAATACTACCAAGTCCAGCAGATATACTGTTACACCCATGCCCAGCCCCAAAAGGATCATATTCACTCTCAGTTCGAGAAGTATAGCCAGAAAGACCATTCTTTTGTCTCAACGTAGGCATGAGGATCCGCCTTCCTGTAAGAATTTTATGTGCATATGTCTGCCAAGAAAAGGAAAAACTAGCAGATCAAATAATTGCAGATCATAGATCAAAATATTGAGGAGCAATACACAATATTGTGCTTCCTTCAATTTAATCACCATTTGCTCATCAAGATAGAAAGATGTAGAAGCATGTTAAGAACTGCATGAAGTACGACATTACCTGTTCCCCGGCATCCCAGAGTATCTTGTCCACCGGAGCATGAAAAACATAGTGTAATGCGACCGTCAATTCAACTGCTGCCAAACTGGCCTTGAAGGATCTTTGAGTTTTTGACATTGTAGAAGACAATTCCAAACGGATTTCATCTGCTAGTAATTTCAGTTCCTGCAGAGACAATCTTTAATTTAGCATGCTTAAGGCTTATGTATACTAAATATAAACATTAGAAGGCTCATAACACAAACCTTGATACTCAAGCTTTTCAAGTGGGTGGGGTTTTCAACCACATCAAGTATAGGTGTAGGGACTTTCTCCCAGAACAAATCATCAATATCAGGCAAAGAGCATATTTTATTTACTAATCCCTGCACCACAAAAAATCAGACATTAAAATCAAATTAATGGCTTTCGCTATTTAGTAAATTCAGATCCACATGCACATACACTCATGGGAGCGATCAAAAACCATCAATCAAGAAAAACCAGTTTTTTCTTGGTCAGAACTAGCTAAAGCTAGAATTTCCAGGACATTTACATAGTGAGTCTTCCAGACAAAGTAAAAATATAAAAATAAAAATACAGCTTGGTTTGATCAGGTTTTCTGGGGACATTCACTGAAAATAACAAGATTATAAAATCCAGTACTCTAATGGAAAAGGCCATTTCACCATTCCAAAGACAACCCAAAACCTTAGAAAAATGAAATTCTAATTCCAATTCCCTCATTTTCCCTTCACAGGAATAAATCACTCCAGTTCAACAATAGATAAACAGTTGCAACAAAAAAAATGCTAACGTTTAGTAAGGGTACAAAGACACAGCATAAAAACCACATATATTCAACAAGAAATCAACATTGAACACAACACTTTCTATTCGTAATAACACAATTCGAGAAAAATTTCAGGAAACCAAGAATCTATTAACAAATGCTATTGAATATACAAGCCAAATAAAAAAAGAAAAGAAAAGAGAGAATTGATATCATACCTTTGATGTGGGGTGGCTGTTAAGCTTCGAAAGATTAAGGGTAGAGGGGAAATTGGAGCATGAAAACTCAGTTCTGTTATCAAATTTGGCGTGGAAATTTGCAGTGATTCCAGAAGGGCACTGGGTTGGAGCAGTACCCATGAGGGAAAATAAAGACCCAACTCAAAATAATTCGGTAAAATCCAGAGCAAACAAAAAATAAAAATAAATAATCACAATCGATGAACATCAGTTGCAGAAAGCTTTGGAAAGAATCATCAACTATGAAAAAAATGACCAAATTGAAGACCGACATTAGGTGTGTCAGTTTAGTAAATAATGAGACTTTCGGAGGTTAAAATGTCTAAAGAAAATTCGTGGATGAAACTCAAGTATTCAAGTAAAATTTGTAATTTTAGTAGTATGTTATTTGGAGTAGATTTTTTTATTTACTAAGGGAAATTCTAGGGTATTTTTTTATTAAAAATTAACTTACATTTATCTTCTAAACATATTTTAATTTTTTAAAAATATACTTGGAGCTATTCTAAAATTTTAAAAACTCTAATAAGATAATTTTTAAAAACTCTAATAAGATAATTTTCATTTGATTTTTTATAAAATAAGGAAATTATGATTGATATGCCAATTATTATGCCAACACAATTTATACTAAGATTTTTAATATAATACCTATATATTAATATAATATATATTAAATTATGATATATACATACAAGTGAAAATAGTATAATAAATATATTTATAAAAAATATATTAAAAAAATTGATTGAATTGATAAAATTGAGATTTTAAAAATTAAGATGTGTTAGTTTTAAATCTCTTATTTTTTATATAAGTTATACTGAAATTTTGAATAAGATATTCTTCTTAATTATAGTAAGATAAGTAATAATAATAATTTAGTTTTAAAAAAAATTAAATTTAGAGTTAAAATTAAATTGTTAGGATAAATGGTATAAAATATTAAATAAATTAAGAGAAGACACAAACTATTATAAAATAAATAGAAAGAGTAAAGAATAAAGAGAATGGGAGAGCAAACAGAGAGCGTATTTTATTGATCAATCGAAAAGTTTACAATGCTTCTCCAAAGTCACTATTTATAGGCATAAGAAGTATAAATGAAGTAGAGAGCTACTTCTAATCACTATTAGAATTTAAATTTAAAGTACATCAAAACTTATCTTGATCTTAATGGAAATCCACTTAATAAGATATTCATAACACTCCCCCTTGGATGTCCATTGGTAGATAATGTGTCTCGTTAAAACCTTACTAAGATAAAAACCCCGTGAGAAAAAAAATTCTAGTGAAGGAAAAAGAGTACAAATCTATAATACGCATAATATGCTGCCTCGTTAAAAACCTTACTAGGAAAACCCAATGGGACAAAACCTCGGTTAAGGGAAAAAGAGTACAATGCATATTTACTCCCCCTCATGAAAACATCACATACTTTCTCATATTCTACATAATTAATCTTGAATACTAGTTTTTCAAATGACTATTTGAATGTATTTGCTAAGCATTTATATCACCATTCTTTTGAAAGTCATGAGTGAAGGAAAATTTGGGAGAAATATATTTTGATCTCTTCAGGAGTTTTAACAATAATCATAGCAAACTTTAATCATGATTCTTCTATAAAAACACAGATAAGTATTTTTGATCATGTTATAATCCTCCTTCAACTACTATTCACTATGTCAAATTTACCACATATGTTCAAATTATTTCAATTCATATAAATGAACAATTTCCTGAGAATTCTAATATGCTTCTGGCATTCTAAATCCTTCAAAGATGTTAATATAAACTTTACTATATAGTGATTCATAAAAGCTTGTAACAACAACCATTAGACGCAAGTTAAATCTTTTATGAATTGTCAATTTAATAATATATCTAAAGGTTATTGTATCCACCACAAAAGAATATTATATCTTTTCATAATCAATGCCAAGACTTAGTGAAAAACTTCATATTTTTATTCTGCTTTTCCAAAACCACTTCATTTGTACCTTCATTAGCTTTATACATTTAGATATTTAGACTATTATCCAAAAACTCCACGAATCTAATTGTATTTGAGTTGCATCTTTATATTTTGAACAATCTATTTCATATCTATATTTCTCAATAGATTTATTCAAGATTCTCCTTTTATTTCATTATTTCAACAATAATATTGCATGCAAAACCATTGTTGACCAGTTTTATTATCAGTTCGACATTTTCTCGAATTGATATAACTTATTGAGATATCTTATTTCCACTATTTTAATCTTCAGTTTCAAGTACTTGAATCTCTTCTAGAGTTTTACTTATTAGTTATGTCTTGGGTCTCTTCTAGAGCACCCGCCTTCACTATATGACCATCTAGATTTATTATTTTCTTTTATGAGAATTTTCATATTTGGAACTTGTAATGAGTTATCCTTGTTGAACTTTTGGTTCAAATTACTCTCCCTCTAACTCATTACAAGTTGTTATTTCTCTCCCCCTAATGTCAGGAAAACTATCGAATCAAAATAGTAATCACAAATCATGTCATAATTGAATCTCCAATACATTTAAAACATATAATAATACAAGGAGACTGTAATTAATATATATTTCCAACTTTCTTTGAGTATTCACTCATCTTTGTTGTGGTGGAGTAATTGGAACATATACGTACATACAAAAATTCAAAGATGTGAAATATTTAGCTTTTAACCAAAAACCAATTGTAATGGGGAGTATTTATAACTTATTGGCTTGATGCGTACAACACGTAAATCAACATAATCTCATGTTGAAATAGGAAGTTTAGTTCTCATAAGTAATGGTTTAGATATTAATTAGAGGTGTTCACTCAATAATTTCTCTAAACCGTTATGCGCATAAATAACAAACTTCTACAAAAGTTTTTCAAACTCAATCAATAAAAGACTAAGGTATAAAATCATCAGCATTAGCAAGATGAATTGTCTTAATTGCATAATCTAAAATTAATTATTTAAACAAGTAATCTTGCAAACGACATGTTGCAAATTGATAACACATATGTGATTATTTTGAGGATGCATCTACCAAAATCATATAATATCAAAACCATCCATGTGGATAAATGAGCCATATTCATTTAAAAAAATGCAAGATATTAAATCTCAACTTTAGCTGGTGAGTTTCTAATAAGCAATTTTCATTGAGAACAAGCAACAAATGAGAATTCTTTAAATTAAAGAATCTTCTAGTTCTTTAATGAATGTCCATATGAATTCTCAATTAATTTTTGCATCATATATGATCCAAGATGGTCTAACTAGTAACGGCAAGTAGTAAATGCATTTGTTTCAGTAAACTTCTAGTTTACTTTAACATGCATTTCAATTGTACTAATTATAACAGCCCAATTTAGGGGCTAGTCAGAACAGTGATCTAAGGATCACTAATACGAGATTAGAGAAATTTATTTTCATGTCATATTATGAGTCAGAGTATGATTGTATAAGTACATGAGAATTTTGGTACTTTAATCTTAGCGATTTCATGTTTAATCGCGAAAAAGGACTAAATCGCATAAAGTGCGAAAGTTCCATTCTATAAGCTAAAGATACCAAATAGCCATAGATTGATAATTGGAGGTCTTTAAAAGGAAATTAGACCCCAATATATATGCTTGGCCGGCCATAGGGGACAAGGATTGACCAAGTTGGTCAAAGTTGGTGAGTAGGTGGACTTAATTGATAGATTAATATTAGAATAAAGAAAAGATGATATCCATCTCTCTTGCTCATCTCTCCCATCGAAAATTGGCAGCCAAATAGGGGTTGAAAGCTTCAAAAATTTCAGCACACTCTTCTCTTCACAAGTAAGTGTTTTAGTGATCTTTTCTTGAAAATAGTTGTACTTTTGAGACCCCTAAAGCTTAGGCTTTCAAATGAGGGGACTATTGTGCAATATGGTGAAAAGTTTAGAGTTTTTCCATGAGAGCTATCATTGTTATTTGCTACATTTTTATGGAAGAAATTGAGTCTTGGTTGTTAGATGAACAACTTTTGTGAAAGGTGTTGTCTTGAAAACACCTAATTGGACCTTGATGAAAAGGTTACAAATTTGTAGTAATTATGTGAAATGTCGAGTTTTGATGATAGCTATAAGAGTATTAAATGTTCACCTAGGCTTGTTGAAGGTAGAATTGTGATTGGAATTTATTTCCGAGCCTAGGGGCAAAATGGTCATTTTGCCAAAGTCTAGGGGGCAAAATAGTAATTTTTCCTAAGCATGATTATTGAAATGCTTTTATTAATGTGGTGATTAAAATGAGCTAAATTGCTATTATAGAGCAAGAAGAACCGAGAATCCGCCTCGATCGGGGAAAGAACAAAGTCTTGGACTAAACCGACGAGTTGGCTCATTTTGAAAACGAGGTAAGTTTGTATGTGATTAATGCAACATTCATGTTAGCATATTTGAGAACGCTTGGTATCATATTGATGCATGATACTCTACTAAATTGAGTGATTGATGTTGAATATGATGTTGAAGTCCTAGTGGACTATAATGAATGTGAAAAGGCTATCATCGAGATATGAAATAGATAAGGTCCCGTATAAGACCATGTCTGGGACATGGCCTCGGCACCGAGTTGAGATCCCGTATAAGACCATATCCGGGATATGGCTTCGATAATGAATATGAGAATCGTATAAAACCATATTTGGGATATGGCATCGATATTTGATGAAAAAGTCCATATAAGACCTTATCTGGGATATGGCATTGGCATTTAGAGGTGACTCCATGTAAGACCACCTCGGGGATGTGGCATTGGCTTCGTATCTACAGTAATGACGTTGAATATGCATCTTTGACTACCCCTAGTGATTAATGGGATAAGTAGATGAGTTTAGAATTAGAAATGAGATTTCTACTAAAGTCATGTAAATGAATGAGTACAGGTACTCGTGAATGAGTCACGAAGAAATGACTACGATGTGTGGCACGGTATGTGCTAAATAAGGGCAATTGTAAGTAAGTATGGCAAGAAGCCTATGAATCATGTATGGTTAATTAATGCCATGGATGGATTAAATTATGAGCTTATTGTTGCTATTTATTTCCATGCAAACTTACTAAGCTTTTTGCTTACCCCTTTCATTGCCCTTTTTCCTTGTAGTATTGCCAAGATAACTCGAGGAACGAGGACGTAGGAGTTCGGAGATCACACTATCAACATCACTTTGGTATAACAATTTAGACTTATTTTGAGTATGGCATGTATAGGACTCGAGTATTTTGTTAGGTCATAATTGTTGGCCAAAGTGTTGGCTTTGTAAGGCATTATAGTATTTTTGTAATGGTCTATTAAGTTAGTCCGATACTTGGAAAACTCCTATTCTTAATGAAAGTGATTTTCTTGAAGTGTATTCCCTTGTGTATGGATGTTGAATTGAGTACTTAGATATGCCATTGGGTTATGAATTATGTTGAATTGAATTGGTGTTTGTATGTGTGCAATGTAGAGTGGCAAAGGGCTTGGTAGATATCCATCTAATTGTCCACACGGGTAGACACACGGGCGTGTGTCTATGCCGTGTGTGACACACGGTCAGCCCTAGGGGCATTTGGATCGATCGTGTGCCCCCTTGCATGCTAGGTTTGCAAGTCAGTATGCTTCACGGGTAGACACGGCTATGTGTCTCAGCCGTGTAGGAGACACGGCCTAGGACATGGGCGTGTGCCCAAGCCGTGTGAAGTCTGCACCTTAAATGTGGAATTTAATTCGACACACGAGCTAAGGACATGGGCGTGTGCCTTGGTCGTGTGACCTTAGTGAGATGATGACATCATAGTCAGGATCGGCCACGGGTGGAAGACACGGGCATACCTTAGGGGAACACGGGCGAGTCCTTAGACCAACATGGGCGTGTGGCCCCTGTTTTGAAGAAAAGTTTTCCAAGTTCGCGAAAGTTCCCAGAATAGTTCCAATACCTCTCGGAGGTATGTTTAGGGCCTCTTAGGCCGAGTATGTGCAAGTGATGGGTTGAAACGAAATTTTATAACCCTATTCGAGACGTTTAAGCAAGATTAGTTAGGTAATGCCTCAAACCCGGTTTTGGTTGGATACGGGTAAGGGGTGTTACATTTATTGGTATCAGAGCTACGGTTTAGTCAATTCTAGGACTAACATAGCGTAAGTACGAGTCTAGCTATACATGCCATATGTACGAGTGTCTGAGTAATGATAGTGTGATGACTCCTGACGTTTAAAACTCGTGTTTTATGTAGTAAATGGATTCTGATCCAGACCAAACTGCAGCCGATAATGCTGCGAGTAATACGCCGGCTCCCGCTCAAGGGACCGCGCCAGCTAATAGTAGACCTGAGACCTTGGGTCAGGGGGAAGAGGCTCAAGAAGCCTTTCTCCACATGATGAGCAACTGGTATACTGAGTATACCCAAGAAAATCCTAATGCTCAGCCCTCTCCACCTTCACCAATTCCTCAACCCGCTCCAGTAGCACCTCAAGTGGTTGAGGTAGTGAGAAGAGAAATGCCTCCGGTTGATAAGGTCCGGAAGCAAGGAGCTGAGGAATTTCGGGCCAGTAAAGATGATGATTCGGAGAGGGCAGAATTCTGGCTCGAGAATACCATCAGGGTATTCGATGAGTTATCCTGCACGCCTGAGGAGTGTTTAAAGTGTGCGGTATCTCTTTTGAGAGATTCAGCCTATCGGTGGTGGAAAACCCTTGTGTCGGTGGTACCAAGGGAGAGAGTTAGCTGGGAATTCTTCCAAGAGGAATACCGGAAGAAGTACATCAGCCAGAGGTTCATTGACCATAAGAGGAAGGAGTTCTTGGAACTGAAGCAAGGGCCGTATGTCAATAACTGATTACGAACGGGAGTTCGTAAGGCTTAGCAAGTATGCCCGGGAGTGCGTGTCTACTGAGGCCGTAATGTGCAAGAGATTCGAGGACGGGCTGAATGAGGATATCCGTTTATACGTTGGAGCCCTTGAACTAAAAGAGTTTGTAGTGTTGGTAGATAGAGCATGTAAAGCCGAAGAGTTGGCTAAGGAGAAGAGAAGAGCTGAGAATGAGTCTCGTGACTCGAGGAAGAGGCAGTTGAATAAGTCCTACCAATCCTCATCTAAGAAATCGAGGGATTTTGCCACTCGATCAGTCACCTCAGTTGGGTTTTCAACCCGAAGTAAGGGCAAGCAATTTTCGGGGTCTAAAGGGCAGACCACGTCAGTTGCTAGTGTGGGTAATATTCGACCGAGTAGACCGGAATGACCTCAGTGTGGCAGGTGCCATTCTGGTGAGTGCCGAGCCAATGAGAAAGCTTGTTTCAGATGTGGGTCCTTAGACCACTTCATCAGAGATTGCCCCTAGGAGGGTGAGAAAGAGAAGTCTCAGAATACAAGACCGGGAAGTACTGCTAGAGGAAGACAATAGAGAAACCCAGAAAATGAGATGGGTAGCAAGAATCCATCTAGAGAGCAAGCTGCAAGAGTCGAGAGTAGAGCACCAGCGAGAACATATGCCATTCGTGCTCGTGAAGAGACATCTTCCCCTGACGTAATCACGGGT
Source organism: Gossypium sturtianum (assembly GCA_025698515.1). NCBI lineage: Eukaryota > Viridiplantae > Streptophyta > Magnoliopsida > Malvales > Malvaceae > Gossypium > Gossypium sturtianum. The sequence continues at coordinate 84,571,412 of CM046950.1, read as the reverse complement.
ACCTTTTCTCTCCATAATACTCATGTTATAGCTTTAATTGATCCTGGATCTACCCACTCATACATATGCAAGAAATTAGTCTCTAGCATGAGCATGCCTATAGAGCCTACCGAATTCATCATAAGAGTGTCTAATCCTCTAGGCAAGTATGTGTTGGTTGATAGAGTTTGCAAAGGTTGCCCTTTGATGATTAAGGGGCATTGTTTCCCGGTTGATCTTATGCTTTTGCCATTTGATGAGTTTGATGTCATCCTTGGGATGGATTGGTTAGTTACTCATGGGGTTATTGTGAATTGTGGGGAGAGTCATTGATACGGGCACGCCCTATCATGAGCCTAGTGCAACTCGAGACCCGATTGAGCTACCTCAAAGGCCGATTACGAGAGCTCGTGCGAAACAATTTAAGGAGGCAATTGGAGCTTTAGTTCAGCAAGCTTGGGACGACACTAAAGCTAGCTCGAATTCTGTTTCAAGTTCATGTCGCATGCTTCTACAAGCTCACGTCCAAGATACCGAGCTCAATTTTAGGTCCATGCCATCAACCGAGCTCCAATTCAGCAACCAGCCAGCTCACGAGCTCACCCTAGCTCGTTCCTAGCTCATGCGTCCATGAAGAGCTCCATATGGCCATTTGGCCTTAGCTAATTATTTAGCTGAAAAATAATAAATAAATTTGGACATAATAAATATTTGTTTTAATTATTTTTGCTACATTTAAATAAGCTTAAATAAGTCTTAATTAGTGCATAATTAATAGTTAAATTTAATATGTCTAGTTTAGGACAAATTTGTAACATCCTGAATTTTTGGGCCTATGCGTTTAATGGGTGGATATGTTTAATGTGTTAATTTAAGTGTTAGGGGTCCAAATTGGGCTCAGGCTTAGGTAGAGGCCTTGATTAAAATTATCTGTTTGGGCATTATAGGGTTTAAAAGGTAGTATCTATGTTTAAAATACCAAAGTGGGCTTGTGGCCCAATCTTAGGAGGTGACGCCACACAAGGGAGTAAGGGGCCCAAATTTAAGTTTCATGGAGCCCAATTCTTTTAATTTAAGTTAGCTAAATTTTGGGCATTAGGATTAGGTGGAGTGGATGGCAACAAGGCTAAAATTTAGGGGTTTTAATGTTTAAAATATGTGGATAATAAGCAGATAAAGGCTATTATTTAGGAATTTATTTTATGTGGATAATAAGCAGATAAAGGCTAAAATTTAGGGATTTTAATGATTAAAATATGTGGATAATATGCTGATAAAGGAGGAAGGAGTTAGAGAATAATTAAGTCTCTTTTAGATGAGCTAGTAGATTAAGATAAAAGAGAAAAGATAGGATTTATTTGCAAGGTTAGGTAAGTGCCGAAATTTCTATAAATAGGGGAATATCTCTTCAATTTCAAAGCATTTGGGTTTTTCTCTCATTCTTTTCTCTTCTTCTCCGAGTAAAAGCCAAAACTCCTAAAGTTCCATCTTTTCTTCATTCTCTGCAAAAAGCCAAAATTTCTAAGCCTATTCCCTCATATTCATTTTGATTCAAAAGCCGAAACTCTTTCCATTCTTTTTCTTCCTAGCCGAAATCTTCAAGTCTCTTCCTTGTTTTCTTTTCTTCTTCTCTTTTCTGTCGAAACCAAACTCCTCACTCAAGTATTTTAAAAGCCAAAGACACATCAGCCTTCTCTTGTTCATACTTTTTTCGGGATTTTCCTAAAAGCCGAAATCCTAGATCTCATCTCCTGTGATTGCCGAATTACTTCATGGTGCCTACTTGTGCCGAAATCAAGAAGGAACTTTAGTGGAGTCAATCGCATAGATCTCTAAGTTATAGAATCGTGTTACTTTCGGGATATCAAGGTAAAGGGATCTATTAGTTTTAACGTGTAATTTGGGATTTATTAACCTTGGCCGATTGTTGAAGGGCTAAATCTTTGTGTGTTTTTCCGGCTTTTGAGCAAGGCTTTACATTGAGGATAATAGATCCGGATAGCAAGGACATCGACTAAGAATATTGGATTTCGCGATATCGTGTGTAATACTTCCCACCATCTAGATCTGATTATTAATGTATGCTCATAAGTTTATATGTTGTGATAAATACCGATATCTCGGTTTAATGTTGGAAACCCGAAAAGGGTGAAGCAAATCACCAGTCGTTGAATGTTTGACTTTATATGATAAAAGCATATTGATTTTATGATTGCATGGGTTGAGTTGATGAAAGGAGGAAGTTATACGTTATATGTGTAGCGATTTATACCGTGATCTCATTATATGTTGTAGCGGCTAATGCCGTGATCATTATAAGGGCTTCGGCCATAATATGTTGATGAGCGACATGACCGCCATCTTGGCGTGTAGCGGTGTGGTCGATTGTAGAAATCCCCAATGGTGTGAATGGGTGGTACGGAGGCGTGTAGCGGATGGAAACCTAGGCAAATGGGTTGGGCCTTGCATATTATTTGTTATTTTTTTATAAATGGAATTATTAATCTGCTTTATGGGCCTAAGGCCAAAATCTAGTTGTGCATGAGGTTGCACACTCGAGTCTCGCGACTCACCCTATTAATTAACCTTTCGTGTGATACCTAGGGCTTGGACCGGGTGGAGAGGAACGCATAAGGTGGCCATGCAAAAGACCAAGCTGGATCCAAAGAAAATTCTCAAGTTAATACTTTATATTTTTAATTAATGGATTTTAAATCTCGTTGTAATATGGCTATGGGCCACTAGTTTATGTTTTGTTTTATTTTGGGCTTTAATTACTTTTAGTTATTTAAATTCTTATTGAACTAATGTATCTATTTAAATTTGGGTTTTTAATTTATAAAGGCATATTTTATTTAAACTATCAACAATTAAATTTCTCTCGAATAAGAAGATAAACTTTAGAAAAATATTTTTCTGAAAATACGACATGTTCTTCCAAAATTTTCTTAGTGACATACCAGATCCGGTCGTGGTGTTTGGGTCGGGTTTGGGGTGTTACAAAATTTATGAGCTACTGCCCATTAAATTTGTCTAGCCGAATAGCCCATTAATATGTCCTAAAGCTACAGCCGAATTTTGGACATGATTTAATTAGCTCCATTACAATTTATTCCAGCTCAAAACATGTATTAAATATGTCCTAAAGTTGCTGGAATTTAATGTGCCGAATTTATTATTGTGCAGGTGCTTGTTGGACACTATTAAATGCTAGGGCGGCAGCATGCATGGGACTTCAATTAGCTGATGTTTATGCTTCCAACGTGACCTTTTCTTTCCCCCAAACTCACATTAAAGATGGTTTGCTTCTCCATGCGTGGGGAGTGTTTAAAAGCTGATATGGGAGTTTGGGAAGGCCATTCATGTTCCCAAAGCAGCCTAGAACAATGCATGGCTGTTCAGATTTCCAAGGCTCATCATTCAAGTTCCAAGGCCGGATTTTTAAGTGCATTTCAGCCCCCCTTTCTTCCTATTAAATTAGGTTGCACATAGTTTTCTAGAAGGAGATTTTTGGAGTTCTTTGGCTGAACGTGGATAGCAACTTAAAGGGCTTAATTCTAGATTAATCTAGTTGATTCATGGCTGAAATTTGCTTAGACATTAAGCATGTCTATTCAGCTAGTTTTTTAGGACTATAAATAGTTGAACATTTTCATTTGTAAAAATTTTTTTTGGCAAATTATTAATGTTACTCTGCCGAATTTGTGAGACATTTTCTCCAATTTCGATTAGGACTCATTGGCTTATCTAGTGAGCTAGTGGCGTCAACCTTTCCTTGTTAACCATCCTTATACCGAGGTTTCTATCCTTTTTCGATAGTGGGTCGAGGTCTAATTTCCATCCAAAAACTGAGCCTTAAGAATCGTATAAGTAACTTGGGTCGATACCAATTCGGTATTGGTTCTTACTTGCTTCTTAAGCCTTATATCATACCATTTCAAATCCAATCCCGAAACCCGAACATTTTCTGATAAACTTCTGAAACCTTATCGAATACTTCTTCTACAACCGAAACCCATCTTTTATCTCAACCAAATGATCACCCTCTTTCGACCATTTTGATTAAACACCTCGAATTTAAATTCGACTCTCAACCAAACCGAACTATTCCGATTCATCCATAAACCGTAATCACTTCTCAACTTATTCTTCTAAACCCGAGCCAAACCCGAACTTGACCTACTTTGATTCACCCGAACTTCATTTCCATCTCACTTCGTTCTATACTTAATCTAAATTCATTTCGTTTGTTCTATTCTACTTCGATTATCATATTTCTTGATTTCGATCGGGCACTCTCGTATACATCTCGAATTCATCTCGAAACTGGGACTGTATCATCCGGTATCAGAGTTCGTTAAACCGAGAATTATGAAGCTCCGATGATTAAACCGAAGCTGCTAACGAAGATCCAAAGTAAGTAAAAAAAATTCGAATTAAAAAAAAAGAAATTTGTATATATATAAAAAAATTCGTATATAAAAAAATTCGTGATTAAAAAAAAAGAGTTCGATCTAATTCCGAGATTTCTTCTCCTTCTTTGAACTACATCTGTCTCGACCCAATTCTAATTACCCTCGACCTAAACCCACTTGAAATTCTTTTTGTCTTTCAGCCTACCCTATTACCTAATACATTACGACCCTTGAACCTTTTTGTGACCGACCCCTAAGCCCCTAATAGGCCTTGGCGAGTCCAAAAATGAAATCACGAGAAAAGTGGAGAGGTAAAAGGCATGAGAGCGTGAGACTAATCGAGGGGAGGTAAAAGCCAAACTAAGAGAGTTAAACACGAGTGTAAGAGCCATTGAACTCTTTCTTTCTGAGTGAACTGTGAGGTCTTTATTTTTGAGGATTTACTTTGTGAAAATGTCATAAGATGCCGTACAAAACATGGGGGAACAACCCGGAAGACAACCAATCAGAAACTTTCCGGATTTGTAAATGCAAGCTCTCCTGCGAGAAATGGAAAGATTACTTGATCGGAGACTCAATCCGCTTAAAGATCGGCTTTATCAAGTCGAGAACCAAGGGCCACGCGATGAGACGCCCGAAGAAGTTTGACGAAGGCGCGGACGTCCCAACCAACGACGAGAACAACAAAGGGTTCCTGATGACGACATCAACGAGTTTAGTGAAGGCGGAAGTGATCACGAGTCCAACCTGAGTGTTGGAAGGAGAGAACCCCAAAACCACGACGAAAGAGATCGAAGGCAGGAAGATGACGATCTCAAGAACATCAAGCTTACTATTCCCCCTTTTCAAGGTAAGTCAGACCCTGAAGCCTACTTGGAGTGGGAGAAGAAAATCGAACTTGTGTTTGATTGTCATAACTATTCTGAGAATAAGAAGGTCAAGCTCGCTGCAATCGAATTCTCAGACTACGCTATGATATGGTGGGATCAGTTGACCACAAATCGAAGGCGTAACGGAGAACGTCCAATTACCACGTGGGCCGAGATGAAGGCGGCCATGAGATGAAGATTCATCCCTTCCTACTACCACCGGGAGTTACATCAAAAACTCCAAAATCTTACACAAGGGGCGAGAAGTGTCGAAGATTATTATACGGAGATGGAAGTGGCAATGGTTCGAGCCGATATCCAAGAAGAGCGGGAAGCTACAATGGCACGTTTTCTAGCTGGACTTAACCGGGAGATCGCAAACATTGTTGAGTTGCAACATTATGTTGAGATGGAAGACATGGTCCATATGGCCATTAAGGTGGAAAAGCAATTGAAGCATAAAGGAGCAATCTGAAGTTACTCCAATGCCAAACCCTCTAAGTGGGGCCAAAACACCAATAAGGGGTTCCCCACGAACAAGTCGAAGGAGTCTACGTCCACCCCAAAAATAAGCAAGCCTTTGGCTGAGACAAGCAAAGGCAAGGCTTCTGAAAGCTCTACTGCTCGATCGAGGGACATAAAATGCTTCAAGTGCCTTGGCCGAGGACATACCGCAAGTGAATGCTCAAATAGACGAACCATGGTGATGCGGGCTGACGGTGAGATTGAAACGGAAGATGAAGAAGATCATGAGTCTGAATCAAATTCTGAGAACGAGGAGGACTTAGAACAACCTGTTGAAGGAGAGTTGCTCGTCGTGAAGCGAAGTCTCAGTCTCCAAAGCGTGGGAAACGATGAGCAGCGAGAAAACATCTTCCACTCAAGGTGTCAAGTGCAAGGTAAAGTATGTAGCCTTATCATCGATGGAGGGAGTTGTACGAATGTAGCAAGCACCCTCATGGTTGAAAAGTTAGGATTAGCCACTACGAAGCATCCGACTCCTTACAAACTTCAGTGGCTTAACGATGGCGGAGAATTGAAGGTTACAAAGCAAGTCTTAGTATCTTTTAGCATCGGGAAGTACTCTGATGAAGTACTATGCGATGTGGTGCCGATGCACGCGGGTCATCTACTCCTAGGACGTCCATGGCAATACGACCGCCGAGTGATGCACGATGGCTACACCAATCGATATTCCTTCAAGCATCTTGGAAGGAATGTGATGCTTGCGCCCCTTACTCCAAAACAAGTATTCGATGATCAACAGAAACTCAAACTTTCTATTGACCAAGCAAAAGAAAAAGAAAAGAGTACAAAAGAAAAAGCAAAGAAAAATGAGCGAGTGAAAAATAAAAATGCAAAAGATAGTGAAAGAAAACAAGAGTTAGAAAAAAAAGACAAAAAAGAGAGTGGTAAAATGAGTGTCTTTGCGAGAGAAAGTGATATTCGGAGAGCAATGTTCCTAAGGCAACCTATGTATATACTTATGTATAAGGAAGCGTTTTTGAATACTAACGAGTTACCCGAAAATCTTCTTGCTTCTGTGTTGTCTTTGATACAGGAATTCGAAGATATCTTTCCAGAGGAGATACCAAGTGGATTGCCTCCCATCCGAGGCATAGAACACCAAATCGACTTGGTGCCCGGAGCCGCTTTACCCAACCGCCCCGCATACCAGAGTAATTCTGAAGAGACAAAAGAGCTCCAAAAATAAATTACCGAGTTATTAGAAAAGGGATATATTCGAGACAGCCTAAGCCCTTGTGCGGTACCGGTGTTATTAGTGCCTAAGAAAGACAGTTCGTGGCGTATGTGTGTCGACTGTCGTGCCATAAACAAGATTACCGTTAAGTACCGTTATTCGATACCTCGACTCAACGACATGCTCGACGAGTTAAGCGGAGCGCGAATCTTTACAAAGATTGACCTCAAAAGTGGCTACCATCAAATAAGAATGCGCGAAGGCGACGAATGGAAAACGGCTTTCAAAACAAAGTTAGGTTTGTATGAATGGTTGGTAATGCCATTCGGGCTTACGAACGCCCCAAGTACTTTTATGCGACTTATGAATCATGTATTGCGTGCGTTCATTGGTAAATCATGTGTAGTCTACTTTGATGATATTTTAGTGTACAGCAAGATCTTGGAGGAGCATGTACAACATTTACATGCGATCTTGGAAACTTTACGAAAAGAGGTATTGTACGCTAATCTTAAAAAGTGTTCATTTTGTACTGATAAGGTTGTTTTTCTAGGATATGTTGTGAGTGCTAAAGGCCTGGAGGTAGATCAAGAGAAGGTACGAGCCATCCAAGAATGGCCACGTCCTACGACGATCAGCCAAGTCCGGAGTTTTCATGGATTGGCTAGCTTCTACCGTCGACTTGTGCCCAATTTCAGCACAATAACCGCCCCTTTAACGAGCGTGATCAAGAAGAATTCAGCCTTCCATTGGTCTGATGAACAAGAACGGTCTTTTAATTTGATTAAAGAATGTCTTGTTAAAGCTCCTTTGTTATCCCTTATTGACTTTACTAAAACTTTCGAAATTGAGTGTGAAGCTTCAGGTGTAGGGATAGGAGCCGTGTTGACCCAAGATGGAAGATCGGTGGCATACTTTAGCGAGAAATTAAATGGAGCCGCCCTTAACTATCACATGTACGACAAGGAGATGTACGCCTTGATTCGATCACTCGAAACATGGCAACATTACTTGAGGCCAAAAGAGTTTGTTATTCACTCAGATCACGAAGCACTCAAGTATATCAAAGGCCAGCATAAGCTAAATAAACGACATGCAAAATGGATCGAGTACCTAGAGCCATTTCCCTACGTGATTAAATACAAGAAAGGTAAAGAAAATGTATACTTTATTGACTATACTTGATTCTAAATTGCTTGGTTTTCATCACATCAAGGATTTGTATGTTAATGATGACGATTTTGGAAATATATACGATGCTTGCGAAAATGGTGCCTTTGATAAGTTTTACAGGTATGAAGGATTCCTCTTCAAAGAGAACAAGCTATGTATACCGCGAGGATCTGTTCGTGAGTTACTCGTGTTGGAGGCGCATAGTGGCGGCCTCATGGGCCACTTCGGAAGGGATAAAACAATGTCAACTCTACAAGAACATTTCTTTTGGCCGGGGATGCAAAAGGATGTTGAACGGATCTGCGAGCGTTGCATAGCCTGTAAACGGGCTAAATCGCGAGTTCAACCTCATGGTTTATACACGCCCCTTCCTATTCCGGACACTCCTTGGGCCGATGTATCCATGGATTTCATCCTTGGATTACCGAGATCTAAAACAGGGAAGGACTCCATCTTTGTTGCAGTTGACCGATTCTCCAAAATGTCTCATTTTATTTCTTGTGCTAAGACTGACGACGCCGTTCATATTGCTAATTTGTTTTTCAGGGAAATCGTACGACTACATGGAGTTCCAAAGATGATCGTATCGGATCGAGACTTTCTAATTCATTTTTGGCGGCCCTTATGGGGAAAGCTCGGTACGAAATTAATGTTTTCAACCACTTGTCATCCTCAGACGGATGGACAAACCGAGCTGGTGAACCAAGTTTTATCGACCTTGTTATGAGCGCTGATGCAAAAAAATCTTAAGACGTGGGAAGACTATTTACCCCACATCGAATTTGCCTATAATCTATCCGTCCACTCCGCGACTAAATTTTCTCCTTTCGAGATTGTTTACGGGTTTAATCCTCTCACTCCTCTTGATTTATTACCCTTGCCTACTGACAAATTTGTTCATTCTGATGCTAGGAAAAAGGCGGAATATGTCAGGAAACTACACCGTAAGTGAGGACCGAGCAATACGTCCGACGAGCCAACAAAGGACGAAAGCAAGTTACGTTTGAACCCAGAGACTGGGTCTGGGTACACATGAGAAAGGAGCGGTTTTCGGCTCGACAACGCTCTAAATTATCACCGCGAGGAGACGGACCTTTCCAAGTTCTCAAGCGAATTAATGAAAATTCATATAGACTTGATTTGCCAGGTGAGTACAACATCAGTGCTAGTTTCAATGTGGCTGACTTAACTCCGTTTGATGCAGGTACTGACTTGAGGACAAGTCATTCTCAAGAGGGGGAGGATGATACGGGCACGCCCTATCATGAGCCTAGTGTAACTCGAGACCCGATCGAGCTACCTCGAGGGCCGATTATGAGAGCTCGTGCGAAACAATTTAAGGAGGCAATTGGAGCTTTAGTTCAGCAAGCTTGGGAAGACACTAAAGCTAGCTCGAATTCCGTTTCAAGTTCATGTCGCATGCTTCTACAAGCTCACGTCCAAGATACCGAGCTCAATTTTAGCTCCATGCCATCAACCGAGCTCCAATTCAGCAACCAGCCAGCTCACGAGCTCACCCTAGCTCGTTCCTAGCTCATGCGTCCATGAAGAGCTCCATATGGCCATTCGGCCTTAGCTAATTATTTAGCTGAAAAATAATAAATAAATTTGGACATAATAAATATTTGTTTTAATTATTTTGCTGCATTTAAATAAGCTTAAATAAGTCTTAATTAGTGCATAATTAATAGTTAAATTTAATATGTCTAGTTTAGGACAAATTTATGAGCTGCTGCCCATTAAATTTGTCTAGCCGAATAGCCCATTAATATGTCCGAAAGCTACAGCCGAATTTTGGACATGATTTAATTAGCTCCATTACAATTTATTCCAGCTCAAAACATGTATTAAATATGTCCTAAAGTTGCTGGAATTTAATGTGCCGGATTTATTATTGTGCAGGTGCTTGTTGGACACTATTAAATGCTTGGGCGGCAGCATGCATGGGACTTCAATTAGCTGATGTTTATGCTTCCAACGTGACTTTTTCTTTCCCCTAAACTCACATTAAAGATGGTTTGCTTCTCCATGCGTGGGGAGTGTTTAAAAGCTGATATGGGAGTTTGGGAAGGCCATTCACGTTCCCAAAGCAACCTAGAACAATGCATGGCTGTTCAGATTTCCAAGGCTCATCATTCAAGTTCCAAGGCCGAATTTTTAAGTGCATTTCAGCCCCCCTTTCTTCCTATTAAATTTGGCTGCACATAGTTTTCTAGAAGGAGATTTTTGGAGTTCTTTGGCTGAACGTGGACAGCAACTTAAAGGGCTTAATTCTTGATTAATCTAGTTGATTCATGGCTGAAATTTGCTTAGACATTAAGCATGTCTATTCAGCTAGTTTTTGAGGACTATCAATAGTTGAACATTTTCATTTGTTAAAAAAACTTTTGGCAAATTATTAATGTTACTCTGCCGAATTTGTGAGACATTTTCTCCAATTTCGATTAGGACTCGTTGGCTTATCTAGTGAGCTAGTGGCGTCAACCTTTCCTTGTTAACCATCCTTATACCGAGGTTCCTATCCTTTTTTGATAGTGGGTCGAGGTCCAATTTCCATCCAAAAACTGAGCCTTAAGAACCGTATAAGTAACCTGGGTCGATACCAATTCGGTATTGGTTCTTACTTGCTTCTTAAGCCTTATATCATACCATTTCAAATCTAATCCCAAAGCCCGAACATTTTCCGATAAACTTCTGAAACCTTATCGAATACTTCTTCTACAACTGAAACCCATCTTTTATCTCGACCAAATGATCACCCTCTTTCGACCATTTCGATTAAACACCTCGAATTTAACTTCGACTCTCAACCAAACCGAACCATTCCGATTCATCCATAAACCGTAATCACTTATCAACTTATTCTTCTAAACCCGAGCCAAACCCGAACTTGACCTACTTTGATTCACCCGAACTTCATTTCCATCTCACTTCGTTCTATACTTAATCTAAATTTATTTCGTTCGTTCTGTTCTACTTTGATTATCGTATTTCTTAATTTCGATCGGGCACTCTCGTATACATCTCGAATTCATCTCAAAACTGGGACTGTATTAAGCATATTGAGTTGAAAAGTGAAAATGGGTATTTTATTCGTGTTGAATCAGATAAGCAAGATAGATCACCAGTAGTGATATCAACCTTGATGACTCAGAGGTATTTAAGGAAGGGCTACGAGGCCTATCTTGCCTTTGTATTGAACACTAAAGAGGCTGATTTGAAAATGGAGTCGGTACCCATAGTATGCGAGTACCTAGATGTTTTCCCAGAAGAGTTGCCAGGGCTACCTCCGGTTAGAGAGATTGAATTTGGAATTGAGTTAGCTCTGGGTACTGCCTCTATTTCTATTGCTCCCTATAGACTGGCTCCGACCGAGCTAAAAGAGCTAAAAGCACAGTTGCATGAGCTAACAGATAAAGGTTTTGCAAGGCCAAGTTTTTCTTCATGGTGTGCTCCCGTTTTATTCGTGAACAAGAAAGATGGTTCTATGAGGCTATGCATAGATTATCGGCAACTCAACAAGGTAACTGTGAAGAACAAGTACCCGTTGCCGAGGATCGATGATCTATTCGATCAATTGAAGGGAGCCATGGTATTTTCCAAGATAGATTTGAGGTCCGGGTATTATCAGTTGAGAGTCAAGGACTCGGATGTGCCGAAAATCGCATTTAGGACTAGGTATGGCCACTATGAATTTTTGGTCATGCCTTTATGTCTGACAAATGCCCCTGCAATCTTCATGGATTTGATGAATCACATTTTTTGGCCATACTTGGATAAATTTGTCGTGGTTTTCATCGACGACATACTAATCTACTCTCGAGATGAGAATGATCATACCGAGCATCTGAGGATGGTTTTACAAGTTTTAAGAGAAAGAAAGTTGTATGCCAAATTCAGTAAGAGTGAATTTTGGCTCAAGGAAGTGGGATTTTTAGGGCACATTGTCTCGGGAGACGGGATTAGAGTTGACCCGAGTAAGATTTCAGCAATTGTTGATTGGAAACCGCCGAGGAGCATAACCGAAGTAAGGAGTTTTCTAGGCATAGCCGGCTATTATAGACGTTTTGTCAAGGGGTTTTCCGTGATAGCTACCCCGATGACGAGACTTTTGCAAAAAGATGTGAAGTTCGATTGGACAGTGAAGTGTCAACAGAGTTTCGAGAAACTGAAGACGCTGTTGACTGGGGCTCTGGTTTTGGTGCAACCTGAATCGGGGAGAGAATTTGTGGTATACAGTGATGCATCCCTGAACGGATTGGGTTGTGTACTTATGCAAGAGGGTAAAGTGATTGCATACGCCTCAAGGCAATTGAAGCCGGACGAGAAGAATTACCCGACTCATGATTTAGAGTTGTCCGCAATTGTGTTTGCGTTAAAAATTTGGAGGCATCATTTGTATGGTAAAAGGTGTCGAATTTTCACCGACCACCAGAGCCTAAAATATTTGATGACTCAAAAGGAATTGAATTTGATGCAACATGGGTGGTTAGAGCTGGTTAAGGATTATGAATTTGTGATTGACTACCATCCGGGGAAGGCGAACGTAGTCGCCGATGCCTTGAGCAGAAAATCATTGTTTGCACTAAGAGCCATGAGTACTCAGATGGCTTTGTTGGATGATGGTTCCATTGTAGCCGAGTTGAGGGCTAAACCATTGTTTCTCCAAGAGATTTGTGAAGCTCAGAAAGATGATAACAGTTTGCAAGCCAAGAGAGTTTTATGTGAGTCGAATGTTGAATCAGACTTTCGAGTAAATCCTGATGGATGTCTAACATTTCGAGATAGGGTCTGTGTACCCAGAAATGATAAGCTTATTCGTAAGATATTGCATGAAGCACATAGCAGATGTTTGAATGTGTAACACCCCTAACCCGTATCCGTCGTCGGATTAGGGTTACGAGGTCTTACCATAACAATTACCAAGTCCATACACTCCATCCAACTAACACTTGATAAATTCATATCATTTCATGCTATCACAAATGAATATATATATTCTATCAGGTCTTAATATAACAACTTGCATTATAAAATCACATGGTCATTTAAAAAAAACAACGACTACATAAGTATATAATATTTAGACATTTATTCACCTATAACATGAACACAGAAAAAAAATCTAATAGTCACCTACATATTTAATCAAATAAAATTCTTAAAGCATTCCATATATATATATACGTAATATTTATAAATACCAAATTAGCACATACCATTTTTGAAATCAATCCATGTACAAATGTTTTCATGTACACTTTATTATTATAAACATATATTTACGCATCAAACGGTTGCACATATAGACTGTGAAATATTATACATACATGAACGTCTATTGAACCAATATACCTTATCAATTCATTGTTTTAGCCCAAATTGCCTTAAACCACAAAATCAAACCATACTTATCAAATATATATGTACCATGGCCGAATATAGGCTAAAATAACTTACTACTCATCAACATTAACATGGCATCTTTAATAATCCAAATAGACCAAATTAATTTACAACCCAAAGAACATCATCTCAACTATATCCACCTCATTCGAACCAAATCAATATGAATGCAAAACATATCAATATATCACACTTATCCCAAATGCATCACATCTAGATATAATAGGTGTAACAGACCAATATTGACCCTAATCGGAATGGTGGTTTCGGGACCACGAATCCGAGCCTGAGTAATATTTTAATATTATATTTCGTGTTTATTATATGTGATTTAGTGAGTGTGAAAGTTTCAGTGAAAAATTTAGTCATTTAAGTGCTCAATTTGATAAAAAGGATTTAATCGAGAAAAGAGCAAAAGTTGCATACTAAAGTGAAAGGTACTAAATTGATTGTGGCTTTCTAAGTGGGTGTACCAAAAGGGCAATTAGCCCATTAACCATATTAAGGGACGGCAATGGGCCTTTATAAGTCCAAATTATATGTTAATTTAGTTTATTATATAGTTATATTAATGTGTTAAAATAATGTTAATAATATGTGTTTGTTTTATCATTAAATAATAAAAACAAGTGGGGAGAAAGAGAACATACCTTGTTCTCTTCTTCTTGGCCGAATGTAGAAAGTAGAAACTCCATTGTTGAAGCTTGATTTTCGGCAAGATAAGGAGCTTGATTGAGGTATGGTCGGTTTTTGGTTTTTGATAATTTTTACGTTTTTGAGATCGTTGCTTCAGATATTATCCGACCCATGTCTAAATTTTTGAAAATACCATGTATATAAGATTCGGCCATTAACATGTTTAGATAGTTTTGATGTTTAATGGTTCTAGATTAAAGATATGTTAAGGATTTACAAGTTTTGTATTGGAGTTTTTGGTGATTTTGAGTATATAGGGCTAAATTGAAAAGAATAAATTTGTGAAAAATTAAAATGTTAAATAGATGAAATGCATGGACACCCATGGTTATGGGGAAGATTCGGCCTAGCCATGGTGTTAGAAAATTTTGCATATTTTGAGTTTTGTGTAAATTGGACCAATTTGTAAAATGGGAAACATTAGGGGCAAAATAGTAAATTGCCCATTTGTGTGTTTTGGGACTAAATTGAGATGAAATGCGATTAAATGAGCTAAATTCTAATGTGTTTTAGATCAAGAGCAAAGAAAAATGGAATTAGACAGGGGAAGACGAAGGTTCTCGAATAGCCGATTCATACGGACTATCGACAACCGAGGTAAGTCCTTTAGCTAAAATATGTCAATAAATTAATTATGAACTTAGTGAATGATGAATTGTGGAAATTTAGAGTATAGATTCATGATATAGCCGAATGTGAATGTATAGTATTGAAGTGAATTTATTTTGGTTAATGCAAGGTGTATAAGTAAATTCTTGAGCTACCTTATGTTTAAAGGTTAATTACAAATCTAATGAATGATAGAATTTGTATAAGTTTGGTGTAAAACCATGAGTTGGCGAATGTGATGATGATGGATTGGATTGATTTCAAATATATTTTATGCAATGTGAATAAATGCATATGGTTCGATATGTGATAGTGAAATGTGAAAAGCATGTAAAATTATTCGACATTCGGGCTTGAGCCTAGCAGGCCTTGTGCCGGGTGACAAAATCGGGCTTTATGCCTAGCGTGCCTTGTGCCGGTGACAAAATCGGGCTTTATGCCTAGCAGGCCTTGTGCCGGTGTTACTTTTCGTGCTTTTATGCCTAGCGTGCCTTGTGCTTAGGTGTTATTTATCGGGCTTTACGCTAGCGGTGCCTTGTGCCGGTGTTACTTTTCGTGCTTTTACGCCTAGCAGGCTTGATGCCGTGATGTAATTTATAAAAGAAAAATTGAATCTTTGTTCAAGACAACTTAAAGCTAATTTATTGAGTATACGGTTCTGTAAGCATGTAAGGTATGCTATGCTTAATATTACTTGGGTCAAATTAATATTATGAGAATTGTGTTATATGTGTTCAAGTTAATATTGATGGATGTAATATAATGGAATTCGAGCTTAGAATGTGCTATTATGGAACAATTGGTTTTCAAGTTTAAATGTTAAGAAAGGAGATTTTCATGCGATATGCTTATATGAACTACAAAGAAATGTAGGTTGAAGGAAATGATTCCTAATTTACTTGGGTTAATGAATTACTAGTATCCGGCTTTGTATAAATAATTTACTTAATTGCCTATGTGAAATGCCATAAGTTGATTGCTTTCATTTCGTAAATAATTAAATGTTTTATTATCATGAGTTAGGACTTACTAAGCTAGTAAGTTTAATTATGTGAAATGTTCTCCTTTGTTTTATAGATTTTGGTCACGTCGCTGGCTCAGTAAAGGATCTTCAAGAAGTCAACCACACTATCGCCTTCCTTTGGTATTTTGAATTTTGGTTACGAATTAGAAGGCATGTATAGGCTAGATGAAGTTTTAGAAACATATGATGTTTGACCTTGTATATAATAGCCATGCGAATATGGCTAAATTTTTAGTTAAGTACGTTGTTGTGTCTTGATGTGTACGTTGGTTCATGATGGCA
Source organism: Gossypium sturtianum (assembly GCA_025698515.1). Classification (NCBI taxonomy): domain Eukaryota; kingdom Viridiplantae; phylum Streptophyta; class Magnoliopsida; order Malvales; family Malvaceae; genus Gossypium; species Gossypium sturtianum. Next base: position 84,555,257 of record CM046950.1, on the reverse strand, counting down.
ATGTTTATGCATTCTTAATAAAATTTTAATCGTTTTTGTTAAGGAAATGTTTGTATACGAAATGAATCCTTGAATTAGGGATGTAGGTAGGTTCGGTTAGAAGCTAGTCTTTCATAAAATGCAACAAAACAGCTTGTAGTAGCAGCAGTGATGTGAGTTAGAAAAATCACCAAAAATAGGGTATATTGAATTAGAAGGTGAATGAGATATGAAATTAAACCTCATTGTGTCTATTTTTACATGAAAGAAACAGGGTATGCAAAAGATTTATATATTATGAGATAATTAAGTTCCAGTGAGACCTGCCCTGAACGAATTCGGGAGTCACTGTTCTGTTTTAGAAAAATTGTCAAAAATTGTACAAAAATATTTAAGAAGCATGGTCTATATTTGTAGAACCCTTAATGAGTCTATTTTTCATTGGTATAAACAAGAACATTATAGGAAATTTGTGTAATGATATAACTGTATTTTTGTAGAGACAGGTCAGAATTGTCAAGCAGTGTATAAGGGTAATTTTGATGAATAAACTGTACTAATTGGCCACATGGAAAATTCTGGAAAAATTATGGTGAAAAGTTATGTGAGTCTAGTTTCAAGGAAAATTTACGGATCTAAATTTCGAGTTTTGTAACTCGAGTTATGATCAATTTAGTCAGCATGATGCAGTTTGACAACTTTAAATTTTTATGTTCAACTTGTAGTCGAGTCTTGTAATGCCACATACTCGAATTCCTGCAAAGGTCTCGGGTATGGGGTGTTACATTTGATTGGTATCGTAGCTTACGGTTTAGTTGATTCTAGGACTACCGTATGCGCGTGTGAGTCTAGCTATACATGCCTTTTATATATATTGATAGTGTGGTGACTTCCGATGGCTGAACTTTGTTTTATATAGTAAATGGACACCGATCCCGAAAAGAACCGTAGTGATGATGTAGAGAGTGTAGCGCTGACCGCGCACACGGATCAGCGCCGGTAGACTCTCGACCTGTTTCGGGTAGCCACGAAGGAGAGGCTAAACAAGCCTTTTATCGGATGATGAATGAGTGGTTTGCCCAATTTATTCAAAATAACCCATTGTACACCAACCTCCACCCCGAATAATCCAACTCCGATTCCTTCAAAGACTTCGATGATAGATCCGGTGAGATCCAAAGAGGCCCAGCTTGATAAAATCCAAAATTTGGGGCCAAGAATTTAAAGCCAATGATGATGATGACGCAGAGAGAGCCGAAATGTGGCTCGATAACACTATTCGGTACTTGATGAGCTATCTTGTACTCCTGATGAATGCCTCAAGTGTGCTATATCTTTATCATGGACATCAGCATATCACCGTGGAACACACTAGTATCGAGTGGTTCCGAAAGAAAAAGTGACATGGGATTTCTTCCGAATGAATTTCGTAAGAAGTACATCACCAAAGATTTATTGATCAAAAACGAAAGGAGTTCCTTGAATTGAAACAGGCGAATGACCGTAATGAAATATGAAAGAAAATTTGTCGCTCAATGAGATATGCTAGAGAGTGTGTTTCTAATGAAGCAATTATGTGTAAAAGATTTGAAGACGGCCTAAATGAAGATATAAAGATGTTTGTTGGCATTCTTGAAATTCAAGAGTTTGTAACTTTAGTTGAGAGAGCTTGCAAAGCTCAAGAGCTCGGGAAAGAGAAAAGAAAGGCTGAGACAGAAGCTAGAGACATCCGAAAAAGGTCTTCGGGTAAAGTCTTTCATTCCACGACCAAGAAGCCCAGAGATGACTACAGGCGATAGAAAGCTACTACAGATCCACCTAGACGGGATCGACCCCCTATGAGCTCTCGAGCTACCTCGATAGCTTGTTGTTGGTAACGTTCCCGCAATAGAGTAGAATGCAAGCACTGTGGAAAATGGAACTCAGGGAGTTGTAGATTTCATGATCGGTCTTGCTATAAATGTGGATCGTCAGATCATTTTATTAGAGAATGTCCGATGTTAGTTGAGCAGAATACAATTCAAAACATTAAGTCGAGCAACACATCAGCGCGAGGCAGGCCACCCAGACATTCAAGCAATGTAGGTGGTAGTCGAGAGGAACGAAGAACATCGTAGTTCGATCTCGAGGCTAGAGCTCCAGCTAGAGCTTATGCCACACGAGCCGAGAGGATGCTTCCTCCCCGACGCGTCATTACCGTACTTTCACCCTTTATGACACTCACAGTAATTGCATTAATTGATCCTGGTTCGACTCACTCATATGTGTGTGAAACTTTAGAATTCGGAAAGACTCGCTAGTTGAGTCTACCGAGTTTGTGATTCGTGTGTCCAACCCTTTGGGTAGATGTGTGCTTGTTAATAAAGTGTGTAGAGATTGCCCATTGATGATTCGGGATTATTGCTTCCTCAAATGATTTAATGTTGTTGCCCTTTGACGAATTTGATATAATCTTGGGTATGGACTGTTAACTTCACATGAGGCGATGAGTGGATTGTAAAAGAAAGCTTATTGATTTGAAATGTCGAAACGGCGAGACCATCGAAATTAAATCTGTGACGTAAATGGGTTGCCTACATAAATATCTTCAATGTTAGCCCTAAGTATGTGAGAAAAGGGTGTGAAGCTTATTTGGCTTATGTAATCGACAATAAAATGTCCGAGAAACAAATTGAATCAAGATGCTCGAGGTATGTGAATACCCCGATGTGTTTCTGAAGAACTACACGGGTTTAGCCCCATCACGAGAGAGAGATTGAGTTCGGCATTGAGTTAGTGCCGTGTGTGACTCGATTTCGATAGCTCCGCATCGAATGGTGCCTCTTGAATTAAAAGAATTGAAAACGCAGCTTGCAAGAGTTGATGATAGGGGCTTCATACGACCGAAGTTTCTCTCCTTAGGGTACACCGGTTTTATTTGTGAAAAAGAAGGATGGGACTATGAGAATGTGTATCGATTACGGCAACTAAATAAGGTAACTATAAAGAATAAGTACCGCTACTTCTCGGATTGATGATTTATTTGATCGGTTGAAGGGGGCTTCATGTTTTCAAGATAGATTTGAGATCGGGCTATTATCGGGCTTGCAGTCGAGATTCGGATGTGTGCAAGATCGCATTCCGAACGAGGTACGGACATTATGAGTTTTTAGTTATGCCTTTTGGACTCACTAATGCACTGCTATTTTTATGGATCTAATGAACCGAGTCTTCCGGCGCTTTTGGATCGGTTTGTAGTTGTGTTTATTGATGATATATTGATCTACTCCAAAAATGAAGCGGAACATGCCGAGCATTTGAGAGTAGTACTACAAACTTTGAGAGATCAACGGTTGTATGCAAAATTCGATAAGTGTGAGTTCGGATGAATGAAGTCACTTCTTGGGTCATGTTGTTTCGGTGTCGTGTTCTGGTAGATCCAAACAAGATAGCAAATATATACTCGATTGGAAACCACCAAAGAATGTTTCGAGATCCGGTTTTCCTAGGCCTTGCGGGTATTACAGACGATTTGTAAAAGGTTTTTCTGTAATAGCTACACCTTTGACGAGACTACTACGAGAAAGATGTCAAATTTGAGTGGTCGGAAAAGTGTTAGAAAAGTTTTGAATAGCTTGAAAAGCCCTTTTGACCGAGGCTCCAGATGTTAACTCACTGAATCGGGTAAAGAATTTATTATTTTTAGTGATGCTTCCTTGAATGGGTTGGGTTGCGCGCTTAATGCAAGAAGGCGGGTGATAGCCTACGCTTGAGACAATTGAAGCCGCATGAGAAAAATTATCCAACTCATGATCTAGAGTTAGCGTACCATTGTGTTCGCATTGAAAATTTGGCGCCACTATTTATTCGGCGAAAAATGTCATATTTATTCGGATCACAAAAGTTTAAAATATTTGATGACTCGTAAAGATCTAAACTTGAGACAACGCAGATGGTTAGAATTGCTAAAAGACTATGAATTAGTGATTGACTACCATCCGGGAAAAGCTAACGTTGTTGCGAGATGCGTTAAGTCGAAAATCATTGTTTGCTCTTCGCAAATGAACGCGCAGATAGCTATGTCCGTGATGGTTCGATCATAGCCGAGTTACAAGCAAGACCGATGTTTATTCAGCAAATTTGTGATGCACGTAAAGTTGACAAAGATTTGATTACTAGTCGAATTCGGTGTGAAAAGGTGCGTAATCGATTTTCAGATTGATGCAAATGATCGCTGAAATTTAAAAGCCGAATGTGTGTTCAAAGAACTCGATTTGATACTGATGATTCTGAGTGAGGCCCATAGTGGTCGATCATCGATACATCCGGTAGCACAAAAATGTATAACGATTTGAAACAATTCTATTGGTGGCCCGGCATGAAACGGGATATATCTGAATTTGCTTGAAATGTTTAGTTTGTCGCCAGTAAAAGCCGAGCATCAAGTGCCATCCGGACTACTTCACCAATCATGATACCCGAATGGAAATGGGATAGAATTACAATGGATTTTGTATCCGGTCTCCTATGACACCGAGTAAGAAAGATGCCGCTTTGGGTTATAGTTGATAGACTCGACCAAATCACTCATTTTGTACCAGATTCGTGCAGACTATTCACTCGATAAACTTGCCGAATTGTATGTATCACAGATTGTGAGATTGCATGGTGTACCGAGTTCCATTATTTCGACATGAGACCCAAGATTCACATCGCGGTTTTGGAAGAAGTTGCAAGATGCTTTAGGCACTAAACTTCATTTTAGTACAACCTTTCATCCGCATGATGACACCAGTCGATCCGAGTGAACTATTCGGATACTTGAGGACATGTTGAGATGTTGCGTTCTCGAGTTTGAAGGTACGTGGGAATGATACCTACCTTTGATTGAATTTGCTTACAATAATAGCTTTCAATCTAGTATCAAAATGGCACCTTATGAAGCCTTATACGGGCGAAAATGTCGAACACCATTATATTTGGGTGAGCTCACGAGAATAAGATACACGGGGTTGATTTGATTAAAGAAATCCGAACAAAAGTGGTCATGATCGTAAATACTTTGAAAGTCGCCTCGCACCGACAAAAGTCTTATGCTGACTTAAAGCGTAAAGATATTGAATTTCAAATCGAGATCGAGTATTCTTGAAAGTTTCTCCGTGGAAAAAGGTATTCCGATTTGGTCGGAAGGCAAACTTAGTCCGAGATTCATCGGACCTTATGAAATCACCGAACGTATTGGGCCTGTTGCTTATAGGTTGAAGTTGCCCTCTCGAGTTAGAAAAGATACATGATGTATTTCATGTTTCGATGCTTAAATAAGTACAGATCGAGATCCGCCTCATGTTATCACAATCGACAGAGATTGAAATCCAATCTGATTTGACATATGATGAAGAACCGATCCGTGATCCTAGCTCGGGAAATAAAAGAGTTGAGAAATAAAAGAATTCCATTAATAAAGGTTTTATGGAATCGTCACAGAGTTGAAGAGGCTACGTGGGAGCTCGAGGAGTCAATGAGGCAACAATATCCGACCTTGTTTAACGGTAAAATTTTCGAGGACGAAAATTCTCAAGGGGGAGAGTTGTAATGCATCAATATTGACCCTAATCGAACGGTGGTTTCGGGACCACGAATCCGAGCCCGAGTAATATTTTAATATTATATTTCGTGTTTATTATATGTGATTTAGTGAGTGTGAAAGTTTCAGTAGAAAAATTTAGTCATTTAAGTGCTTAATTTGATAAAAAGGATTTAATCGAGAAAAGAGCAAAAGTTGCATACTAAAGTGAAAGGTACTAAATTGATTGTGGCTTTTTAAGTGGGTGTACCAAAGGGCAATTAGCCCATTAACCATATTAAGGGACGGCAATGGGCCTTTATAAGTCCAAATTATATGTTAATTTAGTTTATTATATAGTTATATTAATGTGTTAAAATAATGTTAATAATATGTGTTTGTTTTATCATTAAATAATAAAAACAAGTGGGGAGAAAGAGAACATACCTTGTTCTCTTCTTCTTCTTGGCCGAATGTAGAAAGTAGAAACTCCATTGTTGAAGCTTGATTTTCGGTAAGATAAGGAGCTTGATTGAGGTATGGTCGGTTTTGGTTTTTGATAATTTTACGTTTTTGAGATCGTTGCTTCAGTATATTATCCACCCATGTCTAAATTTTTGAAAATACCATTTATATAAGATTCGCCCATTAACATGTTTAGATAGTTTTGATGTTTAATGGTTCTAGATTAAAGATATGTTAAGGATTTACAAGTTTTGTATTGGAGTTTTTGGTTATTTTGAGTATATAGGGCTAAATTGAAAAGAATAAATTTGTGAAAAATTAAAATGTTAAATAGATGAAATGCATGGACACCCATGGTTATGGGGAAGATTCGGCCTAGCCATGGTGTTAGAAAATTTTGCATATTTTGAGTTTTGTGTAAATTGGACCAATTTGTAAAATGGGGAAACATTAGGGGCAAAATAGTAAATTGCCCATTTGTGTGTTTTGGGACTAAATTGAGATGAAATGCGATTAAATGAGCTAAATTCTAATGTGTTTTAGATCAAGAGCAAAGAAAAACAGAATTAGACAGGGGAAGACGAAGGTTCTCGAATAAGCCGATTCGCACGGACTATCGACAAACCGAGGTAAGTCCTTTAGCTAAAATATGTCAATAAATTAATTATGAACTTAGTGAATGATGAATTGTGGAAATTTAGAGTATAAATTCATGATATAGCCGAATGTGAATGTATAGTATTGAAGTGAATTTATTTTGGTTAATGCAAGGTGTATAAGTAAATTCTTGAGCTACCTTATGTTTAAAGGTTAATTACAAATCTAATGAATGATAGAATTTGTATAAGTTTGGTGTAAAACCATGAGTTGGCGAATGTGATGATGATGGATTGGATTGATTTCAAATATATTTTATGCAATGTGAATAAATGCATATGGTTCGATATGTGATAGTGAAATGTGAAAAGCATGTAAAATTATTCGACATTCGGGCTTGAGCCTAGCGGGCCTTGTGCCGGTGACAAAATCGGGCTTTATGCCTAGCGAGCCTTGTCTGCCGGTGACAAAATCGGGCTTTATGCCTAGCGGGCCTTGTGCTGCGGTGTTACTTTTCGGGCTTTTATGCCTAGCGTGCCTTGTGCTTAGTGTTATTTATCGGGCTTTACACCTAGCGGGCCTTGTGCCGGGTGTTACTTTTCAGCTTTTACGCCTAGCGTGCTTGATGCCTGGTGATGTAATTTATAAAAGAGAAATTGAATCTTTGTTCAAGACAACTTAAAGCTAATTTATTGAGTATACGGTTCAGGTAAGCATGTAAGGTATGATATGCTTAATATTACTTGGGTCAAATTAATATTATGAGAATTGTGTTATATGTGTTCGAAGTTAATATTGATGGATGTAATATAATGGAATTCGAGCTTAGAATGTGCTATTATGGAGCAATTGGTTTTCAAGTTTAAATGTTAAGAAAGGAGATTTTCATGCGATATGCTTATATGAACTACAAAGAAATGTAGGTTGAAGGAAATGATTCCTAATTTACTTGGGTTAATGAATTACTAGTATCTGGCTTTGTATAAATAATTTACTTAATTGCCTATGTGAAATGCCATAAGTTGATTGCTTTCATTTCGTAAATAATTAAATGTTTTATTATCATGAGTTAGGACTTACTAAGCTAGTAAGCTTAATTATGTGAAATGTTCTCCTTTGTTTTATAGATTTTGGTCACGTCGCGGGCTCGTAAAGGATCTTCAAGAAGTCAACCACACTATCGCCTTCCTTTGGTATTTTGAATTTTGGTTCACGAATTAGAAGGCATGTATAGGCTAGATGAAGTTTTAGAAACATATGATGTTTGACCTTGTATATAATAGCCATGCGAATATGGCTAAATTTTTAGTTAAGTACGTTGTTGTGTCTTGATGTGTACGTTGGTTCATGATGGAAATGTTTATGCATTCTTAATCAAAGTTTAATCATTTTTGTTAAGGAAATGTTTGTATACGAAATGAATCCTTGAATTAGGGATGTAGGTAGGTTCGGTTAGAAGCTAGTCTTTCATAAAATGCAACAAAACAGCTTGTAGTAGCAGCAGTGATGTGAGTTAGAAAAATCACCAAAAATAGGGTATATTGAATTAGAAGGTGAATGAGATATGAAATTAAACCTCATTGTGTCTATTTTTACATAAAAGAAACAGGGTAGGCAAAAGATTTATATATTATGAGATAATTAAGTTCCAGTGAGACCTGCCCTGAACGAATTCGGGAGTCACTGTTCTGTTTTAGAAAAATTTTCAAAAATTGTACAAAAATAATTTAGAATCATGGTCTATATTTGTAGAACCCTTAATGAGTCTATTTTTCATTGGTATAAACAAGAACATTATAAGAAATTTGTGTAATGAGATAACTGTATTTTTGTAGAGACAGGTCAGAATTGTCAAGCAGTGTATAAGGGTAATTTTGATGAATAAACTGTACTAATTGGCACATGAAAAATTCTGGAAAAATTATGGTGAAAAGTTATGTGAGTCTAGTTTCAAGAAAAATTTACGGATCTAAATTTCGAGTTTTGTAACTCGAGTTATGATCAATTTAGTCAGCATGATGCAGTTTGACAGCTTTAAATTTTTATGTTCCGAACTTGTAGTCGAGTCTTGTAATGCCACATACTCGACCCCGGCAAAGGTCTCGGGTATGGGGTGTTACAATAGGCATATTATTTGACCATATTCCATACATGATTAAACCATGGCCAAATTTCACATCCCTTAATATCATAATCAATTCATTATATCAAGAACATAGGAATTAAACTTAATCAAAAGAAATAGCCATTTTCGCAAGGCTATTCATATATATACAAGGCCGAAAGTCATTAATCTAAACCTTAGTCTAACCTATACATGCCTTCGGTTCAAAACTAAGATTAAATACCACAAGGGAGATAGTGTGGTTGACTTTTCCGACGATCCTCGGATGCCCGTAGCTTGATGGAAAATCTATAAAATGTAACAAAGAGCACACACGAAATAAGCTCACTAGCTTAGTAAGTCTTAAGCATTTACGAAACAACAGTCAAATATTCCAACATTTAGCACACATACATATATAAATATATCTGTAAATTCAAGTAATTTAACAAATAATAATTTCAATATGGTCGAACAAAATAGTCTATGTAACTTATCATCTATTATTCCCTCATTGAAGGTATACAACCCTTCCAAAGCACTTTAAGCCTTAAGTATTCGCATATCACCTTATTAACAAGTATAACATATATCGCAAGTATATATATGATTAATCATATATATATACAGATATGCATTTTCAATAACTTTCACTTTTGACATTTTTACCTTTGACCGAATCTCAAAGATATCACCAAGCTTATATTCAATATACATATCACACTTATTAATGAATAATTCAAATACACATATCATAAAGACTCATTATCAAAAACTTTAACCATTCTACCACTTATGAAATTTGAAAGGAAAGATAGTCACATACCTTGTTCCTTGCATTCATAAACCTTTATATTTACCCGAGCATTTTGTTTATTTAAGTATTTACATCCCACCTTGTAAAGGATTTATAACACATCACCAAAGATTAAGCCTCAAGTAGGAAATAAGCTGATATACATCACCGGCACAAGGCCCGCTAGGCTCATAGCCCGAATTACATCACCGGCACAAGGCCTGCTAGGCATTTAGCCCGATAAATAACACCGGCACGAAGCACGCTGCTGAGGCTTAAAGCCCGATATAGATATGATCATTAATTCAACACTCATTTCATAACATCAACAATGCAAACAACTCATATAGATCATATTACCTTCACATACCAACCAAAACATATTTATACACTTTTCGTTTTACAAAGTAAATTCAATTCAATACCATACTTCCACATTCGGCTATTATCTATAATTATACTTTAAATATTCAAGTTTCATTATTCATTATAGTCGTAAATAAATCTTTAACGTATATTTGCTTAAGGACTTACCCCGGTTGTCGATAGACCGTGTAAATCGGCTATTCGAGAACCTTCATCTTTCCCCGATCCAATTCCGCTTTTCTTTGCTCTTGATCTAAAACACATTAAATTCAGCTCATTCAAGTACATTTCAATTCAATTTTGTCCCAAATCACATAATTAGACAAATTACCATATTACCCCTAATATTTCACTACCTTGCAATTTAGTCCTATTTTGCATAACACACAAAATACATCAAATTAGCTAATACTATACAAGGTCCGAATGTTCCTAGGGACTTTACAAGCCCTCACATTTCATTTATTTTGCAATTAAGTCCTCTAAAATTTCATTTTTTACAAATTAGCCCTAAATACAAAATTTTCACCAAAATTCCTAATACAAAATTTGTAAATCTTTAACATATCATTTATCTCAAATCATAAATCACCAAAAATCACAAGAACCTAGCAATGGCCGAATCTCATACATGCTCATTTTCAAAAATTCTAACATGGGTCAACTACTGATTCAAACAACGATCTCAAAACGTAAAATTTATCGAAAACTAACTAAAAACTCACCTTGAATTTTAGCTTCAAAGTGCTGGAATTTCAAAGAACCAAAAGCTTATTTCTTCCTCCACATTCGGCCATGGATGAGTGAAAAGATGATGGCTTTCTTTTAGGTTATTTTAACATATAATAAATAAATACCAATTTACTAAACTAACCTTATAATTAAAAATAACTAAACATTTTAACTTAAGGACAAACTTGTCCATGGCGGCCACTAACATCTAAAATGGGTTATTTACCCATTATATACTTCATATTATAAAGCCATGATCAATTAAGCACATTTCACTTTAGTATACCACTTTTTCACTTTACGCGATTAGGTCCTTTTTAACAAATTAAGCACTCAAACGATAAAAATTTTCTCTGAAACTTTCACACACATTAATTCACATATAAAAGACTCAAAATATAATATTAAAATATTTCTCGGACTCGATTCGTGGTCCCGAAACCACCGTTCGATTAAGGTCAAATTCGATGCATTACAGAATGTGCACCAGAGCAACACGAAGATGTACAATGATTTGAGGAAATGGTATTGGTGGCTGGTATGAAGAAAGACATTTCCGAGTTTGTATCGGGATGTCCGATTTGTCGCGACAAGTGAAAGTTTGAACATCAAGTACCTTCAGGTTTGCTCTGACCCATTATGGTTCCCGAGTGGAAATGGGACCAGTATTACCATGGACTTCGTGGATGAGCTTACCATTGACTCCAAAGAAGAAAGACGCGGTGTGGGTTGTGGTTGATAGACTCACAAAGTCAGCCCATTTCATACCAGTGCGAGTCGATTATTCGCTTTCTAACACCCCTATCCCATATCCGTCACCGGATTAGGGTTAAAGGAGTTACCGAACATATCGAAAACTTATTCAGACAATTCGTAATATAAATAATCAATCACCATTATCATGTCCAATCTATAGGTCAACGAGACCTTAAACATGCTTTAGAGTAGGGCCGGGACAATGCCGAACTCTTACAGAAATTCTCAAAAATTTAAAACTTTTCTAAGTTATACAGGACACACGCCCGTGTGGGAAGGCCGTGTATCTCCCACGGCTGCTAGACACACCCATGTGTCTTACCCGTGGTCGAGCCTGATTTGTCTCCACGGCCACCAAGCATGCCCGTGTACCTTGGCCGTGGTCGATACTGACTAAACCACACGGCTACCGTGCACGTCCGGTGTGCCAAGGCACACATACACTTAGTTAGCTCTTGACTTACTCCCACGGTCATCGGGCACGCCCGTGTGCCTTGACCGTGTAGGCAAAACATGCCATATACAAGGCCAAAATGCCACCCACATAGGGTCAAACCTACAAGCAAATTACCAATGCAACTCATACATATTTGACAACCAAAACATATCAAAATAACCATTCAATCTCTATATGCAAATCCATTTCCAAACATACCAATTCACACAACAAAAACTCAAGTTTACATAAGCATAATTCATCCCTATTTACCTTTCATGAACTCATTCTTTTGTTCAAACCTATATGCTCAAATTTCATCCATATACTTACCATCAACTTAACCATTTCATATGCTATCAAACCATACTAAAACATTCATCATATAACATATTCATTAATGCATATTATCAACACATAACTAGCCAAATCACATGGCTAAGTTCATCTCTCAACTTATACAAATAACTAGCCTATACATGCTATATCTAGCTATATACATTTCAAAAATGTACCAAAACAAGTTGAGTAGTGTGATGACAATCCTCGACGGTCCCCGAGCCTTTAGTAGCTTCGACAATCTATAAAATAGAGCAAACACACACAGATCTGCAACGCACGAGGTTAACTATCCAACGCACGACTTGGAGTTAGCGGCAGTAGTTTTCGCTTTGAAAATATGGCGGCATTACTTGTATGGGGAAAAGTCAATAGTCTACACGATCATAAAAGTTTGAGGTATCTTTTGACTCGGAAGGATTTGAATTTGAGGCAGCGTCGGTGGATTGAATGTTAAAAGACTACGATCGCTCGATTAAGTACCATCCGGTAAGGCGAACGTGGTGGCTGATGCCTTGAGCCGAAAGTTGTGACAGACTTAAGAGCGATGTTTGCTCATCTCGATCTATCGACGACGGAAGTCTTTTGGCGAATCGCAAGTTAAACCGACTTGGATCGAGGAGATTAAGGAAAAGCGGTTGGTGGATGACGGTTTGAATGCAAGGAGGTTGCAAGTTCAAGACGGTGGTTTGGAAGGGTGCAGCTTTGTCTGGCGAGGAGTGTTATGTTTTCAAGGGCGAGCTTGTATGCCGAAAGATGTGGAGTTGAGGCAAAGAATTCCTCAAGATGCACATAGCAGCCCATACGCTATGCATCCGGGAGGTAGCAAGATGTATGGAGATTTGCGGGAACAATTTTGGTGGCACAGGTTGAAGCGTGAGGTAATCGAATTCGTGGGTAAGTGTCGACGTGTCGCAAGTTAAAGCCGAACATCGATTTGCCATCGGGTTACTCCAACCGGTGAAGATTCCTCGATTGGAAATGGGAGAGGATCACTATGGATTTTGTCGGTGGATTACCCTCACGCCTAGTAAGAAGAACTCGGTTTGGGTAATTGTGGATCGACTAACTAAGTCGCCGCATTTCATACCAAATGAGGGTAGATTATTAAGCTTGAAGCTAGCAAAGCTATATGTAGCCGAGATAGTAAGATTGCATGGTGTGCGGTGTCGATTATCTCGGATAGGGATCCGAGGTTTGCATCAAGGTTTTGGAGAGTTTTGCATCGGGCCTTGGGAGCGAGATTGGACTTCAAAGACGACTTTTCACCCACAAACCGACGGACAATCGGAAAGAGTGATCTGATTTTAGAAGATATCTTTGAGAGGTTGCGTTTTGGATTTCAGTGGTAGTTGGGAAGAGTATCTACCATTGCGGAATTAAACATAACAATAGTTATCAAGCGAGTATCCAAATGGCACCATATGAAGCACTCTATGGACGAAAATGCCGTACTCCTACGTGTTGGGCGGAGTTAGGTGAACATCGGGTTTTGGGTCCGAATTGGTGGTCAAACGGAGGACAAAGTTAAGGTAATTCGGGCTCGTCTCAAGGAAGCATCGAGATAGGCAAAAGTCATATGCCGATCTCAAGCGCAAGGAAATGGAATACGAGGTAGGAGATAAAGTCTTTACGAAGGTGTCGCCTTGGAAAAAGGTGTTGTGTTTTGGGCGAAAAGGAAGTTAAGCCCAAGGTTCATCGGCCCGTATAATCGTGTTGTTAGCGAGTAGGACCGGTGGCTTACCGGCTCGAGTTGCCGGTAGAGTTAAGGCAAATTCACGACGTCTTCCATGTGTCAATGCTTAGGCGATATCGGTCCGATCCATCGCACATTGTGCCTGTGGCAGAGATTGAGGTTAACTCAGATCTATCTTTCGAGGAGGAGCCAGTTCAGATCTTAGAACGTGATGTCAAGGTTTTGCGTAAGAAAGCAGTACCCTTAGTGAAAGTGCTATGGCAAAACCATGGTACGGAGGAAGCGACGTGGGAACCCGAGGATGTGATGAGGCAACAAAATCCCCATCTTTTCTGATCAGGTAATTTCGAGGACGAAATTATTTTAAGGGGGTAGAACTGTAACATCCTGAAATTGGGGCTATTTGTGTTTGAATTATTTTTTTCTTGAGTTTAAATCTCTGTGATATTATTTGTGGTGTTATAAGACTTAATTAGGGGTCTTGAGTAAGCTCGGTTTAGTAGGATAATTCTTAGTATGGTTTATTTAATGAAGTGGATTATGTGAGGTTAGCACTTAAGTTAATTTAAGTGTTAATTAAAGCACATAAGGAATTAATGGCAAAGTGGTTATGGTGTTTGAACTTATAGCTTGAGGTTAGAGGTTCGAGTAGTATGTTTATCATTTTTAAAAGTTTATTTTGTATGTTAGCATTAATGGCCGGTCAACCTATGATTATGATAGGTTGGACTTTCATTTTGGTAAGTTGAATTTATTTTAAAGGAAAGCATGGAATAAGGGATAAGATTCCTAAGGTTATGGAAGGATATCTTGAAGTTATGGTAAATTGAGGGGACAAAAGGCTTGGTTTGTGGAAAATGTTTTGGAAACTAACTCATGGCCAATTGACCATGAACTTGGGCGGCAATGTGGCTAAGGGGGAGGATTTGGCCGAATATGCTAGTAATTGGTAAGGTTTAGGAGTGTTTTGGTCATTCCTAGCATTTGGTGAAAAAGGTTGCAATTCTCTCTCAATCTCTTTTCTTTTCTTTTGGCCGAATTTTACCTTGTGATAAGCCTAAACTCTTTTGACCATTTGGTCATTTCTTTTGCTCATCTTCTATTTTCTCCATTTCATTCTCTCAAAACCGAAACATTCATCAACATCTTGTTCTCCTATTTGTTTTGCTTAAACACCAAAAATCTTCTATACTCTCTTCTTTACCGAAACTCTATTCCCTTTTCCTATTATTTTCTTTTTGTTCTTTAGCCGAATATACCTCTTTGTTGTGCCGAAAATTTTCTTCTCCTATCTTGAATCACTTTGGCCGAATATTAAAGGTAGCATAGTTTTCCTCGGGACTTTTCTATCAATTGATTTTGGTAAGGTGGTAAGGGTTTATTTCAAAGGATTATTCTTTTAAGTTTTCGTTTAAGCCAAGGCTAATAACCTAATGATGATGGTTGGTTGTAGGGAAGTGAGACCGGTTCACATTTAGGAGTGTGTTGGCTAGTGTTCGAGGCTTTTGGGTAGGTTTCGGGTTCACAAGGAACCCTTCTCAATTATTTTGGTTTGGTGAATAGGCCATGGCACTAATCTAGTTTTTGGCCGAATATAGGGGCAAGGAAAACTTGTGTGGCCGATTTGTCTATTCGGGATTTAGGACTCTCGTTAGTATCGGTGTGTGCATACACATCTTATAATCTTTTAAATATGCTAAGTGTTATATTATGCCTAATCGGTTTGTGTAGACATGGATGTTATACCATCATGGTATTAACAAGGACACTGTAAGTCTTTATTACTTGAGATTATTATTTGATGCTTTTGGGAAGCATGTCACATTTGGTATGTGCAATATTTGGTTTATGGTAATGATAAATCTATGAGCGTTGTTAAATAAACCTATTATCATGATTTCATAAAAGTATATAATTGTTGATATGGGTTGATGAGTGGAGGGGCGGTGATATTTGTGTCGACGGACACCGTGTTTTGGTAACACATTGTGACTACGGTCACGGAGGTTTGGTACCTCGGAGGTTTGGCACCTCATAGCGACTTGTCCCCGTGGTTGATACCACCGTGGGTTGGCCCCACTTTGAGATATGGGATCGTGCGCGGTGATTTGGTATCACACGATGGGTTGGCCCCATCATTTGATTGTGACTTGGTCACCAAAGGTTTTGGTACCACAATATTGATGGATTTCGTGACTATACGTCACCGTGGTTTAGCACCACCAGGTGGTTTGGTACCACACGGGGTAGAGAAAGGCGTGCGGATGGCTAGGTTGGGTGCATATTAAACTTGTGCATATTAAATTAATTATGATTTGTGTATGATGTTACATTAAACCGGGAAAAGGGTTACACATTGGGTCTTGATGACTCACCTTTTTCCTTTAACATTTTCAGGTGACTCGTAGTTGCGGATAAGAGTCGGATGAACTCGAGGCGCCCATGCAATGAAAATATGGACTAGGTGGATTTGGAACTATTTTTATTTTAATATGGGTTTGATTTATTTTGTTTAAGATGTAATAAGGCCTCCTAAAATTTGCACTTGGATTATTTTATGTTTTGATAAATTGCTTAACTATTTTATGATATTAAAATGGGTACACATGTTTTTCTCAAATTAATTCGTAAAAATGTTTTATTGTGCCATCGGGTACACTTGAAACTGTAACAACCTAACTTAGTATATTTTTAAATGACATTAAGTAATGCTTTCTTCATAACACCTCAACTGTTTTAAATCAAAACAATATATCTTTTATCAAAATTTAAAACGACTTAAAAAGGGATTTTCAAAAGTTTTTCCTCCGTAGCATACCAAATTCGGTTACGTAATGTTTGGGCGGGTTTGGGGTGTTACATTGGACGATCCGGCGCACTTTCAAATTGCCTCTAATAATAGCTACCTTACATTACTGTTTCTTTAATCAAATCAACCCCGTGTATCTTATTCTCGTGAGCTCGACCCGATTATAACGGTGTTCGACATTTTCGCCGTGCATAAGGCTTCATAAGGCGCCATTTTAATACTAGATTGAAAGCTATTATTGTAAGCAAATTCAATCAAAGGTAGGTATCGTTCCCACGTACCTTCAAATTCGAAACATAACATCTCAACATGTCCTCAAGTATCTGAATAGTTCGCTCGGGTGACCGTCTGCATGCATGGGATGAAAGGTCAGTACTAAAATGAAGTTTAGTGCCTAAAGCATCTTGCAACTTCTTCCAAAACCGCGATGTGAATCTCGGGTCTCTGTCAAAACAATGGAACTCGGTACACCATGCAATCTCACAACTGCGTGATACGTACAATTCGGCAAGTTTATTGAGTGAAAAGTGCATGCGAACCGACACAAAATGAGCTGTTTTAGTCGGTCTATCAACTATAACCTGACGGCATCTTTCCTACTCGGTGTCATAGGGAGACCGGATACAAAATCCATTGTAATTCTATCCCATTTCCATTTAGGTATCATGATTGGCTGAAGTAGTTCGGATGGCGCTTGATGCTCGACTTTTTACTTGGCGGCAGATTAAGCACTTGGAAACAAATTCGATATATCCACGCTTCATGCCGTGCCACCAATAGAACTGCTTTCAAATCGTTATAAATTTTCGTGCTACCGGATGTATCGATAGTCGACCACTATGGGCCTCACTCGAGAATCATCTCAGATCAAATCCGAATTCTTCTAATACACATTCGGCTTTTAAAATTCAAACAATCATTTGCATCAATCTGAAAATCTGATTCTGCACCTTTTTCACACTGAATTCGACTAGCAATCAAATCTTTGTCAACTTTCTGTGCATCACAAATTTGCTGAATAAACATCGGTCTTGCTTGTAACTCGGCTATGATCGAACCATCACTAGACATAGCTATCTGGGCGTTCATTGCACGAAGAGAAAACAATGATTTTCGACTTAACGCATCTACAACAACGTTAGCTTTTCCCGGATGGTAGTCAATCACCAATTCATAGTCTTTCAACAATTCTAACCATCTGCGTTGTCTCAAATTTAGATCTTTCTGAGTCATCAAATACCTTAGACTTTTATGATCTGAATAAATGTGAAATTTCTCGCTGAATAAGTAGTGACGCCAAATTTTCAATGCGAAAACAATGGCTGCTAATTCCAGATCGTGAGTCGGATAATTTCTCTCATGCGGCTTCAATTGTCTCGAAGCATAGGCTATAACCTTGCCTTCCTGCATCAAAACGCAACCCAACCCATTCAAAGAAGCATCACTAAAAATAATAAATTCTTTACCCGATTCAGGCTGAGCTAACACTAGAGCTTCTGGTCGTAAGGGCTTTCAACCGCTTCGAAACTTTTCTCGACACTTTTTTTCGACCACTCAAACTTGACATCTTTCTGTAGTAGCTTTGTCAAAGGTGTAGCTATTACTGAGAAAAACCTTTTACAAATCGTCTGTGTAATATCCCATGGGCCTAGGAAGCTTCGGATCTCTGAACATTCTTTGGTGATTTCCAATCGAGTATAGCTGCTATTTTGTTTAGATCCACCCGAATACCGATCTTTGAAACAACATGACCCAAGAAGTGACTTCATTCATCCGAACTCACACTTACTAAACTTTGCATACAGATTGTTGGTCTCGCAAAGTTTGTAGCACTAATCTCAAATGCTCGGCATGCTCGGTTTCATCTTTGGAATAGATTAGTAAATCATCAATAAACACAACTATAAACCGATCCAAAAACGGTCTGAAGACCCGATTCATTAGATCCATAAAAATAGCAGGTGCATTAGTGAGTCCAAAAGGCATAACCAGAAACTCAAAATGTCCGTACCTCGTCCGGAACGCAGTCTTTGGCACATCTGTATCTCTCGACTCATGGCCCGATAATAGCCCGATCTCAAATCTATCTTTGAAAATACTGAAGCCCCTTTCAACTGATCAAACAAGTCATCAATTCGAGGTAACGGGTACTTATTCTTTATAGTTACCTTATTCAGTTGCCGATAATCAATACACACTCGCATCGTTCCATCTTTCTTTTTCACAAACAAAACTGGTGCACCCCAAGGAGAGAAGCTCGGTCGTGCAAAGCCCCCATCTGTCAACTCTTGTAACTGCACTTTCAACTCTTTTAACTCAGTAGGTGCCATCCGATACGGAGCTATCGAAATCGGAGTCGTTCCCGGTACTAATTCAATGTCAAACTCAATCTCTCGTACTGGTGGTAAACCCGGTAGTTCTTCAGGAAACACATCTGGGTATTCACATACAACCGATCTGATTCAATCTGTTTCTCGGACAATTTATTATCCAAAGACATAAGCCAAATAAGCTTCGCACCCTTTTCTCACATACTTAGGGCTAACATCGAAGATATTATCGAGGAAACCCACTTAAATCACTCGGATTCAATTCGATGATCTCCCCGATTCGACATCTCAAATCAATAAGTTTCCTTTTGCAATTCACCATCGCATCATGTGAAGTTAACCACCCATTCCCAAAATTATATCGAACTCATCGAAGGGCAACAACATTAAATCACCGGGAAGCAAGAATCCCGAATCATCAACGGGCAACCTCTACACACTTTATTAACAAGCACATATCTACCCAAAGGGTTGGACACACGAATCACAAACTCGGTGAGACTCAATCGCGAGTCTTACCGAATACTAGAGTTTCACACACATAAGAATGAGTCGAACCGGGATCAATCAATGCAATCACAGTAGTATCATAAAGGGTGAAAGTACCGTAATGACATCGGGAGGAAGTATCCTCTTGGGCTCGCGTAGCATAAGCTCTAGCCGGAGCTCTAGCCTCGGATCGAATCTGCGCGTTCTTCGTTCCTCTCGACTACCACCTACATTGCACGAATATGCGGGTGGTCTACCTGCGCACCGACGTGTTGCTCGACTTAATGTTACGAATCGTATTACGCTCAACTAACATCGGACATTCCCTAATAAAATGGTCTGACGATCCACATTTAAAACAAGACCGATCATGGAATCTATAGCTCCCGGAATGCCATTTCCCACAGTGCTTGCATTCAACTCGATTCTGTGGAGCATTTCCAACACTGTCCATCGAGGTAGCTCGGGAGCCCACTGGAGGTCGATCACGTCTAGGTAAATCTGAAGTAGCTTTATGTCGGCTGAAGTCATCTCTCGAACTTCTTGGATGTGGGATAGAAGGTCTTACCCAAGATCTCTTACGAATGTCTCTAGCTTCATCTCGACCTTTCTTTTCTCTTTCCCGAGCTCTTGACTTTGCAAGCTCGCTCAACTAGTGTCACAAACTCTTGAATTTCAAGAATGCCAACAAGCAACTTTATATCTTCATTCAGACCGTCTTCAAACCTTTTGCACATAATAGCTTCAGTAGAAACACACTCTCTAGCATATCTCTTGAGCCCGACACAAATTTCCGCTCATATTCTCATCACGGTCATTCACCCTGTTTGATTCAAAGAAATTCTTTTCGCTTTTGATCAATGAATCTTTGATGATATATTTCTTGCGAATTCATTCGGAAGAAATCCCATGTCACTTTTTCTTTGGAACCATCGATACTAGTGTATTCCACGGTGATATGCGAAGTCCCGAAGTAAAGATATAGTACACTTGAGGCATTCATCCGGAGTACAAGATAGCACATCTAATACCCGAATAGTGTTATCAAGCCACATTTCGGCTCGCTCTGCATCATCATCATCATTGGCCCCAATTCTTGACCCTAAATTTCTGAATTTTATCAATCGAGGCCTACTAGATCTCATCGATCTATCATCGAAGTCTTTGAAGGAATCGGAGTTGGATTATTCGGGGTGGAGGTTGGGAGTACAGTGGGTTAGTCTCAAGAAACCGGGTAAACCACTCGTTCATCATCTGATAGAAGGCTTGTTTAGCCTCCCCCTCGTGGTTACCCGAAACTGGTCGAGAGTCTACCGCCACTGATCCTCGTGCACGGTCAGGCGCTACACTCTCTACATCATCTGCTACGGCTCTTTCAGGATCAGTGTCCATTTACTATATAAAACACAGTTCAGAATGTCAGAAGTCACCACACTATCAATATATATATATAACAAAGGCATGTATAGTTAGACTCTCATGCGCTACGGTAGTCCTAGAATCGAGTAAACCGTAAGCTCTGATACCAATCAAATGTAACACCCCTAACCCGTATCCGTCGCCGGATTAGGGTTACGAGGTCTTACCATAACAATTACCAAGTCCATACACTCCATCCAACTAACACTTGATAAATTCATATCATTTCATGCTATCACAAATGAATATATATATTCTATCAGGTCTTAATATAACAACTTGCATTATAAAATCACATGGTCATTTAAAAAAAACAACGACTACATAAGTATATAATATTTAGACATTTATTCACCTATAACATGAACACAGAAAAAAAAAACTAATAGTCACCTACATATTGTAACACCCTCAAACCCGGCCCATTCACTACGACCGAATCTGGTTATGTCACTGGGAAAGACAGTTGGAAATCTTTGACCTTAGAATTAAACTTGAAAATTTGTTATCGCTGAAAATCGTGTCCATTTAAAATTATTAAATAATGTAAGCCTGTTGAAAACTTCCAAATTAAGACATTATTATAAGTTGCTATAATATGAATCTTTTGCGAAAATATTCCTAAGTGTAGTGTAAACTTCAACATTAATAAATAGAGTACTTTAAATCCAAGAGGCCCTTATTACATCAAATGAAATACCAAAATACTGATAATATAAAATACTTAAATAAAGTAAAACATCTTCTGTATGAAAATCTCCTTCTGCATGGGCCACCTTGTATCCACTCCAACCCGTCCACTAGTCACGACTCACCTGCGATGATTAAAAAGTTGGGTGAGTCATACGCATTCTCAGTGTAAGATAACCACCAAATCCACCCACATGCTAGCCTCATAATATCCCAAATATCAAATGCAATAAGTAATATATATATATTCATTTATTCATTACCACAATCTGGGCTTGGCCCACATTCACGTCATACTCAATTACTGGGCTAGGCCCATTTCATAATAAACCACACATCAACTGGGCTTGGCCCATTTCCACGTATGTTTCCAAAACATACCTATCCTCATGTCATATTGGGCTTGGCCCATTTCCATATTATTACAAAAATAATGCAACATGATTCCCAACCCAACCTAGGGTCCATCCGCTACACACCCCTTATCCAAACCTACCACACACCGGGGGACTATCGAGTCACCCTCTCCTTTTCCCTCCAAAAGGCAACCAATGCCATCCACGATGTAGCGTATAGCCAACATCAAACCACGATGGAGCACACAGCAATCCATCAAACCACGATATGGCATAAAGATCATATCAACCAAGGTAACCACGCGAACTAAATCGCAAAGATCCACAACGCGACCTCGATCGGCGCCAATCCACGATGTAGCACAAAGTCGACATCAACCACGTGCTCGAAGTACACCCGCACCTTCTTTTCATAACCCACCCATGCACATGCCACATAAAATATAATCGTGATCATGCATGCACATGCTTATTAATGTCCATAAACATACTCATAAACAAATAATCACACTGCAATAGATCCGATACTAACCTGATCATCGCTATACCCTTTAGGGGTATATATGGCATACTTGTTACTGCACATGTTAGTAAAACATATAACACATAAAACCGGAAGCAAAGATGGGTTAGTTACACACCTTATTACTAGGAGTTCTAGACTCTCGATCCTCGACGCTATCGTTTAGCAAAACTACGGCTATTTGCTTAACGTTTCCTGCTGCTGGCCCACACCCTGGTGGCCAATCTCGTACAGCAGAAACCGCTCTTTTCTTAAACCTTGGGACAGGGACCTTCTCTTTCCCTTCTTGACTGGTACTCGCATCCACGTCCATCGAAAGTCACTTAATCAGAACCACACGATTAATCAACGAAGTCATAATCAACTAATTCTAAGTCACTTACTAATATCCTTACCGAAATAATCTGAGATCCCGAAGGCTTCCCTTGCTCTTGTCGATATGCCCCTTAGATGATCGAATCCAAGAGACTTCCTCAATGCTTCCTTCTTTCGGCTTCCCTTAAACCGAATGGAGCGAGAATCGAAGAGGTCGCCCTTGCGATATTCGACCAACCACCCTAGGCTACTAAGAGGATATTTCGACAAGGGTGAGAGGAGATTCGGCTAAAACATAAAGAAGAGAAAAGGAGAAGAGGCTGTGGATATTCGGCTTAGGCTACAAGGAAAAAGGTTAAGAGGTTTCGGCAATGGTGCTCAAAAGAAGTTTCGGCCTATGCAAAATAAATGGGAAAGAAGAGGTTCTCTCTTGCTTGCAAATTCGGTCACAGCAACTAGAGAAGAACCAATAAAATTCGGCACAAGAGGGAGATGAGAGAATGAACTTTCGGCTACAAAGAAATGATGAGCAGATGGTGAATGAAATGAGCACCTCCCCTCCCCCTATTTATACTACACGGCCTAGCTCCAACCCCCCAAAAATAATCCTCAAAATTCTCCTAAAATTCCTCCCTTCCACCCATTCAAAAAGTTTGAATGAGTCAAACCTAGCTAGCCAAAATTTAAAAAGAAAGACCAAGTCTTTCTCCATCTTTTAAGCATCCAAAAGCCACCCAACTCCTTACCTCCTTGACGCAAAAACAAAGGCCAAAATGCTGCCTTCGCAGCTCGAACACTGGCCCCCCCTTCCCTTGCACCTGAGGCGTCACTTCCCCAAGCTCTTAGTGGCGTCCCCCTTGCCACTCCACCAGCCCAATTCTTATGCCAAAACCCCACCAAAAATTCTCTTAAAGCCCTCTCCATCCAAACTCCCCCTTTTAGCCCCTAAAACTAAAAATTTACCAAAGCAATCTACCACCACCTAGGGTTCTCAGGACCCCTAAAACTTACCCAACCACACACTAGAGTGTGCCAACACCCGAGCTAAGCACCAAATGCCTAACCCCTAAAACCGAGGGTGTTACAATTCTACCCTCCTTGAAATAATTTCGTCCTCGAAATTACTTTACTAACAAACGTCCATACAACCTATCTTACCACCTTACGCTTATGTCGCACTCTGATCTTACTAAGGCTATCGTACCTACACAATCTCCAAATTCGCTCAAAATTCAAACGCCTCTCTTAGCAACACAGGAAAGGCTAACTCATAAACAAACAAAGCAATTAAAGCATGCACCAAAGCAAAGGAGCTTACCTAGTATCACATCCTTGGTTGACTCCGACTAGAACCATTCCTTCCATGATGGGACCACGACCCTCGTCGCTTGAGGGCAATTCTTAACCGGATGTGCCTTAGATCCACACCGAAAACATTCTTTACTATTTCCCAAAGACTCTCACTGTGAGGTCTTCCACATCGAGCACAGAGACAATTTCGATCCACTGGTACAAGTGCATGCACAGGATTCTCGATCTTTGGTCTTTTCTGGACATTACCAAACGATGCTGACGGTCCAATATTTCTCTTATTCTCGTTCCTATTCTTTTCTCGGTTTCCCCTTACCGTCCTCTTAACTTCTTCGGCTATACGAGCTTTCTCCACTAGCACCGCGAAGTCTCTTTCCCTCTGCGGAGCGATCAGCACTCGAAGCTCATCTCGCAATCCGTCTTCAAACCGGACGCACCTCTCATAGTCAGTGGCCACAATTCCCTTAGCATATTGACTTAGCCGTACAAACTCTGCTTCGTATTCTACTATCGACTTATTCCCTTGTACTAGGTTTAGAAACGCTTTCCTTTGCGCGTCTATGTAACTTGCTCCAATGTACTTTCCTTCAAACTTTTCCTTAAAGTACTCCCAATCCAATCGATCTGCGGTACACCTTGTTTGTGAAAGAGCCACCAACGATAAGCTTCATCCCGAAGAAGCGAAAAAGCACTGCTTTTAGCTTTTCCTCTGGGGTACAATCCAAGTCGTCCATAATTCTCTCGACTCCTTCTAGCCAATACTCTGCTACGTTCGGGGCCACTCCAGATACTCCCCTAAATACTTTAGCCCCGTTCGACCTAAGTCTCTCGGACACCGACTTCCGAGCTCCATTTCCCCTACTAGCTCTTGCCACTTCTTTGAAGCACGCGTAACATAGCTGCGACAACGTGTTCTCTTCACTTATCGGATCTTGTTCCTCTACATCCACTCTTTGGCGACACTTCGCTTTACGACCCATAGCCGGACCCTACTGTTCCGGCCGCATTCTTCCTCTACCGCGTCCCCTAGAACTCATCTCTAGCGCTTGATTTAATCTGTTTAGAAAGTTTTATGCATTAGAAATTATTGTTTCACTTGTTTTATCCACGAGCAATTTTATGCAATGAAGTTTCGAGAGTAGTTCTTTCGATCAATCAAATTTTCCTTCCTACCTGAGTGTAATTTCGTCATTTTCCTACTGGGGTATTTTTGGTAATTTTGCAAATCGAGAAAACATCTTTCAAAATCTGATTTAGAGCTTACAAACCCAAGGAGTAGAGTTGAAAATTTTAAAACAGGGAATTTTAAAAATAGCAAGACTAATTCCCTTTCGGGTTTTTATAATTGGTTTAGCCTATGAACAAGTCCTCTTGGTTAAGGTGAACCGTAGCTACGCACTGTAGGATTCAGCGAAGAGGAGGTGAGTCACGTGGGCTCTTAAGTACCAGGCTCTTCCGATCCACTCCTGAACATGCGCACAATGGTTGCCACACACTTAACTCGGCGACCTAATCGCAGGTTTGTTTTAGTAACCTTAAGTTTTATGCATATGTTTGAGTAGACTATTCCTAGGGTCCAATAGCCCTAATATTCTAATCTACGAGCCCAAATAAACCCATAACAATTCATACAAACAAATCACTTCAAAAGTCCAAGTACTTACACAGTGGACTTGGCCTGAGGTACAGGTGCCATGCCAGAATAACCTGAAAAATTTCTTAAAAGCCCACTTTGAAAATGTTTTTGGGCCCAAAACCCTCAAAGCCGAGTTTTGAACCGGGCTCGATATTTCAAATCGTAACACCCCAAACCCGCCCATTCACTACGACCAGAATCTGGTTATGTCACCGGGAAAGACGGTTGGAAATCTTTGACCTTAGAATTAAACTTGAAAATTTGTTATCACTTTGAAAATCGTGTCCATTTAAAATTATTAAATAATGTAAGCCTGTTGAAAACTTCCAAATTAAGACATTATTATAAGTTGCTATAATATGAATCTTTTGCGAAAATATTCCTAAGTGTAGTGTAAACTTCAACATTAATAAATAGAGTACTTTAAATCCAAGAGGCCCTTATTACATCAAATGAAATACCAAAATACTGATAATATAAAATACTTAAATAAAGTAAAACATCTTACAGTATGAAAATCTCATTCTCGCATGGGCCACCTTGTATCCACTCCAACCCGTCCACTAGTCACGACTCACCTGCGATGATTAAAAAGTTGGGTGAGTCATACAGACTCAGTGTGTAAGATAACCACTGAAATCCACCCACATGCTAGCCTCATAATATCCCAAATATCAAATGCAATAAGTAATATATATATATTCATTTATTCATTACCACAATCTGGGCTTGGCCCACATTCACGTCATACTCAATTCAATTATTGGGCTAGGCCCATTTCATAATAAACCACACATCAAGCTGGCTTGGCCCATTTCCACGTATGTTTTCAAAACATACCTATCCTCATGTCATATTGGGCTTGGCCCATTTCCATATTATTACAAAAATAATGCAACATGATTCCCAACCCAACCTAGGGTCCATCCGCTACACACCCCTTATCCAAATTTACCACACACCGGGGGACTATCGAGTCACCCTCTCCTTTTCCCTCCAAAAGGCAACCAATGCCATCCACGATGTAGCGTATAGCCAACATCAAACCACGATGGAGCACACAGCAATCCATCAAACCACGATATGGCATAAAGCTCATATCAACCAAGGTAACCACGCGAACTAAATCGCAAAGATCCACAACGCGACCTCAGTCAGCGCCAATCCACGATGTAGCACAAAGCTGACATCAACCACGTACTCGAAGTACACCCGTACCTTCTTTTCATAACCCACCCATGCACATGCCACATAAAATATAATCGTGATCATGCATGCACATGCTTATTAATGTCCATAAACATACTCATAAACAAATAATCACACTGCAATAGATCCGATACTAACTTGATCATCGCTATACCCTTTAGGGGTATATATAGCATACTTATTCTTGCACATGTTAGTAAAACATATAACACATAAAACCCGGAAACAATGGGGTTAGTTACACACCTTATTACTAGGAGTTCTAGACTCTCGATCCTCGCGCTATCGTTTAGCAAAACTACGGCTATTTGCTTAACGCGTTTCTGCTCTTGGCCCACACCACGGTGGCCAATCTCATGCTGTGAAAACCGCTCTTTTCTTAAACCTTGGGACGGGGACCTTCCTTTCCCTTCTTGACTGGTACTCGCATCCACGTCCATCGAAAGTCACTTAATCAGAACCACACGATTAATCAACGAAGTCATAATCAACTAATTCTAAGTCACTTACTAATATCCTTACCGAAATAATCTGAGATCCCGAAGGCTTCCCTTGCTCTTGTCGATATGCCCCTTAGATGATCGAATCCAAGAGACTTCCTCAATGCTTCCTTCTTTCGGCTTCCCTTAAACCGAATGGAGCGAAATGGAGAGGTCGCCCTGGCGATATTCACCAACCACCCTAGGCTACTAAGAGGATATTTCGACAAGGGTGAGAGGAGATTCGGCTAAAACATAAAGAAGAGAAAAGGAGAAGAGGCTGTGGATATTCGGCTTAGGCTACAAGGAAAAAGGTTAAGAGGTTTCGGCAATGGTGCTCAAAAGAAGTTTCGGCCTATGCAAAATAAATGGGGAAAGAAGAGGTTCTCTCTTGCTTGCAAATTCGGTCACAGCAACTAGAGAAGAACCAATAAAATTCGGCACAAGAGGGAGATGAGAGAATGAACTTTCGGCTACAAAGAAATGATGAGCAGATGGTGAATGAAATGAGCACCTCCCCTCCCCCTATTTATACTACACGGCCTAGCTCCAACCCCCCAAAAATAATCCTCAAAATTCTCCTAAAATTCCTCCCTTCCACCCATTCAAAAAGTTTGAATGAGTCAAACCTAGCTAGCCAAAATTTAAAAAGAAAGACCAAGTCTTTCTCCATCTTTTAAGCATCCAAAAGCCACCCAACTCCTTACCTCCTTGACGCAAAAACAAAGGCCAAAATGCTGCCTTCGCAGCTCGAACACTGGCCCCCCTCCCCTTGCACCTGAGGCGTCACTTCCCCAAGCTCTTAGTGGCGTCCCCCTTGCCACTCCACCAGCCCAATTCTTATGCCAAAACCCCACCAAAAATTCTCTTAAAGCCCTCTCCATCCAAACTCCCCCTTTTAGCCCCTAAAACTAAAAATTTACCAAAGCAATCTACCACCACCTAGGGTTCTCAGGACCCCTAAAACTTACCCAACCACACACTAGAGTGTGCCAACACCCGAGCTAAGCACCAAATGCCTAACCCCTAAAACCAGGGTGTTACACATATTTAATCAAATAAAATTCTTAAAGCATTCCATATATATATATATATACGTAATATTTATAAATACCAAATTAGCACATACCATTTTTGAAATCAATCCATGTACAAATGTTTTCATGTACACTTTATTATTATAAACATATATTTACGCATCAAACGGTTGCACATATAGACTGTGAAATATTATACATACATGAACGTCTATTAAACCAATATACCTTATCAATTCATTGTTTTAGCCCAAATTGCCTTAAACCACAAAATCAAACCATACTTATCAAATATATATGTACCATGGCCGAATATAGGCTAAAATAACTTACTACTCATCAACATTAACATGGCATCTTTAATAATCCAAATAGACCAAATTAATTTACAACCCAAAGAACATCATCTCAACTATATCCACCTCATTCGAACCAAATCAATATGAATGCAAAACATATCAATATATCATACTTATCCCAAATGCATCACATCTAGATATAATAGGCATATTATTTGACCATATTCCATACATGATTAAACCATGGCCAAATTTCACATCCCTTAATATCATAATCAATTCATTATATCAAGAACATAGGAATTAAACTTAATCAAAAGAAATAGCCATTTTCGCAAGGCTATTCATATATATACAAGGCCGAAAGTCATTAATCTAAACCTTAGTCTAACCTATACATGCCTTCGGTTCAAAACTAAGATTAAATACCACAAGGGGAGATAGTGTGGTTGACTTTTCCGACGATCCTCAGATGCCCGTAGCTTGATGGAAAATCTATAAAAGCAGAACAAAGAGCACACACGAAATAAGCTCACTAGCTTAGTAAGTCTTAAGCATTCTGAAACAACGATCAAATATTCCAACATTTAGCACACATACATATATAAATATATCTCAGTAAATTCAAGTAATTTAACAAATAATAATTTCAATATGGTCGAACAGTACCGTCTATGTAACTTATCATCTATTATTCCCTCATTGAAGGTATACAACCCTTCCAAACTTTAAGCCTTAAGTATTCGCATATTACCTTATTAACAAGTATAACATATATCGCAAGTATATATATGATTAATCATATATATATACTGAGATATGCATTTTCAATAACTTTCACTTTTGACATTTTACCTTTGACCGAATCTCAAAGATATCACCAAGCTTATATTCAATATACATATCACACTTATTAATGAATAATTCAAATACACATATCATAAAGACTCATTATCAAAAACTTTAACCATTCTACCACTTATGAAATTTGAAAGGAAAGATAATCACATACCTTGTTCCTTGCATTCATAAACCTTTACATTTACCCGAGCATTTTGTTTATTTAAGTATTTACATCCCACCTTGTAAAGGATTTATAACACATCACCGCATTAAGCACGCTAGGCAATAAGCCTGATATACATCACCAAGACAAGGCCTGCTGGGCTCATAGCCCAAATTACATCAGGCACAAGGCACGCTGGGCATTTAGCCCGATAAATAACACCGGCACGAAGCCTGCTAGGCTTAAAGCCCGATATAGATATGATCATTAATTCAACACTCATTTCATAACATCAACAATGCAAACAACTCATATAGATCATATTACCTTCACATACCAAACAAAACATATTTATACACTTTTCGTTTTACAAAGTAAATTCAATTCAATACCATACTTCTACATTCGGCTATTATCTATAATTATACTTTAAATATTCAAGTTTCATTATTCATTATAGTCGTAAATAAATCTTTAACGTATATTTGCTTAAGGACTTACCCCGGTTGTCGATAGACCGTGTAAATCGGCTATTCGAGAACCTTCGTCTTTCCCCGATCCAATTCCGCTTTTCTTTGCTCTTGATCTAAAACACATTAAATTCAGCTCATTCAAGTACATTTAAATTCAATTTTGTCCCAAATCACATAATTAGACAAATTACCATATTACCCCTAATATTTCACTACCTTGCAATTTAGTCCTATTTTGCATAACACACAAAATACATCAAATTAGCTAATACTATACAAGGGCCGAATGTTCCTAGGGACTTTACAAGCTCTCACATTTCATTTATTTTGCAATTAAGTCCCTCTAAAATTTCATTTTTTACAAATTAGCCCTAAATACAAAATTATCACCAAAATTCCTAATACAAAATTTGTAAATCTTTAACATATCATTTATCTCAAATCATAAATCACCAAAAATCACAAGAACCTAGCAATGGCCGAATCTCATACATGCTCATTTTCAAAAATTCTAACATGGGTCAACTACTGATTCAAGCAACGATCTCAAAAACGTAAAATTTATCGAAAACTAACTAAAAACTCACCTTGAATTTTAGCTTCAAAGTGCCGGAATTTCAAAGAACCAAAAGCTTATTTCTTCCTCCACATTCGGCCATGGATGAGTGAAAAGATGATGGCTTTCTTTTAAGGTTATTTTAACATATAATAAATAAATACCAATTTACTAAACTAACCTTATAATTAAAAATAACTAAACATTTTAACTTAAGGACAAACTTGTCCATGGCCGGCCACTAACATCTAAAATGGGTTATTTACCCATTATATACTTCATATTATAAAGCCATGATCAATTAAGCATATTTCACTTTAGTATACCACTTTTTCACTTTACGCGATTAGGTCCTTTTTAACAAATTAAGCACTCAAACGATAAAAATTTTCTACGAAACTTTCACACACATTAATTCACATATAAAAGACTCAAAATATAATATTAAAATATTTCTCAGACTCGGATTCGTGGTCCCGAAACCACCGTTCCGATTAAGGTCAAATTCGGTCTGTTACAGAATGTGCACCCAGGCAACACGAAGATGTACAATGATTTGAGGAAATGGTATTGGTGGCCTGGTATGAAGAAAGACATTTCTGAGTTTGTATCGGGATGTCTGATTTGTCAGCAAGTGAAAGCTGAACATCAAGTACCTTCAGGTTTGCTACAGCCCATTATGGTTCCCGAGTGGAAATGGGACCGTATTACCATGGACTTCGTGACAGGCTTACCATTGACTCCAAAGAAGAAAGACGCGGTGTGGGTTGTGGTTGATAGACTCACAAAGTCAGCCCATTTCATACCAGTGCGAGTCGATTATTCGCTTTCTAACACCCCTATCCCATATCCGTCACCGGATTAGGGTTAAAGGAGTTACCAAACAGATCGGAAACTTATTCAGACAATTCGTAATATAAATCATCAATCACCATTATCATGTCCCATCTATAGGTCAACGAGACCTTAAACATGCTTTAGAGTAGGGCCGGGACTATGCCGAACTCTTACAGAAATTCTCAGAAATTTAAAACTTTTCTAAGTTATACAGGACACACGCCCGTGTGGGAAGGCCGTGTATCTCCCACGGCTGCTAGACACACCCATGTGTCTTACCCGTGGTCGAGCCTGATTTGTCTCCACGGCCACCAAGCACGCCCGTGTACCTTGGCCGTGGTCGATACTGACTAAACCACACGGCTACCAGGCACGTCCGTGTGCCAAGGCTGTGTACACTTAGTTAGCTACTGACTTACTCCCACGGTCATCAGGCACGCCCGTGTGCCTTGACCGTGTAGGCAAAACATGCCATATACAAGGCCAAAATGCCACCCACATAGGGTCAAACCTACAAGCAAATTACCAATGCAACTCATACATATTTGGCAACCAAAACATATCAAAATAACCATTCAATCTCTATATGCAAATCCATTTCCAAACATACCAATTCACACAACAAAAACTCAAGTTTACATAAGCATAATTCATCCCTATTTACCTTTCATGAACTCATTCTTTTGTTCAAACCTATATGCTCAAATTTCATCCATATACTTACCATCAACTTAACCATTTCATATGCTATCAAACCATACTAAAACATTCATCATATAACATATTCATTAATGCATATTATCAACACATAACTAGCCAAATCACATGGCTAAGTTCATCTCTCAACTTATACAAATAACTAGCCTATACATGCTATATCTAGCTATATACATTTCAAAAATGTACCAAAACAAGTTGAGTAGTGTGATGACAATCCTCGACGGTCCCCGAGCCTTCAGTAGCTTCGACGATCTATAAAACAGAGCAAACACACACAGAGTAAGCTTTCCAAAAGCTTAGTAAGCCATATACAAATAAACTTAACATAAAATGTATATAACCAAATTGATACAATACATTAACGGTTCTTATAGAAATTTCATCTCATACATTCTTTGGCTCAATTGTTAAGCCATTTCTTACCACATTCTTCAAGTCAAATATCACATATACACAAAGCTTATTCAAACGTATCTTCATATGAAATCTCATTATTTCTTGCATATATTCATCGTAGTAAGTTCATATAGATACTTACCTTTCATACACACATAGTGTACTTTTCAAACGTACCTGAAACAGATGTACAAATCACAAAGTTGTTCATTTCTCGGACTTGCCCGTTGAACCGTTCGGAACTAAATAGGATATTTAGAAAGCTCAGAATAGTCGTACAATGCCAACGTCCCATACTAGGTCTTACGTGTACTCAGATATCGATGCCACTGTCCCAGACAGGGTCTTACACGAATCAATACGACGCCAATGTCCCAGACATGGTCTTACACGTATATCTCATATCAATGCCAACGTCCCAGACGTGGTCTTACATGAAATCACCAATCAATGCCAACATCCCAGACGTGGTCTTACATGATATCACAGAACAGACACCTATGTCATGACATAGCTAATCATATCTATTCCTAGGTTCGTACGGGGCTTCTCAAACATTATCATTAAATCGATCTTATCTCAGAATTCATATACACAACATCTCATAAGTACTTATCATTATCAATAGTCACATAAACATTCATAATTCAATACAAACACGTTCATTTGTATAATGACTTACCTCGAATTTGATTTAACTGAAACAGAAATGGCTACTCGGTTACTTTAGCTTTCCCGCAATCTAAGTCCGATTTCTTCGGTTCTTGATCTATACATATTCAAATTTAACCCTTTTATTTACAAACACATTCAATTCAATCCAAAATCACATATTTAAGGCAATTTACAAATTAGCCCTCATATTTTCACATTTGGACATTTTAGTCCCTATTTCACAAATTCACAAAATACACCAAATTTCATATTACTCATGCTTAACCGAATGTCACCCATGCTCATATAAGTCCTCACGTTTCATTTATTTCATAAATTAATCCTTCAAAATGCTATTTTATCAAGTTAGCCCGATTTAGCTAAATTCATCAAAAATTCAAGAACAACATATGTTCATCTAACATATATCTTTCATTTAACACCATAAAACATCACAAAATTCATATGTTCATCCATAGCACTTTGAAAAATATTCATCAATTCATAAAATTGAGACATGGGTTTTGTAGAGCTTGAAGCAACGATTACGGAAACGTAGAAATTATCAAAAACCGAAGTCAAAACATACCTTAATCAAGCTTAAAACCAACCGAAACTTAGCTTTCTTTTTCTTTTCTTCTTTATTTTGTTTTTCGGAAAAAAATATGATGATAATGACCTTCTTTTATTTTATTATAATGTTTTCATTATAATATTATGACTTATAATATATAATATTAATATAACATATAAAATAAACTTATAAAAACATATAATATATGCATATTATTACCTAATGCCGTCCACTAACCATAGAATTGGCTTAATTGCCACATAAATCCTCCACATTTAAAAGCCACATCAATTAGGCCGATAATCAAATAGAAAGCCACTTTTACCTTTTATGCGATTTAGTCCTTTTCTCAAATTAAACACACAAACAAACAAATTAACTCACAGAACTTTAACACATGCTTAATCACATATCAAAGGCACAGAAAGTAATATTAAAAATACTTCACTGACTCGGATTTATGGTCCCGAAACACTGTTCCGACTAGGGTATAAACCGAACTGTTATAATTCTCCCCCCTTAGGGATTTTCGTCCCCGAAAATCTTACCGTTAAATAGATTCGGATATTACTGTCTCATTAAACTTTCAAGCTCCCACGTAGCCTCTTCTATTCCGTGTCGATGCCATAATACTTTAACTAATGAAATTCTTTTGTTTCTCAATTCTTTCATTTCATGAGCTAAAATACAAATCGGCTCTTCTTCGTAAGTCATATCAGATCGGATTTCAATTTCAGATGGAGTAATTACATGTGACAGATCAGATCGATATCTACAGAGCATCGAAACATGAAATACATTGTGTATCTTTTCAAGCTCAGATGGCAACAATAATCTGTATGCAACTGGCCCAACTCGCTCGATAATCTCATACAGTCCAATGAACCTCGGACTCAACTTGCCTTTATGTAACAGCCCGATTTAGGGGCTAGTCGGAACAGTGACCTCAGGATCACTAATCCGAGGTTAGAGAAAAATATTTTCATGTTATTTTATGTGTTATAACATGTTTATAGGGGTGCATGAAAATTTTGGTGCTTTAGTTTTAGCGATTTCTTGCTTAATCGCGAAAAAGGACTAAATCGCATTAAGTGCGAAAGTTCTATTTTATTTGCTAGATGTGCCAAATAGCTATAGAATATCAATTGGAGGTCCCAAATGTGCAATTTAGCCTTGTTTTAAGTGAGTTGGTCGGCCATGTGACATAGGGGATAAGAGCATTTAATTTTGGTCAAAATTGGTGGAAATTAGGTGGAAAAATGAATAAAATAAGATGAAATAAGCAAAAAGCTATCATCTTTTTATTTTCTTCTATTCTTCCACCAGAAATACCAGCAAGAATGAGGGTTCTTGAAGCTGAAAATTTCAGCAAGCTTTTCTTCACTCAAGTAAGTGATTTTGATGATTTTAATTGATAAATTTTATACTTTTGGAGTCCCCAAAGCTTAAGCTAGCTAATGAGGGGACTAATTTGCAATATGCTTGAAAGTCTAGGGACTTGCCATGAGAGAGTTTATGTAGGTTGCTAAATTTTTATGGGAGAAAATGAATGTTAGAAAGATAAGAAACAACTTTTGTGAAAGGTGTTGTTATGAAAACACCTCTAATTAGGACTAATTTGTAAATGTTGCAAATTGGTAATAAGTGCATGAAATAGTTTAACTTTTGAGTTGCTATAGAAGAGAATATGATTCGGCTAGGCTTGATTAGTAAAGAAGATGGGTGAAAATTTATTTACGAGCCTAGGGGCAAAATCATAATTTTACCAAAGTATAGGGGCAAAATGGTCATTTTTGCCTAAGTAGAGATTAAGTTGTAATATGATCATTTAGTGATTAAATGAGTAAATTTTATTGTTCTAGATCGAAGAAAACGAGATTCGAACCTAGAACAGGAGAAAAGAGAAATGTGGGCACAAAGGTCCATTTCTACCCTTTTCGGTATCGAGGTAAGTTCATGTGTTAAATTTTACAACCTTGAGTGAAGTATTTGCAATATTTCGATGTTGTATAAATTGGTTATTTCCTCTATGTGTACGTTAGATATGATGTCAAGACATGAAAGTCTTGATTTAATCCATGAATAGTGGAAATGTAATTAGTATGATACGATGGTAATTAAGGTCCCGTGTAAGACCATATTTAGAATATGGCCTCGGTATGGGATTTCATATAAGACCATGTCGGGGACATGTCATCGATATGTTAATTCATGTATGACCCTATCGGGGGTATGATGTTAGTGTGACTCTATGTGTATAAGACTCAAGGGAGTTACTTAACAATTTTAATGACTCAACAAGTATTTTGAAATTGAAAATGAAGGTGTTGTACCATGAGAGGTACATGTATGTGTTAGAACTGAATTGAGATGAATTCGGTATATGATGAACCCATAGGGGATTATGTGTACATGATGCACTTTGGTTGCATAAGTTATAATTATTAATGCATTGTGTGAATGCAAACGATTATAGTAGAAAGCTAAGTGAGAATGGTAGTGTGTGAGGATGTTCCGGGTAAACATTTGAAGTAGATAAACTCATGTGGATAACTATCCATAAATGTACAATAATGGTGGGCTGTGTGCGTTACCACCTTATTAATTATTAAACGATGGGCTGTGTGCGATACCATCGCTTATTTATTTCAGTTGGTGGGCTAAGTGCGATACCACCGAAATTATAAATGATTGGTGGGCCAAGTACGATACCACCCTAAATGCTTAACTACGATGGGTCAGTAAAAGATGTTATCGTTAAGCATATTATCTAGTTGGCTATGTGCGATACCACTATAATTACCCTTTTTGGTAGGCTAGGTGCGATACTACCCTACTATCTGATTGTGGTGGCCTAAGTGTGAAACCATCGAGTACTTTAGCATTGTGGGTGGATTAGTGAGAATTCATGATATGTGGTATCATGAGTAATGGGCGGTATGAGTGATTTATTGAAAATGTTTTATGTGATTATGTGGTGACAAGTGCATGGATACATGCTAATTAATATGGGCATCTGGCTCGTGGCATGGTTAGAAAGTGGTAAGAGACAGAATGAGTAGGCTTCAAGGGTGATTGTGTAGGTAACTATGAGTTTAAGATGTAAAACTCATTATAATACCTTACGGTTGGGTATAACTAATGGTCATCAATATCTGATTATTATATGCATATGAACTTACTAAGCATTATTGCTTACTCCTCTTCCTTTCTCATCTCTTATAGGTTATTTTAGCTAGCTCGGGTTGGAGGTCGCCGGGGATGTTTTCACACTATCGAGCAGACACTTGGTATGAGATTTCGAGTCCTTATGAGTCATGGCATGTATAGGGCTAGTATTTAAGGTTGATTAAGTCATAGTTGAGATCGCCAAATGTGATAATCCAAGATTTGTAACTGATGATATGTGGAGTTTTTGTAATGGAATTTGTATGTGTGCAATGTAGAGTGGCAAGGGCTTGGTAGATAGCCTGATAATTGTCCACATGGGTAAACACACAGGCGTGTGTCAAGACCGTGTGGGAGGCACAGCTAGCACATAGGCGTGTGCCCAAGCCGTGTGAAGTCTGCACTTTACATTTGGAATTTAAATTGCCCACGGCTGAAGCACACGGGCGTGTGTATATGCCGTGTGGATAAGTTAGAATGCTAAGTTTTAGCACACGGGCCATGGCCACGGGCATGTCAAGGCCATGTGAAATTAGTCAGTGTCGCCCACGGGCTAGTCACAGGGGCGTGTGCCTAGGCCGTGTGACACAAACAGAATACTCATGATTTTATACACGGGGTAGGGACATGGGCGTGTGTGACCACACGGCCTGACCACACGGGCGTGTCCCACTTCACATGGGCGTGTGGCCCCTGTTTTATTGAAAAGTTTCTCGAATTCGTAAAAGTTCCCGGGATAGTTCCGGTACCTCTTGGAAGTATGTGTAGGGCCTCCTAGGCTGAGTATGTACAAGTGATGAGTTTAAACGAAATTTTATAACCTCGATCAAGATGTTTAAGAAAGATTAGTTAGGTAATGCCTCAAACCCTATTCCGGCTTGAATACGGGTAAGGGGTGTTACACTTTACGTCTGAATCGAAGTACTTTCTTCCACGGAGACACTTTCAAAAACACTTTGTCACCGATCTCAAATTCAATATCTTTTCGTTTCAAATCTGCATAGGCTTTTTAACGATCAGACGCTGCTTTTAGACTATCACGGATTACTTTCACTTTCTGTTCAGTGTCTTTTATCAGATCAACCCCGTGTAACTTATTTTCATTGAGCTCGGTCCAATATAGAGGTGTTCGACATTTGCGTCTGTACAAAGCTTCATATGGTGCCATTTTGATGTTCGACTGAAAACTATTATTATACGCAAATTCAATTAATGGCAGGTACTATTCCCACATACCGTTAAACTCAAGAATGCAGCATCTCAACATATCCTCGAGAATCTGAATGATCCACTCAGATTGACCATCCGTTTGCGGATGAAAAGCTATACTAAAATGCAGTTTCGTGCCTAAAGCTTCTTACAGTTTCTTTCAGAATCAAGATGTAAACCTCGGATCTTTATCAGACACAATGGATAGTGGCACCCCGTGCAATCTCACAATCTCAGAAATATAAAGTTCAGCTAATCTATCAAGTGAGAAATCAGATCGTACCAGAATAAAATGGGTAGATTTTGTCAAACGATCAACTACGACCCAAATCGCATCTTTCTTTCTCGGAGTCAGAGGCAATCCCGAAACAAAATCCATTGTCACTCTATCCCATTTCCACTCGGGAATCAGAATTGGCTGTAACAACCCAGACGGAACCTGATGTTCTGCTTTCACTTGCTGACAGACTAAGCATTTCGATACGAAATCAGAAATATCTCGTTTCATACTAGTCGACCAATTGTATTGCTTCAGATCATGGTACATCTTTGTACTACCCAGATGAACAGATAAACGACTATTATGTGCTTCGTTCAAAATCAACTGAATTAACTCAGGGTTTCTCGGAATACAGATAAGATCTCGAAATCTCAAGCAATCATCAACAACTCGAAACTCAGAATCAGAATTTGAATCACATTGAGCTCGTTTCGCTAACATTTCATTATCATCTTTCTAAGCATCACATATCTGCTGTAAAAACAACGGTTTTGCTTTCAATTCAGCTAACACTGAACCATCATCAGACAGATCTAATTGAGTATTCAAAGCACGTAATGCAAACAATGATTTCCGACTCAAAGCATCAGCAACTACATTAGCTTTACCCAGATGATAATCTATCAAAAGCTCATAGTCTTTTAACAGTTCTAGCCATCTTCTCTGTCACAGATTCAAATCTTTCCGAGTCATCAGCTATTTCAAACTTTTATGATCTTAAAACACGTGATATTTCTCGCTGAACAGATAATGTTGCCAAATCTTTAATACGAACACAATTGCAGCTAACTCGAGGTCGTGTGCCGGATAGTTCTTCTCATAAGGCTTAAGTTGTCTTGAGGCATAAGCTATTACTTTTCCTTCCTGCATCAATACACATCCCAGACCATTCAACGAAGCATCACTGTATATTACAAACTCTTTTCCCGATTCCGGTTGTACTAACATTAGAGCTTCATATAACAGAGTTTTTAACTGATCAAAGCTTTTCTGACATTTATCGGACCATTCAAATCTCACATCTTTCTGAAGCAATTTAGTTAACGGAGTAGCTATCATCGAAAAGCCTTTTACGAATCTGCGGTAATAACCAGCAAGTCCCAGAAAACTACGAACTTCAGATACATTCTTCGGAGGTTTCCAATCTAGAATAGCAGAAATCTTGCTCGGATCAACTCGTATTCCAGAAGTCGATAAATATGTCCCAGAAAACTAACTTCTCGTAACCAGAATTCACATTTGCTGAATTTCGCGTACAATTGCTTTTCTCTCAGAGTTTGCAACACGATTCTCAGATGTTCAGCATGTTCAGTTTCATTTCGTGAATAAATCAGAATGTCGTCTATGAATACAACAACAAATCGATCTAAGTACTGTCTGAAAATTCTGTTCATCAGATCCATAAAAACAGCAGAGCATTCGTTAGTCCGAAAGGCATAACTAAAAACTCATAATGCCCGTACCTTGTTCTGAAAGTAGTTTTCGAAATGTCTGAATCTTTTACTCGTAACTGGTAGTAACCCGATCTCATATCTATCTTTGAAAATACGGTGGCTCCTTTTAGCTGATCAAACAAATCATCAATCCTGGGCAACGGATATTTATTCTTTATAGTCACTTTATTCAGCTGACGGTAGTCAATGTACATTCTCATCGTGCCATCTTTCTTTTTCACAAATAGAACAGGAGCACCCCAAGGTGAGAAACTCGGTCTAGCAAACCCTCTGTCAGTCAACTCTTGTAGCTGTGATTTTAACTCTTTCAACTCTGTTGGTGCCATTCTATACAGAGCTATCGAAATAGGTGTCGTACCAGGCAACAATTCAATTCCAAATTCAACTTCACGTATCGGAGGCAAACCCGGTTGTTCTTCAAGAAATACATCAGAAAACTCACAGACAACTGGCACTGACTCAACTTTCTTTTCAGACACTTTCGAATCAATTACATAAGCAAAATATGCTTCATAACCCTTTTTCATATAACTCTGAGCTTTCAACACAGATATCACAGCAGACAATCCATTTAAATCATTCGACTCAATACAAACTATTTAACTAGTTTGACGACTCAAATCAATAGTCTTTCTTTTACAGTTCACAACAGCATCATGTAACGTCAACTAGTCCATACCCAGAATTATATCAAACTCATCAAACGGTAATAGCATCAGATCAGCAGGGAAATAGATATCTCGAAACATGAACGGACAGTTCTTGCATATCTTATCAACCAAGACACTTTTACCTAAGGGGTTCGATACTTGTCTAACAAATTCAGTAGACTCTACAGGCAAAGTCTTACTGGTTACCAAATTCATGCATATATATGAATGAGTAGAACCAGGGTCTATCAATGCAATCACAGAAGTATCATTAAGTGTAAAAGTACCCGTTATAACATCTGGAGATGAAGCTTCCTCACGAGCTCGGATAGCATATGCTCTGGCAGGCACTCTATCTTCGGATCTCGCAATGGTATCTCTCGTAGTTCTCTGACTACCACTGACATTTCTTACATTTCGAGAGGGTCTATCACTAGCTGCAACATTATCAGATCTCGAGTTCTGAACAATGTCTGGTTCAACAGACTCGGGGCACTCACGAATGAAATGATCCAACGATCCACATCTGAAATAAGCTCGGTCGTTCAATCTACAGCTTCCCAGATGTCTTTTGCCACAGTGTTTACATTTAGATCGTTTGGATCGAACATTTCCAACACTTGCTACTAAAGTTTCCGGAGTTTTGGAGCTCAACTGTGATCTAGCTCGATCTCTACTCAAATGTCCCACATTAGTTCTCGAACGACCTTGTTCATCTTTAAATTTCTTCAAAGCAGACTGAAATGATTTGTTTGGAAATCTCTTTCTCGTATCTCTGGCTTCATACTCAGCTTTTCTGTTATCTTTCCCGAGTGCTTCAGCTTTGCACGCTCGGGCAACTAACACAACAAACTCTTTTATCTCTAAAATCCCGACTAGTAAGCGGATATCTTCATTAAGGCCATCGTCGAATCTTTTGCACATTGTTACCTCAGTGGATACACATTCACGAGCATATCGACTCAGTCTCACGAACTCTTGTTCGTATTCCGTAACGGACATTCGGCCTTATTTCAGTTCCAGAAATTCCTTTCGTTTCTGATCGATGAATCTCTCACTGATATATTTCTTTCGAAACTCAATCTGAAAGAAGTCCCACGTGACTCGCTCTTTCGGAACAACAGAAGTTAGGGTTTTCCACCACTGATAGGCTGCATCCCGTAGTAGCGAAACAACACATTTAATACTTTCATCTGGAGTTAAAGACATTTCATCGAATACCCGGATTGTATTTTCTAACCAGAACTCGGCCTTTTCAGCATCATCATCATTAGTAGCCCTGAACTCTTCAGCCCCATCTTTACGGATCTTGTCAACCGGAGGCTTATTCAATAGATTCGGATACATAACCGGTGGCACAACTGTAGTCTGAGGGGGATTAACCGGGGGCGGAGGTTGTGAAACAGTCGAGTTATTTCTAACAAACTGAGTGAACCATTCACTCATCATCTGGAACAAAGCTTGTTTAGCTTCTCCCTCTTGACCGCTCGTAGCCGGTCTCAGATCAGAGGGCACTGTCCCTTCAACAGGAGCAGCTACGGCTCTTTCAGGATCCATTGCTAAACGAAAATCACATTTTACACGTCAGGATTCATCACACTATCACAGTTCAGATATATGGCATGTATAGCTAGACTCTGACACGCTACGTTAGTCCGAGAATCGACTAAACCTTAGCTCTGATACCAACCAAATGTAACACCTCTATCCCATATCCGTCACCGAATTAGGGTTAAAGGAGTTACCGGATAGATCGAAAACTTATTCAGACAATTCGTAATATAAATCATCAATCACCATTATCATGTCCCATCTATATGTCAACGAGACCTTAAACATGCTTTAGAGTAGGCCCGGGACTATGCCAAACTCTTACAGAAATTCTCAGAAATTTAAAACTTTTCTAAGTTATACAGGACACACGCCCGTGTGGGCAGGCTGTGTATCTCCCACGGCTGCTAGACACACCCATGTGTCTTACCCGTGGTCGAGCCTGATTTGTCTCCACGGCCACCAAGCACGCCCGTGTACCTTGGCAGTGGTCGATACTGACTAAACCACACGGCTACCAGACACGTCCGTGTGCCAAGGCCGTGTACACTCAATTAGCTACTGACTTACTCCCATGGTCATTAGGCACGCCTGTGTGCCTTGACCGTGTAGGCAAAACAGGCCATATACAAGGGCAAAATGCCACCCACATAGGGTCAAACCTACAAGCAAATTACCAATGCAACTCATACACATTTGGCAACCAAAACATATCAAAATAACCATTCAATCTCTATATGCAAATCCATTTCCAAACATACCAATTCACACAACAAAAACTCAAGTATACATAAGCATAATTCATCCCTATTTACCTTTCATGAACTCATTCTTTTGTTCAAACCTATATGCTCAAATTTCATCCATATAGTTACCATCAACTTAACCATTTCATATGCTATCAAACCATACTAAAACATTCATCATATAACATATTCATTAATGCATATTATCAACACATAACTAGCCAAATCACATGGCTAAGTTCATCTCTCAACTTATACAAATAACTAGCCTATATATGCCATATCTAGCTATATACATTTCCAAAATGTACCAAAACAAGTTGAGTAGTGTGATGATGATCCTCGACGGTCCCCGAGCCTTCAGTAGCTTCGACGATCTATTAAACAGAGCAAACACACATAGAGTAAGCTTTCCAAAAGCTTAGTAAGCCATATACAAATAAAATTAACATAAAATGTATATAACCAAATTGATACAATAAATTAACGGTTCTTATAGCAATTTCATCTCATACATTCTTTGGCTCAATTGTTAAGCCATTTCTTACCACATTCTTCAAGTCAAATATCACATATACACAAAGCTTATTCAAACGTATCTTCATATGAAATCTCATTATTTCTTGCATATATTCATCATAGTAAGTTCATATAGATACTT
This sequence comes from Gossypium sturtianum, assembly GCA_025698515.1. Taxonomy (NCBI): domain Eukaryota; kingdom Viridiplantae; phylum Streptophyta; class Magnoliopsida; order Malvales; family Malvaceae; genus Gossypium; species Gossypium sturtianum. The sequence goes on along the minus strand of CM046950.1, from coordinate 84,511,612 downwards.
ACCTTTCATACACACATAGTGTACTTTTCAAACGTACCTGAAACAGATGTACAAATCACAGAGTTGTTCATTTCTCGGACTTTCCCATTGAACTGTTGGGAACTAAATAGGATATTTAGAAAGCTTGAAATAGTCGTACAATGCCAACGTCCCAGACGAGGTCTTACGTGTACTCAGATGTCGATGCCACTGTCCCAAACAGGGTCTTACATGAATCAATACGATGCCAATGTCCCAGACATGGTCTTACACGTATATCTCATATCAATGCCAATGTCCCAGACGTGGTCTTACACGAAATCACCAATCAATGCCAACGTCCCAGACGTGGTCTTACATGATATCACAGAACAGACACCTATGTCATGACATAGCTAATCCTATCTATTCCTAGGTTCGTACGGGGCTTCTCGGACATTATCATTAAATCGATCTTATCTCAGAATTCATATACACAACATCTCATAAGTACTTATCATTACCAATAGTCACATAAACATTCATAATTCAATACAAACATGTTTATTTGTATAATGACTTACCTCGGATTCGATTTAACTGAAACAGAAACGGCTACTCGGTTACTTTAGCTTTCCCGCGATCTAAGTCTGATTTCTTCGGTTCTTGATCTATACATATTCAAATTTAACCCTTTTATTTACCAAAACATTCAATTCAATCCAAAATCACATATTTAGGGCAATTTACAAATTAGCCCTCATATTTTCACATTTGGACATTTTAGTCCCTATTTCACAAATTCACAAAATACACCAAATTTCATATTACTCATGCTTAACCGAATGTCACCTATGCTCATATAAGTCTTCACATTTCATTTATTTCACAAATTAATCCTTCAAAATGCTATTTTATCAATTTAGCCCTATTTAGCTAAATTCATAAAAAATTCAAGAACAACATATGTTCATCTAACATATATCTTTCATTTAACACCATAAAACATCACAAAATTTATATGTTCTTCCATAGCACTTTGCAAAATATTCATCAAATCATAAAATTGAGACATGGGTTTTGTAGAGCATGAAGCAACGATTACGGAAACGTAGAAATTATCAAAAACCAAAGTCAAAACATACCTTAATCAAGCTTAAAACCAATCGAAACCTAGCTTTCTTTTTCTTTTCTTGTTTCTTTTGTTTTTTGGCAAAAATATGATGATAATGGCCTTCTTTTCTTTTATTATAATGTTTTCATTATAATATTATGACTTATATAATATATAATATTAATATAACATATAAAATAAACTTATAAAAACATATAATATATGCATATTATTACCTAATGTCGTCCACTAACCATAGAATTGGCTTAATTGCCACATAAATCCTCCACATTTAAAAGCCACATCAATTAGGCTGATAATCAAATAGAAAGCCACTTTTACCTTTTATGCGATTTAGTCCTTTTCTCAAATTAAACACACAGACAGACAAATTAACTCACGAAACTTTAACACATGCTTAATCACATATCAAAGGCACAAAAAATAATATTAAAAATAATTCACTGACTCGAATTTGTGGTCCCGAAACCACTGTTCCAATTAGGGTATAAATCGCACTGTTACACGCTTGATAAATTAGCGAAATTGTACATGTGAGAGATAGTAAGACTTCATGGTGTACCGTTGTCGATCATTTTGGATAGAGATCCGAGATTTACGTCACGGTTTTGGAAAAAGTTACAAGAGGCCTTGGGCACAAAATTCAGTTTCAGTACAGCCTTCCATCCATAGTCCGACGGGTAGTCGGAAAGAGTGATTCAGATACTCGAAGACATGCTTCGATGTTGTGTTTTATAATTCCAAGGTAATTGGGAGAAATACCTACCGTTGCTGGAATTCGCCTACAATAACAGTTTTCAGTCAAGTTTGAAAATGGCACCTTATGAGGCATTGTATGGGCGTAGGTGCCGAACGCCCTTGTATTGGTCAGAACTTAGAGAGAAACAGATTCATGGGGTTGACCTGGTTAGAGAGACTGAAGAGAAAGTGAAAGTGATACGAGATTGTCTAAAAGTCGCCTCAGATAGGCAAAAGTCCTATTCGAATTTGAAAAGGAAAGAGATTGAATTCAAAGTCGGTGATAAAGTGATCTTGAAAGTATCACCTTGGAGAAAAGTCCTTAGATTTGGCCGGAAGGGCAAATTGAGTCTGCCTTTTATCGGGCCTTATGAAGTTACCGAGAGGATAGGATTGGTAGCTTATCGGTTGGCCTTACCACCTGAGCTAGAAAAGATTCATCATGTCTTTCACGTATCCATGTTGCACCGATACCGTTTAGACCCTTCTCATGTCATAGTGCCAATAGAGGTAGAGATACAATCGGACTTGACTTATGGTGAAGAGCCGGTTAAGATTTTGGCGCGAGAGGTCAAGTAGTTAAGAAACAAAAGCATAGCCCTAGTGAAAGTTCTATGGAAAAGGCACGAAATAGAAGAGGCTACATGGGAGCCCGAGGAAATGATGAGAAACCAATATCCCAACCTCTTTACCGGTAAGATTTTTGGGGACGAAAATCCTTAAAGGGAGAGAATTGTAACAGCCCGATTTAGGGGCTAGTCAGAACAATGATCTCGGAATCACTAATCCGAGATTAGAGAAATTTATTTTCATGTCATATTATGATTCAGAGTATGATTGTATAAGTACATGAGAATTTTGGTACTTTAATTTTAGCGATTTCATGTTTAATCGCAAAAAAAGACTAAATCGCATAAAGTGCAAAAGTTCCATTCTATAAGCTAAAGGTACCAAATAGCCATAGATTGATAATTGGAGGTCTTTAAAAGGCAATTAGACCCCAATATAAATGCTTGGCCGGCCATAGGGGACAAGGATTGACCAAGTTGGTCAAAGTTGGTGAGTAGGTGGACTTAATTGATAGATTAATATTAGATTAAAGAAAAGATGATATCCATCTTTCTTGCTCATCTCCCCCACCGAAAATTGGCAACCAAATAGATGTTGAAAGCTTTAAAAATTTCAGCACACTCTTCTCTTCACAAGTAAGTGTTCTAGTGATCTTTTCTTGAAAATAGTTGTACTTTTGAGACCCCTAAAGCTTAGGCTTTCAAATGAGGGGACTATTGTGCAATATGGTGAAAATTTTAGAGCTTTTCCATGAGAGCTATCATTGTTATTTTCTCATTTTTATGGAAGAAATTGAGTCTTGGTTGTTAGATGAACAACTTTTGTGAAAGGTGTTGTCTTGAAAACACCTATTTGGAACTTGATGAAAAGGTTACAAATTTGTAGTAATTATCTCAAATGTTGAGTTTTGATGATAGCTATAAGAGTATTAAATGTTCACCTAGGCTTGTTGAAGGTAGAAATGTGATTAGAATTTATTTCCGAGCCTAGGGGCAAAATGGTCATTTTGCCAAAGTTTGGGGGCAAAATAGTAATTTTGCCTAAGCATGATTATTGAAATGATTTTATTAATGTGGTGATTAAAATGAGCTAAATTGCTATTATGGAGCAAGAAGAACCGAGAATCTGCCTCGATTGGGGAAAGAACAAAGTCTTGGATTAAACCGACGAGTTGGCTCATTTTGAAAACGAGGTAAGTTTGTATGTGATTAATGCAACATTCATGTTAGCATATTTGAGAACGCTTGGTATCATATTGATGCATGATACTCTACTAAATTGAGTGATTGATGTTGAATATGATGTTGAAGTCCCAGTGGACTATAATGAATGTGAAAAGGCTATCATCGAGATATGAAATAGATAAGGTCCCGTATAAGACCATGTCTGGGACATGGCCTCGACACCGAGTTGAGATCCCGTATAAGACCATATCTGGGATATGGCTTCGGTAATGAATATGAGAATCGTATAAGACCATATCCGGCATATGGCATCAATATTTGATGAGAAAGTCCATATAAGACCTTATCCGGGATATGGCATTGGCATTTAGAGGTGACTCCATGTAAGACCACCTCGGGGATGTGGCATTGGCTCCGTATCTACAGTAATGATGTTGAATATGCGTCTTTGACTACCCCTAGTAATTAATGGGATAAGTAGATGAGTTTAGAATTAGAAATGAGATTTGTACTAAAGTCATGTAAATGAATGAGTACAGGTACTCGTGAATGAGTCACAAAGAAACGACTACGATGTGTGGCACGGTATGTTCTAAATAAGGGCAATTGTAAGTAAGTATGGCAAGAAGCCTATGGCTCGTGTATCGTTATTTAATGCCATGGATGGATTAAATTATGAGCTTATTGTTGCTATTTATTTCCATGCAAACTTACTAAGCTTTGTGCTTACCCCTTTCATTGCCCCTTTTCCTTGTAGTATTGCCAAGATAACTCGAGGAACGAGGACGTAGGAGTTCGAAGATCACACTATCGACATCAGTTTGGTATAACAATTTAGACTTATTTTGAGTATGGCATGTATAGGACTCGAGTATTTTGTTAGGTCGAAATTGTTGGCCAAAGTGTTGGCTTTGTAAGGCATTAAAGTCTTTTTGTAATGGTCTATTAAGTTAGGCCGATACTTGGAAAACTCCTATGCTTAATGAAAATTATTTTCTTAAAGTGTATGCCCTTGTGTATGGATGTTGAATTGAGTACTTAGATATGCCTTTGGGTTATGAATTATGTTGAATTGAATTGGTGTTTGTATGTGTGCAATGTAGGGTGGCAAAGGGCTTGGTAGATAGCCATCTAATTGTCCACACGGGTAGACACACGGGCGTGTGTCTATGCCGTGTGTGACACACATTCAGCCCTAAGGGCGTGTGGATCGACCGTGTGCCCCATTACATGCTAGGTTTGCAAGTCAGTATGCTCAACGGGTAGAGACACGACCGTGTGTCTCAGCTGTGTGGGAGACACGACCTAGGACATGGATGTGTGCCCAGGCAGTGTTAAGTCTGCACCTTAAATGTGGAATTTAATTCGACACATGGGCTAAGGACACGGGCGTGTGCCTTGGCCGTGTGACCTTAGTTAGATGATGACATCATAGTTAAAATCGGCCACGGGTGGAAGACACGGGCATACATTAGGGGAACACGGGCGTGTCCCTAGACCAACACGGGCGTGTGGCCCCTATTTTGAAGAAAAGTTTTCCAAGTTCGCGAAAGTTCTCGGAATAGTTTTGATACCTCTCGGAGGTATGTTTAGGGCCTCTTAGGCCGAGTATGTGCAAGTGATGGGTTTAAACAAAATTTTATAACCCTATTCGAGACGTTTAAGCAAGATTAGTTAGGTAGTGCTTCAAACCCGGTTCCGGTTGGATACGGGTAAGGGGTGTTACACTAATAATGTCGATATAAATTGAGTCAAATTGATAATTTTACTATCATTCCTTTTATTTTGTATCAACATATAAGTACTATTGTGACATTTACTACTGGAAATGTCTAAATCAATGTGAAGTTTGTAATGCCACTAAATCAACAAAATAAATATAATTTTCAAACAATTATATGCAATATTCACTCAGGGAATATGTCATAATCTTCAAATATCCAAAAAAAAAAACTTGAAACTTTAGGTGCATCCAACCATAACGATCTTTAGATAGAATTACCATATTCTATTGCTCATAAGTAGATCTTTCACAGTCAAATATTTTGCTTTCAATCCCTTAATGGGGATGATGACAAAAAAAGATCACAAAGATAGTCACAGTCAATTCAATTTAATAACAAGAGTAATCAATAACTCAATCCTTCCTTTTTTTTCATCCTTTCAAAATAGATATTTATAGCAATAGTGATTCATATGAAATATAATCTTTTCTTCATTCACAATATCAATATGATATCCATTATAATGAATATCTTTTAAAACTAATGCATTAACCATAACAAATTTTGTGCTTTTTAGATATCGAGATATTAGCTCTTCTGGAGCTTTTGACTAATTTTGTACTACCAAATATTGGAATAATATTGGTTTTTATTTTCTTTTGTGCTTGCGTTGTAACACCCCAAACCCGGCCTAGGCGTTATGGCCGGATCTAGCATGTCACATCAAAGGTTGTTTAAAAGCTACGCGTTCAATAAAAACCCCTCCGCAAAAAAAAAAAAACTTTGTATCCTTTTTAAAACTCCGAATTTTGTTGCTTACAAAAACAAGATTTGCTCAAAGTATATTCTTGCAAAGATGTTGTTATTATTGAAAACTTTGTTTGTTGCAGAAGTCTGACTTAAATAATTACGGAAACGTGATATTTTGAAAATAGTAGTTATTATTTTAAAAACCAGTGTTTAATCGTTTAACGATTCATAACTAACAGAATTACCAAATGAAAGTTTAAAAAGAAAATCCCAATGGCCTTATTACATAAAATACTAACCCAAAAATAATATAAAATATATTAAATCCAAAATTACTAAGTTTCGTTAATAAGCAAATCCGACGTATGGCCACCTCCGAGTCCTTCACAGCTCCAAATCCTCTAATACCGGGGATTACCTGCACGGTTAAAAGAAAGGGGTGATTTACAAGAACTCAATGTGTAATCCCCTCTAACGGTCATAGTCTGGGCTTGAGCCCATATGGTGTCGGTCTGGGCCTAAGCCCTATTTGGTAACAAGCTGGGCCTAAGCCCCAAGTCATCTCAATGCAAATGGATAAGTGCCCACCTCAATCCTATCCAGCCTACTAACTCTCCACCCGTACCAACCAGCACACCATGTGGGGACCATGTCAACCCACCCAGCCAAAACTCTCCAATATTGCAGACAAGCTGCTAATTACGGTATATGTGGCTAAGCTACTAAAACGGTATGTGGCGATGCCACTCGAATGGTATGTGGCAGAGCCACCAGAACGGTATGTGGCAGAGCCACTAAAACGGTACTTCCTCCAATCATCAAACCCAACCCATGCAACATGTTATGAATGCAGTGTATTACAACTATAAACAGATATATATAAAATCACATACACGATATTTAACTACCATCAAGGACATAACGGTCATTTTGTCACTTAGGGGTATAACGGTAATTTCACCGCTTGGGGTTTTCGGTAATTTACCCACTAAGGGTATTTCGGTAATTTACCCACTAAGGGTATTTCGGTAATTTACCCACTAAGGGTATTTTAGTAATTTACCCACTAAGGGTATTTCGGCAATTTACCCACTATCGCCTCGAATGACACAGGTTTCCTTTTTGGTCCCTATGGTGATATTGGGCCTAAAATCCAATTCCGACCCAAACGGGCCCACGTGCTCGTGTGGCCCATTCAGCTCATTTTTGGTCTCGGTTCTGCAGACTTCGCAGTCACTTCAGTCTTTCAGAAATTTTCCATCGGTTTCACTCATGTGGGCCCGTTAGCCCATTGGGCCCTCTTAGCCCGTTTCGGCTCAATAAGTTCCATTACAGCCTCAGATTCACGAGAGCGTTCGTGACACTCTCAACGGTCTATCGCCATCATTAGTGGCTCGGTTTATCCCTACGAGCGCTCGCACACTCGGGCGATCTCAGTTGTCGATGTTCTGGCTTTTCGGTATTTCAGCTTTGAGCAGATTCATATATCGTAACAATAGCAGATTAAACGTAGGTGTGAGATTACACACCTTGGTTACGAGTTATGCTTTCCACCGCTTCCAAAACACCACGAACGCGATCTCCTTTCGTGTACCCAGTATTCGGCCCTATCCCTTGGCTACGAAAATCAAGATCCTAACAAATATTGATGAGCAAAAGAGCGTTAGTACTCATCCAACATTCGGCCTCCACAGAGAAAAGAGAGAAACCGAATTTCCTACCCAAGCAGTCACAAAAATCTTTACTAGAACGAAATAAGAAAGCGTTTGAGTTTCTTTACCCTTACCAAAGTACCACAAAATCGGCAGTTGACCAACAAGGAGTTTCAGCCCTCACCAAAAGAGAACAAAAGGAATTCGGTGTGGAGAAGGGTAAGTAGATTCGGTCTAAGCAATAAGAAGTTGAAGTTAGGAATTTTGGCTTTGGCAGAGCAAAGAGAGGGAAGAAAGAAAATAAGAGAGAAGAAACCGTTACCTTTGACAAGAGAAGAGCCGAATGGGAAAGAGAGATTTGGCAACCAAGAGTAGCAACTACGAAATAATGATGGAACTAAGAAAAGATGTGGAAGAAGAGAGGCTTATCGATGCAATGGACAGCTACCACAACGGAATGAAGAACGAAGAGGAACTAAGATTGAATTCGGCAATGGGCAAGAAAAAGAAAAGAGGCAAATGTACGAACCCGAAATGTCACTCCAGAGAAAAAGAAACAATTACCTAAAACGTCACTTTAGAAAACACCCGAAAATGAAAAGAAAAGAAAATGCACACACACAAAAGAGTTTCAGTTTGCTCCCACACACCAACTGCTGAATTTGCTTCCAAATGACTCTTCTTCAGCCGAAAGTCCCCCCTTAGCTAGACTCCCACTTTCGGCCACCACCTCCCACACACACAACTCCTTGATTTTCTCCTTTTTGTTCTCCTACAAACCCTCTCCTTCATCCATTTGAACCGTTTGACCCATTCTCCAACTCCCATAGTAGAGTTTGATCCCAACTCTACTTCCTCCTCTCCCAAAGCATAAAATAAATGCCTTAATTTTCTTGCAAAGGGAATCGAACTCCACTCCCCCTTGTCCCCTAGTGACGCTACCACCAACTTGCCACCAGCTCAATTGTGTCAGTAGAACACATGCAAATTCCCTTAAGTCCTGCTTCCAACAGCCCTCTCCACTAAAGGGCTAAAAACTAAAAAATTTCCAAGGCTCAGACTCGAACCCGGGCCTACCTAGAACCCCCAAACACCCTCAAATAACTAGCTAAGCAAGCCCAACACATGCAACTATGTAAAAATCACAAACCCCTAATTTTTGGAATGTTACAACTCTACCCCCTTAAAGAAATTTCGACCTCGAAATTTACCTGATCAAAAGAGATGAGGGTTTTGATGTCGCATTGCCTCCTCAGGCTCCCACGTGGCTTCCTCTGAACCGTGATTACACCACAGCACCTTGACAAGCAGAATAGATTTCCTTCTCAGCACCTTAACATCATGGTCCAAAATCTACACCGGTTCTTCTTCAAATGTCAGATCAGGTCTTACCTCGATCTCCTCCACTGGCACTATATGAGAAGGATCCGGACGGTAGCGCCTCAGCATAGAAACGTGGAATACATTATGTATCCGACTTAACTCAGGAGGCAGCTCAAGCTGATAGGTGACCGGTCCAACACGTTTTAATGCCCGGTAAGGCCCGATGAATCTGGGGCTTAACTTGCCCTTCCGTCCAAATCTCAGAAACTTCTTCCAAGGTATGACTTTTAAGAAGACAAAATCTCCCACCGAGTATTCAATCTCTTAGCGCTTTAGATCAGCGTATGACTTCTACCTGTCAGATGCTTCTTTTAACCGACCCCGTATCAACTTCACCTTCTCTTCAGTTTTCGAAATCAGCTCTGGACCCAACAGTCGCCGCTCACCCAATTCTGTCCAACAAGTAGGGCTACGACACCTACGCCCATATAATGCCTCGTATGGTGCCATCTGAATGCTGGATTGGTAGCTGTTGTTGTAAGCAAATTCCGCCAACGGTAAATAGTCCTCCCAACTACCTTTGAAATCAATCACACAACTTCTTAACATGTCTTCCAAAATCTGAATTACTCTCTCTGACTGACCATCAGTCTGCGGATGAAACACTATGCTGAAATCTAGCCTTGTACCCAGAGCTTCATGTAACACTCTCTAGAACCGAGATGTGAATCTAGGGTCCCTGTCCGAAATAATAGACACTGGTACCCCATGTAACCTTACAATCTCTGCCACATACAACTTTGCCAATTTCCGCAATGAGTAATCGGTGCGAACCGGTATGAAGTGGGCAGACTTAGTCAACCGATCCACAATTACTCATACCGAATCTTTCTTAGTAGGAGTCAGGGGTAGCCCACTAACAAAGTCTATGGTTATCCTCTCCCATTTCCAGAGTGGAATTTTAACAGGTTGCAGCAGTTCCGAAGGCAGTTGATGCTCAGGCTTCAATTACTGGCATGTCAAACACTTACTTACAAAATTAGTCACCTCACGCTTAAGTCCTGGCCACCAATACAGTTCACGTAAATCTCGGTATAACTTGTTTCCACCAGGATGCATAGCGTATGGGCTACTATGCGCCTCCCGCAGAATCAACTATCTTAGCTCAGAGTCCCTTGGTACACAAACTCTTCCACGGAAGCATAATACTCCTTCACTATTCAGCCCAAAATCCTCAGTCTCTCCTTTCTTCACCTGTTGGAAACGAGAAACCAACGACTCATCCAAAATCTGCTTCTCTTTAATCTGACTAATCCAAGTCGATTTTACTTGTAGTTTAGCTAACAAACTACCATCTTCAAACAGGTTAAGACGAGCAAACATTGCTCTCAAATCAGACACAACCTTACGGCTCAGTGCATCCGCTACCATGTTAGCTTTTCCCGGATGATACTCGATCGTGCAATCATAATCCTTCAGCAACTCTATCCATCTTCGTTGCCTAAGATTCAATTCCTTTTGGGTAAGGAGGTACTTAAGACTCTTATGGTCGGTGTAGATGATCAGCTTTTTGCCGTACAAATAATGTCTCCATATCTTTAGTGCGAACACCACCGCAGCTAATTCCAAGTCATGAGTGGGGTAGTTCACCTCATGCGGCCTAAGCTAACGAGATGCATATGCCACCACCTTCCCCTCCTGCATCAGCACACAACCCAAACCCGTGTGTGATGCATCACAATAGACAACAATTCTTTTCTAGCCTCTGGCTGTATCAATACCAGGGCTTCAGTTAGAATCTTGTTCAACTTCTCAAAACTCTCCTGTTGTTTATCAGTCCAAACAAACGGTACCCCCTTACATAGTAACTTAGTTAGGGGTGTAGCAATCAATGAAAACCCCTCAACGAACCGTCTGTAGTACCCAGCCAGACCCAGAAAACTTCGGATCTCTAATACTGACTTTGGTGACTTCCAATCCAATACGGCCTCAACTTTCTGAGGATCAACCCTAATTCCCTCGGCAGACACGACATGCCCCAAAAATGTCACCTCTCGCAGCCAAAACTCGCACTTGCTGAATTTGGCATAGCGTTGTTTTTCCCTTAGTATCTGCAGAACAACCGGAAGATGTGAATCATGCTCCTCCTCAGTTCTTGAATACACCAGAATATCATCTATGAATACCACCATGAACCGGTCTAGATAGGGTTGGAAGACCCGGTTCATCATATCCATGAAAGCAGTTGGTGCATTTGTTAACCCAAACGGCATGACCATGAACTCGTAATGTCCATAACGAGTCCTGAATGCTATCTTGAACACATCTGCCTCCTTAACCCTTAACTGATGGTACCCCGACCTTAGATCTATCTTAGAGAAAATCGAAGCTCCTCGCAGCTGATCAAACAGATCATCTATCCTCGGTAGTGGATACTTGTTCTTAATCGTTAGCTTGTTCAATTGACGGTAGTCAATACACATACGCATTGACCCATCCTTCTTCTTCACGAACAATACCGGTGCTCCCAACGGAGACACTCGGTCGGATGAATCCTCGATCCAGAAGCTCTTGGATCTGAGCCTTTAATTCCACCAGCTCCTTCGGTGCCATCCTATAAGGGCGATGGACATCGAAGCCGTTCCCGGTAAAAGCTCAATGCCGAATTCGACCTCGCGATTTGGAGGCAATCCTGGAAGCTCTTCAGGAAATACATCCAGAAACTCCTTTACAGTCCTGACATTCTCAACTGACGGTTCATTAACAACAGATATGCCAACATAAGCAAGGAACGCCTCGTAACCTTTGCGAACCAGCTTCTCGGCCCTTAATGCTGAGATTACATTGGATAGATAATTCCTTCGCTCCCCTATCACAACTACTTCCTCATCCTCTAAAGACTTTAATACCATACACTTAGCAGCGCAATCCAAATTCGCACGGTGTTTCACCAACAAATCCATGCCCAGAATGAGATCAAACTCGCCAGATGGCAGTTCCATCAAATTTGCCGGAAAGACAACCCCTTGAACCTCTAGAGGCACATCTCTAAACAACTTATTCACTACAACGGACTGTCCTAAAGGGCTAATCACCGACATTTCTCTATCAGCAAATTCAAACTGTATACCCAAAGTTCCAGACACAGTACATGCAACATACGAGTGCGTCGACCCAATATCAATTAAAGCAATACATGGTACATTATGAATGAGGAACGTACTAGTTATGACGTCAGGTGCGTCGCCATCCTTTCGACGCCGAGCAGCATAAACTAATTCTAGCTGTCTCGCCTCTGTATTACCAGCACCTCTGCCCGGTGCTCCACGACCTCGTCCTACCCCATTTCCCCCTCTGGGTGGACCACGACCTCTCGGTGGCTGCTGACCACCTCTCCTAGGCTGCACATAACCCTGACTGGTTGCTTGCATCCGAACAGGCTCTCGAGGATAGTTTCTGAACTGATGATCCTTGGACCCACACTTGAAACACCCCCCAATTCTTCTCCCACCCTCGCGAATAAAGTCTCCCGCACTCAACGCATGGTTGCGGTCGACTAACAGCAACTGGAATCCCAACTCGGGTTGGCCCATCAAACCTAGGCCCCTTATGAGATCCACCTGAAGAACTTGAAAACCCAACATCTCTCTTATTCCCGTCCCTTTCCTTCTCACAGTTTTGACGCTCAGAGCGTTTCACATCCTCGACAATCTTAGCCTTCTCTACCAGAGCAACAAAGTCACTTTCCCTCTGCGGAGCTATCACTACCCGCAACTCATCCCGAAGACCATCCTCAAATGCACACAGCGCTCATACTCAGTCGTGACTACGCCCCGAGCATACCGGCTTAATCGCAGAAATTTTGCCTCATATTCCGCAATGGACTTATTCCCCTGAACCAGATTCAAAAATTCCTTTCTTCGGGCATCCACATAACTTGCCCCGACATACTTTCCTTGGAAGACCGTCTTAAAGAAATCCCATGTTACACGGTCGGCCTGCGTACCTTCCCTCACGGTAAGCCACCATTGATATGCCTCATCCTGTAGTAAGGACACTGCTCCTTTCAGTTTCTGTTCTACCGTGCAGTCAAGGTCATCCATGATTCGCTCTACCGCTTCCAACCAATACTCTGCTACATTCGGGCTACACCGTAATGCCCTCAAGATTTTCGCCCCATTTGACCGGCGCTCGAGAAATTGACCCTCGAGCCATCGACCCAGTACTCGCTCCAGCCACCCTTTCCAAAACCCGTAGCATCGCTTGAGACAAAGCATCATCCCCTCCGGCTCAGTCATGAGACCCCGTTTCAGTCACCGGTGACGCCGGTACCTCCCTTTCAGGCATATGTCCTGATGCTGATGACCCAGCCCTAGCACCTCGGCCTCTACCACAGCCACGTATACCCTTTCCGTGACCTCTCGCACTCATATCGGTGTAACGTATTAATCTGTTTAAGAGTTTTATGCATCAGCTTATCGTTCATGTAATTATTAACAAATATTTTATGAAAAAAACAGTAATAAGAGTAGTTCTCGCAGATCGATTTTACTATAGTTTCCGTCTCTATAGTCTCATTTTCCCTAACTAAGAGTTCGGTATACTACTACTATCCCTAGTAGTTTTTCAGTACAGTCATTATAGCATATAACAAAGTATAAGATAAGGAAACTTACGAATTTGGTGCCAGAGACTCGGTGTGCCATACTTCCACTATCACTTTTTCTAAACCAAAGTTTAAACAGATTTGGAAAAATTTTCAAACCCATTCCACAGCCGAGTTTTGCAAACTCGGCTCTGATACCACTAAATGTAGCACTCCAAACCCGGCCTAGGCGTTATGGCCTGATCTAGCATGTCACATTAAAGGTTGTTTAAAAGCTACGCGTTCAATAAAAACCCCTCCTCAAAAAAAAACTTTGTATCCTTTTTAAAACTCCGAATTTTGTTGCTTACAAAGACACGATTTGCTCAAAGTATATTCTTGCAAAGATGTTGTTATTATTGAAAACTTTGTTTGTTGCAGAAGTCTGACTTAAATAATTACGAAAACATGATATTTTGAAAACAATAGTTATTGTTTTAAAAACCAGTGTTTAATCGTTTAATGATTCATAACTAACAGAATTACCAAATGAAAGTTTAAAAAGAAAATCCCAATGGCCTTATTACATAAAATACTAACCCAAAAATAATATAAAATATATTAAATCCAAAAATACTAAGTTTCATTAAGAAGCAAATCCGACGCATGGCCATCTCCGAGTCCTCCACAGCTCCAAATCCTCTAACATTGGGGATTACCTGCACGGTTAAAAGAAAGGGGTGAGTTACAAGAACTCAATGTGTAATCCCTTCTAACAGTCATAGTCTGGGCCTGAACCCATACGGTGTCGGTCTGGGCCTAAGCCCTATTCGGTAACAAGCTGGGCCTAAGCCCCAAATCATCTCAATGCAAATGGATAAGTGTCCACCCCAATTCTATCTAGCCTACTAACTCTCCACCCGTACCAACCAGCACACCAGGTGGGGACCATGTCAACCCACCCAGCCAAAACTCTCCAATATTGCAGACAAGCTGCTAATTATGGTATATGTGGCTGAGCCACTAAAACGGTATGTGGCGATGCCACTCGAACGGTATGTGGCAGAGCCACCAGAACGGTATGTGGCAGAGCCACTAAAACGGTACTTCCTCCAATCATCAAACCCAACCCATGCAACATGTTATGAATGCAGTGTATTACAACTATAAAAAGATATATATAAAATCACATACACGATATTTAACTACCATCAATGACATAACGGTCATTTTTGTCACTTAGGGGTATAATGGTAATTTCACCCCTTGGGGGTTTTTGGTAATTTACCCACTAAGGGTATTTCAGTAATTTACCCACTAAGGGTATTTTAGTAATTTACCCACTAAGGGTATTTTGGTAATTTACCCACTGTCGCCTCGAATGACACAGGTTTCCTTTTTGGTCCCTATGGTGATATTGGGCCTAAAATCCAATTCCAGCCCAAACGAGCCCACACGTTCGTGTGGCCCATTCAGCTTGTTTTCGGTCTCGGTTCTGTAGACTTCGCAGTCGCATCAATCTTTCGACAATTTTCCATCAGTTTTGCTCATGTGGGCCCGTTAGCCCATTGGGCCCTCTTAGCCTGTTTCGGCTCAATAAGGCCCATTACAACCTCAGATTCACGAGAGTGTTTGTGACATTTTCAATGGTCTATCACCATCACTAGTGGCTCGGTTTATCCCTACGAGCGCTCGCAAGCTCGGGCGATCTTAGTTGCCGGTGTTCTGGCTTTTCGGTAATTCGGCTTTGAGCCGATTCATAGATCGTAACAATTGTAGATTAAATGTAGGTGTGAGATTACACACCTTGATTACGAGTTATGCTTTCCACCACTTCCAAAACACCACGAACGCGATCTCCTTCCGTGCACCTAGTATTCGGCCCTATCCCTTGGCTACGAAAATCAAGACCCTAACAAATATTGATGAGCAAAAGAGCGTTAGTACTCATCCAACATTCGACCCCCCACAGAGAAAAGAGAGAAAGCAAATTTCCTACCCAAGCAGTCACAAAAATCTTCACTAGAATGAAATAAGAAAGTGTTTGAGTTTCTTTACCCTTACCAAAGTACCACAAAATCGGCAGTTGACCAACAAGGAGTTTCGGCCCTCACCAAAAGAGAACAAAAGGAATTTGGTGTGGAGAAGGGTAAGTAGATTCGGCCTAAGCTATAAGAAGTTGAAGTTAGGAGTTTCGGCTTTGGCAGAGCAAAGAGAGGGAAGAAAGAAAATAAGAGAGAAGAAACCGTTACCTTTGACCAGAGAAGAGCCGAATGGGAAAGAGAGATTCGGCAACCAAGAGTAGCAACTATGAAATAATGATGGAACTAAGAAAAGATGTAGAAGAAGAGAGGCTTATCGATGCAATGGACAGCTACCACAACGGAATGAAGAACGAAGAGGAACTAAGATTGAATTCGGCAATGGGCAAGAAAAAGAAAAGAGGCAAATGTACGAACCCAAAATGTCACTCCAGAGAAAAAGAAACAATTACCTAAAACGTCACTTTAGAAAACACCCGAAAATGAAAAGAAAAAAAATGCAAACACACAAAAGAGTTTCGGTTTGCTCCCACACACCAACTGCTGAATTTGCTTCCAAATGACTCTTCCTCATCAGAAAGTCCCCCCTTAGCTAGACTCCCACTTTCGGCCACCCCCTCCCACACACACAACTCCTTGATTTTCTCCCTTTTTTTCTCCTACAAACCCTCTCATTCATCCATTTGAACCGTTTGACCCATTCTCCAACTCCTATAGCAGAGTTTCATCCCAACACTACTTCCTCCTCTCTCAAAGCATAAAATAAATTCCTTAATTTGCTTTCCAAGGGAATCGAACTCCACTCCCCCTTGTCCCCTATTGGCGCCACCACCAACTTTCCACCAGCTCAATTGTGTCAGTAGAACACACGCAAATTCCCTTAAGTCCTGCTTCCAACAGCCTTCTCCACTAAAGGGCCATAAACTAAAAATTTCCCAAGGCTCAGACTCGAACCCGGGCCTCCCTAAAACCCCCAAACGCCCTCAAATAACTAGCTAAGCAAGCCCAACACATGCAATTTTGCAAAAATCACAAACCCCTAATTTTTGGAATGTTACATGTGTTCAGTTTGAGGAATGCAATAGATTTACTAGGACAAACTTATAAACGTCCTAATAGATTCTTTATTTCATAATCACCATCGCAAACATGCGTGGATTTCAAATCAAAATCTATCTATTCATGTTGTCATGATTAGTCTCCATTTATAATAAACATGATATAATAAATAAATCATAGTAAAATATACCTGAGATTCTTTAACATCATCATTATCACCCTGGCTATTATCATAGTTAAAGGCCCTAATGATTACCCATTGTGCGCAGGCCTCATTTGAAATAGCAGCAACTTTAGAAGGCTATAGACAATAGCAAATTTTGGGATATTTTTGTAACTTATGGAGAAAAACAATTAAAAGAGAATCATGCTGATAACGTGTTATAAAATAAATAGACAGAGAGTAAAGAACAAAGAGAATGAGATAGCAAAGAGAGAGTGTATTTTATTGATCAATCAGAATGTTTACAATACTTCTCCAAAGTCTCTATTTATAGGCATAACAAGTATAAATGAAGTAGAGATCTACTTTTAATCACTATTAGAATTTAAAGTATATCAAAACTTATCTTGATCTTGATGGACATCCACTTAATAAGATATTCATAACACAAACACATTTAAAAAAATATTAAATAGAACATGATACAAAAGTAATATAAACACAAATATATATTGAATGAGTTAATATCAATAAAGAAAATTATTCACATATAAAAGTTGTATAAATTTATAATAATTTAAAAAAAATAAAAATATTTACATACATTAGGAATAAAAACACATCATAAAAAAAATATTTTTTTTGTTTAATTGAATCAATAAAATAAATTATTGGTAAAAGAAAAGTACTAAATTTTGATTACAAAACAGGCCAAAGTTGATTTTCATATATTACTTTAGCTTTGGCAATTGTTTGCACAAATTTTGATTACAATAATAGGTTAAAAATGATTTTATGTTTATATGTTTTGTTTAAAGAACTTGATTTTTAAATCTATAAATTGCATTTATTATATTTGTATCTCTGGACATCTAGTATGATTTTTTTTTAATTTATAAAGTTCAAGGATGAGTAAGTCTAGCTGTAAAATTTTAATTTTGAATAAGTAATTCAACTCATAAATTATTACTTAAATTATATTAACTTTTTCAAGCTATTAGTTAAACTTTTTTAGTCACAAGTAGTACATAAATTATATTTTTTTATTAATTTTACATCAAAATATTATATTTGTATTGCCATCACTATCTTCGCTCTCCATAGGAGTAATCTTCTCTTTACCTTTCCTAGAGTACATATGCTCGATTGGAGGGAAAGTTATGGATGATTCATTGGATCACGGATAACAAAGCCTTTTGACTGCGATCGAGTGTTGGCACTACCCTGTGGTACAGGAATAGAAGGTGACACCTCAGAAAAAACTGATAGAGGTGGAGTACAAGGATCTATGGAAGTTGGGCTATGCCAAGATGGGGGCAATTGTGGCCTGTAGAGAATGTCGAGACCATGTTGACCAACATAATGCATGACAACTGGTCCAAGGGAAACCATACATTGAGTTAGATACTCAAGATAGGGGTGCATGTTAGCATCCCTAGTAGATGGCACGATAGAAGACATCTTCTTCAAAACCCTTTGTAAAGCAAATGTGCACTCTGAAAGAGCTAGAACATTTTGTTTACACTTTTTGGCATACATATCATAATTTTTTTCATAAATGCCATCACCAATGATGCCCTTTAGCACGCACAACAACTTATTATTGTCTATCTTCACACTCGGTCAATAAAATAATTCAGTGATCAAACGTGGATATCGAAGCCCCCTAATTGCTCCTCTGACACACCACCGCATGTTATGAAATATCATATCCCAACATTGATATTTTCTTTCTTAAATATACTATAAAGCAAAATAGTTCACTTAAAGGTTATGCCTGTGACATGTTGGGTAGGCATCAGTTTAACACAAATAAAGTACATCCACATTTTAACATCTACAAACATAAATGATTTTTTTTGAACAAAAAACGACCACAAGGGTCAACACATTTTATTAAGTAACATCACTAATAACAACATTATGGATTTCCTTAGGATAATCCATGTCAAAAAGCCACATTTTAGCTTCACTACACATTTTAGTACAAATAAAGTCAGCAACATTATTACAAGACCGGTTAGACCAAATTAATTTTGCCGATTTAAAATTGTTGAAAGCATCTCTACAGGCTTTGATTCTATCGCCTATAATAGTCACTGTAACAGCCTGAATTTGGGCCTAGTCGGAACAGTGGTTTTGGAACCATTAATTCGAGCCCGGAGAAATTATTTTTAATATTATTTTATGTGTTATAGCATGATTATATTAGTGCATGAAAATTTTGGTAAATTAATTTTAGCGATTTCATGCTTAATTTTGAAAAAGGACTAAATCGCATAAAGTACGAAAGTTTTATTCTACAAGCTAAAGGTGTTAAATAGCTATGGAACACTAAAGTAGAGGTCCTTATTGAGTAAAAAGACAAATAAAAATGTGGTGGCTGGACATGGAATTTTTAATTGTGAAATTGGTCAAGGTTAGGTGGTTTGGTGACTTAATAGATAAAATAAAATAAAACAAAAAGAAAAGGCTATCATCTTTTCTTTTCTCCACCAATTTTTCTCCAAGAAAACAACCATGGAAGCTTGAAAATTTTCAACAACTTACAACCCTTGCAAGTAAGTCATTTTGATGATAATTTTTTTATTGATTTTTGTATTTTTGTGACCCTTATAGCTTAAGCTAACTAATGGAGGGACTATTTTGCAAAATGGTTGAGAGTCCAGGGTTTTACCATGTGAGTATTCATGTTGTTTGCTGAAAATTTATGGAAGAAAATGAATCTTGGTTGTTAAATAAACAACTTTTGTGAAAGGGGTTTTCATGAAAACACCTAAAATGGACCTTTTTGTAAAAGTTATAAAATGGGTAGTAAATGTGTGAAATAATTGGATTTGTGAGTTGCTATAAGAGTAATAAAGGTTCGGATAGGCTTGGTTAATAGGGAAATTTGATTAAAATCATTTTACGAGCCTAGGGGCAAAATCATAATGATGTGAAAGTCTAGGGGCAAAATGGTAATTTTGCCAAGGTATGAATTATAGACTGTCTTGATTAATGTAGTAATTAAATAAGTGAACTTGTCATTATAGATCAAGAAAAACAGAGTCCGGACTTAGACCGGCGGAAAACCAAGCTATTGGATTAAATCGAACTAGTCGCCCATATTTTGTATACCGAGGTAAGTTGCATGTAAATAGTACAACTTTATTGTTATTATGTATTGAACAATTAATATGGCATAAAATGTATGATTATTGTTGTGAATATGCATGATGTAACAGCCCGATTTAGGGCCTAGTCGGAATAGTGGTTGCGAGACCACAAATCCGAAGTAGAAATATGTGCTTTATGATTTTTATGAGGTTCATGACATGTTTGCATGCTTATGTGAAAACTTCATAGAGAAATTTTATTAATTAGTAATCAATTTATTTATTAGGACTAAATTGCAAAGATTAGAAAATATGAGATTCTAGAAGGTTTAAGTATGAAATAGTATTATAAAAATTATTAGAGCTCCTTATTTAGCAATTAGACCATTATATGTCAAGATGGACAAAAATGGACATAGGAAGGAAAAATCTCAAGAAAGGGGCCTTAAGGGCATTTTTGTCATTTGGTTAATTAATGAATTTAAAAGGGAAAATAAGTCAAAAATGGATGTCCACCTTCTTTCTAAGTGCCGAAAATTACAAGGATTCCATAGCTAGGGTTTCATCTTTCAAGCTTGATTGTAAGTACCTCCTAGCCCCGTTTTTAATGTTCTTCGTATTTTTGAGATCCTCGTAGCTCGATTTAGCTATTTCTAGCTATATTTTGAGCTAGGGTTTATGTTCAAAAATTTACCCATGTTTGACATGCATGTATTTTGATGATTTATGGAAGAATATGAAAGTTTGATGTATGATAAACATCTTTTTCTAAGTGATTTTCATGAAAAATGCATAAAAAGGACCAAATTGTAAAAGTCATAAAAATGGTCATACATGAGGGAATTAGTGGAAATTGGGGGCTGTTATAGTTATGAAAATGGTTCGGCTAGGCTTAAAATGCAACGAAATTGAATGAAAATCATTTTACGAGCCTAGGGGCAAAAGTGTAATTATGTGAAAGTTTAGGGGCAAAATCGTAATTTTTCCAAAGTATGATTCATGGGTTAATTTAGTCAATGTGATTATTAAACAAATGAAAATTTTATTATAGATCAAGAAACACGAAGCCCGGACTGAAACTGAGGCAAGAACAAGGTTGTGGACTAAACTGAATATCTACACACATTTTGAGTGCCGAGGTAAGTTTGTGTGAAATTAAAGCTACATAATGTCTTTATATTTTTAGTTGCCTGGTATTATGTGAAATAAATATCATTTCTATGAAATCGACTAATGATGCATCGATGAGAATATGATGAGAATATATTAAATTGAAGTCCCGGTTGAACATTTTGGAATAACAAGGATACCTATGTCAATGCATGAGATGAGGAATGTCCCGTATAAGAACATGTCTGGGACATGGCATTGGCACCGAATAAGGAAGGTCTCGTATAAGACCATGTCTGGGACATGGCATCGGCACTGAATAAGAAAGGTCCCGTATAAGACCATGTCTGGGACATGGCCTCGGCACCAAAGGAAGATCTCGTGTAAGACCATGTCTGGGACATGGCATCGACATCTATATACGATCTCGTATAAGATCATGTCTGGGACATGGCATCGACATCGAGATATGAGATCCCGTGTAAGACCATATCTGGGATATGGCATCGGCATCAAGAGGTGATCCCATGTAAGACCATATCTGGGATATGGAATTGGCATCGTGATACATGTATGATGAGATTGTGTATCCTTTGATATTCCGAGTAGTTCAACGGGCAAAGAGCTAAGTTAAGTAAAGATGACAAAGAGTTAAATTTATGTAAAGATGACAAAGAGCTAAGTCTATGTTTAAAGAGTATAAAAGTGCTAAAGTTATGTGATGAAGTGTTACAGGTACCCATGAGTAATTTACGAGAAATGCATGCAATATGTGATATGTAATTTGGTAAGAGTATACATGAGTAAGTTATGTTGAGGTATTTGAGAACTTGTGTATCATTCGATGAGATAAATGGATGTTATTATAAGTCTTAATGTTGCTATTTATTTCATGCAAACTTACTAAGCTATATGCTTACCCCTCTCTTTTCCCTTTTCCTTGTAGTATCTCCAAGCTAGCTTGGGGATCGTAGGACGTCGGAGCTTGGATCACACTATCAGCTATTCTTTTGGTATAGTAAAGTTGATTTATTTTAAGTATGGCATGTATAGGAACTTGGTCATATTTTTATGTCATATTTGTTAGCCAAAGTGTTGGCTATATTAGTCACTCATTCATTTTGTAAATGGCCAATAGAAATTGGCCAATACTTATTAAGTTTTATATATATCCAATGATGATGATATTCATGAAGTACAAGTTCATGTTATAGATCAAGAAAAATGTGTGGTGGATGCATGATGAGTTAGTGATTCTTCGTAGTGTATTCTTGCTATGTTATGTGTTGCTTGTGGTGGTATAAGTGTGTTTGTTTTTTAGGGTGGCAATAGGCTTGGTAAATAGTCTTCTAAATGTCCACACGGGTAGACACACGGGCGTGTGTCTAGGCCGTGTGTGACACACAGTCAGCCTCATGGGTGTGTTGTTAGGCCGTGTGTCTCCTGTATCAAATTTGTAAAAATTCAATTCGTCACACAGGCCAGCTCACAGGCGTGTGACTAGGCTGTGTGCCCCTTAAGTGTCTGCTGACGTCATAAACAGAATACCAAGGTTTTCACACACGGGTGAGGACACAGGCGTGTCTAGGCCGTGTGAGGGGCACGGGCCATAGAAACGAGCGTGTTCCAGGCCATATGAAAACCCCTGTAGGTTCAAAATGAAAAATAAAATCCACACGGGCTGGGAACATAGGCGTGTGTGACCACACGGCCTGCCCACACGGGCGTGTTCCATTTCACACGGGCGTGTAGCCCTATTTTAAGCAAAAATTTTCTAAGTGCGTAAAAGTTTCTGATTTGGTTCTGAACCATTCTGATTGTATGTTTAGGGTCTCGTAGACCCATAATAAGGACGTTATGAATATTAATGAAAAAGTTTTCAGTTGAATGAAGTTTTATGGCCGATGTTGTATGTTTAAGCAAATTATGTTTAGTAATGCCTTGTATTCGGTTCCGGCATTGAACACGGGTAAGGGGTGTTACACATGATGAGAATTGATGTAGTAAAAACTCCCGATTGAACCTTAGGAATAGATTGGATATCCATGCCATGACATTTGGGTGATATGTGTGCTAGTGTAAGACCATGTCTGGGACATGGCATCGGCATTGAGACGAGAGCTAGTGTAAGACCATGTCTGGGACATGGCATCGGCCTCGACAAGTGAGCCAGTTTAAGACCATGTCTGGGACATGGCATCGGCATTTTACCCTCTTGTGTGAGGCTTATAGGATATCCTTTAGTATTCCAAATGGTTCCACGGGTTATTTAAAGCTTATGATAAAGATATGAAAGGATATGATCATGTTGTGAGTGGTACAGGTTCTTACTCGAAACTCATGAGATATGAACTTAGTTATGATGCCTTAATGGTAAGGATGAAATTGAGTAAGTCCTATCTATGAGAATGATTTCGGGACGATCTTGTTATCTTTGGCTTATAATTGTGATGTGCAAATATGTTTTAAATCTACCATTGTTAAATCAAGAACGTTGTGCTGGTTTATAATATGCTATGTGTTTAAAGAGGCATGATTGATGTTGATACTTATTTACATGCAACTTACTAAGCTTTGTGCTTACTCCCTTTCCTTTCCATTTTTCTTATAGTATCGCCAAGCTAGCTCGGGAATCAAAGGACGTCGGAGGCTCGATCACACTATCAATCTGAACATTGGGTATAGTTAGATTTATCATTTTGAGTATGGCATGTATAGAGACTTGGTCTTTTGTCAAGTGTCATATTGTTTTGGCCAAATGTGTTGGCTTGTCTTGAAGATTGATTCATTTTGTATAAGGCCATGGGTGATGGCTAATACTTGATATTAATATATGTAAATGATGATGTTTTTCATGAATGTTCAATTTGCATGGTGAAATATGTGATAAGTTTTGCATGTGAATGGAGTGTAGTGGTCTTGATGTGTGTATGTCTTGGTTGTAGCTTATGTTGGTGCAAGTAAGGGTGGCAAAAGGGCTTGGTAAATAGCCTTGTTTTTGTCCACACAGTGAACACTGCAGGCGTGTGTCTAGGCCGTGTGTGACACACTTCTGCCCGCCCCAGTGGCGTGTAGTCTGGCCGTGTGTCCCCTGCACCTTAGTTTGGTAAAATAGAATGCCCAGTAGTAACCACACGGGCTGAGGCACGGCCGTGTGTCTCAACCGTGTGGAAGACACGACCATTGTACATGGGCATGTGCCGAGGCTGTGTAAAGTCCGCACCTTAAATGCAAAATTAAATTCACCACACGGCCTAGCACACGGGCGTGTGCCTTGGCCGTGTAACCCTAAAATGTTGCTGACAGTAGAAACAGAATGTCAAGGTTTTAACACACGGGCTGAGACATGGGCGTGTCATGGCCGTGTGAGGGACACGGGCCATAGACACGGGCGTGTGCTAGGCCGTGTAAAAACCCCTGTAAGTTCGAATTGAAAAATAAATCCACACGAGCAAGGGACACGGGCGTGTCCCAATATGCTTAGGCCGTGTGAGTTACACGGTCCTTCAACATGGCCATGTTATTAGGTCACACGGGCGTGTCGCCCTTCCACACGGGCGTGTGCCCCTGTTTTTAGAGACATTTTCCAAAGTTTTTTTTTCTAAAGAACTTGGTTTGGTCCCAAACCGTTTCTAAAGTGTGTTTTGGGCCTCGTAGGCTCATATTAAGGATTTTAAGACAAGCTTTGAAAAGTTTTAAATTTGAATGAAATTTCATAACTCGGAAGTGTTTGTATGCATGTATTAAGTTAAGTAACGCCTCGTACCTTGTTCCGGCATAGGATACGAGTAAGGGGTGTTACGTTTAGTGGTATCAAAGCTGTGGTTTAGTCTATTGTCGGGCTAACCTAGCGTGTGTATGAGTCTAGCTATACATGCCATATATGAATTATGATAGTGTGACGACTCCTGACAATTTAAAAGGTATTTTTATATAGTAAGTGGATCCCGACAGAGTAGTGGTGGATGATGTCGAAAGTAATGCACCGGGTCCCGCAGAAGGGACTGCGCCAGTCGAAAGTGGGCCCGTGACACTGAGTCAGGGCGGAGGGGCTAGAGAAGCCTTCCTCCATATGATGAATGCTTGGTATTCAGAGTTTGTTCGTGCAAACCCGAACACTCCACCTCCTCCACCCCCTCCAATCCCTCAGCCTGCCCCTATAACTCCCCAAGTAGTGGAAATGATTAGAAGGGAAAAGCCTCCGGTAGACAGAATTTGAAAGTAAAGGGTTGAGGAATTTAGAGCGAATATAGATGATGACACAGAGAGGGAAGAGTTCTGGCTAGAAAATACCATTAGGGTATTCGATGAATTGTCTTGCACACCTGAGGAGTGCATGAAGTGTGTTGTGTCACTCTTATGAGACTCGGCCTACCAATGGTGGAACACCCTTGTGTCGGTTGTACCAAGGGAAAGGATTACATGGGAGTTTTTCCAAGAGGAATTCTAAAAGACGTATATTAGTCAGAGGTTTATAGACCAGAAGAGGAAGGAATTTCTAGAATTGAAGTAAGGCCGAATGACAGTAACAGAGTATGAGCGTGAGTTCGTGAGGCTCAGCAAATATGCTAGGGAGTGCGTATCTACTAAAGCCATCATGTGTAAGAGATTTGAGGATGGATTGAATGAAGACATTCGACTTATAGTTGGCATTCTAGAGTTCAAGAAATTTGTGGTGCTCGTTGAGAGAGCTTGCAAGGCCGAGGAATTGGCCAAAGAGAAAAGGAAGGTTGATATTGAGTCTCGTGACTCAAAGAAAAGATAGTTGGGAAAATCATTTCAATCCTCATCCAAGAAATCGAGAGAATTCACTACCAGATCAAATGCTTCAGTGGGATTCTCTAGTAGAAATAAGAATAAGCAGTACACGGTGTCTAAAGCTCAAACCACTTCTATTGCGAGTGTTGGTAGTGCTCGACCAAATAAATCGGAGTGTTCGCAGTGTGGTAGACGACATTTTAGTGAGTGTCGAGGAAATGATAGAGGCTATTTTAAGTGCAGTTCACTAGACCACTTCATTTGAAACTGTCCTGAGATGGATGAGAAAGACAGAAAGCAAGATGTGCGAGCGAGTAATGCTCCTTCTAGTGGTAGACCACAGAAGAACCCGGGAAGTGGGGCTAGCAGTAGAGGTGCGCCTAGAGATTCCACTGTGAGATCAGAGGGTAAAGCTCCTGCAAGGACTTATGCCATTCGCGCTCGCGAAGAGACTTTATCCCATATATGATTACGGGTCTTTTTCTCTTCATGATATCTCTATTGTTGCTTTGATTGATCCGGGGTCTACCCATTCATATGTTTGTATGAAATTGGTGTTTAGTATGAATATGCCTGTTGAGTCTACCGAATTTGTGGTAAAAGTGTCAAACCCTTTAGGCAAGTATGTGCTAGTTGATCAAGTGTGTAGAAATTGTCCCTTGACAATTAGAGGTCATTATTTTCCGACTAATCTTATGCTGCTACCGTTTGATGAATTTGACGTGATTCTTGGTATGGACTGGTTAACAACTCATGATGTGATAGTAGATTGTGGGAGAAAATTTATTAAACTGAAATGTGAAAATGGGGATGTCGTTCGGGTTGAATCAGGTGAATCGGATAGCTTGCCTGTAGTGATTTCTTCTTTGGCGGCTGAGAAATGTATAAGAAAAGAGTATGAGTCTTATCTCGCGTTTGTGTTGAATACTCAAGTGTCGGAAGTAAAGATTGAGTCAGTGCCTGTGGTATGTGAGTACCTGGATGTGTTTCCGAAAGAGTTGCCCGGATTGCCTCCAACTAGGGAAGTCGAGTTTGGTATTGAGTTGGTCCCTGGTACGACACCTATTTCGGTTGCGCTGTATAGGATGGCACCGTTGGAGTTAAAAGAGTTGAAGGTTCAACTACAAGATTTAACGGATAAGGGTTTTGCGAGACCGAGCTATTCTCCGTGGGGTGCTCTGGTACTTTTTGTGAAAAAGAAAGACGGGTCGATGAGATTATGTATAGACTACCGACAACTCAACAAGGTTACAGTTAAGAACAAGTATCCTTTGCCAAGGATCGACGATTTGTTTGACCAATTGAAGGGAGCCACAGTGTTTTCTAAGATAGACCTGAGGTCCGGTTATTATCAGCTGAGAGTTAAGGAACAAGATGTACCGAAAACTGCATTTTGGACGAGGTATGGCCATTATGAGTTCCTCGTCATGCCCTTTGGCTTAACGAATGCTCCTGCAGTATTTATGGATTTAATGAACTATATTTTCCGACTATATTTGGATAAGTTTGTAGTTGTTTTTATTGATGACATATTAATTTATTCTCGTGATGAAAGTGAGCATGCGGAGCATTTGAGAACTGTCTTACAAACTTTTAGAGATGAACAGTTGTATGCTAAGTTTAGCAAAAGTGAATTTTGGCTTCGAGAAGTTGGATTCTTAGGCCACATCGTTTTGGGTGATGGAATTAGAGTTGACCCAAGTAAGATATCGGCTATCGTTGATTGGAAACCGCTGAGGAATGTGTCAGAGATTAGAAGCTTTTTGGGCTTAGCCGGATACTACAGACGGTTTGTTAAAGGATTCTCCATGATTGCTACACCGATGACGAGGTTGCTACAGAAAGATGTCAAGTTTGAATGGACAGAGAAGTGCCAACAGAGTTTTGAGAAACTAAAAGCATTGTTGACTGAAGCCCCACTTTTAGTGCAACCGAAACCGAGAAAGGAATTTGTGGTGTATAGCGATGCATCCTTAAATGGATTGGGGTGTGTGCTTATGCAAGAAGGCAAAGTAATAGCTTATGCCTCGAGACAGCTGACGCCACATGAGAAAAACTATCGACACGAGATTTAGAGCCGGGCCGCCATATAGTGTTCGCCTTGAAGATTTGGAGACACCATTTGTATGGCGAGAGATGCCGAGTATTCACCGACCATAAAAGTCTAAAGTATTTGATGACTCAAAAGGAACTGAACCTTCGCCAACGGAGATGGCTAGAGCTCATAAAATATTACGAACTGGTAATCGACTATCACACGGGGAAGGCGAACGTGGTCGCCGATGCTTTGAGTAGGAAGTCATTGTTTGCCTTGAGGGCTATGAACACTCAGTTGTTAGAAACCGACGATGGTTCGATTTTAGCCGAGTTGAGAGCGAAACCAATGTTTTTGCAAAAAATCTGCGAAGCTAAAAAAGGTGATAAAGAATTGTAAGCTAAGATAACTCAGTGCGAGACGGGTATAGAATCAGACTTTCGGATTGGTTCAGATGGTTGTTTAATGTTTCGAGACAGAATTTGTGTACCCAAAGACAATGAGCTTATTCGGAAAATTTTGCATGAGGCACATAGCAGTTGTATGTCTATCCATCCGGGTAGTGTGAAAATGTATAATGACTTGAAGAAAATGTATTGGTGGTCGGGAATGAAGAGAGATGTTTCAGAGTTTGTCTCTAAGTGCCTAATTTGTCAGCAAGTGAAAGCCTAACACCAAGTACCTTTGGGTTTACCCCATCCTGTGATGGTTCCCGAATGGAAATGCGACCGAATTACCATGGATTTTGTGTCTAGATTATCATTGACGCCAAAGAAGAAAGATGCTGTATGGGTTGTGGTTGATAGGCTAACAAAGTCGGCTCATTTTATACCGGTGCGTACCGATTATCCCCTTGAGAAATTGGCCGATTTGTATGTTTCTGAAATTGTGAGACTTCACGGGGTACCTTTATCGATCATTTTGGATAGAGATCTGAGGTTCACATCACGGTTTTGGAAAAAGTTGCAAGAAGCGTTAGGGACGAAACTAAATTTTAGTACTGCTTTCCACTCGCAAACTGACGGTCAATCGAAAAGAGTAATTCAGATTCTTGAAGATATGTTGCGGTGTTGTGTTCTTGAGTTTCAAGGTAGTTGGGAAAGGTACTTACCGTTGGTTGAGTTTGCCTACAACAATAGTTATCAGTCAAGTTTGAAAATGGTGCCTTATGAGGCTTTGTATGGGCGTAAGTGCCGAACGCACTTGTATTGGACCAAACTCAGAGAAAATTAGATTCACGGGGTTGACTTAGGCAAGGAGACCGAAGAGAAAGTAAAGGTAATTCGTGACTGTTTAAAGGCCGCTTCGGATAGACAGAAATCCTACGCAGATTTGAAATGTAACAGCCCGATTTTAGGGCTAGTCGAAATAGTGGTTTCGAGACCACAAATCTGAGGTTGGAGAATTTTTTTATATATATTATTTTATGTGTTATAGCATGATTATATGAGTGTTTGAAAATTTTGGTGAATTAAATTTAGCGATTGCTTGCTTAATTTTGAAAAAGGACTGAACCGCACAAAAGGCGGAAGTTTTGTTTTAATAGCCAATGGTGTTAATTAGCTATGGAACATTAAATTAGAAGTCCTTATTGAATAAATAGACCCCAAAGTGATTAGTGGCAGAACATGGAGACAAAGAAATTGAAAAGTCAAAGGTTTGGTGGCATTAGGTGACTTAATTGATAAAATAAAAGAAAGTTTTCATCTTTTTCATTCTCTCTTTCTTCTCCACCGATTTTCACTCAAGAAAAGGGCCATGGAAGCTTGAAAATTTCAGCAACCTTTAATCCTTGCAAGTAAGTCATCTTCATGGTCATTTTTGATGATTTTTGTGTTTTTGAAACCCTTATAGCTTAATCTAGTTAATAAGGGGACTATTTTGCAAAATGGTTGAAAGTCTAGGAATTTTCCATGGGAGCATTAATGTTGTTTGCTGAATTTTTATGGAAGAAAATGAATCTTGGTTGTCGAAACCATTTTTTTATCGGATTTTGAAAAACGGGAATCGACTTTAAAAATATGGAATGGAGTCGCCACCGATCTTTTATTCAAGGTGTGATCGGATCACCTTGAGATGGATTATTTTAATAAAACATTTTGATTTATTAAAACAATAATTTTTGGTCTACGAATTATAAGAAAACGGGTTCAGGAGTCGGTTACGTGCGAGGAAGGATTAGCACCCTCGCAACGCCCCAAAATTGGTACCAAATTGATTAATTGATGTCCTAATGTTAAAAAGTTTAAAATGGTTTTAAAATTCTATTTTTTTAATTTTAAATAACTTGATTGAATATTGAGATTCCCTTGTTCCGAAAGAATAGAGGATCACATCTAGCACGATTGGACACGAAAATCTGAGTCCTCGAATTCAAGCTTATCCCCAATATTCGCCAAGCACATGTATTGAAATTTTGAAAGGGTATCTGGTTATCTGGACAAATAAAAAAAACCACACCCAGCCCGATTGGGCCCGATTTCTTTGAATTTCCAAACGCACAAATATGACCTTATTTGGGAAAATGTGGACAAAATTTGAAAGGACATTCATCTACTTGGTCAAAAAATCACACCCAGCACGATTGGGCACGATTTCTTCGAATTTCCAAATGCACAAATATCACTTTATTTTGGGAATTTTAAGTAAAAATGATTTTAAAATCCAAATAGTGTTGAAACACGATGTTTTTAAGTGAATACAATATGATATACAATATGGAGCAATTATTTATAAGTGAAATATAATGCTATAGAATCTCAAGCAACAAATAAATATGGAACGAGAATTAAAAACATACATAATAACAATAATTATCAAACATTAGATCAATGATAAAGAAAAATAATTAAATTCATACAAGTATGACATATGTAAGGAGTATAAAAAACGATTTTAAATATATTATAATAAATAAAAAATCATATATATATATATATAAAATGATAACGATATTTAAAAGTGTTGGGAAATGAATATAGAGTATAGTCTTTTAAAGAGACAAATTATATGCATAATGATATAAAATCAATAGTATATGTATAAAAACTTTAATGTAAATTGTTGACAATAATAGTAAATTACTAAGTGGATAAAATGCTATATATGATAATTTATATAAAATAATAATAATAACAATGATGATAAAAATAAGACTTGATCAAAATAATAAAACCAACAAAATAATAATAGTGATATTAACATTGGTAGAAATAACAATAATAATATTAAAAATAATATTCATAATGATATTCAAAAATAACAACAATAATAATAACAATATTGAATTAACGATAAATAAAACAATATAAAGAGACTAAATTACAAAAGCATTCAAATAATTAGGGGTTAAAGCAGCAAATACTTAAACAACCAATACGCAGTGTATAAACTAGACTAAATTGAAACAATGTGCAAATTATAGAGGCCAATTAGAAATTAAAAGCAATATACAATGGATTTAATCAAAAACGATACAACAAAGGGGGACTAAACACAGAAATAACCCCTTTATTGTAGGAGCACGCGGATCTCATGGGACCAAATCGGGTCGGGTCACTGGTTTTGGACCAGGACAGTGTCGTTTAGGGGCTACCGTTATAAGCCAAAACGGCACCGTTTTACTAATAGGTTTAAAAACCTAATTAAAGTCGTTTAGGTTTCATTTTCCCATTTTGAAACCGAAACCCTCAGCCCCCATTTCGTTTCCACTCCCAGCCGCAGAGGAGAGAAGGGAGGTCCGGCCATTTCACGCCATGATAATCGGCGATCAACAGCCGATTTGGAACCACCAAACGGTTCCCCTTCAAACCAGGCCCGAATCTAGCCTTGACGGACCCGTTTGTTTTGATTTCAACGAAAAAAGAGTTCGCTGATTCGTCCTTCGCAGGTATGTTTCCCCCTTTCTATTCTCGCATATGGCAAAAGAAAAAAGAAACGAAAATGCAGAAATGAATTCAAAAAGGAATAATCGAGAGAATAAAATAAAAGAACAACCTTTTTTGAATCTCTGTTGATGATTTTTTTTTGTATTGCTATCTTATCTCCGCGTAAAAAAATACAATCGATTCCTCGGTCTTTTAAAGGCCAAAAATCAGGAATCAAAAAGAAAAATCAAATTTTGTTCTCTGTACATTTTGCTGTCTCTCTGCTATTGGAGCCTCTGTTTTGTAGGTACGACCATCGTACGGAGGCAGACGTGGCGTGCTTGTGGGCGTGGAGGCTCGCTGGCAGTATGGAGGCCGTATGAGGGTGCGCGTGGTGGCGCGCGTGGGTTGCTGAAGCGACACAAGGCGCGTGCGAGGGAACTGTTGCGGCACTAGAACCCTCTGGAAGGTTTTTAGGGTTCTCTGAAACCCTGAACTATTTGGGCCATTCGGGTATTGGGCCGTGTAATTGGATCGGGATAGTTTTTATTATCCTGGGCTGAAATCTTGTAAACGGGTTGTAAATGGATTATTGGGCTGTCAATTAATGGACTGTTTTGGATCAATTTTTTTATTTTGTTTTTATTTTTTGAATTTGGTTGGTTAATTGGTTATGGCATGGGCCCGGGCGAATTTGGGCTCTTACAGCTGCCCCTCTTTGCTCATTGTCGTGTAACGAGAATGAAGCAAAGACTTTAAAGAGGGCCAAATTTGCCTGGTTTTGTAAGATCTTGACTTCTTGGCACTCATTTTCTTCAAGTAGCTTTATTCCATCCCACTGCATCTTCAAGGGCATGAAAACTAGCGCTTCGATCCAATTCCAATGTAATTTCAGGGAGAAGAGATTCGTAGTTTCACTCTGCTCCACTGGAACTTCGAGGTAATAAGAATTTTATGGCTTCGATCTGCTCCTGCAACTTCAGGATTGCCAGATCTGCTATCTTTAATCTGCTCCTACAACTTCAGGATTGCCAGACTTGCTATCTTCAATCTGCTCCTGCAACTTCAGGATTGCCAGATTTGCTATCTTCAATCTGCTCCTACAACTTCAGGATTGCCAGATTTGCTATCTTCGATCCGCTTCATTTAGGAAGGCAAGATCTGATGTCTTCGATCTACTCCTGCAACTTCAGGATTGCCAGATCTGCTATCTTCAATCTGCTCCTGCAACTTCAGGATTGCCAGATTTGCTATCTTCAATTTGCTCCTACAACTTCAGGATTGCCAAACTGGTAGCTTAAATCTGTTCCACTACTGCTTAGGGTGACAAGATCTACAATTTTTGACCTATTCCACTGCTGGTAAGGGAGATAGGGCTGGTGGCTTAAATCTGTTCCACTACTGCTTAGGGAGACCAAATTTGCCGTTCGATCTTGGTTCCCTACTGCTTAGGGTGACAAGATCTACAATTTTTGACCTATTCCACTGCTGGTCAGGGAGACAAGACTAGTGGCTTAAATCTGTTCCACTACTGCTTAGGGAGACCAGATTGTCCATTCGATCTTGGTTCCCTACTGCTTAGGGTGACAAGATCTACAATTTTTGACCTATTCCACTGCTGGTCAGGGAGACAGGACTAGTGGCTTAAATCTGTTCCACTACTGCTTAGGGAGACCAGATTTGTCGTTTGATCTTGGTTCCCTACTGCTTAGGGTGACAAGATCTACAATATTCGACCTATTCCAATACTGGTCAGGGAGATAGGAATGATGTCTCTGATCTGCTCCTGTAACTTCAGGATTGCCAGATCTGCTATCTTCGATCTGCTTCGCTCAGAAAGGCAAGATCTTCGAATTCACCGATGTTGCGACAACGTCCTCTAGGGGACCTGTTCTGTAAAATTAGTTTTGTGTTTATGCCTATGCAAAATGGTTAGGATGCAATGATTAGAATGAATCTAATGCTCCTAATGAAATGTATTATGGATGACATTTGTATGAATGCAGAATGTCATGAGAATGGTCTTTTTACAAAGATTAGGATGCAATGATCGGAATGAATCAAATGCCTCTAGATAGATGTGTCTTATGGATGAAATTTGTATGAATGCAGAATGTCATGAGAATAATTTCTTATAATGATTAGGATGCAATAATCGGAATGAATCAAATGCTCCTAACTAAATGTGTTTTGCATGAATGCAGAATTTCATGAGAATGATCCCTTTTTAAAAGTTCAAGGTGTCATCGCTCATTGTTTATTAAGGATTCATCACTGATGCATTATGCTGCCATCTTGTTCGGCTGGTATTTTCAACAGAAAACCTGAGAAAACAAATATCTTGCTCAACAGATTTGCCCCACTGTAGCGGTATAGGATCTGAATCTCTTCCCATCTATCCTACCGCGACCTCGAAATGTAGGATTTGTTTCTTCTTCAATCCATCATATTGCCATTCAAAGGTATAAAATCTGTATTATCTTCCATCTATCCCACTATGACTCGGGGGTATAGGGCCTGTAGCTTGTTCCATCAACTGATCACTCCTCGGGTGACCCAACCAGATGTGTATGCATGATGCTTGCGTGAATGCAAAATATCAATTTTTCTCCGGAGAATGATTCCCATTTTACACTTGGGTTAATCATGCCCATTTTTCGTCAGGATTGTATTACTGACGCAATATCTTTTCATTTGTTCAACCACCATTTTGGCAAAAAATTTGGAGAGACAGTCTCAGTTTAGACTCTTCCTCCACCAATATTTCCATCCCTCATACTTGATGAGTTTTAAACAATAATCCTATTTCAGTTTCTTGTATTATTTAGAAGCTTCCAGAGTAATATGCGAAACCCCTTTCGTGAAAGTATTATTAGTCCACTAATCGTTATTTCAATGCGAAATGCTTGAAAAAGATCACAACTATGGATAAGAATGAAATTGATTGGGAGCATAGCTCGAAACAAGCAATTTAATCAAAGTTAGCA
This sequence comes from Gossypium sturtianum, assembly GCA_025698515.1. Taxonomy (NCBI): domain Eukaryota; kingdom Viridiplantae; phylum Streptophyta; class Magnoliopsida; order Malvales; family Malvaceae; genus Gossypium; species Gossypium sturtianum. The sequence goes on along the minus strand of CM046950.1, from coordinate 84,476,875 downwards.
AATGCAATTAAGAAAGAAATTTATTGTAAACATATTTTGAAAAGAATAATATAATCACAAATAACAAATTTAAAATGGGTAAAATGGAAACTAGGTGCCCCAGATATCGCAGCCTGAGCTTCTCTGTTCAAACTTCTTGAGGACCATTTTAAGCTCCATATGTGTTTAGGGGATCCGGAGTACTTTGTCGATGCCCCAAGACATAGCATACTTCTTCATTGTTAATTCAGGCATAGCAAGACTGCTGTATGCCCCCTTTGATCAAAATTTGAGCCGCCCTTTTCGGGTTTTCAACTCAAATCCCCTTTGGTCTCAAAGCGCCCTTTGCGGGTTTTCGCCTTGGCCTCTCCTTTTTCTTTCTTCCTTTTTTTTGCTGAAAATTTCTATTTTTCCTTTTTTTTCTTTTTTTTTTGGAAAACTTTTTATTGAATCTGAATTCACCGGATTGGGCAGGTCCCTGCCATCTATTTTGGTCAATGTTTCCAGAACAGATTTTTTTTCACTACATAAAGTCTTTTCTAGTTTGGCCTCCATTTTCTCTGAAATCCTTTTGTATATGAAGGATCTTCTTCAATATCAGGTCCCCCTTTGGGAATTTTCTAGGATGAACCTCTTTGTCGCAAACCCGCATCATCTGGCTGTAACGGATAGCTATTAACTTTTCCTCACAAATTTGATTGATCATATCAGGATTGGATCCATTCTGCCTCATCCAACTTCAATTCTGATAAAACTCAGAAAAAAGAATTTTGACTTCAATGGGTGAAACCAATGAGAAATGTGTTGCCCCGATGACAGTCCTGGCCAACGTTTGATAAGCATAGAGGGTAAATAGTAACTTCTGTATGCCAATTTTTACAAGTTTTGCTCTTTTTATGATCTTTTGTTTTTCTTTTTGGTTGCTTTTCTTGTCTCGATATGCTTTGATCTTTGAACAGACCGCAGGCTTTTGGCATTGTGCGGTTAAATATGATCTTTTCGACATTCTTTTTGTCGGTATTCTTTCTTTCTTTATTTCTTTCTTTCTTTCTTTTTTTTTGTTCTGATGACTATCGACTTTGTAATATTGGCACATGAAGCGACTTTTACCATCTTAGTGAAGTAACCAACATCCACGAAAATGAATTGATGTTGGCTAGAAGCTTTTGATGAGACTGGCTTGGTAACATCCATGCCCCACATATAGGAAATCTTTTTTTTTGTATTGAGCTAGGCTTTGATCTTCATCTCCTTCCTTGGCTTGCGACGTAGGATCTATTTTTCATCCAGTATTAACAAATCAGAAGATATGTTACAATTTCTGTCATCTTCAAAGTCTTGAGATCCCTTGGACCCATATTTCATTTAAAAAGGGAGTCTGTAACAACGTCGCTCATGTCATTGATATCTGGGTACCTAGGTACAAAGGCAATCCAAAGAATAAATGATTCTTAGGATAATTATTTTTATGGTATGGTTATGAAAGAATATTCTAAAACACAAAAGAATGTACAATATGTAAAGAATGAAAAAAATATTTACTTAAAAGGATGCATTTTATTGAAATAAAAATTCTGGACACAAGCCCATTTCATAAAAAGATTCTTATTGCTTCTGGGCTTAAAGCAACAAGCATGTTTTGAATATTACTCTAGATTAACTCAAAAATACAGGGATCCCTACAGTCCCATTGTTTAAAATCTTTCCAAGTACGTACAGGTAGAAGCTTGGAAAAGTCTATTCTCTAGTTCTTTATTATCCTGGGAAAAGTCTATTCCCTAATATTCCTTCGGGTTTTTGACCTCTTCAATCGGCCTTGCACTAAGGCTCTGAGCTCGATGCATCCTTGGATCACATGCCCCTATCCATCATGGGACTCACGATGTTTACTCCTTTAACAGAAAGGTTGGGTAACGAATTTTCTGCACCAGAAAGATCATCGAATTTTACGATACCCAATCTGATGAGTCGTTCGACTAATTTCTTGAAAGCGGTGCAATTTTCCATTGAGTGCCCCTGATACAGTCCGCCTCGGGGAGAGTCAAAATGTATGCGAGTGCCCAATCGTCTACGAGGATGAATTTTAAGCCTTCGGGAAATTATTCGGGGTTAAGGTTGAATTTGCGGAAGCTTGAATAAGTTTGCTTTCGGAAATGGTTTTTAAGTTAGGAATGAAAGGAATGATGTGATTGAATGAAAGGGATAGGTTCAGTTAAGGGTTGGAAAGAAAGAAAATGATGTTTGAATAGTTCGGTTTAGCAAACGAAAAGTAAAGGGATAATGATAGTAGGTGGAAATGGACAATGAACTTAAACAAAGAAGCGATTTAACATTAACAAATGTTACCCCGGTTTCTATTTTTGCTTAAGGTGGAATTATGGATATCGATGATGGACCAAAGACCCGTTATCCAGGTAGATAAGAACCGATGGTATAGTTTGATGAAGGAACAAGTCTAGACGCCACAAGCACAGCTCGATAAGTCTATAAAACTTGTACGAAAGATAGAGAGAAGATAACTCACTCAAATGAACAAAGTTCATATATCATATTCAAAGATCAAAATAAGCTGCCATGACAACTAAAAATAACAAGTATTTATAGGTAACTAAAGGTGCTAGCTGAATTGACACAAAATAGCTTAATAGCTAAGTAAGATTCAACTAGAAAAGCCTTGAAAATTCTAGAACGTTGCCCCTTGGAGTCTTGGCTAGGTTCGGCTGAATGGGGGAGTCAAATGGACATCTTCATGAACACTCCAAGTCTCCATAATATTGATGAATGAATGATCCATTGTAGCCAAATCTAAATTCGTCAAATTGGAAGATGGATGGACGCTAGTAGGCTTGCTTCATGATGAAGAATTCGGCTGAATGAATGTAAGAAAAATAGCCTTCATGAATAATGGATGCACATTCTTGTTGTATGGACAAAATTCGGTGGAAAGAGTTTGTATGTGCATTGGTTGGCCGAACATTGGCATTGGGAAGCTTAAAGAACATTAAATTCGGCCTTGGAAAGATCAATGGTCAGCCTTGATTAGGCATGCACCTTGGCCAAAATATGGGTAGCTTTTAGGCTTCAAAAGTGCCGAAATTAATGAAAGAACTTAGTCCTTTACACTCCACGATTTGCCTCATTGGAAACACGCACATCAGCCCTCTTTTAGTGCTCTCAAAATGCTTCAGCCGAACTTTAATGCTTGGTCTTTTATGTTCACGAAAAAGAACTCCAACATGCCTTTAATGGGTGTTCACGCATGAAGCAACCAGCAGCTCATTAACTCCATGCGACTTTTCATGAAAAGGTGCCTTGGAGAGCCTAAACGTCACCCCCTTGTCCAGCATGCCCTTAAATGCCGTCCAAGCTTGTCCCCATCCTTTAATTCGGCCAGCAACAATTAAATGTGGCTGTTGTTCCAACACCAACATTCATTTAATTAGATGTACACGCATGGGAAAGCAAAGAAGTACTTTGTCCCTTTGTATTCCCGAAAAGGCTCCAGCATAGTATTAAATTCGGCCAAAGTCAAGGCATGCATCCATTAAATTCGGCAGACAAAGCATGCTGCAAACTAATGCATTAATCACGTCCATTTATGTTGGACAAAGCCTTAATTGCCGCCCGTGCTTGAGGAAACAAGACCCAACAGCTTCTTTAATGTTTTACTGCACATTAATTCATCCCAACCAAGCACCCAACATGTTATTTAATGTGCTGCAATTCATGAAACAAAGGCTTTAGTGACTCAACCATTTCGGCTGGAAAAAGAAGCAACATGCATTAATAACATGTCTAAAATTCGGCAGCAACTACAATTAAAACAAAAATCTACACATATAATTTAACTTTAAAACACTTAAAAACATGTAATAAAAATGTGACAAATTAATTTAGACTAGAAAAAAATTAATTTAGACACTAAATAATTTATTTAGACAAATTAATTTGCTATAGAAAATTAATTAAATTAATTTATTCAATTTATTTAAAGCATTAAATTTTAGGAAATCAGCTCGACAAGCTGGAGCGAGCTCGAGTGAGCTCAAATCAAGCCCAAATAGGTATCCGGCTCAATTTGGAAATGCACCAAAGTGCATATCAGCTTCACGGCACTTGGGGCTCCGGGTTCGAGCTTCATAAACTTGTAAAACGCTAGTGCCCCGGGCGTGCCTGTATCATCCCTCCCCTCTTCAAGACAATTCGTCCTCGAATCGACCTGTCGGTTGTCTCGAACAAAATTCTCCTTGCTTGACTTTCCTCGATCAAACGGGACAGATGATAATCGTAGTACCTGAAAAAGATAACCACAAGTTAACAAACATTCGTGCAAGCCAAATATAAGCAAAACAAAACAACTAGTTCGCACGCACACGGCCATAAACACTTTATCATATAAAAGTAACAAAGCCTTATCAACTTTTTGCAACAAAAGTGAATAGACTTCAAAACATGCGTCATTTATTTTAACGAATCCTCAAAACAACATTATCATGCGAGTAACACATCAAATGATATATATGATCGTCACAAGCAAATAGATGAAAAAGTGCATTTGATACTCGACATGAAACAACCAAATTTTGTATTGAGGGATATACAAAATCACTTGCACATGAATTATAACAATTATCGAACTCAAGTATCTTTTCATCAATCATTAAAGCAGATAGACCATCAAAAGGCAAAATGGAACATTTGGACATAACAAGATCTAAATGCTTTACAAAAAGGAATTCAGCATCATGTGTTCTTTCAATATCTGAAACAGATAAATCATGAGCAAGCAAATTTGAACAGCTAAGCATTTCATGATCTAAAAGTTTTGCAAAAATGAAATCATCAACATGATGTTGATCACCATCAGAAGAGAACAAAAGGAAATCATAGGTCTCAAGTGTCTTACCTTCGGGAGTAGAAAGAAAATTATCGACTTTACCTTTCTCCGTTAGCACAGACCTTCGCTCCTCAGAATTGTAGTGTAGTCGTGGCTTTGCTCGCGCATCAATCTTTTTCAAACGAAATGGGAACTCCATGTACAACCACAAAATTTGTTTAAAGAGCGAAAAATTGAAAACAAACTGAACAAATCTCGCCACATTACTCAAAAACCAAGTATAAAAAAGATAGTAGTCTTTCAAACTTACCAGGTGATACTTGAATTTCCCACAACGCAAATCAGAACGAATTCCCTGTTTAAAAACATAGGTTTGACTATTTAAGTCAAGATGGGACAATGGTTTCGATGTAATGAACATGTTAAACCAATATGAATTGTGAATTTTCAAAATCAAACGATCAAAATTCTTAACATGCTTCAAAACAGATTTACAAAGACTCCATGATTCCGTATTGGACATTGAACTAATCTCGTAATAGCCACAGTCAAACAAATGAGGATTAAGAGAAAAGTCATAGTCATACCTTGACGAGTCTTGCATTTGTCGATTAGACACTACTCCACCGTCACACTTTTCATCACAATGATTATTAGCAGACAAACTCATCTTACCATCATTTAAAACATCAAAAGTGGTCGGAGGATGGCAATCAACGGTATTATCCACATAATCACAATTACTATGAGAATTTGGTGAAGATTGAATCTCATCAAAGCACTTACCTTCCTTACCTTTTTCAATCAAATGAAAACACCTTTCTTCGGGAAGGTACTGAAGTTGGAGATCATCGTGAGATACGTCGGGAACCTGAAATGAAGAAACAAAAGAAGAGCAAAGTTCTGATGATTTAGTTAAATCAACACTCACTTTTTTTTGTTCTCTCGTTTCTTTTTCAAGATCTTTTTCTTTTGTTTCTCTCACTTTTTCTATCTCAATTTCTTTCTCAATCTCGATTTCACTTTTTCTTTCTTCACTTTCTTTTCCTCTCATGATTTCTTTTTCCTCTTTTTCAATTTCTTTTTCTTTATTTTCTTTTTCTTCTTTTTCACTCTCTTTTTCTTTTTCTTTTGATTTTTCTTTTTCATTTTTATTACAACAGTAAGAGGTTTCAAAAGAATCAGAAATACAAGGGTTTACTTCAAGGATCGAAAGAATGTTCTCATAGATATCACGGTCGATTCTTTGTGAAAGAGTCTCCTTGCGTGACATCTTTGAGGCAGTCGATGAATAACTCATACTTTCGCGTTCGTCATCGTAACCGGCTTCAAACCTGAAATCCACTTCGCTTCGTGTCGAACTCATCGAATAAGATTCATGATTGATATTTCTTCTCGGACTCTTTAAGGAATAAGAGTCATAGCATGAATGTAACACCCAAAATCGGTCTATGCGTTAAAACTAGATTTGACATGTCACACAGAATGAATGTACATCTAGTCCTTTAAAGATTTAAAGAAAATCTGATTTTCAAAAAAAATTCTTGACGTGGACTTTATTGAAAACTAAGGTTGATTGATAAATCAAACAATTTGAGACGTAAGAATTTATAAATTGAAATTTAGAAAAATTAAATCAATAATTTGAGAAGATTTAAGAGAGTTTGAAAATAATTTTGGAAAAATTTTAAAGAACATTGTTAACCGAAAATTTTCCGAGTTAAAATATTTAAGAATGAAACCTTTTTTTACATTTTCATTTGAGAAAACATTTATTTCAATTTTTAGACAAATCCCACTTAAAGTATTCAAGCAAATTATAAAATCCATCAAAAGTAAAACAACATTAAAATTTATCCAGAGGCCTTGTTACAACTTAACTTAAAATAGCAAGATAATAAAAAGTACTTAAAAGAAATCCAAAATTTAAATAACCCTTTATTCGTAGTATGGCCTCCATCGAGTCGTCCCACGACCCAAGTCTCCATCACCGATCATTACAGAGAAGGGTAAGAAAACGGGGTGAGTTACTTAGAACTCGAGTGTGTAAACCACTTACCATGTCCACTTTGGGCCAAAAATCCAATTAAGCATATGTTGGGCCAAAGCCCATTTACAAATATAACATAGTAATATGTATAAAATGAATGTGATATGCAATTCCCAAACCAAACCTAATTTCCATCCGCTACACACCACCCGTACCAACGGTACACACAGGGGAGCTTTAGTCACCCACCCCGCCAACACACCAAAATAGGCATTGAGCCGTTTATCAATTTGTGGAAAAGCCACCAGATTTACTGAGTTTACATGGCATTGCCATTTTTGATTGTGTGGAGCCACTGAATTTTGTAGCAAAGCTACTAGAACTTCTCTTCACAAATATCCCAACCCATGCAAATAATGTACATAATATGCATATTCATTTACAACCATCCATTCATATAATGGTTACAAACATATGGCCCATTATAAAAATTTTCACAATCTGCCCATATCACATTTTGGCCCATATAGCACATATCACACTTGGCCCATATATCAAATATCACATTTGGCCCATATAGCACATATCACACTTGGCCCATATATCAAATATCACATTTGGCCCATATAGTCATTTTTATCGATTTGGCCCATTGAGGGAAATTTCGAAATTTTCACAGTCTTAATACCGATTTCATAGTCTTTACCAATATAGTGATAAAAATGCCATTTTACCCGATTTCACTAACATGTGATTTAATCAAGCGATTTAATACGATATAATTATCTAACCCATGAAATACGGTGTGAGATTACACACCTGATTAGGGTAAGCTCTACACTTTCCTGATCGTCGACACCTAAAAATATTTTTAACGCTCGATTAGATCATTAACACTTATAATAAATCTACTCTAAAATAAACGGTCTAGGTTTTTACCCTCGGGATCATGAATAACTACTATTTGTCGGTTCTCCCCGGTTGACAGTCCACAACTCCGTGGAAAATCCCAAATCGTTGATGCCTCACAATTACGAACAACCTCGAATAGTTGATTTTCACCGGATGAGGGTCCACAACCCGGTGGAAAATCTCGGATCGCCGAAATAGCCCTTCGTTTGAATCTAGAAGGGATCGCAAATCTGCTCCTTTTTCGATCACCAATCACTACTCCTTTTGATTCGATCTTGTTTGCCTCCATTGACAAATAAATATTAGTCCAAACTAATATTTCGTTATTATAACCAATTGATCTTATGAGCGAAGTCGACTTACCGCAAAATCCTTACGTTCAGAGGATGAAAATCGAGTGATAGAGTCCCTTGAACGATGAAATTCCTTTTTCACACGATCTTCATATGGCTAGAGTCGAATAAACGATGTAGAAATAATCCGCACTCCACTGTACCACTACAAGAAGAAAGGGTTTCGTTTGAAAGAGAAAAGATGATGATTTCGATCAAAAAGACCTTTCCGAGCCAACATATGAATTTCGGCAATAGAGGAAAAATAAAAGAATTGAAAAGAGTGTTCTTACCAAATGTTCATAGATAACCACTCGAATGAAAAAGAGAGTTAAAAGGAAGGAAGGAAGATTCAGCTATAATGAAAATATTGGAGAGGATGATGGTCAATAACATTCGGCCATGGTGAAATATTAAAGAGGGAGTGATGTTTGAGAGTTTTTGCAAGAAGAAAAGAAGAAGAAAATAGGGTGTTTATGTTTCAGTTTTTTTCAAGAATGAAAGATGAACAAAGAAAAAGTCTTGAGGCTAGTGTGCATTCGGCAAGAGAAGAAAAGAAAAGAAAAGAAAAATGCCCTTCAAGATTGTATGGTTTTGGCACAAGAGGAAAAGATTTTGGGGAGAATGAAAGATAATACCGAAATGGTCAAAATGAAATGGCCAAAACAAAACACAAATTTTACCTATTGCTCATGTAACACCCCAAACCCGGCCCATTCACTACGATCGAATTTGAAATGCCACTGCGGAACACGTTCGAAAATATTCTTACTTAAGAGTAAAAATCGTTAAAAAATTGTTTCCTTTAATAAAACCTTTTCGTGACTTAAAATATTCTAGGTAAAAATTAAATTATTATGAAAACACTGGATTCAAAACTTTATTATACACACTTAAGAAAATAAAATCATTTGCAATTAATATTTAAATTGTCAATCCATAATAGAACATAATAATAAAAATACTTAATAAAAATACTTAAACACGCTTTAAATACTTTTAGGGGCCTTATTACAATAATTGAATAATCAAAGTACTGAAAATATAAATGCTTAATTAATTAAAAATATCTTTCTCGCATGAAAATCGCTTCGCATGGCCACCCTTGTATCCACTCCAACTCGCCCAAGCTTTACGCATCCCCTGAAAGGTTTAGTAAAATATTGGGTGAGTCAAACCGACTCAGTGCATAGTCATTTCACATGTCTCCACATATGGGCTTGGCCCACATCCACACAGTCCATACACATAATTATGCAATTATGAAGCCCATCCCAACCTAGGGTCCATCCATTACTCCTACCTTAGCAGACTCCCTGCCCAAGGCCGTGGCTAATCCACCGATCACATAATGATCCACATATCTTACCTTGGCAGACTTGCTACTCAAGGCCGTGGCTGAGCCACCGATCCCATAGGGATCCCACATATCAATCAGTCCACGGTGATGCACATAGCTATCGACCACGAGATGGGCACTTAGCCAACACCTCCTTGATGAAGCACACGGCTAACATCAAGGGCTAATGTAGCACGAGGCTAGCATTAGACCACGTGCACATAAATATGTACACCCTTTCTTCAATTTTCACATCCCAAGTCCCATGCATATATGTGTATCATGTCAGATTAACAATTAGAGTAAATATTCATCACATGCTCACCACAATTATCACACATATATCATAGGCAAAAGAGAGCACTGACCTGATTAATCGATTACCCACTACGGGTATCCACCATCTTAGCCATTATTTCGGCTTTCATTCACAACATATCACATATACATACTAACATAGTTAAATCAATCAAAAGACAGCGCGGTAACTACGCACTTGATTAGCACAATTGACTAAATCCCAAAACCCACGTCTAACGATTTGCACCTTTGCGATTGTAGAACTCCTTCCTTACGGATCTAAATCCCGAAACTTGCCCTTATGCCTGTAGATTAGCTCCTATGAACCATAGCACACAATCGGTCACATTCGATAACCAAAATATGGCCTTAGGCCGAAACTACACTTGCTTACCTTGATGCTTTCGAATCCCAAGAACTCCTTCGCTGCTCCTTAATATCGGCTACACAAAGACACATAAAATAGCTTAATGGTCATTCGGCCATCCTTAGATCAAGGCACGCACACTTGATTTCTGGCAAGCTAAAAGAATAGGAACCTAAATCGATTGCTAGAATAGAGAATACTTACCCTTACACGCTTACCACGAAACCAAAAGCAAGAGATCGATGGTACTACCCTTGTAGATTCGGCCTCAAAGATTGTGAAATAGAAAAGAGAATAAGAGGTTGAAAGATTCGGCAATAGTGACTAATATTAGAGAGGTTTCGGCTTCAAAGACTACTTAACAACGAAGAGAAAATAAAGTACCTTGAGATTCGGCTACAAGAGAATAAGTAAGGAATTTGGGTTGGAAGAAAAATAAAGAAGAGGAGGAGAGGGTAGAACAATTTCTATGCAAGAAGAATTTAGAATGGGAAAAAGAAATATCAAAAGGTGAGCACCCTATTTATACTACACACTTTCTCCTATTTTATCTCTTTAACACATATTCAAAGTGAATAAAAATAAATCCATACTTAATCTCTTCTTTATCACCTTAATAAAATAAAATAAAATCCATCTCATTATCTCCTATTCACCTATTCAAAATTCTAAAATAAATCAATTATCCTCCACTTAATCTCCTATTCTATCTACTAATCTACCTATTTGAATAAAAAAAACAACAATTATCCTACCTTCTCTAGTATTAAATTTTAAAAGGATTAAACAAGCATTATCCTTATCAAATTGAAGATCCCAAGTGCCGTCCTTCTCTCCCTTCTCCCTAACGCCAAAATGCAAAATAAAACCTCAAAATTTTGCTTCCTTGCGCCTTTGAACCCATGACTGCACCAAGCCCCTTTAAGTTTTAACACCCCCAAGCCACTCTGCCAGCGCGTTTTTTTGTGATATAAACTCGCCCCAATTTCTTTTAAAGCCTCCTTCCTAGCTCCCCTTGTCTTAACGCCAAAAGCTAAAAATAAAAACACGCTCATTGCCGCCGTGATTCGAACCAAGGCCCTTGTTGCCGCAAGCCGCATATAGCGCTCCAAGCCACTCTGCCAGTGGCGATTTTATGACATAAACCCGCCAAATTCTTTTAAGACCTCCCAAGCTAAGCTCCTACTTGACGCATAAAAATAAAATCCCATTCGCTTCCTCTGCAACTCGAACTTGGCCCTCATTGCATAAAGCCTCTAAGGCCCCTAAAGTAGCGTCCCAAGCCACTTTACTAAGCCCAAGTTCATGTCCAAAAACGCCTATATTTTTCCCTTAAGGCCTCCCTGGCCTTGCTCCCCCTTACTAACTAAAAATCCAAAATTTTTCCAATGAACTTTCCTACATCCTAGGGTTCTCAAAACCCTTAAAACATATCCAAGCATACCCCAAAGCCTACTAACACCTGAATTATGCATCCAACGCATAACCCCTAATCTAGGATGTTACAGCTCAAGACACATTCGGCTAGGGAGAAGAGTTTTGGAGAGGAAAACTATTGATACACCAAAATGCCAAAATGAGAAATGACCAAAACTAGCACCTACCTTACCAAATGTGAACCAAAAATTCGGCCATCCCCTCTAGCCCAAAAACCGTCCAAGTGCATGGCCAAATGGTCAAAGTTTGGCCACCCAAACTTTCCAAAACATCTCCCTTTAAATAAGCCTTATGTTCCCCCTACATGCCTTTTCCAATTGATTCATTTCCCTAAGTTCAATCTTGCCTTTTCTCTTAGCCATCTTGCCATAAAAATAAAAGTCCAACTTACCATAAGTTCAATGCTTGGCCGACACTATAATGAAGGAAAACAAAAATAAAATTCTCACATGCACACAAAGGGATTCGAACTCATTCCCTCAAGGTAACACATATGGCACCATATCCCCTTTACTATTTGCTCACTTATGCTAGCTTTTTACCACTTTATTACCTTAAGCTTTAAGGCCACTTATTCCATTTCCTTAAAGTATTAAATGACAAAAATTATTCCAAATCCAAATAAATCCCGAGCCTTCTCTGGACTATCTAAACACACACATTGGATAGTTTAACTAGCTAAGCACCAAAATAATGCAACATATAAAAAAAATTAAATTTTTAGGATGTTACAATTCTACCCCCTTAAAGAAAATTTCGTCCTCGAAATTTACCTGGTTAAAAGAGGTTAGGATACTGCTGTCGAATTGCGTCCTCAGGCTCCTACGTAGCTTCCTCTGCTCCGTGATTACTAGAACCTTAACTAATGGTACTGTCTTCTTTCTTATCACCTTTACATCATGATCTAAAATTTTCACTGGCTCTTCCTCGAATGACAAGTCAGGCCTTAACTCAACTTCCTCTACCGGTACTATGTGAGATGGATCCGATCGATAACGCCTCAACATTGAGACATGGAAAACACTATGAATCTGACTCAACTCCGAAGGTAATTCAAGCTGATAAGCCACTGGTCCTACACGCTTCAACACACGGTATGGTCCGATGAACCTAGGGCTCAACTTGCCCTTCCTTCCAAATCTGAAGATCTTCTTCCAAGGTGAGACCTTTAGAAAGACCTGATCTCCCACCGCAAACTCAATATCCTTACGCTTTAGATCTGCATACGACTTTTGTCTATCCGAAGCTTCCTTTAACCGTGCTCGAATCACCTTTACTTTTTCTTCCATCTCTGATATCAATTCAGGTCCCAAAAACTGCCGTTCCCCCAATTCAATCCAACAAGTAGAGTACGACACCTCACGACCATACAATGCTTCATAGGGTGCCATTTGGATCTTGGATTGATAGCTATTGTTATATGCAAACTCGCTTAACGGTAGAAAATCCTCCCAACTACCTCTGAAGTCAATTACATAACCCCTTAACATGTCTTCTAAAATCTGGATTACTCTTTCCGATTGACCATCTGACTGGGGATGAAAAGCCGTGCTGAAATTTAACTTTGTTCCCAAAGCCTCATGTAAAGCTTTCCAAAATCGTGATGTAAACCTAGGGTCCCCGTCCGATATAATAGACACGGTACCCCATGCAACCTCACGATCTCCGATACATACAACTTAGCCAACTTCTGCGTTGAGTAATGCATGCGAACAGTGAAAATGGGTAGTCTTCGTCAATCGATCCACTATTACCCAGACGGAATCCCTCTTAGTAGGTGATAAGGGTAACCCACTAACAAAGTCCATCGTTATCCGTTCCCATTTCCATAATGGAATTTTTACCGATTGCAACAACCCCGATGGTAATTGGTGTTCCGCCTTCACTTGTTGACAAGTCAAGCACTTACCCACGAAATCAGTAACCTCCCGCTTCAACCCTTGCCACCAATACTGATCACGGAGGTCTCGATACATTTTATTTCCCCCGGGGTGCATAGCATAGGGGCTACTATGCGCCTCTCGCAGAATCATTTGCCTCAAATCTGAATCCTTGGGCATACAAATTCTTCAACGAAAACACAGTACTCTATCCTTATTCAATCCAAAATCCCCTATTACACCACTTTCCACTTGCTGAAGTAAGGGACCCAACTTTTCATCTGATAACTGCTTCTCCTTGATCTGTCCTAACCACATAGGCTTCACCTGAAGTTCGGCTAGCAGACTACCATCTTCATACAAACTGAGATGAGCAAACATTGCTCTCAACTCCGATATCACCTTATGACTCAACGCGTCTGCCACCACGTTAGCCTTTTCGGGGTGATACTCGATTGAAAAGTCGTAATCCTTCAACAGTTCTATCCACCTCCTCTGTCTTAAGTTCAACTCCTTTTGGGTAAGGAGGTACTTTAGACTCTTATGGTCCGTATAAATGATCGACTTCTCACCGTACAGGTAGTGCCTCCAAATCTTCAAAGCAAATACCACTGCAGCCAACTCCAAATCATGGGTAGGATAATTCACTTCATGCGGCCTTAACTGACGAGATGCATAAGCTACCACTTTCCCACCTTGCATCAATACACATCCTAAGCCCGTGTGTGGCGATCGCGATAGACAATAAACTCTTTTCGGCTTGAGTTGAATCAAAGCGGCGTTTCCGTCGAGAATCTTCTTCAATTTCTCAAAGCTCTCTTCTTTCTGCGATCGACCACACAAATGGTACTCCCTTGCGCAAAAGCTTAGTTAGGGTGCAAAGAATCAACGAAAACCCCTCAACAAAATGTCTATAATAACTACCAACCCTAGGAAACTCCAAATTTCACCCACTTGACTTGGTGGTTTCCAATCCAACACGACCTCTACCTTCCGAGGATCAACTCGATTCCTTCTAACGACACAACATGTCCCAAGAAAGTCACTTCCTTTAGCCAAAATTCACACTTACTAAATTTGGCATAAAGTTGTTTTTCCCTCAATATTTGCAATACTATGCGCAGATGTGAATCATGCTCTTCTTCATTCCTCGAGTATACTAAGATGTCATCTATGAACACCACCACGAACCGGTCTAAGTAGGGTTGAAAGACTCGATTCATCATGTCCATAAATGCAACTGGTGCATTAGTCAATCCAAACGGCATTACCAAGAACTCATAATGTCCATAACGAGTTCAAAATGTCGTCTTATGAATATCCGCCTCCTTAACCTTGAGTTGGTGATAACCCGATCTCAAATCTATCTTGGAGAAAACTGAAGCTCCTCGCAATTGATCAAACAGGTCATCGATTCTCGGCAATGGATACCTATTCTTGATCGTTAATTTATTCAACTGCCTATAATCAATGCACATACGCATGGACCCATCCTTATTCTTGACGAACAAGACCGGTGCTGCCCATGGAGACACACTCGGTCGAATAAATCCCCGATCCAACAATTCTTGAATTTGAGCTTTAAGCTCCGCTAACTCCTTTGGCGCCATCCTATAAGGAGCAATAGACACCGGAGCCATTCTGAGCAAAAGCTCAATGCCAAACTCTACTTCCCGGTCCGGAGGTAAACCCGAAAGTTCTTTGGGAAAGATGTCCGAAAACTCCTTCACTGTTCTAACACCTTCTACTGATACTTCCTTGGCATCCAACGCGCTAATGAAGGCTAGGAAGGCTCCACACCCTTTTCGCAGCAACTTTTCTACCTTTAAAGCAGATACCACATTCGATAGATAATTTCTCCTTTTACCTATCATCACCACTTCTTTATCTTTCGAAGTTCTTATCGTCATCCGCTTTGCAGCACAATCCAAGTTCGCACGGTGTTTCACCAACCAGTCCATGCCCAAAATAAGGTCAAACTCACTGAAAGGCAATTCCATCAAATCCGCCAAAAATATTTCTCCTTGAATTTCTAAGGGCACGTCTCTAAACAATCTATTCACCATCACAGACTACCCTAAGGGATTAATTACCGTCATCTCTCTATCAGAAATCTCAGATCTAATGTTCAGGTTTCCAGATATAGCACTAGCAACATACGAATGGGTAGATCCGATATCTATCAAAGCAGTAACAGGTACATCAGAGATGAAGAACGTATCGGTTATCACATTAGGTGCATCGCCATCCTCTCGGCGTTTGACCGCATAAACTAACCCCGGCTGCCTCGCCTCCGCGTTACCCCTGAAGCTATTACCTCTACCCGGTGCACCTTGACCTCGACCTGCGCTGTTACCACCTCGACCTGGTCCACGACCCCTCTGTGGCTGCTGAGCTCCTCTAGCTGGCTGTGCATCATGGTTACGAGCTTTCTGATTCGGAGTAGTCTGTCAAGGACAATTCTTAAGCTGATGGTCCTTAGAACCACATTTAAAACAACCACCGGTTCTCTTCCAGCATTCACCAGAGTGTCGTCTTCCACAGTCAGCACATGGTTGTATCTGGTTGGTAGCAGCAGGTGCTCTAGCTTGAGCTGCTCATCATTCCCGAGCCTCTTACGAAACCTTTTAGTAGGACACGAGTACTTAAAATCCCTCTTGCTCTTGCCTCCATCTTTTCTCGGTTTGCGCTCAAAGCTTAGCCTCTTGGCTATCTTTGCTTTCTCCACCAGTGTGGCAAAATTCCTTTCTTGCTGTGGGGCTATCAATACCTGCAATTCATCGCTCAACCCATCCTCGAAATGCACACAATGTTCATAATCAGTTGGCATAATACCTCGGGCATAACAACTCAGACGCAAAAATTCCGCTTCATAAGCTGCCACGGTCTTACTTCCTTGAACCAGATTAAGAAATTCCTTCCTTCGGGCATCCACATAGCTAGCCCCAACAAAATTTCCTAGAAATAAGGTTTTGAAGAAATCCCAAGTAACTCGATCGGCCTGAGTGCCTTCCCGAACAGTAAGCCACCATTGATACGCCTCGTCTCTCAACAAGGACACAGCTCCTCTTAGTTTCTGCTCGGCGGTACATTCCAGATCATCCATGATTAGCTCCACAGCCTCGAGCCAGTACTCTGCTACACTTGGGGCTACACCCGAGACACCCCTAAAAACCTCAACACCGCTCGATCTAAGTCGTTCCGAAATTGATCCACGAGCTGCTGGCCCAGTTCTAGCCCCAGCAACCCTTTCTAAGACTCACAACATTGCTTGGGACAAAGCAATGTCCTCCCTCATACGATCATGTGATCCAGTTTTAGTCCCGGGTGACGCAGGTGCATCCATTTCTGGCATATGTCCCGACGCTTCAGACGCAACCCTAGCACCTTGGCCTCTACCACGTCCACGTCTACCACGTCCACGTCCTCTAGCGCTCATATTGACTATTTCGATTTAACCTAATTACAAGTCTTATGAATCAGTATACTATTTCGATATTTATTAAACAATTTCTTATGAGGTATAAGAAGTAAAGTCATTTTCGTAAACGTATCCTATAGTCTCAATCTCTATAGTTTCAACACCTAAAACTAAAAGTTCTAGAGTGTTCCTATAGTCATATCATAACAATCATAATCATACAATAACATACTTACTTGACTTGGTGTCGGATACCCGTGGTGCCATACTACCTTTAAAACATACGTTCTATGATTCAAACAGTTTCGAACAATAATGTTTGTGAACCCAAACCACAACCGAGTTTTGAAACTGGGCTCTGATACCATAAAATGTAACACCCCAAACCCGGTCTACGCGTTAAGACTAGATTTGACATGTCACACGGAATGAATGTACATCTAGTCCTTTAAAGATTTATAGAAAATCTGATTTTCAAAAAAATTTCTTGACGTAGAGTTTATTGAAAACTAAGGTTGATTGATAAATCAAACAATTTGAGACGTAAGAATTTATAAATTGAAATTTAGAAAAATTAAATCAATAATTTGAGAAGATTTAAGAGAGTTTGAAAATAATTTTAGAAAAATTTTGAAGAACATTGTTAACCGTAAATTTTCCGAGTTAAAATATTTAAGAATGAAACCCTTTTTTACATGTTCATTTGAGAAAACATTTATTTCAATTTTTAGAAAAATCCCACTTAAAGTATTCAAGCAAATTATAAAATCCATCAAAAGTAAAACAACATTAAAATTTATCCAGAGGCCTTGTTACAACTTAACTTAAAATAGCAAGATAATAAAAAGTACTTAAAAGAAATCCAAAATTTAAATAACCCTTTATTCGTAGTATGGCCTCCACTCGATGCGTCCCACACCCCAAGTCTCAAATCTTGATCATTACACGAGAAGGGTAAGAAAAGCGGGGTGAGTTACTTAGAACTCGAGTGTGTAAACCACTTACCATGTCCACTCGGGCCAAAAATCCAATTAAGCATATGTTGGGCCAAAGCCCATTTACAAATATAACATAATAATATGTATAAAATGAATGTGATATGCAATTCCCAAACCAAACCTAATTTCCATCCGCTACACACCACCCGTACCAACCAGCACACCTGTGGGGAGCTTTAGTCACCCACCCCGCCAACACACCAAAATAGGCATTGAGCCGTTTATCAATTTGTGGACAAGCCACCAGATTTACAGAGTTTACATGGCATTGCCATTTTTCGATTTGTGGCGAGCCACTGAGAATTTTGTAGCAAAGCTACGAACTTCTCTTCACAAATATCCCAACCCATGCAAATAATGTACATAATATGCATATTCATTTACAACCATCCATTCATATAACGGTTACAAACATATGGCCCATTATAAAAATTTTCACAATCTGGCCCATATCACATTTTGGCCCATATAGCACATATCACACTTGGCCCATATATCAAATATCACATTTGGCCCATATAGTCATTTTTATTGATTTGGCCCATTGAGGGAAATTTCGAAATTTTCACAGTCTTAATACCGATTTCATAGTCTTTACCAATATAGTGATAAAAATGCCATTTTACTCGATTTCACTAACATGTGATTTAATCAAGCGATTTAATACGATATAATTATCTAACCCATGAAATACGGTGTGAGGTTACACGCCTGATTACGGTAAGCAGTACACTTTCCTGATCGTCGAGACCTAAAAATATTTTTAACGCTTGATTAGATCATTAACACTTATAATAAATCTACTCTAAAATAAACGGTCTAGGTTTTTACCCTCGGGATCGCGAATAACTACTATTTTCCAGTTCTCCCCGGTTGACAGTCCACAACCCGGTGGAAAATCCCGAATCGTTAATACCTTACAATTGCGAACAACCTCGAATAGTTGATTTTCATCGGATGAGGGTCCACAACCCCGTGGAAAATCCCGGATCGCTGAATCAGCCCTTCGTTTGAATCTAGAAGGGATCGCAAATCTGCTCCTTTTTCGATCACCAATCACTACTCCTTTTGATTCGATCTTGTTTGCCTACATTGATAAATAAATATTAGTCCAAACTAATATTTTGTTATTATAACCGATTGATCTTATGAGCGAAGTCGGCTTACCATAAAATCCTTACATTCACAGGATAAAAATCGAGTGATAGAGTCCCTTGAACGATGAAATTCTTTTTTCACACGATCTTCCTATGGCTAGAGTCGAATAAACGATGTAGAAATAATTAGCACTCCACTGTACCACTACAAGAAGAAAGGGTTTTGTTTGAAAGAGAAAAGATGATGATTTCGATCAAAAAGACCCTCTCGAGCCAACGTATGAATTTCGGTAATAGAGGAAAAATAAAAGAATTGAAAAGAGTGTTCTTACCAATTGTTCAAAGATACCACTCGAATGAAAAAGAGAGTTAAAAGGAAGGAAGGAAGATTCGGCTATAATGAAAATATTGGAGAGGATGATGGTCAATAACATTCGGCCATGGTGAAATATTAAAGAGGGAGTGATGTTTGAGAGTTTTTGCAAGAAGAAAAGAAGAAGAAAATAAGGTGTTTATGTTTCAGTTTTTTCAAGAATGAAAGATGAACAAAGAAAAAGTCTTGAGGCTAGTGTGCATTCGGCAAGAGAAGAAAAGAAAAGAAAAGAAAAATGCCCTTCAAGATTGTTTGGTTTTGGCACAAGAGGAAAAGATTTTGGGGAGAATGAAAGATAATACCGAAATGGTCAAAATGAAATGGCCAAAACAAAACAAAAATTTTACCTATTGCTCAAGACACATTCGGCTAGGGAGAAGAGTTTTGGAGAGGAAAACTATTGATACACCAAAATGCCAAAATGAGAAATGACCAAAACTAGCACCTACCTTACCAAATGCTAACCAAAAATTCGGCCATCCCCTCTAGCCCAAAAACCATCAAAGTGCATGGCCAAATGGTCAAAGTTTGGCCACCCAAACTTTCCAAAACATCTCCCTTGGAATAAGCCTTATGTTCCCCCTACATGCCTTTTCCAATTGATTCCTTTCCCTAAGTTCAATCTTGCCTTTTCTCTTAGCCATCTTGCCATAAAAATAAAATTCCAACTTGCCATAAGTTCAATGCTTGGCCGACACTATAAGGAAGGAAAACAAAAATAAAATTCTCACATGCACACAAAGGGATTCGAACTCCTTCCCTCAAGGTAACACATATGGCGCCATATCCCCTTTACTATTTGCTCACTTATGCTTGCTTTTTACCACTTTATTACCTTAAGCTTTAAGGTCACTTATTCCATTTCCTTAAAGTACTAAATGCCAAAAATTATTCCAAATTCAAATAAATCTCGAGCCTTCTCCGGACTATCTAAACACACACATTGGATAGTTTAACTAGCTAAGCACCAAAATAATGCAGCATATAAAAAAAATTAAATTTTTAGGATGTTACAATGAAACTTCTTGACTCGGAATAGATGGCGATAGGGAATCACGACGGGACTTCTTCAAGTAGTATTCAGAGGTATACCTTTGTGGGGTGCTAGATTCTGTTTTTCGACTTGAAGACATTTTCCGGTCAAACATGCTTTCCATTTCGTTCAACAAGTATTGGAAGTCGGCGGCTGAGAACCCTTCTTGTGACATGTTTATTTTTTTCTGAAAAAGAAAAATTGTTAAAAGGAACAAAATAGAAAATTAAATCCTCACCACAAAAACTCACAAGTCACTCACAAAGAAAAATCGCTCACACTCGTGTTTTCACTCGTTTTACGACTTTTTCTTTGATTATTACACTCGTGCCTTTTACCGCTCTCTCTCGCTCTCTCAAATTCGTACTTTGTTTCGAAAGACTTATTGTGGCTTGAGGGTTGGCTTCAAAGTGGGTAACAGGGGTAAACGTTAGGTGTACGAGTTGGCTAAAACAAAGAGAAAACAAATGGATTAAGGGTGGGTGGCGTTGGGTTAAAAATGAGGAGGAACCAAAATAGGGTAGAAGAAAAATTTTGAGGGTCGGGGTAGGAAGATGAGACTAGAGTGGTGGCTTTGAGGATCGGGGATAGCAGAAGCGTATGTAAACAAAGCAAAACTTGCAAAACTTCACACCTTTTTTTTACTTCGATTTTTTTTTTGAATTTTCGTTTTTTTTTCTTTTTTTCTTTTACTCCAAATACATTAAATAATACAAAGAGAACGAAAAATTACAACTTGAAATTTTTTTGAATTTTTTTTCTTTTTTTTCTTTTACTCCAAATACATTAAATAATACAAAGAGAACGAAAAATTACAACTTGAATTTTTTTTGAATTTTTTTTAACTCACGAACCTAATCCGGCTCTCGTCGTCGTAGGAGACTCCTCGTTTTATAGCTCTGATACCAAATGATACAGTCTGCCTCGGGGAGAGTCAAAATGTATGCGAGTGCCCAATCATCTACGAGGATGAATTCTAAGCCTTCTGGAAATTATTCGGGGTTAAAGTTGAATTTGCGGAAGCTTGAATAAGTTTGCTTTCGGAAATGGTTTTTAAGTTAGGAATGAAAGGAATAATGTGATTGAATGAAAGGGATAGGTTCGGTTAAGGGTTGGAAAGAAAGAAAATGATGTTTGAATAGTTCGGTTTAGCAAACAAAAAGTAAAGGGATAATGATAGTCGGTGGAAATGGACAATGAACTTAAACAAAGAAGTGATTTAACATTAACAAATGTTACCCCGGTTTCTATTTTTGCTAGGTGGAATAATGAATATCGATGATGGACCAAAGACCCGTTATCCAGGTAGATAAGAACCGATGGTATAGCTTGATGAAGGAACAAGTCTAGACGCCACAAGCACAGCTCGATAAGTCTATAAAACTTGTACGAAAGATAGAGAGGAGATAACTCACTCAAATGAACAAAGTTTATATATCATATTCAAAGATCAAAATAAGCTGCCATCACAACTAAAAATAACAAGTATTTATACGTAACTAAAGGTGCTAGCTGAATGGACACAAAAAAGCTTAATAGCTAAGTAAGATTCAACTAGAAAAGCCTTGAAAATTCTAGAACGTTGTCCCTTGGAGTCTTGGCTAGGTTCGGCTGAATGGGGGAGTCAAATGGACATCTTCATGAACACTCCAAGTCTCCATAATATTGATGAATGAATGATCCCTTGTAGCCAAATCTAAATTTGTCAAATAGGAAGATGGATGGACGCTAGTCGGCTTGCTTCATGATGAAGAATTCGACTGAATGAATGTAAGAAAAATAGCCTTCATGAATAATGGATGCACATTCTTGATGTATAGACAAAATTTGGTGGAAAGAGTTTGTATGTGCATTGGTTGGCAGAACATTGGCATTGGAAAGCTTAAAGAACATTAAATTCGGCCTTGGAAAGATCAATGGCCAGCCTTGATTAGGCATGCACCTTGGCCGAAATATGGGTAGCTTTTAGGCTTCAAAAGTGCCGAAATTAATGAAAGAACTTAGTCCTTTGCACTCCACGATTTGCCTCCTTGGAAACACGCACATTAGCCCTCTTTTAATGCTCTCAAAATGCTTCAGCCAAACTTTAATGCTTGGTCTTTTATGTTCATGAAAAAGAACTCCAACATGCCTTTAATGGGTGTTCACGCATGAAGCAACCAGCAGCTCATTAACTCCATGCGACTTTTCATGAAAAGGTGCCTTAGAGAGTCTAAATGTCACCCCCTTGTCTAGCATGCCCTTAAATGCCGTCCAAGCTTGTCCCCATCCTTTAATTCGGCCAGCAACAATTAAATGTGGCTGTTGTTCCAACACCAACATTCATTTAATTAGATGTACACGCATGGGAAAGCAAAGAAGTGCTTTGTCCCTTTGTATTCCCGAAAAGGCTCCAGCATAGTATTAAATTTGGCCAAAGTCAAGGCATGCATCCATTAAATTCGGCAGACAAAGCATGCTGCAAACTAATGCATTAATCACGTCCATTTATGTTGGACAAAGCCTTAATTATCGCCCGTGCTTGAGGAAACAAGACCCGATAGCTTCTTTAATGTTTTACTGCACATTAATTCATCCCAACCAAGCACCCAAAGATGTTATTTATCAGGCCGCAATTCATGAAACAAAGGCTTTAGTGACTCAACCATTTCGGCTGGAAAAAGAAGCAACATGCATTAATAACATGTCTAAAATTCGTGAAGAATTACAATTAAACAAAAATCGCACATTTAATTTAACTTTAAAACACTTAAAAACATGTATTAAAAATGTGACAAATTAATTTAGACTAGAAAAAAATTAATTTAGACACTAAATAATTTATTTAGACAAATTAATTTGCTGTAGAAAATTAATTAAATTAATTTATTCAATTTATTTAAAGCATTAAATTTTAGGAAATCAGCTCGACGAGTTGGAGCGAGCTCGAGTGAGCTCAAATCAAGCCCAAATAGACTAATCCGGCTCGATTTGGAAATGCACCAAAGTGCATATCAACTTCACGGCACTTGGGACTTCGGGTTCGAGCTTCATAAACTTGTAAAACGCTAGTGCCCCGGGCGTGCCCGTATCAGCCCCGTAATTCCTGCATGGTATTCGCATTGGGCGTTCACATCGTACCATTTAGGGTATGGAGGACGTATTGGTTCTATATGAAAAGGGGATACAACATGTGCGTCGAACAAAATTCGGTACAACTCGCTAAACGAGATTGGAATGGGCGCGAACTGGAGTTTTTTAGAGTTCGATCTTGGATCGGGTTCTTGCCTTGGGGAGACCTGACGGCTGGTAATTACAGTCCTTGGTTGGCTCTCTGTGATCAGCCCCAAGTGACCCTTGTTATACCTTCTTGTATTATTCGCTTTATTTTCCTTTTTCTTCGGGGCTTTTAAAGTCCACTCTCATTTTTCTTTTGTTTCTGTCAGTACAACCGGTTTAGCTCGATCATCCTCTGGGTTAAAACCTGAACCCATCGGGAAGTTAAACAAGGCCGAGGTATCAGTCTGATATCGAGGTTTGATAATGACGGGTACCCCATGCTAATGCATGTCTGGTTGAGTCGGGATACTTATCGGGGAATAAACAATGTCTTCATCATCATCCACACTGCTAACCACTGAGCCACTCCTCTTTTCAAGCCCTCCGACTAGTAATTGGGTTAACTAGTGCATCATATTCATTTGATCTCGCATATCCCGTTGAATTTTGGCCAACTGCTCTTGCATCAGTATTTGTCTTTGCTCTATTCTCTCCAACCTTTGTTCCATGTCTACTAGGTTGACTGAAATAATTTTTAATTAGGGTCATTTTGTAAAAACTAACGCAAATGATGCAGTGTAATGAAAATGGCGTAATGCAAATGATGTAATGCACATGCATGAAATGCAATGCAAATGCATGGAATGAATGCAATGCAATGCAATCAAAATAAAAGAAAACAGGTTAGTGCAAGAGAAATAAACAACATAGAACACCTGACTGGGTGACCACTAGGGTTTGGCGTGGCTCTATCTATGGTAGGTGCCTAGGGTTGCTATATGCGGCTTGGTTCTAAAGAATGGGTACCTGAACCAGCAGATTCCTCAATTCTCACCCATTATAGGCTCATATGGATTGAGTTCAGTTCAGGGGAATACATTTCCCTATGACCATACGAAGATGAAAATCTCACGAAGCACATAGGTACAGATGTATTTCGGAAGCAGTCCACTAGCCCATGCGGAGGTGAAAACCTCATGAAGGCATAGTTTCTCACTCCCACTTAAAGATGTGACCACAACGGTCATGCAATGCAATGCCAAAATATTTTATGAGACTCGACATTTTTGCAAATGCATTAAAAGAAACATGATTTTTTTTAAAACAATTTTCCAAATTTCATTCAAAAGGACAAAAATTAATCAATCTATGGCCTGACTCTCAACCATTCCCCAGTGGAGTCGCCAAGCTGTCGAAACCATTTTTTTATCGGATTTTTAAAAACGGGAATCGACTTTAAAAATATGGAATGGAGTCGCCACCGATCTTTTATTCAAGGTGTGATCGGATCACCTTGAGATGGATTATTTTAATAAAACATTTTGATTTATTAAAACAATAATTTTTGGTCTACGAATTATAAGAAAACGGGTTCGGGAGTCGGTTACGTACGAGGAAGGATTAGCACCCTCACAACGCCCCAAAATTGGTACCAAATTGATTAATTGATGTCCTAATGTTGAAAAGTTTAAATTGGTTTTAAAATTCTATTTTTTTAATTTTAAATAACTTGATTGAATATTGAGATTCCCTTGTTCCGAAAGAATAGAGTATCACATCCAGCACGATTGGACACGACAATCTGAGTCCTCGAATTCAAGCTTATCCCCAATATTCGCCAAGCACATGTATTGAAATTTTGAAAGGGTATCTGGTTATTTGGACAAACAAAAAAAACCACACCCAGCCCGATTGGGCCCGATTTCTTCGAATTTCCAAACTCACAAATATGACCTTATTTGGGAAAATGTGGACAAAATTTGAAAGGACATTCGTCTACTTGGTCAAAAAATCACACCTAGCACGATTGGGCACGATTTCTTCGAATTTCCAAACGCACGAATATCACTTTATTTTGAGAATTTTAAGTAAAAATGATTTTAAAATCCGAATAGTGTTGAAACACGATGTTTTTAAGTGAATACAATATGATATACAATATGGAGCAATTATTTATAAGTGAAATATAATGCTATCGAATCTCAAGCAACAAATAAATATGGAACGAGAATTAGAAACATACATAATAACAATAATTATCAAACATTAGATCAATGATAAAGAAAAATAATTAAATTCATACAAGTATGACATATGTAAGGAGTATAAAAAATGATTTTAAATATATTATAATAAATAAAAAATCATATATATATAAAAAATGATAACGATATTTAAAAGTGTTGGGAAATGAATATAGAGTATAGTCTTTTAAAGAGACAAATTATATGCATAATGATATAAAATCAATTGTATATGTATAAAAACAATTTAATGTAAATTGTTGACAATAATAGTAAATTACTAAGTGGATAAAATGCTATATATGATAATTTAAATAAAATAATAATAATAACAATGATGATAAAAATAAGACTTGATCAAAATAATAAAACCAACAAAATAATAATAGTGATATTAACATTGGTAGAAATAACAATAATAATATTAAAAATAATATTCATAATGATATTCAAAAATAACAACAATAATAATAACAATATTGAATTAACGATAAATAAAACAATATAAAGAGACTAAATTACAAAAGCATTCAAATAATTAGGGGTCAAAACAGCAAATACTTAAACAACCAATACGCAGTGTATAAACTAGACTAAATTGAAACAATGTGCAAATTATAGAGGCCAATTAGAAATTAAAAGCAATATACAATGGATTTAATCAAAAACGATACAACAAAGGGGGACTAAACACAGAAATAACCCCTTTATTGCAGGAGCACGCGGATCTCATGGGACCAAATCGGGTCGGGTCACTGGTTTTGGACCAGGACGGTGTCGTTTAAGGGCTACCGTTATAAGCCAAAACGGCATCGTTTTACTAATAGGTTTAAAAACCTAATTAAAATCGTTTAGGTTTCATTTGCCCATTTTGAAACTGAAACCCTCAGCCCCCATTTCGTTTCCACTCCCAGCCGCAGAGGAGAGAAGGGAGGTCCGACCATTTCACGCCATGATAATCGGCAATCAATAGCCGTTTCGAAACCACCGAACGGTTCCCCTTCAAACCAGGCCTGAATTTAGCCTTGACGGACCCATTTGTTTCGATTTCGACGAAAAAAGTGTCTGCCGATTCGTCCTTTGCAGGTATGTTTCCCCCTTTCTATTCTCGCGTATGGCAAAAGAAAAAAGAAACGAAAATACAGAAATGAATTTGAAAAGGAATAATTGAGAGAATGAAATAAAAGAACAACCTTTTTTGAATCTCTGTTGATGATTTTTTTTTGTATTGCTGCTATCTTATCTCCGCGTAAAAAAATACAATCGATTCCTCGGTCTTTTAAAGGCCGAAAATCAGGAATCAAAAAGAAAAATCAAATTTTGTTCTCTGTACATTTTGCTGTCTCTCTGCTATTGAAGCCTCTGTTTTGCAGGTATGGCCACCGTATGGAGGCGGACGTGGCGTGCGTGTGGGCGTGGAGGCTCACCGCGCATCTGGAGGCGTATGAGGTGCGCGCGTGGTGGATCGCGTGGAGTTCTTTGAAGTGAGGCGCGCGCGTGCGGGAATCTGTTGCGTGTACCGGAACCCTGGAAGGTTTCTAGGGTTCTCTAAAACCCTGAACTATTTGGGCCATTCGGGTATTGGGCCGTGTAATTGGATCGGGATAGTCTTTATTATCCTGGGCTGAAATCGTGTAAACGGGTTGTAAATGGATTATTGGGCTGTAATTTAATGGACTGTTTTGGATCAATTTTTTTATTTTGTTTTTGTTTTTTGAATTTGGTTGGTTAATTGGTTATGGCATGGGCCCGGGCGAATTTGGGCTCTTACATTGGTTGTTTAATAAACAACTTTTGTGAAAGGATTTTTCATGAAAACACCTAAAAGGACTATTTTGTAAAAGTTATAAAATGGGTAGTAAATGTGTGAAATAATTGGAATTTTGAGTTGCTATAAGCTTAAAATAGATTTGGCTAGGCATGGTTAATGAGGAAATTTGATGAAAATCATTTTACGAGCCTAGGGGCAAAATCGTAATTTTGCAAAAGTCTAGGGGCAAAACAGAAATTTTTCCAAAATAGAAATTTTAAAATTTTTGATTAATGTGGTGATTAAATGAGTAAATTTTTTCATTTTGGATCAAGAAAAATGGGATCCTGACTTAGACCGGGGGAAACCAAAATAGTAGACTAAATCGAACTAGTCGCCCATATTTTGTATATCGAGGTAAGTTGTACGTAAATAATACAACTCTATTGTTATTATGCATTAAACAATTGATATAGCATAAAATGTTTGATTATTGTTATAAATATGCATGACGAAATTTGATGTGATATACTCCCGGTTGAACCTTAGGAATAGATTGGATATCCAAGCCATGACATTTGGTTGATATGTGTGCTGGTGTAAGACCATGTCTGGGACATGGCATCGACCACATTATGAAAGCCAGTGTAAGACCATGTCTGGGACATGGCATCGACGATGATATGTGTGCTAGTGTAAGACCATGTCTGGGACATGGCATCGGACACATTATGAAAGCCAGTGTAAGACCATGTCTGGGACATGGCATCAGCGATGATATGTGTGCTAGTGTAAGACCATGTCTGGGACATGGCATCAGTATTGAGACGAGAGCTAGTGTAAGACCATGTCTGGGACATGGCATCGGGGATGATATGTGTGCTAGTGTAAGACCATGTCTGGGACATGGCATCGGTATTGAGACGAGAGCTAGTGTAAGACCATGTCTGGGACATGGCATATGTAACACCCCAAACCAGGTCTATGCGTTAAGACGAGATTTGGTTTGTCGTACAGATCGAACATCCATTTAATTCTCTAATGATTTAAGTAAAACAGTTCTACAAAACCTTTTGAAAGTGAAGTTTAGTAAAAATTAAGAGCAATGATTTAAAAATCGATGAATTAAGAAATTCTAGTTTGAAATCTTATCATTTAGTATTTAATTGTCAAAAACTTTAAAGTAGTTTTTAAAGAGTTCAAAAGAATTTGAAAAGAAAAATAATTAAAGTATCTAAAATGTTATAAAACACAATTTTTAAGAAAACCTTATAGAATTAACATAAGCCCATATTAAGTGTCTTAAAACCAAAATTTAAATCCATCCACACATAAAAATCCATAAAAATATTAATAAAGGCCTTATTACATCATACCCAAAGTAGTAATTAAAATAAATAACTTAATAAAAGTTCATAGTTTATAAAACCCATATTCGTAGTATGGCCTCCATGAAGTCATCCTTGGCCCAAGCCTCCGTCAATTGCCATTACGAGATGGATAAATAAATAGAGTGAGTTACTTAGAACTCGAGTGTGTAACCCACTTACCACGTTCATTGAGCCGATCATCAAGACATTGTTTTGGGCTTGAGCCCATTTACTGAATATAATATAATAAATAAAATGCATGTAAAATGAAATTTCCCAACCAAACCTAATTTCCATCCGCTACACACCCCCGTACCAACCAACACACCTGTGGGGATCAAGTCAACCCACCCCGCCAACACACCAATCGTAGGCATAAAGCCATTTTAAATATATTGTGGTGCACCACTCAACTAGACGTGACAAAGTCACCGAACTAGAGGCATTAAGCCATTAAAATTTTGTGGCAGAGCCACCGAACTAGATTTTTGGCAACAGGCCTTTCTTCTCTTCATCAATTATCCCAACCCATGCAATCATGTATGCATAACAATTTATAACCATATAATAATTTAACAAAAAGCCCACAATACATGTGATTCTATATTTTAAATTTCATTTAGGCCCATAAGATAAATTAACATTTAGCCCATTTAACGATCTAGCAATTTTTCGGCCCATTTAACGATCTAGCAGTTTTTCGGCCCATTTAACGATCTAGCAGTTTTTCGGCCCATTTAACGATCTAGTAGTTTTTTGGCCCTTTTAATGATCTAGCAGTTTTTCGGCCCTTTTAACGATCTAGCAGTTTTTCGGCCCATTTAACGATCTAGAAATTTTTCGTAAATTCCACGACTTTAACTATTTTCATACATTTACACAAAAGTGTTAATTACTACATATTTTCTGATTTTGCCATCTTTACGATTTTATCCCAATACTTACGGTATAATATCTAACCCGAGATAAGTGTGAAATTACACACCTGGTTATTGTGAGAACTAGACTTTCCCGCTCGTCGATACCTAAATGCATCACGATAAATTAGGACACTATAATTTATTTACAAATTGAATCTTAGAAATAACGATCTAGACTTTACCCTCAAAATTTCGAACCACTTCTATATGCGATTTCTCCCCGATTCATGGTTCGTTACCCGATGAAAATCCACGAAGAAACAAAGGTTCGGGAGTACGAACGACTTCAAACAACTGATTCTCCTCGGATAAGCATCCACAACCCGGTGGGAAATCCTGGATTGCTGAAACAGTCCTTCGCTTAAACTTAGGGGGAATAGCAGAACCACCCCTCTTCTAAACACTATTCACTGCCCTTTTCGTCCCTATTTTGATTATCTCTAACGACAAAAGATCATTAGTCCGACTAATAATATATCGAAATTATGACTAACGGTTTTGAGATTGCCTTACCACAAAATATCCTTGTTCCACAATATGAGAATCGAGCAAAACGTTCCCTTAGCACCTTAAATCGATTCCAACGTTCTACGATACTCATGAACACTTGAGTTCCGGTCCTCCACTATCACACTAAAATATAATGAAAGAAAACGTTTAATAGAATGAACGATGATTTCGATCAAAGAGATCCTTCTTACCACCATCAAGATTTGGCCAAAGCAACTAATAACCAACATAGACTAAAAGAACTCTTACCTATTATCCACGGTTGAAAAAGAAATGATTGAGAAGAATGCTTATGTATGATGGAAGATTCAGCTATGAATAACTAAAGAAAAGAGAAAATGATTCGGCAATGGAGTACACTAACATTCGGCCATGAGATAAAATAATGAAGAAGGTATGGTTGAAAAGAAATAAAAGATGAGAGAAAGAGATGATGATGATTCGGCTTTCAAGAGGGAAAAGGAAAAGAAAAGAGATGTGTTTTGGAGCAAAGGTACATTCGCAATGGGGAAAGAAAAGGAAAAGAATGGCCTTTTTGTGTTGGTAGTTTCGGCACTAAGAGGAAGACACTAAAATGATTAGCAAAGAAATGACCAATTGGTCAAAAATATGGCCAAATGAAATAAAGCAATAGTTGCTTTCTTCTACCAATACATTCAGCCAAAGGAAAGAAAAGATGAGTGGAGAATAATGTCTTCAAACAAAATGACCAAAAAGAATTCTAACAAGCTATCATCCTACCCCAAGCTAAACACCAAATTTCGGCTCCCCTCCCTTTGTCCATAATGCCGTCCATGTTCATGGTCAAAATGGCCATGAAATAGTTTCCAAAACATCGACCTTGATACATGCCTTGTAATCCTCCACTTTCCCAAAGTTTAAGAAATCCTATCCCTAAAATCAAGCAATTCGATCCCTTAATTCATGCTTACCATAACCTTAAGTCTCCTTACCATAAAAATTTAGTCCATCTTATCCATAATTGATGGTTGGCCGACACATGCTAGGAAAAACCAAAAATAAAAGCTCCCAAATTGCATGCTAGGAGATTCGAACCTCTCCCTTCAAGTCCAACTTATGGTGCCATCACCACTTTGCCAATTACTCATCTTATGCCATCTTTTATCACTTAATTAACTCAAACTTCAAGGTCACCTGATTTCTCTACACTAAAGTATTCTTTACTAAAATTTATTCTAATTCCAAGTAAACTCGAGCCTTCTCAAGACTATATTTAACACATAATAAAAAATCATACCCGAGCTAACACCAAAGACAAACAACATATTGATACTCAAATTTTTAGGATGTTACAGCATCGGCCTCGATATGTGAGCCAATGTAAGACCATGCCTGGGACATGGCATTGGCATCGTACTCTCTTGTGTGTGGCTTGTCGAGTATCCTTTAGTATTCCAACCGGTTCAACGGGTAATTTAAAGCTTGTGTCAAAAGTAAGAAAAGTTACGACTATGTTGTAAGTGATAAAGGGACCTACACTAAATTCATGAGAAATGAGCTCGATTTATATTGTGTGTTTAGTAAGGATGAAAATGAGTAAGTTATGCCTTAAAATCATTTGAGAATTATGTGCAAGTTTATACTTTGTTATGAGTATAATAATGTATGGTAATTGTTGTTAATTATTTACATGCGACTTACTAAGCTTTATGCTTACTCCTTTTCCTTTCCATTTTCTTATAGTATCGCCAAGCTAGCTCGGGGATCAAAGGACGTCAGAGGCTCGATCACACTATCAATCTGAACATTGGGTATAGTTAGATTTATCATTTTGAGTATGGCATGTATAGGGACTTGGTCTTTGTCAAGTGTCATATTGTTTTGGCCAAATGTGTTGGCTTGTCTTGAAGATTGATTCATTTTGTATATGGCCATGGATGATGGCTATTACTCGTTATTGATATATTAAAATGATGATGTTTTTCATGAATGTGCAAAATGCATGGTTGAGTGTTTGGTAGGTTAATGCATGAATGAGTAGGTTATTTGATGTGGCTTATGTTGGTGCAAGTAAGGGTGGCAGAAAGGGCTTGGTAAATAGCCTTGTTTTTGTCCACACGGGTAGACACACGGGTGTGTGTCTAGGCCGTGTGTGACACACGGTCTGCCCCATGGGCATGTAGTCTGGCCGTGTGTTCCCCTGCACCTTAATTTGGTAAAACAGAATGCCCAGTAATAACCACACGGGCTGAGGCACGACCGTGTAAAGTCTGCACCTTGAACGTGAAATTTAGAATTTCTACACGGCCTAGCACACGGGTGTGTGCCTTGGCCGTGTGACCCTAAATTTTTGTTGACGTCAGAAACAGAATGTCAAGGTTTCTGCACACGGGCCGAGACACGGGCGTGTCATGGCCGTGTGAGGGACACGGGCCATGGACACGGGCGTGTGCTAGGTCGTGTGAAAACCCTTGTAGGTTCGAATTGAGAAATAAATCCACACGAACACAAAACACGGGTGTGTCCCTATATGCTAAGGCCGTGTGAGTTACACGGTCCTTCAACATGGCCATGTTATTAAGTCACACGGGCGTGTTGCCCATCCACACGGGCGTGTGCCCCTGTTATTAGTGACATTTTCCAAAGTATTTCTAAAGAACTCGGTTTGGTCCCGAACCATTTCTAAAGTGTTTTTTCAGTCTCGTAGGCTCATATTAAGGATTTTAAGACAAAGTTTGAAAAGTTTTTAAATTTGAACGAACTTTTATGACCTAAAATGTATGTTAGTATGTGTTTGAGTTAGGTAACGCTGCACTGCTCCTGTTAGGCGTCGAACACGGGTAAGGGGTGTTACATTTAGTGGTATCAGAGCTATAGTTTAGTCGATTCTCGGACTAACCTAGTGTGTGTACGAGTATAGCTATACATGCCATACATGAATTATGATAGTGTGACGACTCCTGACAATTTAAAATGTGTTTTTTTATATAGTAAATGGATCCTGACGGAGTAGTGGCGGATGATGTTGAAAGTAATACACCGGCTCCCGCAGAAGGGACCGAACCAGTCGAAAGTGGGTCCGTGACACTAAGTCAGGGCGGAGGGCTAGAGAAGCCTTCCACCATATGATGAATGTCTGGTATTCGGAGTTTGTTCGTGCAAACTCGAACGCTCCACCTCTTCCACCCCCTCAAATTCCCCAACCTGCCCCTTCAACTCCCCAAGTAGTGGAAATGATTAGAAGGGAAAAACCTCCGGTAGACAGAATTCAAAAGCAAGGGGCCGAGGAATTTCGAGCTAATATAGATGATGACCCAGAAAGGGCAGAGTTCTGGCTAGAAAATACCATTAAGGTATTCGATGAATTGTCTTGCACACCTGAGGAGTGCATGAAGTGTGTTGTGTCACTCCTGCGAGACTCAGCCTACCAATGGTGGAACACCCTTGTATCAGTTGTACCGAGGGAGAGGATAACTTGGGAATTCTTCCAGGAAGAGTTTCGTAAAAAGTATATTAGCTAGAGGTTTATCGATCAGAAAAGAAAGGAATTCCTTAAGCTAAAATAAGGCCAAATGACGGTAACTGAGTATGAGCATGAGTTTGTAAGGCTCAGCAAATACGCTCAGGAGTGCATATCCACCAAAGCCATCATGTGTAAGAGGTTTGACGACGGATTAAATGAAGACATCCGACTATTAGTTGGCATCCTGGAATTAAAAGAGTTTGTGGTGCTTGTTGAGAGAGCGTGCAAGGCCGAATAATTGGCCAAAGAGAAAAGAAAAGCTGAAATCGAGTCTCATGACTCGAAGAAAAGATAGTTGGGAAAATCATTTTAGTCCTCATCCAAGAAATTGAGAGAGTTTACTACTCGATCCAATGCTTCAGTTGGGTTCTCGAACAGAAATAGGAGTAAGCAGCATTCGGCTTCTAAGGCTCAGACCACTTCTATTGCGAGTGTTGGTAGTGCTCGACCAAATAAACCGGAGTGTTCGTAGTGTGGTAGACGACATTTCGGTGAGTGTCGAGGAAATGAAAGAGGCTGTTTCAAGTGTAACATCCTAGAAAGGGCCTATGCATTTTCGGTTTAATTGTACGAAGTAACATGTTTTATGTACTAAGAATAAATTTTGAACAATTTTGGAAA
This sequence comes from Gossypium sturtianum, assembly GCA_025698515.1. Lineage (NCBI taxonomy): Eukaryota > Viridiplantae > Streptophyta > Magnoliopsida > Malvales > Malvaceae > Gossypium > Gossypium sturtianum. The sequence goes on along the minus strand of CM046950.1, from coordinate 84,442,643 downwards.
CCTGAAAATGTATGGAAATGTTAAGTTAAAAAAAATGGAAAGTGAACATTTTTGGAAACTTGGAAATGTAAGGAAATGTTTTGGAAATGTGAGGAAATGTCATGGAAATGTAAGGAAATGTCTTGTCTTGGAAATGTAAGGAAATGTTTTGGAAATGTGAGGAAATGTCTTAGAAATGAAAGGAAATGCCTTAGAAATGTTAAGTTTTAAAGTTTAAAAGAGGGAACTAAGGCAAGGTGGCCTTAAGAAAATTTATGGAGGAAATATGACATGAAATTGGGCTTGGAAAAGTGGCCTGGAGATGCCACTTAGAGCTCTGGAAATGACGCCACATGCTAGGGGGAAGGACTTGTGTTCGACTCACGTGGGAAGCAAAATTTTAAAGCCTTTATTTTTCTAAGTGGCGTCAATAAGAGGGAATAGGGGGACGGCACATGGCTAAATTCTAGGAGTTTTATCCCTTTTATTTTATTGAGGATAAAAGATGATAAATGAGGGATTATTCTTTAATTTTTAAAGAAAAGAGATAAGGAGGAAAATAAGGGAGAGTGATGGCCAAGTAAGGGAGACTTGGCCTAGTAATTTCGGCAATAGGAGGAAAAGAGAGACCATTCTGCATTATTTTCTTTTTCTTGAGAGCCTCTGCCGAATTCTCTCTGCAACCCTTTTTTTCTTTTTCAATTCTCTAAAAGTCGAGAGTAAGATCCCTAGTCTTGCCAAATTTCTCCATCACTCTCTTCTCTTTTTCTTTTCTGTCTTTGGGCCGAATCTTTCAAGAGATCATCAAAAGCCAAAACCAAGTTCCATTAGCCATAGCCAATTTCTCTGTGGATTCCAGTGAAGGTGTAGTCATTTTCAATAGTGAGGGTAAGATCTCATTCGGTTTCATCCTTTTTCTTTTAAGATTTACCGAAATCTAGGACTAACCCCATTAATATCTTGTTGCCGAAACTTTGAAGAGATCTTTCGGGATTTACTAAGTGTCTACAAGGAAGGAGAAGTTCTTTTCCCGAAGGTACACCATAGGCCGCGTGTTCCCTAGTTATTCGGTGAGTTTTGGGATTTAAAATCCACAAGGTAAGTGTTTATAGCATTCGGCCAAGGCCTATTTTGGAACCCAGATCTATTTCTTACTTCGTATAAAAGCCAAAAACTAACCCATTTGTTAATTTAATGCTTGGCCGAATACAAGAAGGAATAAAGCAAAGTTTTCGGGATTTGTTGGTGACCAAATCGGCAACAAGGTAGGTTTTGAAAGTACTAATCCTATTAGGATTTGGTCTTATAGCCGAATAGGCTCTTTGCTAACATATTAAGGTTGGCTGAATGTAGGGATTTAAGATCTAAGGCATTAGATCAAGCTTTTCGGGATTTAAGTGAACCGCTAAGTGTATCAGGTGTGTACCCCACACTACTTCTTAATATGTTTCATGGCCTATTTTATTAAAATATGTGATATTAAGAATATGAAAGTGGCTAGGGTACCATGTTATGGTACTAAGTACTCAGGTACGTTTCCTACTTCTACAAAGAATATGAAAAAGGTCATTAGTAACATGAGAATATGATAAGAATGTGAACTCTAGCATATTTATGCATATCATCATTATATGGGGCATATGGTTTTGTTTGAAAGGGGAAGTGAATGTGGTGACTTAAGACCACGAACACGGTGACCTAAGACCGTGATATCTGAAAGTGGTGACCTAAGACCACAGTAATCTAAAAGTGGTGACCTAAGACCACAGAAAACTGAACGTGGTGACCTAAGACCACGAATGCGGTGACCTAAGACCGTAATTTGGAGTGTAGCGGAAGGAGGGTCGACTTAGTAGTCCCCACGATTAGTGCGAGTTGGTGCGGGGAGTGTAGCGGATGGACAATTAGGTTTGGGTTTGGGAATGCATCATAATTTGTATGCTATGATATGAATGCGTAACATTTGTATGCCCGATTCTATTTTGATTTAGTGTTTGTGTACACATTGAGTCTGCTTTGACTCACCCTGTTGTGGACCATGTTTGTGTGATGAACAGTGATGGACCGGGACGGCGCGGAACTTGTGGTGGCCATGCTCAACATGAAGTTTTTATTTTATGAACTACTATTTCTATTTAAGTACTTGAATTACTTGGAAATTATTTGATGTAATAAGGCCATAAGGCCATAGTTGGATTGTTTTCCATTTATTTCTATTTATTATGATTATGAGTTTTACCTATTAAAGTTTAAGTAAAATTTTTAATATAAAGAATTGAATTCGTTTTCAACGCAAGCCCAACCCAAAACAATTTTTTCAAAATCGCACAAGTTTTCTCTAGGTAACGAAAGAATTTTGAAACCAGTTTACTTGAGGAACATACCAAATGCAGGCAAATCTCGTGGGCCGGGTTTGGGGTGTTTCGATTTGATATCGAGCCCGCTTTTAAAACTCTCGGCTTTGTGGGCCAAGGCCCAAAACATTTTCAAAGCGAGCCCAAATGAGTTTTTTTGAAAATATTTTATGAAACAAGCAGGTTTTACGGCATGGCACCTAAAGTCTCCGACCATGATCCACCGGTAAGTACCCTAACTATTTGTGTGATTATGTGTAATGAATATTAGAAGGGTAGAAAAGGAATGGAACGTAGAATAGCATGATAGGAACTTGAACCCTAGGACTAGTCTACTCAAACACAAACACATAAGACTTAAGGAACGTTAAACAAACCCATGGCTAAGTCACTAAGTTAGGGTGTGGTAACCCCACATGCATGTCTAGGATTGGATCCGGAAGAGCACAGTATTTAAGCGATCCTAGTGACTCACCTCCTCTTCGCAAGAATCCTACAGTGCGTAGCTTCGGTTCACCCTAACCTAGAGGGCTCGATGAGGTGTGGCAACCTGCATGCGCATGTCTAGGAATGGTTTCGGTGGGAGCTTGGTATTTAAGCGATCCGCGTGACTCACCTCCTTTCCACTCGAATCTTGCCTAGTGCGTAGCTTTGGTTCACCCTGACCAAGAGGACTCGGTCATAGGCTAAACACAATAACTAAAACCCGAAAGGGAATTAGCCGTGTTTTTATAAAAACAACAAAACCCTAGTTTTAGAACTCTTAAAACTTTCTTCTAAATTCATGAAAACCATCTTTACAAAATTTTCTGAAAGATTTCCGATTTATACAAAAATGCCCCTAGTGGTAAAATTACCAAAATACTCTTGATTTATAAAATGACCAACTACCCAACAGTTTTGCCAAAATTTCATTATTTTATCAATGTTCAAAAACCCTAATTTGCAAATTATTAAAAATACCTTGAATTTTGGAAATTTCAAAATTGCCCCTAACTTATAAAAATACCAAAATGACCCTGATTTCCAAATTTTTTGCAACATCACCGTTTTGAAAAGTACAATTCTCAAAAAGAACCCTCAAAGTTTTGCAACCTTTGAAATATCCCCGATTTATAAGATTTTACAAATTTACCCCCGGCTTGGAAAAAAATCACCAAAATACCCCGAGGTCCAAAATCACCGAAATACCCTGGATTTCAAAATTTTTCAAAATACCCTGAATTTAAAAATACCAAAATACTTTGTGACAAAATCACCAAGGAACTTTTTCCTTTGAAAAATTACGAAAATACCCCAAGGATATAGAATTACGAAAATACCCACAGGTAGTGGAAGGAAAAAACAATAATAATGAAAAACTACAACCTTTCTCTGAATGAACGAGAGTTCATGATTGTTTGATGGATGTATGGATGAATGAATGGAAAGACTGTGTGCATACGAAAGAACCACTCCTAAAACTCTTTTCATAAAATTTCTTCGCGGGTAATCAAGTGAAACAAAAACTAATTCATAAAACTTCTTAATCAGATCATGATGTTAGAAATGAGCTCTAGAAGACGTGGTCGTTGTGGACGAGGTAGAGGAAGGATGACGGTGTCAGAACCTGTTAGATCGGGTCAAGGGTCCGACAATGAGATACCACCACCACCACCACCCCAACTGTTGGTGTTGAGCAACAAGCTCGACGGATGATGATCTTTGTGTCGCAGTCATCTTTGCGCGAGTTTTGGAGTTGGTGGTCAGTGCGGAGGAAATTCGGGAACCCGTAAGTGCAGTGCTGGCGAGCTCCCGAGCTAATAGAGCCGAAATGTTTCGTGGAGTATCGGTGTGGCACCCGTTCACCGAGTCTTGGTTGGAAGCAACAGAGCGCATCATGGATGAGCTTGACTTGACCCCGAGGAGAAGTTAAAAGGAATGGTGGCACTATTACGCGATGAAGCGTATCGATGGTGGTTGACTGTTCGGGATGGTGCCACGGTGAGGATCGACACAGGAATATGTTAAGGAAGCATTTGGAAGAAGTATGTGGGAACTAGGTATCTTGATGAGCAAAGGAAGGCATTTACGGGCTAGTTCAAGGGAACAAGTCCGTGGCGGAGTATGAGGTCAAATTCACGAGTTGAGCCGATATGCTCGAGGAGTAGTGGCAATGAGCATGAGCGCCGTGTCCGCTTGAGGACGGGCTAATGGATGATCTGAGATCGTTGATAGCACCGCATCGGGAGCGGAGTTTTACTGCTTTGGTAGAAAAGGCCAAGGTGGCCGAGGAATCAATGATTCTACAAAGTAGGCTATGGATAGGAATAGGCCCAAAAGAGGTTTTGGAACGTGCGAAAGGTTCATAAGAGGCCTAGAGTTGATGGGCCGCGAGGTCGACAAGTTGGTTCGGAAGGGCGATGTCGACCTTGTGATGTGTGTGGAAAGAAGCACTTAGGAGAGTCTTTGGAAGAAAACAGGAGGATGTTTTAGATGTGGGTCCAAGGACCATGTGATCAAAGATTGTCCTAAGCAATCAGATGAAAGTCGACCAACACTTCGGAATGTTAGTCGATTGGTAGAGGAGGACCGCGGCCTCAACGAGGTCGTGGTTCGATGCCGAGGTAATGGTGCCGGCAGAGGCCGTGGAACACAAGGCGAGGTGTCTTTGCTAATGTTGAGGCAAGGCAACCGAGTTTGGGTTTATGCGGTTCGCGGGAGGGAAGATGGAGACGCGCCGGACGTTATAACCGGTACGTTCTTTATTTTTGACAAGCCCTATTTTTCTCTAATTGATGTGGGTTCGACCCATTCCTATGTTGCATAGTGGAAACACTAGGCCTAGACTCTGAACCTTCTAATAGGCAGATGACTGTAGTAAGCCCATTAGGCCTAACTGTAGTGGTGGATAAGATCTTTCGGAATGTACCCCTAGAGATTCGGGAGTGAACTTTCTGGTGACTTAATGGAACTACCTTTCGGGAGTTTGAACTTATACTTGGAATGGATGGCTAGTAGAGCACCGAGCCGTGTTGGATTGTGCAACTAAGCGAATGGAACTAAGGACCCCGAAGGATGAAGTAGTAGTAATGATCGGAGAGAGAAGAAACTACCATCCAACGTAGTTTCAGCGTTGAAGGTCGAGAAAATGGTTAAGAAATGGTGCAAGGCATTCTTAGCCTTAAATAAGTGCGTTAGGTGGAAAGGAAGAAGGTGTCGGTGGAGTTATAACGGTGAAAGACTTTGAAGATGTATTTCCGGAGGAATTACTGAATACCCCCGTGATAGGGAGGTGGAGTTTGGAATAGACTTACTACAGGGAACAGCTCCTCTGTGTCAATCGCTCCATACCGAATGGCGCCAAAGGAGTTAGTTGAGCTCAAGGCTCAAATCCAAGAGTTGTTGGATCGTGGGTTCATACGACCCAGTGTGTCTCCATGGGGAACACCATTCTGCTTTGTAAAGAAGAAGGACGGAACTATGCGTATGTGCATAGATTACCATCGATTGAATAAGTGACCATCAAGAACAAGTATCCTTTGCCAAGGATCGATGACTTGTTCGATCACCATGAAAGGCCATGATATTCTCAAAGATAGACTTAAGGTCGGGATATCACCATTGAAGGTGAAGGAGGCGATATCCATAAGACCGCTTTTAGGACAAGATCGACCATTTTGAGTTTGTGGTGATGCCGTTTGGATTGACAAACACTCCACCGCGTTCATGGATATGATGAATCGAGTTTTTCAACCCTACTTGATAGGTTCGTCGTTGTGTTCATCGACGATATTTTGGTGTATTCTAAGTCGAAGAGGAGCATGATGAACATCTCCGAGTGGTGCTACAAGTGTTAAGGGAGAAGAAGCTCGATGCCAAATTCAGCAAGTGTGGATTTTGGCTTAAGGAGGTGGCATTCTTAGGGCATGTGGTATCTGCGAAGGAATAAGAGTGGATCCTAGGAAGATCGAGCGATGTTGGATTGGAAACCACCTAGGTCCGTGGTGAGATTCGAAGTTTCTTAGGTTTGGCAGTGCTATTACGGAAGGTTCGTAGAAGGATTCTCGTTAATAGCCGCGCTTTGACAAAGTTACTAAGGAAGGAAGTACCCTTTGAATGGTCTCGATAAGCAACAGAAGAGCTTTGACAACCTTAAGAAGGTGTTGACGGAGGCTCCAGTGTTAATTCAATGCGAGGTGGGAAGGATTTTGTGGTGTCTTTGTGGCGCTTCGCATACGGGATTAGGATGTGTGCTAATGCAAGAAGGAAAAGTAGTCGCTTATGCGTCTCGGCAACTAAGGCCTCATGAGGTTAACTACCCAACTCATGACTTGGGCTAGCAAAGCAGATGGTTTTCGCCCTTAAGGTTTGGAGGCACTACCTCTATGGAGAAAGGTTAGTGATCTACACAGGACCACAAGAGCCTTAAGTATCTGTTGACTCGTAAGGAGTTGAACTTGAGGCAACGAAGGTGGGTGGAGTTGTTGAAGGACTACGATCGCTCGATAGAATATCATCCGGGCAAGGCGAATGTGGTAGCCGATGCCCTAAGTCGAAAGGTTGTGTCGGATCTAAGGGCTATGTTCGCTCACTTAAGTTTTTACGATGATGGAAGCTTTGTTGGCGAGTTGCAAGTCAAGCCCACATGGTGAAGGAGGTGAAAGAGGGACATTGGTTGATAAGGATCTAAGTGCTAAGTTACAGCAAGTGCAAAACGGAGAGTTAGAGGATTATAGTGTTAATGATAAGGGAGTATTGTGCTTCAAGGGAAAGGTATGTATGCCTAAGGACAAGGAGTTAGGACAAAGGATTCTTCGGGAGGCGCATAGTAGCCCTTATGCTATGCATCCCAGAGGCATTAAGCTGTACAGAGATCTAAGGGAACAATTTTGGTGGTCTGATCTTAAGCAAGAAGTGACTGAATTTGTGGGGAAATGTTTGACGTGTCAGCAAGTTAAGGCTGAACACCAAGTTCCATCAGGATTGCTTCAACCAATCGAGATTCCACAATGGAAGTGGGAGAGAATTACCATGGATTTCATTAGTGGGCTTCCCCTTACGCCTACTAAGAAGGACTCGGTATGGGTGATAGTGGACCGTTTGACTAAGTCCGCGCACTTCATCCCTGTGAAGAGTGACTATTCTCTTGAGAAGTCGGCTAAGTTATATGTGGCGGAAATTGTGAGGTTACATGGTGTACCATGATCGATCATCTTCGACGAGACCCAAGGTTTACGTCTTGGTTACGGAGGGCACTTCATCAAGCTTTAGGCACTAAGTTGGACTTCACTACGGCTTTTCATCCACAATCGACGCAGGCGGTCGAACGAGTTATACAAGTGTTGGAGGATATGTTGAGAGGTCGTGTGATGGATTTCCGAGGAAGTTGGGAAGACTATTTGCCTTTAGCCGAGTTCGCCTACAACAACAACGACTATCGAGGCTAGCATTCGGATGGCACCATATGAAGCATTGTATGGTCGAAAGTGTAGAACTCCTACTTGTTGGGTGAGTTAGGAGAACGTCGAGTTTTGGGTCCAGAGTTAGTGGCCGAAACTGAAGAGAAGGTTGAGATGATTCGAGCACGGTTAAAGGAAGCCTCTAATAGGCAGAAGTCATACGCAGACCTTAAGCGGAAGGAAATAGATTTTGAAGTGGGAGACAAGTGTTTCTGAAAGTCTCGCCTTGGAAAAAGGTAATGAGGTTCGGTCGCAAGGGGAAGTTAAGCCCAAGGTTTATAGGGCCCTATTGTAACATCCTGGAAAGGGCCTATGCATTTTCAGTTTAATTGTACGAAATGACAAGTCTTAAGCACTATGAATAAATTTTTGGTATTTTTGGAATTCTAGAAATGCATAGAAATGGAAATGAACATTTTTGGAAACTTGAACATTTTGGAAACTGAACATTTTTGAAAATGTTTCAAAATGGAAAGTGAACATTTCGAAACACGAAATGTAAGAAAAATGGCAAGTTACAGAGCCGATCGAAAATTTTAGGAAACTTAGAAATGATGCCGAAATGTCAAATTTTAAAGTTCAAAATAGGAAATAAGGGCTAGAGGGCCTTAAAAGAAAAAGTTGGAGAATTTTGACACACAAACAGGCTTGGAAAAGTGGCCTGAATATGCCACTTAGGGCCTCTGGAAATGGCGCCACATGCAGGGAAATAGGCCTGAGTTCGAGTCACTTGAGAAGCAAATAAATAAGTTTTATTTTTGCTTCCAGAAAAGTGAGAGGTGGACGGCATGGGTTTCTAGAAAAGGAAGAGTTTTATTTGCATAAATATGTGAATAATAAGTGATAAATAAAGGATTTTCTTTTAAGAAAATTGAGGAGATAATTGATGGATTAAAGGCTTTTATCTTTTAAATAAAAGAGATAATATTATCAAAAAGAGGAGTGGTGGCCAAGTAAGGACTCCTAGGCTGATAATTTCGACTATAAAAGGAGGCGGAGGGCTACTCATCAACGTTTGCTTTCTCTTCCTCTGTGCCGAAATTTTCCTAGCTCTCTCCCCCTCTCTGCGAATTTTTCTTTAAGCAAAATCCATCTCCTCTTCTTCTATTTTCTTCTCTGCTTTCTACTCAAAGCCGAATCTTTGTTGATTCTAAGTAAAGGAGCAATCAACTACGACATCTAAAGGGGTCTACAATCGTTTAATATAAGGATCAAGGATCTAAGGTAAGATAAATTTATTTGATTAAAGGTTATGATGTATATGTTAGATTAAATCTAACATGAAGATTTCGACAGACATATAGGGCAAGGAATCCTCTTCAGATTTGGAAAGCGTAAGGTAAGTACATAGATCTAATCGGCCAAGGCTTATTTTTGGTATTTAGAATTATTTTTCATTGATCCAAAAGTCGAAATCGACAAAATTACATGATTTAGTGTTAGCCGATTTCAAGGAAAAGGGATACTAGTAATTTTTGGGAACTTGATCAATCCAATCGGCAAACAAGGTAAGTATTAGTAATACCATTCCTATTGGGATTTGGTTTTAAAATCGAAAAGGTTATTAATGTGTTTTTGTACGATGGGCCGAATATAGGAATTAACAGATCTAAACTTTAGATCGGTAGATCGTTCTTCGGGATTTCAAGGAATCTATTAAGCCAATCAGGTGTGTACTCACACTAACTTTCAATATATCATATGGCAATTATTTTAATATATGAATATGCATAAGAATGTGAATGTGGCTAAGTACCACAAATGTGGTAAGAGTACCCAGGTACGTTTCCTACTTTCGATAGGATTACGAATATGTTATATTGTTAACATGTGAATAATGAGAAATTAAGTATGTTATGCATTTATGGGGCATTCGGGATATATGAGAAAGGGGAAGAAGGTGTTGACTTGATCTCACCAACGGAATATGGTGACTACGGTCACAAAAATTTGAATATGGTAACCGGTTACATTATCCGAATTTGGTAACTTCGGTTACATTATTTGAATATGGTGTCTAATGACACAAATTATATAGGCGATGAGCACGTCGATTGCAGCTGATGCCTTCCGATGGTGTGTAGCGGATGGAGGGTTGACTTAGTAGTCCCCACGGTGTGGTGGCGGTGCGGGTGGTGTGTAGCGGATGGACAAATAGGCTTGGGTTTGGGTTGCATCATTTTTATGAATATGTCTTTGATATGAACATGTATGCCTGAATTGTTGAATGTTAGTTTGTGTACACATTGAGTCTGTTGACTCACCCCGTTGTGGGAACTATTTTCAGGTGATGAACAGTGACGGACCGGGACGGTAGACCTTGAGGTGGCCATGCTTCACTTGAAGACTTTATTTAGAATTTGGAGTTTATATTTTCTAAGTACATTTAATTTTATTTTGGGGTTATTTGATGTAATAAGGCCATAAGGCCCAAGTGGATTTTTCTTTATTTCTGCTTTATTTTTAAATATTTTTTTACAAACGATTGTTGGATTAAATTTTAAGTGAAATATATTTTTATAAACCGAAAGAAAATTATTTTGTCACCTTAATAAAATTGGATTTTTAAATTAGTTAAATGGGTTTCCCAACCTAAGTCCAATCTAAAACAATATTTCCTAAAATTTTACAAATTTTCTCTAAGTAATGAAGAATTCGAAACCCGGTTTACTTAAGGAACATACGAGATCCGGTCCGGGCTCGTGGGTAGGGTGTGGGAGTGTTTCACCTATCAATCTTGAAATGAGTTGGAGCGATGGCATACCAATTGGAGTTGCCACCGAGTTGCAGCGATGCACGACGTATTCCATGTATCCATGCTACGTCGTTACCGATCGGATCCGTCTCATGTGGTACACAGTCGAAGAAGTAGCTCTAAGGCCGGACTTACCCTACGAGGAAGAGCCGATTCGGATCTTCGGAACGTGATGTGAAAGTGCTACGGAGGAAGTCGGTTCCTCTAGTCAAGGTGTTATGGCGCAATCATGGATCGGAAGAAGCTTCGTGGGAACCCGGAAGAGGCAATGCGACAACAATACCCTCAATTATTTTAGTTAGAAAATTTCGAGGGACGAAATTATTTTAAGGGGTAGAATTGTAACATCCTGGAAAGGGCCTATGCATTTTCGGTTTAATTGTATGCAAGTAACATGTTTTATGTACTAAGAATAAATTTTGAACAATTTGGAAACTTTGAAAATGTATGGAAATGTTAAGTTAAAAAAAATGGAAAGTGAACATTTTTGGAAACTTGGAAATGTAAGGAAATGTTTTGGAAATGTGAGGAAATGTCATGGAAATGTAAGGAAATGTCTTGTCTTGGAAATGTAAGGAAATGTTTTGGAAATGTGAGGAAATGTCTTAGAAATGAAAGGAAATGCCTTAGAAATGTTAAGTTTTAAAGTTTAAAAGAGGGAACTAAGGCAAGGTGGCCTTAAGAAAATTTATGGAGGAAATATGACATGAAATTGGGCTTGGAAAAGTGGCCTGGAGATGCCACTTAGAGCTCTGGAAATGACGCCACATGCTAGGGGGAAGGACTTGTGTTCGAGTCGCGTGGGAAGCAAAATTTTAAAGCCTTTATTTTTCTAAGTGGCGTCAATAAGAGGGAATAGGGGGACGACACATGGCTAAATTCTAGGAGTTTTATCCCTTTTATTTTATTGAGGATAAAAGATGATAAATGAGGGATTATTCTTTAATTTTTAAAGAAAAGAGATAAGGAGGAAAATAAGGAGAGTGATGGCCAAGTAAGGGAGTCTTGGCCTAGTAATTTCGACAATAGGAGGAAAAGAGAGACCATTCTGCATTATTTTCTTTTCTTGAGAGCCTCTGCGAATTCTCTCTGCAACCCTTTTCTTTTTCTTTTCAATTCTCCAAAAGTCGAGAGAGTAAGATCCCCTAGTCTTGCCGAAATTTCTCCATCACTCTCTTCTCTTTTTCTTTTAAATGCTTTGAAGCCGAATCTTTCAAGAGATCATCAAAAGCCGAAACCAAGTTCCATTAGCCATAGCCGATTTCTCTGTGGATTCCAATGAAGGTGCAGTCGTTTTCAATAGTGAGGGTAAGATCTCATTCGGTTTCATCCTTTTTCTTTTAAGATTTGCCGAAATCTAGGACTAACCCCATTAATATCTTGTTGCCGAAACTTTGAAGAGATCTTTCGGGATTTACTAAGTGTCGGCTACAAGGAAGGAGAAGTTCTTTTCCCGAAGGTACACCATAGGCCGCGTGTTCCCTAGTTATTCGGTGAGTTTCGGGATTTAAAATCCACAAGGTAAGTGTCTATAGCATTCGGCCAAGGCCTATTTTGGAACCCAGATCTATTTCTTACTTCGTATAAAAGCCAAAAACTAACCCATTTGTTAATTTAATGCTTGGCCGAATACAAGAAGGAATAAAGCAAAGTTTTCGGGATTTGTTGGTGACCAAATCGGCAACAAGGTAGGTTTTGAAAGTACTAATCCTATTAGGATTTGGTCTTATAGCCGAATAGGCTCTTTGCTAACATATTAAGGTTGGCCGAATGTAGGGATTTAAGATCTAAGGCATTAGATCAAGCTTTTCGGGATTTAAGTGAACCGCTAAGTGTATCAGGTGTGTACCCCACACTACTTCTTAATATGTTTCATGACCTATTTTATTAAAATATGTGATATTAAGAATATGAAAGTGGCTAGGGTACCATGTTATGGTACTAAGTACTCAGGTACGTTTCCTACTTCTACAAAGAATATGAAAAAGGTCATTAGTAACATGAGAATATGATAAGAATGTGAAATCTGGCATATTTATGCATATCATCATTATATGGGGCATATGGGTTTGTTTGAAAGGGAAGTGAATGTGGTGACTTAAGACCACGAACACGGTGACCTAAGACCGTGATATCTCGAAAGTGGTGACCTAAGACCACGATGTCTGAAAGTGGTGACCTAAGACCATAGTAAACTGAACGTGGTGACCTAAGACCACGAATGCGGTGACCTAAGACCGCAATTTGGAGTGTAGCGGAAGGAGGGTCGACTTAGTAGTCCCCACGGTGTGCGGGTTGGTGCGGGGAGTGTAGCGGATGGACAATTAGGTTTGGGTTTGGGAATGCATCATAATTTGTATGCTATGATATGAATGCGTAACATTTGTATGCCCGATTCTATTTTGATTTAGTGTTTGTGTACACATTGAGTCTGTTTGACTCACCCGTTGTGGGACCATGTTTGGTGATGAGCAGTGATGGACCGGGACGGCGGAACTTGTGGTGGCCATGCTCAACATGAAGTTTTTATTTTATGAACTACTATTTCTATTTAAGTACTTGAATTACTTGGAAATTATTTGATGTAATAAGGCCATAAGGCCATAGTTGGATTGTTTTCCATTTATTTCTATTTATTATGATTATGAGTTTTACCTATTAAAGTTTAAGTAAAATTTTTAATATAAAGAATTGAATTCGTTTTCAACATAAGCCCAACCCAAAACAATTTTTTTCAAAATCGCACAAGTTTTCTCTAGGTAACGAAAGAATTTTGAAACCGGTTTACTTGAGGAATATACCAAATCTGGGCAAATCTCGTGGGCCGAGTTTGGGGTATTTCATCAAGTGTGGTTCACTAGACCACTTCATTCGAAATTGTCCTGAGATGGATGAGAAAGACAGAAAGCAAGATATACGAGCGACTAATGATCCTTTTAGAGGTAGACCACAAAAGAACTCGGGAAGTAGGGCTAGCAGTAGAGGTGCGCCTAGAGATTCCACTGTGAGATCAGAGGGTAAAGCCCCTGCAAGGACTTATGCCATTCGCGCTCACGAAGAGGCTTCATCCCCAGATGTGATTACGTGTACTTTTTCTCTTCATGATATCTCTGTTGTTGCTTTGATTGATCTGGGGTCTACCCATTCGTATGCTTGTGTGAAATTGGTGTCTAGCATGAATATGTGTAACACCCCTAACCCGAAACCGTCGCCAGAATAGGGTTAAGAGGCATTACCAAACAATCGAAACATTTCACATCCATTTCGCAACACTAAGTCAATCATCAATTAAACATATTCAAATATAAACATATAGTCGCTTATTACGGTCTACGAGACCTTAAACACATGTTAAAAAGAGGTCGGGACTAAACCGAACACATACAAAAATTCTTGGAAATTTGAACATTTTTCAAAACTGCAGAGGTCACACGCCCGTGCAGTCAGGCCGTGTGTGTAACACCCTTAACCCACATCCGTCGCCGAATTAGGGTTACAGGATATTACTAGACATAGCAAAGACCATAGCAAAATAAGTACTATATAAATTAATCATAACCGAATATTTAGCTAAAGATAATATAACTTCATGGAATGATTAAGTAAATGTGCTCTCAACTTAACCATAATCAATTAAATATACGCATGAACATATATACTTACATCACCTATTAAAAACACTATTCATTTGGTCATTTTAGAAGCAAAGGCCGAATATGCATATGGTTCTTATTCATTTTACCAACAATGTGCTAAGCATTTTAGACCAAAAATATACTAATACCAAAACTTAGCCAAACCAAACTAGCTTAAACATAGATCAATTACAAAATTTATTGCCGAGTAGATTCAACTACATTAGTACTCATTTTCTTATAAATGACATAACTAAAATACTCAAAACCATACATTTCATATATATATATAACCTAAATCATATAATATCCATTTCCAATCAAGAACTCACACATATTATGTTCGAATATACACACTCAAGAACATAACTCATGATGTCATTTACTCCCTATCATGTAACCATAATTACTAATTCACACGTATGTGCCCTTATTCAATCTTTCACAAAACACATCCAATAGTTATGTATATAAGGCATAACATAGTTATTTCATAAATTAACATACGGTACATACATATACATATGCATGAATTCATCCAACAACCATAATATAATATATGTCTCACTCAAAACCATATCCATGCATTCAAATATCATATATATAACATATCAGAAATAAGTTTCCAAGTTAAGCTTATAACAAGGCCGAACATACACAAATATTATCATTATCATGTATAACCAAATCACGCCCATATATAAAAATATAGCCATTTTCGCATGGCCTTTGTTATACATATTAGTTATAATAAACTCAAAAGATTAATATAGCCTATACATTCCATAGTTCCAAAAGTTCAACTTATAAAAGGTACCAAAGATAGTTGATGGTGTGATTGACTTTGACGATGATCCCCGAGCTCGAACGTAGACTTCAAAATATATAAAATAATCAAATGAACACATGCAGTAAGCTAACATAGCTTAGTAAGTTATAAGCAATGGTAAAATATACAATTAATCATTATACAAATTAAATCAATCTAACATGACCATCAACGAACTCATAACCGTAAATATACCTCATATCACCATTCAATAACTACCATATTTAGTAATCTCAAAACCGAATACTCATATATCATTATTCCATCTCAAACAAACTCAAAAATTAATAATCACATTTCATTTCTTTAGTTTCATAAACAAGAATAACTTACCTCATTAGTACTAAATTATTCAACTATCATGCATCACTTACCTGTTTATTTCCTCTCGTTTATCACCATTCATTAGTTGATATCCTTGGAGGATCCGTAAACCCGCACACATAGTGCAAATCATGTAATGTATCGCACACTTAGTGCCGTTACTTTGATAAAGTGCACACATAGTGCCATTTACTTGTAATGTATCGCACACTTAGTGCCATTACTTATTTTCCGTACAATTAGTGCCAGACGATCGATTTCGCACACACAATGCTCGGTATTTAAGCTCGCACACATAGTGCTCATTAACCCATCCTTCCTCATTCATAAAACACATATGATTTCATTTTCATTCATATATATACACATATATGTACATGTTCAAACAACTCATTTCTCCTACCAAATACCATCACATTCGGCAACACTCAATATACATATATATATATATATCCACCAAATCGAATATAACCATCTCTCTCTTTTCATTTTCACATCTAACTAACTCTTAGTACATATATATACATATTCATTCAACTCAAATAATCAAAACTTATATATAGGTATACTAACTTTACATTCGGCTAATACATAATACATTCAATGTCACATTCGGCACTATGAGATTAAACAAACTTATTTCTATTTACATGTGCATATTAATTTAGATTAAAATTCAATTCAACCCAATTGCTTAAAAACTTACCTCAAAAATTGACGGATTAAGTTTCCCGGCTATTCGTTCAACTTTGTTTTCCCCGATCCAATCCCGATTCTTTTTGTTCTTGATCTAAATAATTTCAAATTAATCTCATTCAAATATATTTTCATTCAATTTAATCCAAAAACACATAATTATGCAAATTACCATTTTACCCCTGACATTTACAATTTTTACAATTTAGTCCCTATTGCACAAAACACAAAATACACAAAATTTGAACATACTCCTTTAGGGCCGAATGTTATTCATGTCCATACAAATCCATACAATCCATTTATTTCACATTTTAACCTTTCAATTTACAAATTTCACAATTTAGTCCTAATTACTCAAAATCATCAAAATTTCCAATATAAAACATATTAATCTAAAACATATCTTTAATATATAATCATCAAACATCACAAACACAAATTCTCATTAATGACTGAACTCCAAACATGCATCAAAATCAGAAATTCTAGCATGGGTCGGATAGTATTCGAAGCAACGATCTCAAAAAAGTAAAAAATATAAAAAACCGAGCTAGTTACATACCTTGATTTAAGCTTAAGAGTGGCTGAACCTAAGCTTTGTCTATTTCTTTCTTTTATTGCATGTATTCGGTCAAGAGAAACAAGATGAACAAAATGATATTATTATATGTTTTATTAACATATATATTAACTTAATATTTAATTACTTTTATAACCTTTATTATAATTTAATAAAACATTATAATATAAGGTCATTATAGTCCATGACCGGCCACTATCTATTAAAATGGACTTTTTGCATCTTAAACGCTTCCAATTAAAAAAACATCCACAATTTGGTCCTAACACATTAAACTATCAAGTTTTCACTTTACGCGATTAAGCCCATTTTAATAATTCGACATTCAAACAATAAAATTAAATCACGAAAATTTCACACATAGCAATTCACACATAAATAACTCAGAATATAATATTTAAAAAATTTTTCGACTCAGATTCGTGGTCCCGAAACCACTGTTCTTATTAGGGCTAAAATCGGGCTGTTACAGTGTGCCTCACACGGCTACCAGACACGTCCATGTGTCCAGGTCGTGCCAAAACAGGGCATACATACTGACTTGTCCACACGGCCACCGGACACGCCCGTGTGCCATGGCCGTGTGAAATTGAGCTAGCTACTGACTTGGTCACACGGCCACCAGGCACGCCCGTGTGCCACGGCTGTGTAACCTGCCCAGGCACACTTCGAAGTGGCCCTTGAGCCACATGGCAGAGACACACGCCCGTGTCCCTTGGCCGTGTATGCAAAATAGGCCCTTTGCAAGGCCAAAATGCCACCCACACTTGGGTCATACCTACAAGCACATACAAGCCTATTTTCACACATAATTTGGCAACCAAATACATGTCAAATGATCAACTTATCATCCCATCCAATCTCATTTCTAATCATGTCAGCTTATATACCAAATTGCACAACTAAAACACATGCATAACCAAGCATGATTCATCCACCATATCACTAGATCACAATGGCATCAATCCTTTACTAAGCTTACCATTCATAAGAAATTTTCATTGCCATCAAGCCATACCATAACATGCATCATATACCAAAATCACACATGCATATTACCAACATTTTTCTAGCCACATCACATGGCTATTTACACATCTCAAACATGTTTCAAAACAACTAGTCTATACATGCCATATTCAAATATACACATCTTCAGAAGTACCAAAATAGATTGTCGATAGTGTGATAGAGACGCTGACGATCCCCGGGTCCGAGCTAGCTTTACTGACATTGTAAAACAGAGAGCAAAATCACACAGTAAGCTTTCAAAGCTTAGTAAGTTCGTAATACAATACATACAACTCAATAATATCTTATCAACATATAATTAAACCATCACTTAGATAAATGCACAATTAATCACATCATCAATCTCAACTATATGCTCAAATATCTATTCATTCAACTTTTAAAATCATCATCAACCACATAGGTTCAGACGTACCTTGATCAACACATAGTTACTCACCATTCATGCTACCCAATAGTTTGATATTACATCTCGTTCAATCTTTGCTATTCTTTTGATTTATTCACACACTTAGTGCTAGTTTTATGATCGAAACATAATCGTCATCGCACACTTAGTGCCAATATGTTAAACCGAACTTATATCGGTAACTCATACACAGTGCCAAATCAATACGTCGAAGCTTCTATCTCTTCGCACACGCAGTGCTAACCATCTTTGTCT
Source organism: Gossypium sturtianum (assembly GCA_025698515.1). Classification (NCBI taxonomy): domain Eukaryota; kingdom Viridiplantae; phylum Streptophyta; class Magnoliopsida; order Malvales; family Malvaceae; genus Gossypium; species Gossypium sturtianum. The sequence goes on along the minus strand of CM046950.1, from coordinate 84,424,351 downwards.
CGTTTCTAATATTTCACACACTTAGTGCCATCTATTTCAACTCCGCACATAGCATTTCTAATCTCATAATTATGTATATATTGTAACATCCCGAAATTGGGCCTAGTAGGATTGGGCCCAATGGGCCTTGATTTAAAATTTTTTGAGAACGGCATTAATGCAAGTTAGACTTATTAGGTAAGTTATCATGGAAGGTTAGAGGGCTTCTATGAAGTCCCGGGATCAAATATTAGCTTTGGGGAAATTTTGGTTTTAGGTGAAAAAAAAACCACGAAGTTGGCGGTAGGCCTTAAGAATAAAATGTAGAGGAAAATGACACAAGTGGAGTGTGTGGTGTAGTGGCAAAGTGACGCCACATAAGAGACAAGGGGGTGACGCCACAAGGAAGGAAGGAGGTCCAAGGTTCAAGTCTTGGCTTTTGCATTTTGGTTTTCTTTTTACTTGGACCTCGAATTTGGCTATAGATTTATATTTAGTTGCGCATGGTTTAAGACACAAGAGGAGCTTGTGGCCAAGTGGCTAGCAGCGTGGATTATGTTGCAAGGGAGCACAGGTTCGAATCTCATGAGAAGCAAGGGAGTATTTATTTTGCGGTGCAGACGGGAAGAGTTTCAGCTTGAATTTAAACTCTCTTGTGAAGGGATCCCACATCGAAAGATACAAAGAAGGAAGGTGAAATGCTAGCTATATAAAGAGCATTCCAGAGGAGGGTTGACACACCTTGGAAGGCGTTTGGGCACGAGTGGTCGGTCGCGCTGGATTAACACCGTCCTATCGGTGTGTAACTCTCTCTACTCTAGCTGTAGAGCGGCAAATGCCGAAGTGCCGATCACGGCAATAGTAGCCACACGAGCGTGCGAGCGCACGTGTGGGGCTTCGACTCGATAGTTGAGGCCATCAGTAGTATTCTTGTGGGTTGGGGCTGCTTGGGCCGCGATGGGCCGAAGGGGGCCCAATGGGCCGTGGGCCCAATATAGTAAAATGTATGATGGTGTAGTATATAGTGAACTAGACTAGGTGAATCTCATAAACGTGGCTAGATTTGTGTTAGGTGGGCCACACGAGCGTGTGGGCCCGAATGGGCCGAAATTGGGCTTTAGGCCCAATAGTCCATTTCGACCGGAAATGGTAGCTGAGTCGCTCGGGGCGACATTTGGGCCTTTGGGAAAGGCCATTGCAGGTGCAAAATTACCGATATACCCTTGGTGGGTAAATTACGAAAATGCCCTTGGTGGGTAAATTACGAAAATGCCCTTGGTGGGTAAATTACCGATATACCCTTGGTGGGTAAATTACGAAAATGCCCTTGGTAGGTAAAATTATGGTTATACCCTTAGAGGTTGATTAGGGTGATTATGTTGTTTTATGTCTATCTGATTATGATGGTAATTCATGTTATACTTATATTTGATATATGTCTAGCATACATGACATACTGCATACACGAATTATTATGTCATATTGCATGGGTTATATGAGTGGAGAGCGCATTAATTGTGCCGACGGGCACCAAAGTTTTGGTAACACATTGTGACTACGGTCACCAGAGGTTTGGCACCTCCAGAGGTTTGGTACCTCATAGCGACTCGTCCCTGTGGTTAACACCACCGTGGGTTGGCCCCACTTGAGATATGGGATCGTCTGCCAGTGATTTGGTATCACACGATGGGTTGGCCCCATCAATTGATTCGTGTCTACGGACACCAGTATTTTGGTAACACATCGTGACTACATGTCACCAGTGGTTTGGCACCACCAGTGGTTTGGCACCACATGTATTGACGGATATTGTGACTTTAAGTCACCAGTGGTTTGGCACCACCAGTGGTTTGGTACCACACGGGGTAGAAAAAGGAGTTGCGGATGGCTAGGTTTAGGTGCATGATATGCATATTTTCATATGAAATTGTGTAAGGGCCTCAGAGGATGGGGATTTACACACTGAGTCTCGATGACTCACCCCTTAGTTAAATTTTGCAGGTAATCATTAGATCGCGGATTTGGGAGCTGAGGTGGACTCGTGGAGGCTATACATATGTTTACTCGTAAATTCGTTTCTTGTATTTGGACTTATTTTTATTTGAGTTTTTGTTATGTAATAAGGCCTTGGGTATTTTATTTGGTTTCAGCTTTCAATTTGTTTATTGCTTATTAGTAAATGATCAATATGGGATTTTCCTAAAATGATAATAAACCATTTCTTATTCAAAATTTCTTAAACTCGATTTCTCACCACAACTATAAAGAATATGAGCTTTTAACGAATGCACGCTTTTTAGACATTCCTTTCATGTGACATGCCGATTCGATCGTAACGTTTAGGCCGGGTTTGGGGTGTTACAATTGTGGTATCAGAGCCTAGGTTCAAAAACTCGGCTGTGGGTTTGGGTTCAAAAAATGTTTTCAAAAGATGGTTTGGAAAATGGTTTAGAAAAATATATATCTGTTTTTTTTTAATATGGCACCCGAGTCTCCGGCACCAATCCGCACAGTAAGTTTCATACTTTGCTTTGTTATATCTTTGTATTTTGAATATCTATTCTGTGTGTTTGGGTTGGATGTGATGTTCGGATATAGAGTTGATTGCATACGAAATATTTGTCTGCTTTAATGGTTAGGTTTTTTTAGTATGTGTAGGGTTTCTAAATTCTAGTTAAAAGTATATTAGTGTTATTAAGATCAGAGTGCGCAGCGTGAGCATAGTGTTGTAGGATGACGTACGACTGTTAGTTAGTTGGAAATTTCGAGGACGAAATTTCTTTAAGGAGGGTAGATTTGTAACATCCCGAAATTGGGCCTAGTAGGATTGGGCCCAATGGGCCTTGATTTAAAATTTTTGAGAACGGCATTAATGCAAGTTAGACTTATTAGGTAAGTTATTTTGGAAGGTTAGAGGGCTTCTATGAAGTCCCGGGATCAAATATTAGCTTTGGGGAAATTTTGGTTTTAGGTGAAAAAAACCCTGGAAGTTGGCAGGTAGGCCTTAAGAATAAAATGTAGAGGAAAATGACACAAGTGGAGTGTGTGGTGTAGTGGCAAAGTGACGCCACATAAGAGACAAGGGGGTGACGCCACAAGGAAGGAAGGAGGTCCAAGGTTCAAGTCTTGGCTTTTGCATTTTGGTTTTCTTTTTACTTGGACCTCAGAATTTGGCTATAGATTTATATTTAGTTGCGCATGGTTTAAGACACAAGAGGAGCTTGTGGCCAAGTGGCTAGCAGCGTGGGATTATGTTGCAAGGGAGCCCGGGTTCGAATCTCATGAGAAGCAAGGGAGTATTTATTTTATGATGCTGACGGGAAGAGTTTGATTGAATTTAAACTCTCTCGACGAAGGGATCCCACATCGAAAGATACAAAGAAGGAAGGTGAAATGCTAGCTATATAAAGAGCATTCCAGAGGGAGGGTTGACACACCTTGGAAGGCGTTTGGGCACGTGGAGTGGTCGGAGCGCGGATTAACACAAGAGTCCTATCGGTGTGTAACTCTCTCTACTCTAGTTGTAGAGCGGCAAATGCCGAAGTGCCGATCACGGCAATAGTAGCCACACGAGCGTGCGAAGCGCGCGTGTGGGGCTTCGACTTCGATAGTTGAGGCCATCGGTAGTATTCTTGTGGGTTGGGTTTGCAGGGGCGCGATGGGCCGAAGGGGCAATGGGCCGTGGGCCCAATATAGTAAAATGTATGATGGTGTAGTATATAGTGAACTAGACTAGGTGAATCTCATAAACGTGGCTAGATTTGTGTTAGGTGGGCCACACGGCGTGTGGGCCCGATGGGCCGAAATTGGGCTTTAGGCCCAATAGTCCATTTCGACCGGAAATGGTAGCTGAGTCGCTCGGGGCGACATTTGGGCCTTTGGGAAAGGCCATTGCAGGTGCAAAATTACCGATATACCCTTGGTGGGTAAATTACGAAAATGCCCTTGGTGGGTAAATTACGAAAATGCCCTTGGTGGGTAAATTACCGATATACCCTTGGTGGGTAAATTACGAAAATGCCCTTGGTAGGTAAAATTATGGTTATACCCTTAGAGGTTGATTAGGGTGATTATGTTGTTTTATGTCTGTCTGATTATGATGGTAATTCATGTTATACTTATATTTGATATATGTCTAGCATACATGACATATATGCATACACGAATTATTATGTCATATTGCATGGGTTATATGAGTGGAGGGGGCAAAGATTAATTGTGCCGACGGCACCAATGTTTTGGTAACACATTGTGACTACTACACCGTGAGGTTTGGCACCTCCGGAGGTTTGGTACCTCATAGCGACTCGTCCACAGTGGTTAACACCACCGTGGGTTGGCCCCACTTGAGATATGGGATCGTCGCGCGGTGATTTGGTATCACACGATGGGTTGGCCCCATCAATTGATTCGTGTCTCTACGGACACCGTATTTTGGTAACACATCGTGACTACATGTCACCATGGTTTGGCACCACCAAAGGGTTTGGCACCACATGTATTGACGGATATTGTGACTTTAAGTCACGGTGGTTTGGCACCACCAAAGGGTTTGGTACCACACGGGGTAGAAAAAGGAGTTGCGGATGGCTAGGTTTAGGTGCATGATATGCATATTTTCATATGAAATTGTGTAAGGGCACAGTAGGATGGGGATTTACACACCGAGTCTCGATGACTCACCCCTTAGTTAAATTTTGCGGGTAATCATTAGATCGCGGATTTGGGAGCCGAGGTGGACTCGTGGAGGCTATACATATGTTTACTCGTAAATTCGTTTCTTGTATTTGGACTTATTTTTATTTGAGTTTTTGTTATGTAATAAGGCCTTGGGTATTTTATTTGGTTTCAAATTTTCAATTTGTTTATTGCTTATTAGTAAATGATCAATATGGGATTTTCCTAAAATGATAATAAACCATTTCTTATTCAAAATTTCTTAAACTCGATTTCTCACCACAACTATAAAGAATATGAGCTTTTAACGAATGCACGCTTTTTAGACATTCCTTTCATGTGACATGCCGTTAATTAAATAACGTTTAGGCCGGGTTTGGGGTGTTACATATATTCATTCAATTCACATCACATAGATATAATTTAACAACTAGTATTATATCTGATACGAAATCGAGTCCATAAGTTAATCCGAGTCGTATGTTTGCCCGATCGTTAAACAAGAAGGTTTCGTTCGGTTTCGAAAAGGTTTCAGTTTTTAGATTTAGGAAGATTAGAGAACAAGGATAGGTTCAATAGAAGAAGAGCTGTCCGTTTTAGAAGGCTCGGGAATGGAAGAAATAAGATGACTCAGGATTAGGGAATAATCGAAACTCAAGTTCAAGAATGAACCAACGCTTCGGTTGAAGGGTTGACCCGAATCTTAGAAGATCTTAAGTCGTTTATGAAAGGGAAATACGGGACCTCGACCCACTATCTAAAGAGATAGGAACCTCGGTATAATTGGTTTCGAACGCCACACGAAAACGTGATAAGTTCGATCGAACAAAAAAATGGTTTGACGCCATTAACTAGGTAGATAAGTCAACGGAGTCTTTGGACGAAATTTGAGAGAAAAATTCTCACCAAAATTTGGCAGCAATTCCTTAAGGTTCAAAAGTTTTCTTACAAAGTGAATTCAGTCTGAATTTATAGGCATAACAAGAGCAGCCGAATAGGCATACTTAAAAGCTAAGAAAGTAGCTTGAAAATTCCAGAATTTTGGAGAAGATTTCCTTAAGCTTCCCCATGCATTGAAGACGTCAAAGGCTGCATCTAGATGGCTGAATTGAGCTAGAAAATGATTGTCTTGGTTGGGAAATGAGATGCAAACAATTTGGACAGCAACTAACTTAAATGCGCTCTAAATGTGCTGCATGGTTCTTGAATTTTTCCCAAGTGCTGGAGAATGCCGAAAGCCCCTTCTAATTGCCTTGGGATTCAGCTGAATTGATGGATGACTTTGGGAGCTAGTGTTGCATTAAAATTCGGCCTAGGAGCTTGGGTTAGCTTTAATGGCGTCTCATTGAAGATCTGAACAGTTTTTGCTCCTTATTTAAGGCTGTTTGGTCTCCAACGTTTTCTTGGTATAAACAAGGGAAAAAAACAGCAGCCAAGTGTGGAAGCTTTAAAATCTGAACAGCCACATTAATGTGGAAAGGGATATAGTAGCTGTTGGAAGCTTTAATGACGCTTCGGTGAACTGAAAGGCCTATTTTAAAGAGTGGACAACAGCTCCCCCAAGTCCTTTGCTGTTCACGATGGGTGCATGGAGAAAAGCAATCAGCAACATCCCATTAATTGCCGTCCCTTGCTGTTTACGATGGGCGCATGGAGAAAAGAAATCAAAAGTATCCCATTAATTGCCGTCCCTTGCTAGGTACCTGCACCAAATTAAATTCGGCCATTAAGTCATGTTTAGGACCAAATAAAGTTAAGCCATAAGACACATTAAATTCGGCAGCTACTTAGGACACATTGATTCCATGCAAAAACTAAGACACCTTAATTAATTGTAGTAAATTCGGCTGACCAAGACACATTAAAAGCTTGAAATAAATTAAGACAAATTAAAAACATGTAGCAACTAGACATAATAAACACATGAAATAAATTCAGACACATTTATTCTAACTCAAGTAAATTCATAATTTAAAGGCTGTAACTAAATTAACTAAATAATTATTTAACTAAGTGCAGTAATTAAATATTTATTCCAGCAATTTAAAGGCTGATTCCAGCATATTAACACATGCAAATATAAACTAAAGACGAGCTCCTTGAGCTAAGTTTGAGCTAGCTGAATGTTAAGAAGGTTGCATGGCTTGCTCGATTCATCGTTCCCAAACTGTCCAGCCATGACGTTGCTCTACATTTTGTCTACAAGAGCCGAAACTTCCTCCTTGAACCTTTTAGCATGAGCACGAGTGATCGGCCCCTTTCGAAGCTCCAAAGGATCTTCGGCAACTTTGGTTGGTGCCCGAGCCACGGCCGTATCAATATCCGAACTTACCTCGGACGTTGAAATACTGAAACGGTCGATTAATCGAGCACTTTGTCTTTGCCTCGATCTTGATCCGAACCTCTCCTTTCTTGATCTATACACATTCAAATTTAGCTCATTCAATCACCAATTCCTTCAATTTAATCCAAACACACATATTTAGGGAATTTTACAAAATAGCCCTCACATTTTCACACTTCGACACTTTAGTCCCTAATTCCCAAAATCACAAAATACACCAAATTTCTACTCACACAAGCTTAGCCGAATTCTTCCCATGCTAATACAAGCCCACATATTTCATTTATTTCACAATTTAGTCCTCAAATTTACACTTTTCTCAATTTGGCCCAAATTACTCTATTTCACCAAAAATCCAAATACAAACTATGTTAATCCAACACTAATCTTTCATATTCCACCAACTATCAACACAAAGCTCACATATTCATCAATGGCATATTTCAAAATATTCATCAATTTTCAAAATTGAAGCATGGGTTTCGAAGTACACAAAGCAACGATTACGAAAACGTAGAAATTATTAAAAACCGAAGCAAAACTAACCTTGAATCAAGACTTGTAATGGCCGAATATCATAGAAAACTAAAACCCTTTCTCTTTTTCTTATTATTTTCGGCAAAGATGGATAAAAGATGAGCAAATATTTGGTTTTGTTTTGTTATAAGATAACTTAATTATCAGTGAATAGGGTCTAAACCGGGCTATTACAACTCTCCCCCTTAGGATTTTCGTCCCCGAAAATCTTACCAGTGAATAGGTGTGGATATTGCTCTCTCATAGCATCTTCAGGCTCCCACGTAGCCTCTTCTACTCCGTGTTTGTGCCATAACACTTTCACTAAAGAAATTCTTTTGTTTCTCAACTCTTTGGTCTCTCATGCTAAAATTCGAATCGGTTCTTCACTATACGACAAATCTGACTAAATTTCAACCTCAGTAGGGGCAATCACATGTGACGGATCAGATCTGTACCGTCGAAGCATCGACACATGAAACATATTACAAATCTTTTCTAACTCGGGTGGCAACATCAATCTATAAGCAACCGGCCCAACTCGTTCAATGATCTCATACGGCCCGATGAACCTCGGAACCAACTTGCCTTTTCGGCCAAATCGAAGTATTTTCTTCCACGGAGACACTTTCAAAAACACTTTGTCACCAACTTCGAATTCAATATCTTTTTGTTTCAAATCTGCATAGGATTTCTGACGATCTGAAGCTGCTTTCAAACTGTCACGGATCACCTTGACTTTCTGCTCAGTTTCTTTTATCAAATCAACTCCGTGAATCTTATTTTCACTCAGTTCAGTCCAATACAATGGAGTTCGACATTTTCAACCGTAAAGAGACTCATACGGTGCCATTTTAATGCTAGATTGAAAACTGTTGTTGTACACAAACTCAATCAACGGTAAACGCTTTTCCCATGTACTTTCAAATTCAAGAATACAACACCTCAACATATCTTCAAGAACCTGAATGATCCGCTCGGATTGTCCATCCGTTTGCGGATGAAATGCAGTGCTGAAATGCAATTTTGTGCCTAAAGCCTCTTGTAATTTCTTCCAAAATCGCGAGGTAAATCTCGGATCTCTATCAGATACAATAGATAGTGGCACCTCGTGCAGTCTCACAATTTCAGCAATATACAATTCAGCCAATCTATCGAGTGAATAATCTGTTCTTACCGAAACTAAATGAGCTGATTTCGTCAATCTGTCAACTATCACCCAGATTGCATCTTTCTTTCCCGGAGATAAAGGCAATCCTGACACAGAGTCCATCATGATTCTCTCCCATTTCCACTCAGGAATCATAATCGGTTGTAACAATCCGGACGGAACCTGATGTTCAGCTTTAACTTGCTGACAATTTAAACACTTCGACACAAAGTCAGAAATGTCTCGTTTCATACCATGCCACCAATAAAACTGTTTCAAATCATTATACATTTTTGTACTCCCCGATGAACAGTCAAACGACTATTGTGAGCTTCATTCAAAATCATCTGAATCAATTCTGAATTCTTCGGAACACAAATCTGATTTCTGAATCTCAAACAATCATTACTATTAACTCGAAATTTTGAATCCAAATTCAATTCACATTGGGCTCGTTTTGCTATCATCTCATCATCAGTTTTCTAGGCATCACAAATCTGATGTACAAACATCAGTCTCACTTTCAACTCAGCAAAAACTAAATCATCATCACATAGATCTATCTGATTATTCATAGCTCGCAAAGCACATAAAGACTTTCGACTCAAAGCATCAGCAACAATGTTAGCTTTGCCCAGATGATAATCAATCACAAGTTCGTAATCTTTCAACAATTCTAACCATCTTCTCTGTCACAAATTCAATTCTTTCTGAGTCATCAAGTACTTTAAGCTCTTGTGATCGGTATAAATATGGCATTTCTCACCAAATAGATAGTGACGCCAAATTTTCAATGCAAATACAATCGCGGCTAATTCAAGGTCGTGCATCGGATAGTTCTTTTCATGCGGCTTTAACTGCCTCGAAACATAAGCAATGACTTTGCCTTCTTACATCAGCACACGGCCCAAACCATTCAATGATGCATCACTGTAAACTATGAATTCTTTGACCGATTCAGGTTGAACTAACACTGGTGCTTCCGTCAACAATGCTTTCAACTGCTCAAAACTCTGATGACACTTTTTTGACCACTCAAATTTAACATCTTTCTGTAGCAAATTCGTCAACGGAGTCGCAATCATCGAGAAACCTTTCACAAACCGTCTATAGTATCCCGCTAGTCCCAGAAAACTACAGACTTTAGACACATTTCTTGGAGGTTTCCATTCTAGAATAGCTGAGATTTTACTCGGATCAACACGTATTCCTGCAGCTGATACAATATGCCCCAGAAATCATACCTCACGCAACCAAAAATCACATTTGCTAAACTTTGCATACAATTGCTTCTCACGCAAAGTCTGTAACACAATCCTCAAATGCTCGGCATGTTGCGTCTCATCACAGGAATAAATCAGAATATCATCAATGAACACCGCAACAAAACGATCCAGATACGGTCTGAATATCCGATTCATCAAATCCATAAACACTGCAGGAGCATTCGTTAGTCCAGATGGCATAACTAAGAATTCATAATGTCCATACCTCGTTCTGAAAGTAGTTTTTAGCACATCTAATTCTTTAACTCTCAGCTGATAATAGCCCGATCTCAAATCTATTTTCGAAAACATTGTAGCTCCTTTTAGCTGATCAAACAAATCATCAATACAAGGCAACGCATATTTATTATTTATTGTCACTTTGTTCAACTATCGATAGTCAATACACATTCTCATAGTGCCATCTTTCTTTTTCACGAACAACACAGGAGCACCTCAGGGCGAGAAACTCGGTCGTGCAAATCCTCTATCGGTCAAATCTTGCAATTGAGACTTCAACTCTTTCAATTTCGTCAGTGCCATTCTATACAGAGCTATTGAGATAGGAGTCATTCCCGGCACCAATTCAATGCCAAATTCAACTTCCTGAATCGGAGGTAATCCCAGTAACTCTTCAGGAAACACATCAGGGAATTCACAAATGACAGGCACAGATTCAACTTTCTTTTCTGTCACTTTTGTATCGATCACATATGCCAGATAAGCTTCGTAACCCTTTCTAACATAGTTCAAAGCTTTCATTGCAGATACAATAGCTGATAACCCATTCAAATCACTGGATTCAATTCGAACCATCTCACCATTCTGACTTCTCAAATTAATACTCTTTCGTTTACAATTCACAATGGCATTATGCAAAGTGAGCCAATCCATACCCAGAATTATATCAAATTCATTAAATGGTAGCAACATCAAATTAGCCGGAAAGCATATATCCCGAAACATCAATGGGCAATTCTTGCACACTTTATCCACCAAGACACACTTGCCTAAGGGGTTCGATACTCTAATCACCAATTCAGTAGACTCAACAGGTAGAGTCTTACTTGATACTAGATTCACACACACATACGAATGAGTAGATCCTGGATCTATCAATGCAATCACATCAATATCAAATAGAGTAAAAGTACCAGTAATGACATCTGGAGATGACGCTTCCTCTCGCACACGTATAGAATAGGCTCGAGTAGGTGCTCTCGCCTCTGATCTCACAGCTGTATCAGTAGTCCCTTTTTGGCTTCCACTTACATTCTCGGTGTTTCTAAGTGGTCTACCCCTTGCCGTCACATTATTCGGTCTCACTTTCTGATCATTGTCTTCCTCAGCTAACTTTGGGCAGTCTCAAATGAAGTGATCTCGTGATCCACACTTATAACAAGTTTGATTATTATACTTGCCCCAATATTCTCCCACATGTCGTCTTCTACACTGTCTGCACTCAGGTTTGCTGCTTTTAGCACTTCCAACACTTGATTCAATTAGAGCTTGAGTTCTCAGACCAACACTTAGTCTTGCGCGGTCTCTATTCAGATGTCCAAATGAAGCATTTGATCGGTTGCTTGCATCTCTAAATCTCTTCGTCGAAGGTTGAGATTTCTTACTCATTAATATTTTTCTTTCATCTCGAGCTTTAGAATCGGCTTTCTTCTTTTCTTTACTGAGCTCCTCTGCTTTGCAGGCTCTTTCAACTAACACAACAAATTCATTTATGTCAAAAAATCCCAACCAACAACTTAATATCCTCGTTCAGCCCTTCAATGAAGTGTTTATACATAGTAGCTTCGGTCGAAACACATTCCCGTGCATATTGGCTCAATCTTACAAACTCCCGTTCATACTCAGTAACAGATATACGGCCCTATTTTAGCTCAAAAAACTCTTTACGTTTTTGATCTATGAATCGTTTACTAATATATTTCTTTCTGATTCAAATTTGAAAGAAATCCTGGGTGATTCTCTCTCAAAACCCACTTTGAAATCAACGTTTTCCACCGATTATAACCCGTATCCTCAACAAAGAAATCGCACATTTTATACATTCGTCAGAGTCAACGACATCTCAAAGAAATACTCGAATGGTATTCTCGAGCCAAACCTCACTGCTCAAAGATCATCATCACCGTGGCCCTAAACTCTTCGGCCCCGTACTTTCGAATCTTATCCACAGGAGGCTTATTCAATCGAATCAGATCTGTAACTTGTGGCACAATCGGTACTTGTTGGGGTGGAGGTTGTGGAGCAGCCGGATTCGTTCGAACGAACTCCTAAAACCACTCACTCATCATTCAGAAGAAGGCTTGCTTAGACTCTCCTCCCTCACTACTATCATTCGGCCTAGATGTGGCCGGCGCTGTCCCTTGAGCGGGAGCAGGCGCGTTACTCTCTACATCATCAGCAACTGCTCGATCGAGATCCATTACTATATGAAAACACATTTTCAACTGTCAGGATTCATCACACTATCGCAATTATATATATGGCATGCATAGCTAGACTCACACGCGCTATGTTAGTCCGAGAATCGACTAAACCGTAGCTCTGATACCAATAAAATGTAACACCCCTAACCCAAAACCGTCACCGAAATAGGGTTAAGAGGCATTACCGAACAATCAAAACATTTTACATCTATTTCACAACACTAAGTCAATCATCAATTAAACATATTCAAATATAAACATATAGTCTCTTATTACGGTCTACGAGACCTTAAACACGTGTTAAAAAGAGGTCGGGACTAAATCGAACACATACAAAAATTCTTGGAAATTTGAACATTTTTCAAAACTGCAGAGGTCACACGCCTGTGCAGGCAGGCCGTGTGCCTCACACGGCTACTAGACACACTCATGTGTCCTGGCCGTGCCAAAACAGTGCATACATACTGACTTGTCCACACGGCCACCAGACACGCCCGAGTGCCATGGCCGTGTGAAATTAAACTAGCTACTGACTTGGTCACACGGCCACCAGGCACGCCCGTGTAGCCTGCCCAGGCACACTTTGAAGTGGCCCTTGAACCACACGGCAGAGACACACGCCTGTGTCCCTTGGCCGTCTATGCAAAATAGGCCCTTTGCAAGGCCAAAATGCCACCCACAATTGGGTCATACCTACAAGCACATACAAGCCTATTTTCACACACAATTTGGCAACCAAATACATGTCAAATGATCAACTTATCATCCCATCCAATCTCATTTCTAATCATTTCAACTTATATACCAAATTACACAACTAAAACACATGCATAACCAAGCATGATTCATCCACCATATCACTAGATCACAATGGCATCAATCCATCACTAAGCTTACCATTCATAAGACATTTTCATTTCCATCAAGCCATACCATAACATGCATCATATACCAAAATCACACATGCATATTACCAACAATTTTCTGGCCACATAACATGGCTATTTACACATCTCAAACATATTTCAAAACAACTAGTCTATACATGCCATATTCAAATATACACATCTTCAGAAGTACCAAAATAGATTGCCGATAGTGTGATAGAGATGCTGACGATCCTCGGATCCGAGCTAGCTTTACTGACACTGTAAAACAGAGAGACAAATCACACAGTAAGCTTTCAAAGCTTAGTAAGTTCGTAATATAATACATACAACTCAATAATATCTTATCAACATATAATTAAACCATCACTTAGATAAATACACAATTAATCACATCATCAATCTCAACTATATGCTCAAATATCTATTCATTCAACTTTTAAAATCATCATCAACCACATAGGTTCAGACGTACCTTGATCAACACATAGTTACTCACCATTCATGCTACTCAATAGTTCGATATTACATCTCGTTCAATCTTTGCTATTCTTTTGATTTATTCGCACACTTAGTGCTAGTTTTATGATCGAAACATAATCGTCATCGCACACTTAGTGCCAATATGTTAAACCGAACTTATATCAGTAACGCACACACAGTGCCAAATCAATACGCTGAAGCTTCTATCTCTTCGCACACACAGTGCTAACCATCTTTGTCTCGTTTCTAATATTTCGCACACTTAGTGCCATCTATTTCAACTCCACACATAGCATTTCTAATCTCATAATTATGTATATATTCATTCAATTCACATCACTTAGATATAATTTAACAACTAATATTATATCTGAACTTACCTCGGATGTTGAAATACTGAAACGGTCGATTAATCGAGCACTTTGTCTTTGCCTCAATCTCGATCCGAACCTCTTCTTTCTTGGTCTATACGCATTCAAATTTAGCTCATTCAATCACCAATTCCTTCAATTTAATCCAAACACACATATTTAGGGCATTTTACAAAATAGAATTCATATTTTCACACTTAGACACTTTAGTCCCTAATTCACAAAATCAAAAAATACACCAAATTTCTACTCACACAAGCTTAGCCGAATTCTTCCCATGCTAATACAAGCCCACACATTTCATTTATTTCACAATTTAGTCCTCTAATTTACACTTTTCTCAATTTGGCCCAAATTACTCAATTTCACCAAAAATCCAAATACAAACTATGTTAACCCAACACTAAGCTTTCATATTCCACCAACTATCAACACAAAGCTCACATATTCATCAATGGCATATTTCAAAATATTCATCAATTTTCAAAATTGAAGCATGGGTTTCGAAGTACACAAAGCAACGATTACGAAAACGTAGAAATTATTAAAAACCGAAGCAAAACTAACCTTGAATCAAGACTTGTAATGGCCGAATATCATAGAAGACTAAAACCCTTTCTCTTTTTCTTATCATTTTTGGCAAAGATGGATAAAAGATGAGCAAAAATTTGGTTTTGTTTCGTTATAAAATAACTTAATTATCAAACACCAATTTTGCCCTTAATGAAATGTTTATAAAATCTTTTAAACTATGGACATAATTGTCCATCAACCACCCCACTTACTAAATAATGGATCAATTTCCTTATAAGGCCTCCTCATTTAAAAGCCATAACACATAAATACTTCAACAATCAGCACACAACTTTTACATTTTATGCGATTAAGTCATTTTTGCTAATTAACCACACAAACAATAAAATTTTCACAGATAAATTTCACACATGCTCCATCACATACTATAAACTCCAAAAATAATATTAAAATATTTTTCCGATATCAGATTTGTGGTCCCGAAACCACTATTCTGACTAGGGTCTAAATCGGGCTATTACAATATGCCTGTTGAGTCTACAGAATTTGTGATAAAAGTGTCAAACCCATTAGGCAAGCATGTGTTAGTTGATCGAATATGTAGAAATTGTCCCTTGATAATTAGAGGTCATTGTTTTTCGGCTAACCTCATGTTGTTGCCATTTGATGAATTTGACGTGATTCTTGGTATGGATTGATTACCTGCTCATGATGTGATAGTAAACTGTGGATGAAAATTTATTGAACTGAAAAGTGAAAATGGGGATATTATTCATGTTGAATCAAGTGAACTGGATAGCTTACCTGTACTGATTTCTTCTATGACTGCTGAGAAATACATGAGAAAAGGGTATGAGTCCTATCTTGCATTTGTGTTGAATACCCAAGAGTCGAAAGTAAAGATTGAGTCCGTACTTGTGGTATGTGAGTACCTGGATGTGTTTCCGGAAGAGTTGCCCGGATTGCCTCCAACTAGGGAAGTTGAGTTTGGTATCGAGTTAGTCCCTGGTACGACACCTATTTCGGTTGCCCCGTATAGGATGGCACCATTTGAGTTAAAAGAGCTGAAGGTTCAGCTACAAGACTTAACGGTTAAGGGTTTTGCGAGGCCGAGTTATTCTCCGTGGGGTGCTCCGGTACTTTTTGTGAAAAAGAAAGACGGGTTGACGAGATTATGTATAGACTACCGACAACTCAACAAGGTTACAGTTAAGAACAAGTATCCTTTGCCAACGATCGATGATTTGTTTGACCAATTGAAAGGAGCCACAGTGTTTTCTAAGATAGACCTGAGGTCCGATTATTACCAGCTGAGAGTTAAGGAACAAGATGTACCGAAAACTGCGTTTCAGACGAGTTAGGGGCACTATGAGTTTCTGGTCATGCTCTTTGGCTTAACAAATGCTCCTGCCGTGTTTATGGATTTAATGAATCGTATTTTCCGACCGTACTTGGATAAGTTTGTTGTTGTTTTTATCGATGATATATTAATTTATTCTCGTGATGAGAGTGAGCACGCGGAGCATTTGAGAACTGTTTTGCAGACTTTAAGAGATAAGCAGTTGTATGCTAAGTTTAGCAAAAGTGAATTTTGGCTTCGAGAAGTCAAATTCTTGGGACACATCGTGTTGGGTGATGGAATTAGAGTTGACACGAGTAAGATATTTACTATTGTTAATTGGAAACCGCCGAGGAATGTGCCAGAGATTAGAAGCTTTCTGGGCTTAGCGGGATACTACAGACGGTTTGTTAAAGGATTCTCCATGATTGCTACACCGATGACGAGGTTGCTACAGAAAGATGTCAAGTTCAAATGGATAGAGAAGTGCCAACAGAGTTTTGAGAAACTAAAAGCATTATTGACTGAAGCCCCAGTTTTAGTGCAACCGGAACCGGGAATGGAATTTGTGGTGTATAACGATGCATCCTTAAATGGATTGGGGTGTGTGCTTATGCAAGAAGGCAAGGTAATAGCATATGCCTCCATACAACTGAAGCCGCATGAGAAAAACTATCCGACTCACGACTTAGAGTTAGCTGCCATAGTGTTCGCACTGAAGATTTGGAGACACCATTTATATAGCGAGAGATGCCGAGTGTTCACTGACCATAAAATTCTAAAGTATTTGATGACTCAAAAGAAGTTAAACCTACGGAAGCGGAGATGGTTAGAATTGATAAAGGATTATGAGTTGGTGATCGATTATCACCCGGGGAAGGTGAACGTGGTTGCTGATGCTTTGAGTAGGAAGTCATTATTTGCCTTGAGGGTTATGAACACTTAGTTGTTAGTAACCGATGATGGTTCGATTTTAGTCAAGTTGAGAGCAAAACCAATGTTTTTACAAGAGATCTACGAAGCTCAGAAAGGTAATAAAGAATTGCCAGCCAAGATAACTCAGTGCGAGACCGGTATAGAATCAGACTTTCGGATTGGTTCAAAAGGATGTTTAATGTTTCGAGAAAGAATTTGTGTACCCAAAGATGGTGAGCTTATTTGAAAAATTCTGCATGAGGCACATAGCAGTTTTATGTCTATCCATCCGGGTAGTGTGAAAATGTATAATGACTTGAAGAAAATGTATTGGTGGTCGGGAATGAAAAAAAACATCTCAGAGTTTGTCTCTAAGTGTTTAATTTGTCAGTAAGTGAAAGCCTAACACCAAGTACCTTCGGGTTTACTTCAACCCATGATGGTTCCCGAGTGGAAATGGGACCGTATTACCACTGATTTTGTGTCTGGATTGTCATTGACGCCAAAGAAGAAAGATGCTGTTTGGGTTGTGGTTGATAGGCTAACTAAGTCGGCTCATTTTATACCAGTGCGTATCGATCATCCATTGGAGAAATTGGCCGATTTGTATGTTTTTAAAATTGTGAGACTTCACGGAGTACCTTTATCGATCATTTCAGATAGAAATCCGAGGTTTACATCCTAATTTTGGAAAAAGTTGCAAGAAGCGTTGGGGACAAAACTAAATTTTAGTACTGCTTTCCACCCGCAATCTGACTGTCAGTCGGAAAGAGTAATTCAGATTCTTAATAATATGTTGCGGTGTTGTGTTCTTGAGTTCCAAGGTAGTTGGGAAAGGTACTTACCGTTGGTGGAGTTTGCCTACAACAATAGTTATCATTTGAGTTTGAAAATGGCGCCTTATGAGGCTTTGTATGGGTGTAAGTGTCGAACGCCCTTGTATTGGACAAAATTAAGAGAAAATTATATTCACGGGGTTGACTTAGTCAAAGAGACTGAAGAGAAAGTAAAGGTAATTCGTGACTGCTTGAAGCCCGCTTCGGATAGACAGAAATCCTACGCAGATTTGAAATGAAAAGAAATTGAGTTTCAAGTCGCTGATAAGGTGTTCTTGAAAGTATCTCCGTGGAAGAAAGTCCTCAGATTTGGTAAGAAAGGAAAATTAAGTCCACGTTTTATTGGACCTTATGAGGTGATTGAGAGAATTGGACCGGTAGCATACCAATTAGCTTTATCGTCTGAGTTAGAGAAGATCCATGATGTTTTCCATGTGTCTATGTTGCGCCGTTGTCGTTTCGATCCTTCACACGTTATTTCACCAGCAGAGGTTGAAATTCGACCGGATATGACCAATGGTGAAGAGCCGGTTTAAGATTTTAGATCGAGAGGTCAAGCAATTGAGAAATAAAAGTATAGCACTTGTGAAAGCATTATGGCATAGACATGGGGTTGAAGAGGCTACATGGGAGCCCGAGGAGACTATGAGAGAGCAAGACCCAAACCTTTTCACTGGTAAGATTTTTGGGGACAAAAATCCCTAAGGGGGAGAATTGTAACAGCCCGATTTTGGGGCTAGTCGAAATAGTGGTTTCGAGACCACAAATCTGAGGTTGGAGAAATTATTTTTTATATATTATTTTATGTGTTATAGAATGATTATATGAGTGTTTGAAAAGTTTGGTGAATTAATTTTAGCGATTGCTTGCTTAATTTTGAAAAAGGACTGAATCGCACAAAAGGCGAAAGTATTGTTTTAATAGCTAAGGGTGTTAATTAGCTATGGAGCATTAAATTAGAAGTCCTTATTGAATAAATAGACCCCAAAGTGATTAGTGGCTGAACATGGAGACAAAGAAATTGAAAAGTCAAAGGTTTGGTGGCATTAGGTGACTTAATTGATAAAATAAAAGAAAGTTTTCATCTTTTTCATTCTCTCTTTCTTCTCCACCGATTTTCACTCAAGAAAAGGGCCATGGAAGCTTGAAAATTTCAGCAACCTTTAATCCTTGCAAGTAAGTCATCTTGATGGTCATTTTTGATGATTTTTGTGTTTTTGAAACCCTTATAGCTTAATCTAGTTAATGAGGGGACTATTTTGCAAAATGATTGAAAGTCTAGGGTTTTTCCATGGGAGCATTAATGTTATTTGCTGAATTTTTATGGAAGAAAATGAATCTTGGTTGTTTAATAAACAACTTTTGTGAAAGGATTTTTCATGAAAACACCTAAAAGGACTATTTTGTAAAAGTTATAAAATGGGTAGTAAATGTGTGAAATAATTGGAATTGTGAGTTGCTATAGGCTTAAAATAGATTCGGCTAGGCATGGTTAATAAGGAAATTTGATGAAAATTGTTTTACGAGCCTAGGGGCAAAATCATAATTTTACAAAAATCTAGGGGCAAAACGAAAATTTTGTAAAAGTAGAAATTTTGAAATGTTTTGATTAATGTGGTGATTAAATGAGTAAATTTTGTCATTTTAGATCAAGAAAAATGGGATCCAGACTTAGACCGGGGGAAAACCAAAATAGTGGACTAAATCGAACTAGTCGCCCATATTTTGTATACCGAGGTAAGTTGTACGTAAATAACACAACTCTATTATTATTATTATGCATTAAACAATTTATATAGCATAAAATGTTTGATTATTGTTATAAATATGCATGGCGAAATTTGATGTGATATACTCCCGGTTGAACCTTAGGAATAGATTGGACATCCAAGCCACGACATTTGTTTGATATGTGTGCTAGTGTAAGACCATGTCTGGGACATGCATCGGCCACATTATGAAAGCCAGTGTAAGACCATGTCTGGGACATGGCATCGACGGTGATATGTGTGCTAGTGTAAGACCATGTCTGGGACATGGCATCGGCCACATTATGCAAGCCAGTGTAAGACCATGTCTGGGACATGGCATCGGTGATGATATGTGTGCGAGTGTAAGACTATGTCTGGGACATGGCATCGGTATTGAGACGAGAGCTAGTGTAAGACCATGTCAGGGACATGGCATCAGCCTCGATATGTGAGCAGTGTAAGACCATGTCTGGGACATGTCATCAGTATCGTACTCTCTTGTGTGAGGCTTGTCAAGTATCCTTTAGTATTCCAACTGGTTCAACGGGTAATTTAAAGCTTGTGTTAAAAGTAAGAAAAGTTACGACTATGTTGTAAGTGATACAGGTACCTACACAAAATTCATGAGAAATGAGTTCGATTTATGTTGTCTATTTAGTAAGGATGAAAATGAGTAAGTTATGCCTTAAAATCATTTGAGAATTATGTGCAAGTTTATACTATGTTATGAGTATAATAATGTATGGTAATTGTTGTTAATTATTTACATGCGACTTACTAAGCTTTATGCTTACTCCCTTTCCTTTCCATTTTCTTATAGTATCGCCAAGCTAGCTCGAGGATCAAAGGACGTCGAAGGCTCGATCACACTATCAATCTGAACATTTGGTATAGTTAGATTTATCATTTTGAGTATGGCATGTATAGGGACTTGGTCTTTGTCAAGTGTCATATTGTTTTGGCCAAATGTGTTGGCTTGTCTTAAAGATTGATTCATTTTGTATAAGGCCATGGATGATGGCTATTACTCATTATTGATATATGAAAATGATGATGTTTTTCATGAATGTGCAAAATGCATGGTTGAGTGTTTGGTAGGTTAATGCATGAATGAGTAGGTTATTTGATGTGGCTTATGTTGGTGCAAGTAAGGGTGGCAGAAAGGGCTTGGTAAATAGCCTTGTTTTTGCCCACACGGGTGGACACACGAGCATGCGTCTAGGCCGTGTGTGACACACGGTCTGCCCCATGGGCTTGTAGTCCGACCGTGTGTTCCCCTGCACCTTAATTTGGTAAAACAGAATGCCCAGTAGTAACCACACGGGCTGAGGCACGGCCCTGTGTCTCAACCATCTGGAAGACACGGCCATAGGACATGGGCATGTGTCCAGGTCGTGTAAAGTCTGCACCTTGAACCTGAAATTTATAATTTCTACACGGCCTAGCACACGGGCGCGTACCTTGGCCGTGTGACCCTAACTTGTTGCTGACGTCAGAAACAAAATGTCAAGGTTTTTGCATACGGCCCGAGACATGTGCGTGTCATGGCCGTGTGAGGGCCATGTTATTAAGTCACACGGGCGTGTCGCCCATTCATACGGGCGTGTGCCCCTGTTATTAGTGAATTTTCCAAAGTATTTCTAAAGAACTTGGTTTGGTCCCAAAACGTTTCTAAAGTGTGTTTTGGTCCTCGTAGGCTCATATTAGGGATTTTAAGACAAAGTTTGAAAAGTTTTTAAATTTGAACGAACTTTTATGACGGGAAATGTATGTTAGTATGTGTTTGAGTTAGGTAACGCCTCGTACCCTGTTTCGGTGTCGAACACGGGTAAGGGGTGTTACATGAAACAAAAAAAATGAATTTCAAGTCGGTGATAAGTTGTTTTTGAAAGTATCCCCGTGGAAGAAAGTTCTCAGATTCGGTAGGAAAGGCAAATTAAGTCCACGGTTTATTGGACCTTATGAGGTGACTGAGAGAATTGGACCGGTAGCATACCGATTAGCTTTCCCGTCTGAGTTTGAGAAGATCCATGATGTTTTCCATGCGTCTATGTTACGCCGTTATCGTTCTGACCGTTCACACGTTATTTCACCAGCAGAGGTTGAAATTCGACCGGATATGACCTATGGTGAAAACCCGATTAAGATTTTAGATCGAGAGGTCAAACAATTGAGAAATAAAAGTATAGCACTTGTGAAAGTACTATGGCATAGACATGGGGTTGAAGAGGCCACATGGGAGCCCGATGAGACTATGAGAGATCAATACCCAAACCTTTTTAACGGTAAGATTTTCGGGGACAAAAATCCTTAAGGGGGAGAATTGTAACAGCCCGAATTTGAGCCTAGTCGGAACAGTGGTTTCAGAACAATTAATCCGAGCCCGGAGAAATTATTTTTAATATTATTTTATGTGTTATACCATGATTATATTAGTGCATGAAAATTTTGGTAACTTAATTTTAGCGATTTCATGCTTAATTTTGAAAAAGGACTAAATCGCATAAAGTGCAAAAGTTTTGTTCTACAAGCTAAAGGTGTTAAATAGCTATGGAACACTAAAGTAGAGGTCCTTATTGAGTAAAAAGACAAATAAAAATGTGGTGGCTGGACATGGAATTTTTAATTGTGAAATTGGTCAATGTTAGGTGGTTTGGTGACTTAATAGATAAAATAAAATAAAATAAAAAGAAAAGGCTATCATCTTTTCTTTTCTCCACCAATTTTTCTCCAAGAAAACAACCATGGGAGCTTGAAAATTTTCAGCAACTTACAACCCTTGCAAGTAAGTCATTTGGATGATCAGTTTTTTTGTTGATTTTTGTATTTTTGTGACCCTTGTAGCTTAAGCTAACTAATGGGGGGACTATTTTGCAAAATGGTTGAGAGTATAGGGTTTTACCATGTGAGTATTCTTGTTTTTTGCTGAAATTTTATGAAAGAAAATGAATCTTGGTTGTTAAATAAACAACTTTTGTGAAAGGGGTTTTCATGAAAACACCTAAAATGGACCTTTTTGTAGAAGTTATAAAATGGGTAGTAAATGTGTGAAATAATTGGATTTGTGAGTTTCTATAAGAGTAATAAAGGTTCGGCTAGGCTTGGTTAATGAGGAAATTTGATTAAAATTGTTTTACGAGCCCATGGGCAAAATCGTAATTATGTGAAAGTCTAGGGGCAAAATGGTAATTTTGCCCAGGTATGAATTATAGATTGTCTTGATTAATGTAGTAATTAAATAAGTGAATTTTTCATTGTAGATTAAGAAAAAAGGAGTTCGGACTTAGATCGGGGAAAAACCAAGTTATTGGATTAAATCGAACTAGTCGCCCATATTTTGTATACCGAGGTAAGTTGTACGTAAATAGTACAATTATAACAGCCCGATTTAGACCCTAGTTGGAACAGTGGTTTCGAGACCACAAATCTGAGGTTGGAAAAATATTTTAATATTATTTTCTGTGTTCATTATATGTGAATTAGCATGTGTGAAAATTTGGTGTGAAAATTTTATCATTTGTGTGTCGAATTATGAGAAAGGACTTAATTGCATAAAATACAAAAGCTGTGTGCTGATTGTTAGAGTGCTTAAATGTCATGTCTTATTAAAGGAGAGGTCCTTATGTTAATATTACACCATTTATTAGTGAATGGATGATAATAGCATGGCATAAGGTGTTATTATTAAAGTTAATTAAGGTTAAAAGTGTAAAATAGATATTAATGTTAATATTAATTAAACAAAACAAAAATCAAAGCCATTTTATCATCTTTTCTTGCCGAAAGATGAAGAAAAAGAAAGAAAGGAAGCTTGTTAGGTTTCGGCTAGCAAATTGGTTTAATCAAGGTATGTTTTGAGCTCGGTTTTTAGTGATTTTTACGTTTTTGTGATCGTTGCTTAGTGTTCTAGCTAGCCCATGCTTTAATTTTAGAAATTTATGGTGATTTTGAGATATGACATTGATGAATGCTTGAGCTTTGTGATAGTTGATGATGAAATATGGAAGATATGTGAAGGATGAACATGTTTTGTCTTTGAATTTTTAGTGAAATTGAGTAATTTGGGCTAAATTGAGAAAAGTGTAAATGGAGGGACTAAAATGTGAAATAAATGAAATGTGTGGACTTGTATGAACATAAGAGAATTCGGCTAGGCATGGGTGAAGTGAAATTATGTGTATTTTTTAATTTTATGAAATAAGGATTAAAGTGTTGAAATGTGAAAATGTCAGGGCTAATTTGTAAAATGCCCTAATTATGTGTGTTTGGACTAAATTGAATGAATTGGTGATTGAATGAGTTAAATTTGAATGTGTATAGACCAAGAAAGGAGAGATTCGGGTTGAGATCGAGGCAAAGACAAAGTACTCGATTGATCGGCCAGTTTCGGTATTTCGACGTCCGAGGTAAGTTCGGACATAATACATGTGTTTAACTATGTTTAATGTTATGAAATGAATGGTATGATATTATTGAATTGTAAATGCTATGTGAGGAATCGAGTTATGTAGCACTAAGTGTGCGTATTTGGAAATGTGACCGAGATGATTAGCACTGTGTGTGCGAAATAATATAAGTTTTGACTTTGTGTTTGGCACTGTGTGTGCGATACCGAGTTACGTTCGGTTTTGTATTAAGGCACTAAGTGTGCGATATTATTTAAGCTTTGACTATGAATTGAGGCATTAAGTGTGCGATGTCAATTAAGCTTTGGCTACAAATTTGGCACTAAGTGTGCGATTAAACCTAACGAATTATGAAGGTTGATCGAAATGCAAAATCGAGCATATGTTAGCATGGATGATGAGTAACTATGTGTTGGCTAAGGTATGTATTGAACCTTTGTAGTTGATGAGATTGTATATGAATTCATGAATGGTTGAATGAGTATACTAGCTATGGATGATATGGTGTGATCATTTGAGAGTTAATCTATGTGATGGATTCATTTTATGTATTGTAATTGAGTTATTAATTTGAATGTATTATGTACGAACTTACTAAGCTTTTGAAAGCTTACTGTGTGATTTGTTTCTCTGTTTTACAGTGTTAGTAAAGCTAGCTCGGATCCGAGAATCGTCAGCATCTTTATCATACTATCGGCAATCTATTTTGGGTACTTTTGAAAGATGTGTATATTTGAATATGGCATGTTTAGGCTAGTTAATGTAGCATGTTTTGAAGGGTATAAACCTTGCCATGTGATATGGCTTGAGGGTTGAATAATGTTAGTATGAATGTATGAGAACATATGAGTGATGAATATGGTATGTTTTATACTTAAATGGTTGATGAAAATTGTGGTTTGAATGTGATATGTGGTATGGTTCATGTGATAATAAACCTATATAATTGGAATGTGAAATTGGTTGTTTTGGATGGGCTTATTTGAGTAGAAATGATGTATGATTAGAGATGGTATATGATACAGTCCGCCTCGGGAGAGTCAAAATGCATGCGAGTTGCCCAATCGTCTACGAGGATAAATTCTAAGCCTTCGGGAAAATATTCGAGATTAAGGTTGAATTTGCGGAAGCTTGAAGAAGTTTGCTTTCGGAAATGGTTTTTTTTAAGTTAAGAATGAAAGAAATGATTTAGATGAATGAAAGGGATAGGTTCGGTTAAGGGATGGAAAGAAAAAGGATGATGTTTGAATGGTTCGGTTTAGCAAACGAAAAGTAAAGGGTAATGATAATAGGTGGAAATGGACAATGAACTTAAACAAAGAAGCGATTTAACATTAACAAATGTTACCCCGGTTTCTATATTTGCTTAAGGTGGAATTATGGTTATCGATGATGGACCAAAGACCCTTTATCAAGAATGATAAGAACCGATGGTATATTCAAATGAAAGAATACGATTGACGCCACAAGCAAGCTTGATAAGTCAGAATCGAAATTCGTACGAAAATGAAGAGGAGATAAAACTCACTCAAGAACATAAGTTCATAAAATATATCAAAGTTTAATAATCAAAAGATTCTTACATAACTAATGAAAATAACAAGTATTTATAGGCAACTAAAGGTGCTAGTCGAATGGTCACAAATTTAGCTTAATAGCTAAGTTAATTTCAACTAATAATTGCTAGAAAATTTTGGAATAATGCCCCTTAAACTCCTTGGCAAAATTTGGCTGATTGGTAGCTTTTTGGACGGTTTTTAGAAGGGCAATTGCATGTGGTGAAAGGGCAGCAGCTAGGTTCAATCAATTAAGCTTAAATGAGCTCCTTAAAGTGCTTCTCTTGGCTGAAAAATGACCAGCAATAAAGGAGAACGTGAACAGCCCTCTTGGATGTGTAAATTTAGCCTTTTGGGACGTTTTCAAGTCAGCTTAATGGAGAAGGAAATGGCTGAACGAATTTGGACAGCAAAGGGACTCCAATGGACGGTTTTCTAGAAGGTTAATTGTCCAAAATTCGTCCAAGTTCATGAGCAGCCTTTGGGGAACGTCAAGGGCCATCTTTCTAGAAGGGAAAATGTATTTTGAAGCCCTCAAAGATGCATGCAACAGCTAGGTACGTCTCTTTCCTTAATTAGGCTCTTAAAATAGCACCTTTTGATGAAAAATTAGCAACCGAACAACCCTTGAATTTGTGCAGCAAATGTGAAACGAATTTGATGTGCATTGGAAGACATTCGGCCACCTTGGGGTCTTAAATGGGATGGTGTCTCTATGGATGAATGGGTTTCATTGGAGAGTCAAAAATAAACAGCCAAGATGCATGCTTCCAACCGTCCATGCACCTCCTAGGTTCTTTGATGTATTTGGCTAGGTACAATGCACCTAGGTGCATGTATCTTTTTAATGCTTCCATGCACATTCGGCTGACCTATAAAAGGGAATGAATTCACATTAAAACACTCCAAATCAGCTGAACATAAATTAAACACGTTCGTGACATCTTAATAGACACTTAGGGCAACTTAAATTCACATTTAGCACACATACTAAATTCGCAAATTTCTATTTAAGTAGAAACTCTGCACATTAATTTTATCTTAAAAACATCTTAAAAGCTTGCAATAAAATGTGACAAATTAATTTAGGCTTAGACAAATTAAATCCAACACTAAATTAATCATTTAGACACATTTAATTTGCTGTAGGAAAAATTAATAAATTTAATTACTCAATTTATTTAAAACATTAAATTAAAAGCAAATGCGACTCAATGAGTGGAACGAGCTCGAGTGAGCTCAAATCAAGCCCAAATGGACTAATCCGGCTCGATTTGGAAATGCACCAAAGTGCATATCAGCTTCTCGGCACTTGGGGCATTTGATCCGAGCTTTGTCACTTTGCAAAACGCTGGTGCCCGGCGTGCACATGTCGAGATAATTGATGATGAATTGGTGTTAATATTGATATATTTGGATGCATTTTGTGGCATGATTTGGTATTGATTTGAGGCTTGTAGGTGATCCAAGGTGTGGGAGGCAAGTTTGGCCTTGAATATGGCTTATAATTGCCCACACGGTTGAGCACACGGGCGTGTGGCTCGACCGTGTTGCTTAAGTTTGCTAAGTGAAACAAGTCAGGCTCGACCACGGGCTAGACACACGGGCGTGTGACTGGCCGTGTGGTGCAAGTCAGTGTCGACCACGGGTGAGGCACACATGCATGTCTCATGCCGTGTGAACAAGTCAGTATGTATGCCCTATTTTGACACGGCTTGGATGCACGGGCGTGTCCGAGGCCGTGTGCCTCCACGGGCGTGTGACCTCTGCAGTTTTGAAAAATGTTTAAATTTCTAAAAAAATTTATATGTGTTCGGTTTAGTCCCAACCTCTCTCTAATACGTGTTTAAGGTCTTGTAGACCTAAATAAGGGACTATATGTTTATATTTAAATATGTTTGATCGATGATGTACTTTGTGTTGGGAATGGATGTGAAATGTTCTGATAGTTCGGTAATGCCTCTTAACCCTAATCCGACGACGGTTATGGGTTAGGGGTGTTACAACAACTTTATTGTTATTATGTATTGAACAATTAATATGGCATAAAGTGTATGATTATTGTTGTGAATATGCATGATGAGAATTGATGTAGTAAAAACTCCCAGTTGAACCTTAGGAATAGATTGGATATCCATGCCATGACATTTGGGTGATATGTGTGCTAGCGTAAGACCATGTCTGGGACATGGCATCGGCCACATTATGAGAGCCAGTGTGTAACACCCCAAACCTGGTCAACACACTACAACCAGATTCGGCATGTCACAGGGTAAAAATAATTTGAATAAAACAAGTTGTAGGTTTAAATTTTGAAGATAACGCTATAAAACACTTTGCTGTTTAAAGTTTGGACAAAAGAAGAAAACTCCTTTGAGAAAACCGTTTGTTTTTAAGGAAATGCCGACTTTGATTAAAATGGAAAGTTGAAAACCGTTTTGTATTTGAACTTAAAGTAAAACTTAGGTTGGCAAAAATCTGAGTTGTTCGTTAACACCATTTGTTTGTTGTTACCCGATGATAAAGTTGAAAATCCCGATAAGAGGTATAACTTTTTGAAAACATTGAGTTAACAGGTTATTAACATGCCATGTTGTTTAACTTAAGCACAATATAATAAAACTTATAGCAGATAATCAAAAAACCCAAAATAATGGAATTTAGCGGCCTTACTACAAATCCAAAACCAAATTTAAAATTAAATTAACCCAAAATAGTAAATGAGATAAAACCCGAAAACATAACGCATGGCCACCTCGAGTCTGCCCCGGCTCCACATCTGCGATCTATGCCTCATCAATAAAATGTAAGGGAAGGGGTGAGTCACCGAGACTCAGTGTATAAATTCCCATCCCGATAATAACAAAGCACTTACACAATACATAAGTCAATATGCAATTCATGCAAACCCAACCTAACCATCCGAACTCCTATGTCTACCCCGTGTGGTCAAAACCACTGGTGGTCAAAACCACTGGTGACTGTAGTCACAAATCATATAAGTGTGGTCAAAACCACTGGTGAGCGTAGACACAAAATCATATGGTGGGGACAACCCACCGTGTGGTCAAAACCACTGATGACAATCCCGTAATCAACATGTGGGGCCAACCCACTGTGGTACCAAACCACCGGGACGAGTCACAAATAATCCATGTGTGGTCAAAACCACTTTGGTGACCGTAGTCACAAATAGTATATGTGTGGTCAAAACCACCGGTGGTCAAAACCACTGAGACTTAGTCACGATTATAATATAGAAAGCGGGGCCAACCCAACGTGTGGTCAAAACCACTCGTGACATCTAGAAACAAGCCTTCCCCTCCTCTCATTACACCCGCAATATGACATAATAATTCGTGTATGCACAGATGTCATGTATGCTAAACATATATCAAATATAAGTATAACATGAATTACCATAATAATCGAGATAGACATAAAACAACATAATCACGCTAATCAACCTCTAAGGGTATAACCGTAATTTTACCTACCAAGGGCATTTTTGTAATTTACCCACCAAGGGTATATCGGTAATTTTGCACCTGCAATGGCCTTTCCCAAAGGCCCAAATGTCGCCTCGAAGCGACTCAAACTACCATTTCCTGGTCGTCTGCCGGACGATTGGGCCTAAAACTCGATTACGGCCCATTCGGGCCCACACGCCGTGTGGCCCACCTAGCACAAATCTAGCCATGTATATAAGTTCCACCTAGTCTAGGTCACTATATTCTACACAATCGCACAATTTACTCATAAGGGCCCACGGGCCCATTGGGCCCACTTCGGCCCATCGCGGCCCAAGTAGCCCCAACCCACAAGAATACTCATCGATGCCTCAACTATCGCGTCGAAGCCCCACACGCAGCGCTCAAATGCGCTCGTGTGGCTACTATTGCCGTGTGACCGCACTTCGCATTTGCCGCTCT
This sequence comes from Gossypium sturtianum, assembly GCA_025698515.1. Taxonomy (NCBI): domain Eukaryota; kingdom Viridiplantae; phylum Streptophyta; class Magnoliopsida; order Malvales; family Malvaceae; genus Gossypium; species Gossypium sturtianum. The sequence goes on along the minus strand of CM046950.1, from coordinate 84,394,966 downwards.
ACAACTAGAGTAGAGAGAGTTACACACCGATAGGAGTGCTGTGTTAAACCGCCACTGCGACCACTCCTGTGCCCAAACGCCCACAAAGGTATGTTAACTCTCCTCCCGGAATGCTCTTTATATAGCTAGCTCTCCACCTTCCTTCTTTGTATCTTTCCGATGTGGGATCCCTTCACGATGAGAGTTTAAATTCAACCAAACTCCTGCCGTCCAATCAAGTAAAATAAATACCCCCTTGCTTCTCATGAGATTCGAATCCAGGCTTCCCTACAACATAATCCACGCCGCTAACCACTTGGCCACAAGCTCCTCTTGTGTCTTAAACCATGCGCAACTAAATTTGAATCTATAGCCAAATATTAAAGTCCATGTAAAAGAAAACCAAAATGCAAGAGCCAAGACTTGAACCTTGGACCTCCTTCCTTCCCCGTGGGCATCACCCCTTGTTCCTTAAGTGGCGTCACTTTGCCACTACACCACACACACTCCACTTGTGTCATTTTTCCCACATTTTATTCTTAAGGCCTACCCGCCAACTTCCAGGTTTTTTCACCTAAAACCAAAATTTCCCTAAAGCCAAAGTTCGATCCCGGGACTTCATAGAAGCCTTCTAACCTTCCAAAATCACTTATCCAATAGGTCCAAATTGCATTTAAGCCGATCTCTTGTTCTCTAAAAATTTTTAAATCAAGGCCCATTGGGCCCAATCCTACTAGGCCCAATTTTGGGATGTTACATAGTGTAAGACCATGTCTGAGACATGCCATCGGCGTTGATTTGTGTGCTAGTGTAAGACCATGTCTGGGACATGGCATCGGTTACATTATGAGAGCCAGTGTAAGACCATGTCTGGGACTTGGCATCGGCATTGAGATGGGAGCTAGTGTACGACCATGTCTGGGACATGGCATTAGCCTCGACAGGTGAGCCAGTGTAAGACCATGTTTGGGACATGGCATCGGCATTTTACCCTCTTGTGTGAGGATTATAGGATATCCTTTAGTATTCCAAATGGTTCCACGGGTTATTTAAAGCTTATGATAAAGATATGAAAGGATATGATCATGTTGTGAGTGGTACAGGTTCTTACTAGAAACTCATGAGATATGAACTTAGTTATGATGCCTTAATCGTAAGGATGAAATTGAGTAAGTCCTATCTATGAGAATGATTTCGGGACGATCTTGTAATCTTTGGCTTATACTTGTGATGTGTAAATATGTTTTAAATCTACCATTGTTAAATCAAGAACGTTGTGCTGGTTTATAATATGCTATGTGTTTAAAAAGGCATGATTGATGTTGTTACTTATTTACATGTAACTTACTAAGCTTTGTGCTTACTCCCTTTCATTTCCATTTTTCTTATAGTATCGCCAAGCTAGCTCGGGAATCAAAGGACGTCGGAGGCTCGATCACACTATCAATCTGAACATTTGGTATAGTTAGATTTATCATTTTGAGTATGGCATGTGTAGGGACTTGGTCTTTTGTCAAGTGTCATATTGTTTTGGCCAAATATGTTGGCTTGTCTTGAAGATTGATTCATTTTGTATAAGGCCATGGATGATGGCTAATACTTGATTTTGATATATGTAAATGATGATGTTTTTCATGAATGTGCAATTTGCATGGTGAAATATGTGATAAGTTTTGCATGTGAATGGAGTGTAGTGGTCTTGATGTGTGTATGTCTTGGTTGTGGCTTATGTTGGTGCAAGTAAGGGTGGCAAAAGGGCTTGGTAAATAGCCTTGTTTTTTTCCACAAGGGTAGACACACGGGTGTGTGTCTAGGCCATGTGTAACACACGGTCTGCCCCATGGGCATGTAGTCTGGCCGTGTGTCCCCTGCTGTAACACCCCTTACCCATATTCTAAGTCGGAACCGGGCACGAGGCATTACCGGACTTAATCCACTTAACCATACGACTTTAATCAATAACTTTCAATTTCAACTAGACATGTCTCTATGGCCATCACAAAATCCTCATTAGGGACCTACGAGGCCTCAAACATACATACGAGGGGTTTTGAAACCCAACCGAGAACTTTTGCGATCTTAAAAATTTTCATCTAAACAGGGGCCACACGCCCGTGTGAAATGGGACACGCCCGTGTGGGCAGGCCGTGTGGTCACACACGCCCATGTCCCTACCCCGTATGGAATTTATTTTCATTTCGAACCTACAAGAGTTTTCACACGGCCAGACACACGCCCGTGTGCTTGGACCGTGTGCTCCACACGGCCTAGACACGCCCGTGTGTAAAAACTTGGGTATTCTGTTTGTGACGTCAGCAACCTTTTAAGGGTCACACGGCCAAGGCACACGCCCGTGTGGCTAGCCCGTGGTCGACACTGACTTACAACACCAACATGCAGGGGACACACGACCAAGTCACACACCCATGGGACTGACCGTGTGTCACACACGGCCTAGACACACGCCTGTGTGCCTACCCGTGTGGACAAGAACAAGGCTATTTGCCAAGCTCTTTTCATCCCTCTAGCTCACACAACATGAATCCATTCAACATATCACTAATCAACTAATATTTTGCAATATAAACTTCCATGAATAACTACATCTTTTTATATATAACAAGGTGAGCCATCAACCATGGCAATATACAAAATAGTTTATCTTTCAAAAGGGCCAACACACTTTTGGCCAAAATAACAAAACAATCTAACTAATCTAGCCCCTATACATGCTATACACAAAATGCACTAAGTCTAGATATACCTAGGTGAGTTGATAGTGTGGGTGATCTTCTGGTTATTTGCGTATCCCGACCCGACTCTTAAACTCTATAAAACAAGGGAAAAGAAAAGGGGAGTAAGCTTTAAGCTTAGTAAGTTTACATGTAAACAAACAACATCATAGTATGTGCTACACAACAAATAGCATTATACTAAACAAAAGCAATCCACATTCACAATCATGCTTACTCATTTTATCCCTTACCACATTCCAACCCTATCACAAGCTTAATGCTTACTTTCATTCACTTGCATTCCTACACTTAACACCACAAATTCTCAGGATACGACACATCATAATTTCTCACTAATTCAACCACAATGCCAAATCACTCGGTGGTTTTGCACTTAGCCCACCGTCAATCGTTAATAGGGTGGTATCGCACATAGCCCACAAAAAAGGGTAATTATAGTGGTATTGTACATAGCCCACTAGATGATATAAATGATGATGGTATCGTACACAGCCCATCGTAGTTAAGTAATAAGGTGGTATCGCACTTAGCCCACCGACAAGTGTTGTTATTACACATTTGCATGACTATTTCGTCATTCATACGAAACTATACAATAAATATCAAATTCAATCCACTTGAATCATACATATTCTCAATCATGCCATGCACCAATCGACAACAATAATGTGTATATAAAATGCCTCGTTTACACATAAACTTACCTCGGTGCAAAACGTTTCGATTTGCGGTTTAATCCGTAACCTTGCCTTTTCCACGGTCAAGGTTGATTCTGTGCTCTTCTTGATCTATAACAATAGAATTTACTCATTTAGATCATTCTATGATCATAATGCATCAAAATCTACACTTAGGCAAAAATGACCATTTTGCCCTTGTACTATGGCAAAATTATGATTTTGCCCCTAGGCTCGTAAATCATTTTTCAAAACATTTTCTCGTTAAACAAGCCTAGATGAACATTTATTTCTCTTACAACTACTCACAATTCCAACTATTTCAGGCATTTATGACATAAATTCAATCTTTGCATTTAAGTCCTATCTAGGTGTTTTCATGCTAACACCTTTCACAAAAGTTGTTTCTCATCTCCCTAACATTCTTTTTCTTCCATAAAAATCAGCTAACATCATAAATACTCTCATGGCAAGTCCCTAGACTTTCAACCATATCTCAAATTAGTCCCCTCATTAGAAAGCTTAAGCTTTGGGGACTCCAAAAACACAAAAATCATCAACTAAAACCACCCAAATCACTTACTTGAATGAGAATTGAGTAGCTGAAAGTTTGAACCCCAAAGACCTCTATTTCTCTTCAATTTTCGGTGGAAAGAGATGAGTGAATAGTGAAAGATGATAGTTTTTCTTATTACCATTTTTAATTCATCTTTTTTTTTTCACCTACTTCACCCAAGTTTGACCAAAAATTAAATGCTCTTGTCCCCCTATGTCATATGGCCGGCCAACACATTCAAAATGGTCTAATTATACTTTAAAGACCTCCAAATTACATTCTATAGCCATTAGGTACCTCTACCTTGAAAAATAGAACTTTCGCACTTTATGCGATTTAGTCCTTTTTCACAATTAAGCATGCTATTGCTAAAATTAAAGCACCAAAATTTCCACATAGCCTTATATTAATTCTATAAAACATAAAATAACATTAAAATAATTTTCCCTAACCTCGGTTCAGTGGTCTCGAAACCACTATTCCGACTAGCCCTGTAATAGTTCGGTTTAGACCCTAGTCAGAACAGTGGTTTTGAGACCACTAATCCAAGGCAGTAAAATATTTTAATATTATTTTCTATTTCCTCAATTTGTGATTAAGCATGTGCTAAAGTTCCGTGAATTAATTTTTCTATTTGTGAGCTAAATTTGAGCAAAGGACTGAATTGCATAATTCGTAAAAGTAGCTTTATATTTGATTTAATGGCCAAATTAAGGTGGCTTTTAAATATGGAGGATTTAAAATGCAATTAGCCAATTTTTAAGTTAGTGGACGGCAGGCTATTAATTGTATATGTTTTATAAGTTAAAGTTTATATTAATATTATATATTATAAGTTATTATAATGAAACAAAAATATTAAAGAAAAAAAAGCCATTATATTGTGTTCATCTTTCTATTTGACCGAAAATACCAAGAAAAAGAAAGGGTTTGAGTTTTGCTATATTCGGCCATCTCAAGTCAAAATTCAAGGTATGTTTTTAGTCGGTTTTTGATAATTTCTATGTTTCTGTAATTGTTGCTTCGTATACTTTATAACCCATGCCTTAATTTTTAGAATTGATGATGTTTGTGAGATGTGCCATTAATTAAATGGTAAGCTTTGTGATGAGTTTTGGTGTTAAATGAAAGATATGTGTTTAATGAACATGTTTTGTTCTTGAATTTTTGATGAATTTAGCTAATTAGGGCTAAATTGTAAAAATAGTATTTTGAAGGATTAATTTGTGAAATAAATGAAATGTGAGGACTTATATGAGCATGGGTGACATTCGGTTAAGCATGAGTAATATGAAATTTGGTGTATTTTGTGAATTTGTGAAATAGGGACTAAAATGTCCAAATGTGAAAATGTGAGGGCTAATATGTAAATTTTCCCTAAATATGTGATTTTGGATTGAATTGAATGTGTTGGTAAATAAAAGGGTTAAATTTGAATATGTATAGATCAAGAACTGAAGAAAATAGACTTAGATTGCGGGAAAGCAAAAGTAGTCGAATAGCCGTCTGTTTCTGCTAAACTGAACTCGAGGTAAGTCGATATACAAATAAATGTATTTGTATTGAATTATATATGCTCATATGATTATTGATAAAGATGAATGCTCATGAGATGATGTATACATGAATTCCGAGATAGAATTGATTTAGAGACAATATCCAAGAAGTCCCGTTTGAATCTAGGAATAGATAGGATTAACTATGTCATGACATAGGTGTCTGTTATGTGATATCATGTAAGACCACATCTGGGACGTTGGCATTGATTCGAGATTTCGTAAAAGACAACGTTTGAGACGTTGGCATCGATATGAGTTTTACGTGTAAGACTATGTCTGGGACATTGGCATCGTATTGATTCATGTAAGACCCTGTCAGGGACAATGGCATCGATATTTGATTACGCGTAAGACCCTGTCTGGGACAGTGGCATCAATATCTGAGTACATGTAAGACCTCGTCTGGGACATTGGCATTGTACGATTATTTCGAGCTTTCTGAATATCCTATTTAGTTTCGAACTGTTCAATGGGCAAGTCTGAGAAATGAACAACTTTGTGATTTGTACATCTGTTTCAGGTACGTTTGAAAAGTACACTATGTGTGTATGAATGTTAAGTACCTATGTGAACTTACTATGATGAACATGTGTAAAGAAATGATGAGATAACATATAAAGATATGCTTGAACAAGCTTTGTGCACATGTGATATTTGAATTGAAGAATGTGGTAAAACATGGCTAAGCAATGAGCCAAAGAATGTATGTGATTAGATTTCTATGTGAACTAATAATAGCATTGGTCTAATATGATTATATGCATTTTATGCTAAGTTTATTTGTATATGGCTTACTAAGCTTTTGAAAGCTTACTCTATGTGTGTTTACTCTGTTTTATAGATCGTCAAAGCTACTGAAGGCTTGGGACCGTCAAGGATCGTCATCACACTACCTAAGCTCATTTTGGTATCTTTTGGAAATGTATATAGCTAGCTATGGCATGTATAGGCTAGTCATTTTGGATATCTTTGAAATGTGTATAAAGTAGCCATGAGATATGGCTTAACAAGTATTGGTAATATGCATGAGTGATTTGGTATATAATGATGGTTTTGGTATGATTATATGTTCATGATATGGTAAAATTTGTGGAAGGTAAATTGATGCTAAATTGGCATATAATTGTGATCTATGAAATGAATATATGTTTGGGTAAGATGTGAATGTACCATGCATGGTTAGATATGTGAATTTGTTGTGCAAACTAGTATATGAGTTGGCATGAATAGATATGAGATTGAATGAGATGTTATGTTGTTTGTTTTGCATGTCTTTGGTAGTCAAAAGTACATGAAATGAATTGGTTCATTTCTTATAGGGATGACCCTTGTGTGGGTGGCTTTATGGTCTTGCAGATGGCTTGTTTTGCCTACACAGTCGTGGCACACGGGCGTGCCTAGTGACCGTAGGATTTAGTCAGTAGCTAGCCCAAGTTTACACGGCCATGGTACACGGACATGCCTGGTAGTCGTGTGAAATAGTCAGTATCTAGCCTAAGAGCATACGGCCATGGCACACGGGCGTGCCTGGTGGCCGTGGGGATAAGTCAGTATGCAAGCTATATTTTGGCATGGCCAGGACACATGGGTGTGTCTAGTAGCCGTGGGAGGTACACGGCCTACCCACACGGGCGTGTGACCTCTATAACTCAGAAAAGTTTTAAATTTCCCAGAACTTTGGTATGTGTTTGGTTTAGTCCCGACCCTATTCTATTATATGATTAAGGTCTCATTGACCTATAAAGAGGGACACTTTGATTGCGAATGATGATTGGTTTAATGAAATATCTGTAAAAGTTTCCGATCTATCCGGTAACGCCTTTAACCCTAATCCGGTGACGGATACGGGTTAGGGGTGTTACATTTGGTTGGTATCAGAGCTACGGTTTAGTCGATTCTCAGACTAATGTAGCATATCAGAGTCTAGCTATACATGCCATATATCTGAACTGTGATAGTGTGATGAATCCTGACGTGTGAAATGTGATTTTCGTATAGTAATGGATCCCGAAAGAGCTGTAGCTGACGACGTAGAAAGTAATACGCCTACTCCCGTTGAAGGGACAGCGCCCTCTGATCCAAGACCGGCTACGAGCGGTCAAGAGGGAGAAGCTAAACAAGCTTTCTTCCAGATGATGAGTGAGTGGTTCACTCAATTTGTTAGAAATAACTCGACTGTTTCACAACCTCCGCCCTCGCCTAATCACCCTCAGACATCTGCTGTGCCTCCAACTATGAATCTGAATCTGTTGAATAAGCCTCCGGTTGACAAAATCCGTAAGTATGGGGCTGAAGAATTCAGGGCTACTAGTGATGATGATGCCGAGAAGGCCGAGTTCTGGTTAGAAAACACAATCTGGGTATTTGATGAGATGTCCTTGACTCCGGAAGAAAGTATTAAATGTGTTGTTTCACTGCTTAGAGATGCAGCTTATCAGTGGTGGAAGACTCTGATTTCTGTTGTTCCAAAAGAACGGGTGACATGGGACTTCTTTCAGATTGAGTTTCGGAAGAAATATATCAGTGAGAGATTCATTGATCAGAAACGAAAGGAATTTCTAGACTTGAAACAGGGCCGTGTGTCTGTTACTGAATACGAATGAGAGTTCGTGAGATTGAGTTAGTATGCTCGTGAATGTGTATCCACCGAGGCAATAATGTGAAAAAGATTCGAAGATGGTCTTAACGAAGACATTCGTTTACTTGTTGGGATTCTAGAAATAAAAGAGTTTGTTGTACTTGTTGATCGAGCGTGCAAAGCCGAAGCCCTCGGGAAAGATAAAAAGAAAGTTGAGTTTGAAGCTAAAGATGTGAGAAAGAGATTTCAGAGTAGATCATTTCAGTCTGCATCAAAGAAATTCAGAGATGAACAAAGCCGTTCAAGAGTTATTATGGGACAAATGAGTAGATATCGAGCTAGATCACAAGTGAGCTCCAAAACTCCAGCAACTTCAGTAGCAAGTGTTGGAAATGTTCGATCCGAATGACCTGAGTGTAAGCAATGTGGTAAAAGACATCCGGGAAGTTGTAGGTTGAATGACCGGGCTTGTTTCAGATGTGGATCATTAGATCACTTTATTCGTGATTGTCCCGAGTCTGTTGAGCCAGAGACTATTTAGAATCCGAGATCAGATAATGCTCTAGTGAGAGGTAGACCTTCGTGAAATATCAGAAATGTCAGTGGTAGTCAAAGAACTACGAGAGATACTATTGCGAGATCTGAAGCTAGAGCGCCTGCCAGAGCATATGCCATCCGAGCTCGTGAGGAAGCTTCATCTCCTGATGTTATAACTGGCACTTTTACACTTTATGATACTTCTGTGATTGCATTGATAGCCCCTGGTTCTACTCATTCGTATATATGCATAAATTTGGTAACTAGTAAGACTTTGCCTGTAGAGTCTACTGAGTTTGTTATAAAAGTATCAAACCTCTTAGGTAAAAGTGTCCTGGTTGACAAAATATGCAAGAATTTTTCGTTAATGTTTCGAGATATCTGTTTCCCCGCTGATCTGATGCTATTACCGTTTGATGAGTTTGATATAATTCTGGGTATGGACTGGTTGACATTGCATGATGCTGTTGTAAACTGTAAAAGAAAGACTATTGATTTGAGTTGTCAGAATGGTGAAATAGTTCGTATTGAGTCGAATGATTTAAATGGATTGCCTGCTATTATATCTGTGTTGAAAGCTCAGAGCTATATGAAAAAGGGTTACGAGGGATATTTTACTTACGTAATTGATTCGAAAGTATCTGACAAGAAAGTAGAATCTGTGCCAGTTGTTTGTGAGTTCTCTGAAGTATTTCCGGAAGAATTACCGGGACTACCTCCGATACGTGAAGTTGAATTTGGTATCGATCTATTGCCAGGTAGGACACCTATTTTGATAGCTCCGTATAGAATGGCACCAACAGAGTTGAAAGAATTGAAGTCGCAGCTACAAGAATTGACTGACAGAGGGTTCGCTAGACCGAGTTTCTCAGCTTGGGGTGCTCCCGTTCTGTTTGTGAAAAAGAAAGATGGCACGATGAGAATGTGCATTGACTACCATCAGTTGAATAAAGTGACTATAAAGAATAAATATCCGTTGCCCAGGATTGACGATTTGTTTGATCAGCTAAAAGGAGCCACCGTATTTTCAAAGATAGATCTGAGATCGGGTTACTATCAGTTGTGAGTAAAAGACTCAGACATTCTGAAAACTACTTTCAGAACAAGGTACGAGCATTATGAGTTTTTAGTTATGCCTTTCAGACTAACGAATGCTCCCGCTGTTTTTATGGATTTGATGAACAGAATTTTCAGACCGTACTTAGATCGATTTGTTGTTGTATTCATAGACGACATTCTGATTTATTCACGGGATCAAGCTGAACATCTGAGAATCGTGTTGCAAACTCTAAGAGAAAAGTAATTGTATGCAAAATTTAGCAAATGTGAATTCTGGTTGCGTGAAGTCTGTTTTCTGGGACATATTGTATCGGCCTCTGGAATACGAGTTGATCCGAGTAAGATTTCTGCTATTCTGGATTGGAAACCTCCAAAGAATGTGTCTGAAGTTTGCAGTTTTCTGGGACTTATTGGTTATTACCGTAGATTCGTAAAAGGCTTTTCGATGATAGCTACTCCGTTAAATAAATTGCTTCAGAAAGATGTGAGATTTGATTGGTCTGATAAATGTCAGAAAAGTTTTGATCGGTTGAAAACTCTGTTAACTGAAGCTCCAGTTTTAGTGCAGCCAGAATCGGGCAAAGAGTTTGTAATATACAGTGATGCTTCGTTGAATGGTCTGGGATGCGTGTTGATGCAGGAAGGCAAAGTAATAGCTTATGCCTCGAGAAAACTAAAGCCTCATAAAAAGAACTATCCGACACACGATCTTGAGCTAGCTGCGATTGTGTTCGCATTAAAGATTTGGCGACATTATCTGTTCGGCGAGAAATGTCACGTGTTTTCAGATCATAAGAGTTTGAAATATCTAATGACTCAGAAAGATTTGAATCTGCGACAGAGAAGATGGCTAGAACTATTAAAAGACTATGAGCTTGTGATAGATTATCATCCGGGTAAAGCTAATGTAGTTGCTGATGCATTGAGTTAGAAATCATTGTTTGCATTATGTGCTTTGAATACTCAATTAGATCTGTCTGATGATAGTTCAGTGTTAGCTGAATTGAAAGCAAAATCGTTGTTTTTACAATAGATATGTGATGCTCAGAAAATTGATAATGAAATGTTAGCAAAATGAGCTCAGTGCGATTCGAATTCTGATTCTGAGTTTCGAGTTGTTGATGATTGCTTGAGATTTCGAGATCGTATCTGTGTTCCGAGAAACCCTGAGTTAATTCAGTTGATCTTGAACGAAGCACATAATAGTCGTTTATCAGTTCATCCGGGTAGTACAAAGATGTACCATGATCTGAAGCAACACTATTGGTGGTCTGGTATGAAACGAGATATCTCTGATTTGTATCAAAATGCTTAGTCTGTCAGCAAGTGAAAGCAGAACATCAGGTTTCATCTGGATTGTTACAGCCAATTTTTGATTCCCGAGTGGAAATGGGATAGAGTGACAATGGATTTTGTTTAGAGATTGCCTCTGACTCTGAGAAAGAAAGATGCAATTTGGGTCATAGTTGATCGATTAACAAAATCTGCCCATTTTAATCCAGTACGATCTGATTTCTCACATGAGAAGTTAGCTGAAATTTATACTTCTGAGATTGTGAGATTGCACGGGGTGCCACTATCTATAGTGTCTGATAGAGATCCGAGGTTTACATATTGATTCTTGAAGAAATTACAAGAAGCTTTAGGCACAAAACTGCATTTCAGTATGGCTTTTCATCCGCAAACGGATGGTCAATCCGAGCGGATCATTCAGATTCTTGAGGATATGTTGAGATGCTGCATTCTTGAGTTTAACGGTACGTGGGAATAGTACCTGCCATTGATTGAATTTGCATATAATAATAGTTTTCAGTCGAGTATCAGAATGGCACCATATGAAGCTTTGTACGGACGTAAATGTCGTACTCCTTTGTATTGGACCGAGCTCAGTGAAAATAAGCTACACGGGGTTTATTTGATAAAAGACACTAAACAGAAAGTGAAAGTAATCCGTGACAGTCTGAAATCGGCATCTGATCGTCAGAAATCTTATACAGACTTGAACAGAAAAGATATTGAATTTGAGATTTGTGATAAAATGTTCCTAAAAGTGTCTCCGTGGAAAAAGGTACTCCGATTCGGACGTAAAGGCAAATTGAGTCCGAGGTTCATCGGACCGTATGAAATTATTGAGCGAGTTGGGCCAGTTGCATATAGATTGTTGTTGCCCTCTGAGCTAGAAAAGATTCATAATATATTTCATGTTTCGATGCTCCGTAAATACCGTTCTGATCCGTCACATGTGATTTCTCCCTCTGAGATTGAGATCGATCTGATATGTCATATGAGGAAGAACCGATCCGTATCTTAGCTTGTGAAGTGAAAGAATTGTGAAATAAAAGAATTCTGTTAGTTAAAGTGTTATGGCATTGACACAGAATTGAAGAGGCTACGTGGGAGCCTGAAGAATCAATGAAACAGCAGTATTCGAATATGTTTAACGGTGAGATTTTTGGGGACGAAAATCCCAAAGGGGGGAGAATTGTAACAGTCTAATTTAGACCCTAGTCAGAACAGTGGTTTCGGGACCACTAATCCAAGGCAGTAAATATTTTAATATTATTTTCTGTGCCCTCGATTTGTGATTAAGCATGTGCTAAAGTTTCGTGAATTAATTTGTCTGTTTGTGAGCTAAATTTGAGCAAAGGACTTAATTGCATAATTCATAAAAGTAGCTTTATATTTGATTTAATGGCCAAATTAAGGTGGCTTTTAAATATGGAGGATTTAAAATGCAATTAGCCAATTTTTAAGTTAGTGGATGGCAAGCTATTAATTGTATATGTTTTATAAGTTAAAGTTTATATTAATATTATATATTATAAGTTATTATAATGAAACAAAAATATTAAAGAAAAGAAAGCCATTATATTGTGTTCATCTTTCTATTTGACCGAAAATACCAACAAAAAGAAAGGGTTTGAGTTTTGCTATATTCGACCATCTCAAGTCAAAATTCAAGGTATGTTTTTAGTCAGTTTTTGATAATTTCTATGTTTCTGTAATCGTTGCTTCGTATACTTTGTAACCCATGCCTTAATTTTGAGAATTGATGATGTTTGTGAGATGTGCCATTGATGAAATGGTAAGCTTTGTGATGAGTTTTGGTGTTAAATGAAAGATATGTGTTTTAATGAACATGTTTTGTTCTTGAATTTTTGATGAATTTAGCTAATTAGGGCTAAATTGTAAAAATAGTATTTTGAAGGATTAATTTGTGAAATAAATGAAATGTGAGGACTTATATGAGCATGGGTGACATTCGATTAAGCATGAGTAATATGAAATTTGGTGTATTTTGTGAATTTGTGAAATAGGGACTAAAATGTCCAAATGTGAAAATGTGAGGACTAATTTACAAATTTTCCCTAAATATGTGATTTTGGATTGAATTGAATGTGTTTATAAATAAAAGGGTTAAATTTAAATATGTATAGATCAAGAACCGAAGAAAATGGACTAAGATCGCGGGAAAGTGAAAGTAGTTGAATAGCCGTCCGTTTTCGCTAAACCGAACTTGAGGTAAGTCGATATACAAATAAATGTATTTGTATTGAATTATATATGCTCATATGATTATTGATAAAGATGAATGCTCATGAGATGATGTATACATGAATTCCGAGATAGAATTGATTTAGAGACAATATCCGAGAAGTCCCGTTTGAATCTAGGAATAGATAGGATTAACTATGTCATGACATAGGTGTCTGTTATGTGATATCATGTAAGACCACGTCTGGGAAATTGGCATTGATTCAATATTTTGTATAAGACCACATCTGGGACATTCGCATCGATATGAGTTTTACGTGTAAGACCATGTTTGGGACATTGGCATCGTATTGATTCGTGTAAGACCCTGTCAGGGACAGTGGCATCGATATTTGATTACGTGTCAGACCCTGTTTGGGACAGTGGCATCAATATCCGAGTACATGTAAGACCTCGTCTGGGACATTGGCATTTTACTATTATTTCGAGCTTTCTGAATATCCTATTTAGTTCCGAACGGTTCAACGGGCAAGTCTGAGAAATGAACAACTCTGTGATTTGTACATCTGTTTCAGGTACGTTTGAAAAGTACACTATGTGTGTATGAAAGGTAAGTACCTATGTGAACTTACTATGATGAACATGTGTAGAGAAATGATGAGATAACATATAAAGATATGCTTGAACAAGCTTTGTGCACATGTGATATTTGAATTGAAGAATGTGGTAAAACATGGTTAAGCAATGAGCCAAAGAATGTATGTGATTAGATTTCTATGTGAACTAATAATAGCATTGGTCTAATATGATTATATTCATTTTATGCTAAATTTATTTGTATATGGCTTACTAAGCTTTTGAAAGCTTACTCTGTGTGTGTTTACTCTGTTTTATAGATCGTCAAAGCTACTGAAGGCTCGGGACCGTCAAGGATCGTCATCACACTACCTAAGCTCATTTTGGTATCTTTTGGAAATGTATATAGCTAGCTATGGCATGTATACGCTAGTCATTTTGGATATCTTTGAAATGTGTATAAAGTAGCCATGAGATGTGGCTTAACAAGTATTGGTAATATGCATGAGTGATTTGGTATATGATGATGGTTTTGGTATGATTATATGTTCATGATATGGTAAAATTTGTGGAAGGTAAATTGATGCTAAACGGGCATATAATTGTGATCTATGAAATGAATATATGTTTGGGTAAGATGTGAATGTACCATGCATGGTTAGATATGTGAATTTGTTGTGCAAACTAGTATATGAGTTGGCATGAATAGAAATGAGATTGAATGAGATGTTATGTTGTTTGTTTGACATGTCTTTGGTAGTCAAAAGTACCTGAAATGAATTGGTTCTTTGCTTATAGGGATGACCCTTGTGTGGGTGGCTTTATGGCCTTGCAGATGGCCTGTTTTACCTACACGGTTGTGGCACACGGGCGTGCCTAGTGACCGTAGGATTTAGTCAGTAGCTAGCCCAAGTTTACACGGCCATGGTACACGGACGTGCCTCGTAGACGTGTGAAATAGTCAGTATCTAGCCTAAGAGCACACGGCCATGGCACACGGGCGTGCCTGGTGGCCGTGGGGATAAGTCAGTATGCAAGCTATGTTTTGGCACGGCCAGGACACATGGGTGTGTCTAGTAGCCGTGGGAGGCACACGGCCTGCCCACACGGGCGTGTGACCTCTATAACTCAGAAAAGTTTTAAATTTCTGAGAACTTTGGTATGTGTTCGGTTTAGTCCTGACCCTATTCTATTATATGATTAAGGTCTCATTGACCTATAAAGAGGGACACTTTGATTGCGAATGATGATTAGTTTAATGAAATATCTGTAAAAGTTTCCGATCTGTCTGGTAACGCCTTTAACCCTAATCCGACAACGGATACGGGTTAGGGGTGTTACAAGCCCCAAAATCGGGTTGTTACAACTCTCCCCCTTTAGAGATTTTCGCCCTCGAAAATCTTACCGGTAAAGAGATTTGGATATTGCTCTCTCATGGCTTCTTCCGGTTCCCACGTAGCCTCTTCTACACCGTGTTTTTTCCATAACACTTTTACTAAGGCTACGTCCTTATTCCTCAACTGTTTCACCTCTCGAGCCAAGATTTTAATCAGCTCCTCCTCATATGTCATATCTGGTCGTATCTCAATTTCTATTAGAGCAATCACATGGGAAGAATCGGAGCGATAACGCCTTAACATCGATACATGGAACACATTATGTATTTTCTGTAACTCTACCGGTAAAGCCAATCGGTATGGCACTGGCCCAATTCTATCGGTAATCTCATACGGCCCTACGAATCGCGGACTCAATTTCCCTTTTCGACCAAATCTTAATATTTTATTTCACAGGGACACTTTCAGAAATACGTTGTCGCCCACTTTAAACTCGATTTCCTTTCTTTTCAAATCCGCATACCACTTTTTTCGGTCTGAAGCAGCTTTCAGACTATCCCGAATCACTTTTACTTTTTCCTCAGTCTCTTTAACCAGGTCGACCCCATGAATTTGCTTCTCACTAAGCTCGGTCCAATACAAGGGAGTCTGACACTTGCGACCATACAAGGCTTCATACGGTGCCATCCGTATACTCGACTGATAACTGTTGTTGTAGGCAAACTCAACCAAAGGTAGGTATCTCTCCCAACTACCTTCAAACTCTAACACATAGCATCGGAGCATATCTTCGAGAACCTGAATTACTCTTTCAGACTGACCATCGGTTTGCGGATGGAATGCAGTACTAAAATTCAACCTTGTACCCAAGGCCTCCTGCAACTTTTTCCAAAATCTCAAAGTAAATCTCGAATCTCTATCCGAGATAATAGATACAGGCACTCCATGTAATCTCACCACCTCCGCAATATACAACTCGACCAACTTATCCAGGGAATAATCAACACGTACCGGTATAAAGTGAGCCGACTTCGTTAATCTATCAACGACAACCCACACAGCATCTTTCTTTTTCGGAGTCATAGGTAACCCCGTCACAAAATCTATGGTGATCCGATCCCACTTCCACTCGGGAATCATGACTGGCTGAAGCAATCCCGAAGGTACTTGATGCTCAGCTTTCACTTGTTGACAAATTAGACATCTTGTCACAAACTCCGAGATGTCTTTTTTCATACCCGGCCACCAATAAAATTTCTTCAGATCATTGTACATTTTCGTACTGCGCGGGTGTACTGACAAATAACCACTATGTGTAACACCCTTGTTTAGGGGCTATACATGTTGGGTATAATTCATGTTCTAGTAGGTTTTAGGTAGGCTTGGATGTATTTGAGAGGTGTTAAGAATGTTTGGACTCAAGGGGAAGACTTTAGAAAATTTTGGATTTTAGTGGAAAAGAGAATCGGGCCAAGGGAGGCCTTAAGAATAATTTTCGGTAATTTTTGTCACAAGAATGCCTTTGGCAAAGTGGCATGGAGGCGCTGCTGGGGGCTGAGGGAAGGTGACGCTAAAGATTCAAGAAGGCAGCAATCTGGTTTTGAATTTTTGGGTTTGGCGTTTAAAGGGGAGGAGGCTTTAAAAAGAAGTGGGGGCGTGTTTTGACACAAGAAGCAGCTGGTCCAAGTGGCTAGCGTGCGTCACTTAGGCGCTGGAGAGAGGAGAGAGCGCGGGTTCGAGGGCTGGAGCAGCAGTTTTGGGCGTTTTATATTTTGCTTGTGATGGGCTGAAGTAGGAAGGGTTTAAAAATAAATTTGGGGGCTTTATGTCATAAAAATCAAAGTGGCCGAGTGGCCTGGGCGTTGGGGGTAAGGTGTGCAGCAGCATGGTTCCAGGTTCGAACCATGTGAGTGGCATTTGGGGTTTTATTTTATTTTATTCTTTTTGGCAGCAAATTTGAAGGTGGGACGGCACATGGAGTTTAAATTAGAAGATAAGGATGAGTTTTGTTTTTATTTTCTTTTGGATTCGGTGGGATAATAGTTTGATATTAGTTTATTTTATTTTTTTAAATTGAAGGGAGGTAGTGGATAAAAGGTGGGATATTGTTTTTAATTTGAATTGGTTGGTATTGAGTGTTTTTAGGAAAGAATTTTGGGATTTGGAGCAGCCATGGCCGAATGTGGGATTAGTTTTATCTAGTATTTGTTTTTATTATTGTAGGATTATTATTTATTTTGATTTGGATAAGTGGGATAATAGTGGAACAACTCAGATTGTTTTTGAATTGAACTAATTCAAATTAATTTGAATTAGTAGTTGATGGCCGAATGATGGATTCTTCATGTGGGAAGGTGCCGAATGCTATAAATAGGGGGAAGTGCTCACCTTTTGGTTCCTTTCACCATTTGCTCTCTTTGCCGAATTGCTAGTATTTTTGCTCTCCACCACCTTGGTAGCCGAAACCTTTTCTTCCAAAACATTTCTTTTTCATCTCAAGTTTGCTAGGTGGCCGAACCTCCCACTCTTCCTTCTCCTATTCTTTTAACCTTCGTTTTAACCGAAACCACCTCCAAAACTTGCCATTGCCGAATACCCCAACACCATTTAAAGAGCCTTGTCGAACCTTTTGGTTTTCTGATTAGCCAGAAGGGGATCTATTGTTAAGCCGGTGTGAGGGAGCACGTAGGGGGGGCTGCTTGAATTCGGCTACTCCTCAGGGGGTTTCGACAAGCTTTTAGGGGCGTGTGTGACTTCGAGGTTTGTTGACTGTATCAAGCAGGTGCGTAATCATCGCACTATTTCTGTGGTTTGGTTTGCTAACATGTTTATATGTGTATTATGTGTAATAGCCGTTTATAATGGCATAAGTGATGAGTAACTGGTGATGGTAAGTTAATCTTGATATACATTTATATATGTACAATGTGGTAGTGATAAGTGATAAATACTCACTCTATATGATATTCTTGCATGATTTATTGACACATGGGCATGGGATTGGATTGAAGAAGGAAGAAGTGTACACAGGATGTACGTGGTCTAATGATAGCTCGAGGCTACATTAGCGCTTGAAGGCTAGCTTTGTGCTACCTCAAGGAGGTGTGGCTCGGTGCCCATCTCGGCGGTTGATGGCTATGTGCATCACCGTAGAGCGGATTTTGATATCGGGATCACGATTGGTTGATCGGTGGCTCGACCACGGCCTTGAGCGATGAGTTGCCAAGGTAAGGATTTTGGATCACGATGTGATCAGTGGTGGTTTATCCACGGCCTTAGGCAGGGAGTCTGCCAAGGTTGGTGTACGGTTGGTTTGTGGGTTGGGCTGAGATGCATATCTGCATGACTTGCTATAAGAAAAGTATGGTTATGGGCCAAGCCCATACGTGTGGAAATCTGTGTTTTGATTATGCACTGAGTCAGTGGACTCACTCTTTTCATTAACCATTTCAGGTGATGCGTAGATTGGACCGGGATCGTAGAAGACACATGGTGGCCCATGCGAGAAGGAGACGCGTATTACATATTTTTTTTTATTTCAAGCATTTTAATTTGAAGTACTTGGGTTAATTGTTTTGTAATAAGGGCCTTATTGTTGTTACTATTGTTATTGATATTTTTGATATTATTTTAGATTATGTTTTACTTAAAATAATTTACTATGTGAAAATGTTTTTAATTGTGGCAATCTTTTAATCAAAGTATTTGTAATCTTTACACCAAAGTTTTAATACGGATTATTTTTAATAACAACGTTTTAAAATTAACTTTTAGAAAGGGCAAAATTTTCAAAAGTTAATTTTTTTTTCACGTTTTAAATTCTAAGTAAAGAAAGATATTTTCACTAATATAACCGCACTTGGTCGTAGTGAATGGGCCGGGTTTGGGGATGTTACTGATTTGGTATCGAGCCCGGTTCAAAACTTCGGCTTTGAGGTTTTGGGCCAAACAGATTTCAAAATGGGTTTTTAAGGCGTGGGCTTTTATAACAAGTTTTTCAGTTATTCGGCATGGCACTGTGTGTCTCAGACCAAGTCCATCGGTAAGTACTTGGACTTTCTTGAAGTGAATTGTTTACATGAATTGATTTGGGCTTAGTTTGGGCTCGTAGATTAGAAAGTAAGGACTATTGGACCCTAGGACTAGACTACTCAAACATGTGCATAAAACTTAAAGCTCTTAAACAAACTCGTGAAGTAAGTTGCCGAGTTAAGGTGTGGTAACCTTGGTGCGCATGTCTAGGATTGGATCCTAAAGAGCTTGGTACTTAAGCGATCCTCGTGACTCACCTCCTCTTCGCAGGATCCTACAGTGCGTAGCTTCGGTTCACCTTAACCAAGAGGACTTGTTCATAGGCTAAACCGATTATTAAAACCCGAAAGGGATTTGACTGATTGTTTTAAAATTTCTGTTTTAAAGTTTTCAACTTTACCCCTTTGGTTTATGAAATATTGTGAAAGTATGATTTGGAGAAATCACGAAAATGCCCTCAACTTGTAAAATTACCAAAAGACCACTGAGTTTAAAATTTTTGCAACATCCTCGTTTAAAAAGGGAAACTTGCAAAAGGAACCCTCAGAATTTTACAACTGTTAAAATGTCTCAGATTTGTTAAAATTTCAAAATTTCCCCCTAATTGACCAAAATTACCGAAATACCCCTAGTTTCTAAATGATGCCATATTTTCAAATTTTACAAATTTTCAGATATGCTCTTCAGTTTTGGGAATTTCAAAGTGACCTGCTTTATTAAAGTTTTGAAATCTCTCGGATTTTATTACAAAAGTACCCCTACAGGAAAATGACGAATTTACCCCTGGGTAGGGAAGGAAACTTGATTGCTCGAAAGAACTACTCTCGGAAACTTCATTGCATAAAATTTCTCGTGGATAAACAGTGAAACAAGAATTTCTAATCCATAAAACTTTCTAAGCAGATTAAATCGAGGCTAGATATGAGTTCTAGGGGGCGTGGTCGCAATACTCGTGGGCGTGGTAGAGGCGGGATGTCGATGTCGGAACCGGTTGGGTCACGCCATGGGTCGAGAGCGATGCACCGCCACCACCACCGTTGAGGTTGAACAGCAGGATCGGTGGAGAGGAGACGACGTGAGTATCACAAGGCGTGCTACGAGTGCTCGAGCAGTGGCGTGAGCCAATGTGGGCAATAGGAATCGGAAGTCAGTACCTGAAAGGCTTAGGGCGAATGGAGCCGAGGTCTTCAGAGGAGTGTCTGGGGTAGCTCCAAACGTGGCAGAGTACTGGCTAGAGGCTGTTGAAAGGATTATGGACGACTTAGATTTATCTGCTGTGGAGAAGCTTAAGGGTGTTGTTTCGTTGCTGCGAGATGAAGCTTACCAGTGGTGGCTCACTGTTAGGGAAAGTACCCCTGCGGATCGAGTGGACTGGGGCTACTTTAAGATCAAGTTCGAGGGGAAGTATGTCGGAGTGAGCTATGTTGATGCTCAGAGGAAGGCGTTCCTCAGTCTGGTGCAGGGTAGCAAGTCGATAGCGGAGTACGAAGCTGAGTTTTTGCGATTGAGCCGGTATGCCCGGGGCATCGTGGCAACGGATTATGAGAGATGTGTTAGATTTGAAGATGGTCTGCGGGATGAGCTGCGAGTTTTGATTGCTCCGCATCAGGAAAGAGACTTCGCCGTTTTAGTGGAGAAAGCTCGAATAGCTGAGGAGGTCAAGAAGGCAGAGAGGCACAATAGAGAAAGGAACCGTGATAAGAGAAGTGTTGGATCGCTAGAAGTGGTTGAGAGGGTCCAGAAAAGACCGAGGGTTGAGATTCCTGTTCATATTGCTAAGCCAGCCGCCGGAAATCCAGATCGTTCGTGTGCTCAATGTGGAAGGTACCATGTTGGCGAGTGCTGGAATCGTGTTCGAGAATGTTTTAGATGCAAGTCCAAGACTCATCTGGTTAAGGATTGTCCCCAGAATCCGAATAGGACTCGGATAATGGGTCAAGGTTATGTGCAACCAGCGCAGGTGGTCAGCAGTGACAATAGGTCGTGGTCCGAACCATGGAGGAAATGGTTCCGCCGAGGTCGTGGAGCTTTAGGCGCGGTAATGGTGGCACGAGGCAAGGCGGCCAGTCCGTTTATGCGATTCGTCGAGAGAGGATAATGATGTGTCGATGGGTCAACTGGTAAGTTCCTTAGGTCCGGAATATTCTTTGTTGTTTTGTTCGCTTTGGTGATTGTTTGATTTGTTGCTCGTAAAGTAGTTGGAACCTTGAGTATGAACTTAGAAAACGGTGCCTAGAAGGTATGTTAGCTCTTTAAGATCGAGTCTTGCACCATAGCGTAGTGGGAGGAATTGGATTGTTAGTTTAGACAAGTAATTTCGAGGACGAAATTATTTTAAGGAGGGTAGAATTGTAACACCCTGGTTTAGGGGCTATGCATGTTGGGTATAATTCATGTTCTAGTAGGTTTTAGGTAGGCTTGGATGTATTTGAGAGGTGTTAAGAATGTTTGGACTCAAGGGGAAGACTTTAGAAAATTTTGGATTTTAGTGGAAAAGAGAATCGGGCCAAGGGAGGCCTTAAGAATAATTTTCGGTAATTTTTGTCACAAGAATGCCTTTGGCAAAGTGGCATGGAGGCGCTGCTGGGGGCTGAGGGAAGGTGACGCTAAAGATTCAAGAAGGCAGCAATCTGGTTTTGAATTTTTGGGTTTGGCGTTTAAAGGGGAGGAGGCTTTAAAAAGAAGTGGGGGCGTGTTTTGACACAAGAAGCAGCTGGTCCAAGTGGCTAGCGTGCGTCACTTAGGCGCTGGAGAGAGGAGAGAGCGCGGGTTCGAGGGCTGGAGCAGCAGTTTTGGGCGTTCTATATTTTGCTTGTGATGGGCTGAAGTAGGAAGGGTTTAAAAATAAATTTGGGGCTTTTATGTCATAAAAATCAAAGTGGCCGAGTGGCACAGGCGTTGGGGTAAGGTGTGCAAAGAAGATGGTTCGAGGTTCGAACCATGTGAGTGGCATTTGGGGTTTTATTTTATTTTATTCTTTTTGGCAGCAAATTTGAAGGTGGGACGGCACATGGAGTTTAAATTAGAAGATAAGGATGAGTTTTGTTTTTATTTTCTTTTGGATTCGGTGGGATAATGGTTTGATATTAGTTTATTTTATTTTTTTTAAATTGAAGGGAGGTAGTGGATAAAAGGTGGGATATTGTTTTTAATTTGAATTGGTTGGTATTGAGTGTTTTTAGGAAAGAATTTTGGGATTTGGAGCAGCCATGGCGAATGTGGGATTAGTTTTATCTAGTATTTGTTTTTATTATTGTAGGATTATTATTATTTATTTTGATTTGGATAAGTGGGATAATAGTGGAACAACTCAGATTGTTTTTGAATTGAACTAATTCAAATTAATTTGAATTAGTAGTTGATGGCCGAATGATGGATTCTTCATGTGGGAAGGTGCCAATGCTATAAATAGGGGAAGTGCTCACCTTTTGGTTCCTTTCACCATTTGCTCTTTTGCCGAATTGCTAGTATTTTTGCTCTCCACCACCTTGGTAGCCGAAACCTTTTCTTCCAAAACATTTCTTTTTCATCTCAAGTTTGCTAGGTGGCCGAACCTCCCACTCTTCCTTCTCCTATTCTTTTAACCTTCGTTTTAACCGAAACCACCTCCAAAACTTGCCATTGCTTAGAATACCCCAACACCATTTAAAGAGCCTTGTCGAACCTTTTGGTTTTCTTGATTAGCCAAAGGATCTATTGTTAAGCCGGTGTGAGGGAGCACGTAGGGGTCGCTTGAATTCGGCTACTCCTCGGGGGTTTCGACAAGCTTTTAGGGGCAGCGTGTGACTTCGAGGTTTGTTGACTGTATCAAGCAGGTGCGTAATCATCGCACTATTTCTGTGGTTTGGTTTGCTAACATGTTTATATGTGTATTATGTGTAATAGCCGTTTATAATGGCATAAGTGATGAGTAACTGGTGATGGTAAGTTAATCTTGATATACATTTATATATGTACAATGTGGTAGTGATAAGTGATAAATACTCACTCTATATGATATTCTTGCATGATTTATTGACACATGGGCATGGGATTGGATTAAAGAAGGAAGAAGTGTACACAGGATGTACGTGGTCTAATGATAGCTCAGGCTACATTAGCGCTTGAAGGCTAGCTTTGTGCTACCTCAAGGGAGGTGTGGCTCGGTGCCCATCTCGGCGGTTGATGGCTATGTGCATCACCGTAGACGGATTTTGATATCGGGATCACGATTGGTTGATCGGTGGCTCAGCCACGGCCTTGAGCAGTGAGTTGCCAAGGTAAGGATTTTGGATCACGATGTGATCAGTGGTGGTTTATCCACGGCCTTAGGCAGGGAGTCTGCCAAGGTTGGTGTACGGTTGGTTTGTGGGTTGGGCTGAGATGCATATCTGCATGACTTGCTATAAGAAAAGTATGGTTATGGGCCAAGCCCATACGTGTGGAAATCTGTGTTTTGATTATGCACTGAGTCAGTGGACTCACTCTTTTCATTAACCATTTCAGTGATGCGTGGATTGGACCGGGATCGGAGAAGACACATGGTGGCCCATGCGAGAAAGGAGACGTATTACATATTTTTTTATTTCAAGCATTTTAATTTGAAGTACTTGGGTTAATTGTTTTGTAATAAGGGCCTTATTGTTGTTACTATTGTTATTGATATTTTTGATATTATTTTAGATTATGTTTTACTTAAAATAATTTACTATGTGAAAATGTTTTTAATTGTGGCAATCTTTTAATCAAAGTATTTGTAATCTTTACACCAAAGTTTTAATACGGATTATTTTTAATAACAACGTTTTAAAATTAACTTTTAGAAAGGGCAAAATTTTCAAAAGTTAATTTTTTTTTCACGTTTTAAATTCTAAGTAAAGAAAGATATTTTCACTAACATAACCAGACTTGGTCGTAGTGAATGGGCCGGGTTTGGGGATGTTACACTATGTGCCTCATGTAAAAATTTTCAGATCAACTCATCATCTCTGGGTACACAAATTCTGTCATGAAACTTCAAACAAACATCCGAGCCCACTCAAAAATCAGAATCATTTCTCGATTCACACTGTGCTCTCTTAGTTTGCAGCTCGTTATCATTCCTTTGAGCCTCACATATTTGTTGAATAAATAATGGCCTAGCTCTCAACTCGGCCAATATAGCACCATCATCAGACAATGCCAAACTCGTGCTCATAGCTCTCAAAGCATACAGGGGTTTCCTACTCAGGGCATCTGCAACCACATTCGCTTTTCCCGGATGGTAATCGATTACTAGCTCATAATCCTTCAATAATTCGAGCCACCATCGTTGCCGCAAATTTAAATCCTTTTGATCCATCAAATACTTCAAACTCTTATGATCCGTGAAGATTCGACACCTCTCACCATATAAATAATGTCGCCAAATCTTTAACGCGAAAGCAATCGCGACAAACTCCAAGTCATGAGTCGGGTAATTCTTCTCGTGCGGTTTTAGCTGCCTCGAGGCATAAGTGACTACCTTACCCTCTTGCATCAACACACAACCAAGACCATTAAACGATGCGTCACTGTAGACCACAAACTCTTTCCCCGACTCAGGTTGAACCAACACCGGTGCCTCAGTTAACAATGTT
Source organism: Gossypium sturtianum (assembly GCA_025698515.1). NCBI lineage: Eukaryota > Viridiplantae > Streptophyta > Magnoliopsida > Malvales > Malvaceae > Gossypium > Gossypium sturtianum. Next base: position 84,370,228 of record CM046950.1, on the reverse strand, counting down.
TTCAATCTCTCGAAACTCTGTTGACATTTCTCAGTCCATTCAAACTTAACTTCTTTGTGCAACAGCTTCGTCATCGGGGTAGCAATCATAGAAAACCCCTTTACGAATCATCTGTAGTACCCCACTAAACCCAAAAAGCTCCTGACTTCCGATATGTTTCTTGGCGGTTTCCACTCCACAATAGTCGAGATCTTACCCGGATCAACTCTAATACCATCACCCGACATAATGTGTCCTAGGAATCTGACCTCTCGGAGCCAAAACTCACTCTTACTAAATTTAGCGTACAACTGCTTATCTCTTAAAGTCTGTAAGACAATTTTCAGATGCTCCGCATGATCACTCTCATCTCGAGAATAAATAAATATGTCATCAATAAAGACAACCACAAACTTGTCCAAATACGGTTGGAAGACACGGTTCATTAAATCCATAAAAATTGTAAGAGCATTCGTTAAACTGAACGGCATGACCAGAAACTCGTAATGGCCATACCTTGTCCGAAATGTAGTTTTTGGCACATCTTGCTCCTTAACCCTCAACTGGTAATAGCCAGACCTCAGGTCTATCTTGGAGACCACCATAGCTCCCTTCAGTTGATCAAATAGATCATCTATCCTTGGTAAAGGATACTTATTTTTCACCGTCACCTTGTTGAGTTGTCTGTAGTCTATGCATAATCTTATCGACCCATCTTTCTTCTTCACAAATAGTACCAGAGCACCCCACGATGAATAGCTTGGTCTTGCAAAACCTTTATCCGTCAACTCTTGCAACTGAACCTTCAGTTCTTTTAACTCTAATAGTGCCATCCTAAACGGAGCAACCGAAATAGGTGTCGTTCCCGGAACTAACTCAATTCCAAACTCAACCTCTTTAACTGGAGGCAATCCGGGTAACTCTTCTGGGAATACATCTGGATACTCACATACCACCAGCACTGTTTCAATCTTTACTTCAGACTCTTGAGTATTCAGTACAAAAGCGAGATAAGACTCGCATCTTTTTCTCAAACATTTCTTAGCCACCATGGAAAAGATCATCACCGGTAAACTATCTGACCCACCTGATTCAACCCGAATAACATCTCTATTTTCATATTTCAATTCAATAAATTTACTACCACAGTTCACTAAAACATTATGGGTAGTCAACCAATCCATACCAAGAATCAAGTCAAATTCATCAAACGGTAACAACATAAGGTTTGCCAGAAAACAATGACCCCTAATTGTCAAAGGACACTTCCTACACACCTTGTCAACTAACACATGTTTACCTAACGGGTTTGACACCTTTACCACAAATTCCATAGACTCAATAGTCATACTCAAACTAGATGCCAATCTCATACAAATATAAGAATGGGTAGACCCTGGATCAATCAAAGCAATAACAAAGGTGTCATGAAGAGAAAAAGTACCCGTTATTACATCTGGAGATGATGCCTCTTCACGAGCGCAAATGGCATAAGTCCTTGCAGGTGCCTGACCCTCCGATCTCACCGCAGAGTCTCGTGACGCACCTATACCACTAGTCCCACCTCCCGGGTTCTTTTGTGGCCTACCCCTAGAAGATATATTGCTGGATCTTATCTCTTGCTTCTTCTCCTTGTTATCCCTTTCAGGGCAATTTCGGATGAAATGATCGGGGGAACCACACTTATAACAATTCCGGTTGTTTCCCCAACACTCCCCAGTGTGATGTCTGCCACAACTTGGGCACTCTGGTTTGGACTTTGGATTGCCCACACTTGCCATCGAGGTGGCTTGAACTCTCGAACCTGAGTAGGTGTTGCCTCGCTCTCTTTGCGAAAATCCAACTGATGCAGTCGTCCGGGGGTTCGTTTCCTTGGACCTCTTTGATTGAGCTTGGTAGGATTTACTCATTGGCCTTTTCCTTGCATCCCGAGCCTTACTTACGACCTTCCTCTTTTCCCTACTCAACTCTTTAGCCTTACTGGCCCTATCCACTAATACCACAAATTCTTTTAGTTCTAAAATCCCGAATAAAAGTCTGACATCCTCGTTCAACCCATCTTCAAACCTCTTGAATAAGATAGCTTCTGTTGACACACATTCTTGCGCGTACTTGCTGAGCCTAACAAATTCGCGCTCATATTCCGCCACAGTCATTTTTCCTTATTTTAACTCAAGGAATTCCTTCCGTTTCTAGTCAACAAATCGCTGACTTATATACTTCTTTCGAAACTCCTCCAAAAAGAAGTCCCACTTTACTCTCGCCTTAGGAACCACTGATGTCAACGTTTTCCACCAATGGTATGTCGAGTCCCTCAGCAAAGACACGACGCATTTTAAGCTCTCCTTAGGTGTGCAGGAGAGTTCATCGAACACCCTCATTGAGTTCTCAAGCCAGAACTCTCCCCTCTCGGGGTCATCATATATGTTAGCTCTAAACTCCTCAGCCCCTTGCTTCCGAATCTTGTCTACCGGGGGCTTTGTTATCCTCACTAAATCTATACCTTGAGGAGCCACTAGAATTGGCTGAGGTATAGGAGGGGGTGGAGGAGGTTGAGCATTAGGGTTTGCTCGTACATATTCCGTGTACCAGTTACTCATTATTTAGAGAAAGGCTTCCCAAGCCTCTTCTCCATGACCCCTAGTCTCGTGTCCACTCTGCACAGGCGCGATCCCTTGCGCGGGAGCCGGCACATTACTAGCTGTATCATCAGCAGCCGCTTGATCGGGATCCATATACTATATAAAAACAAAGTTTGGAATCATCAGAAACCATCACACTATCATTATACGCTTATGGCATGTATAGCTAGACTCTTATACACGCTACGGTAGTCTGAGAACCGACTAAACCATAGCTCTGATACCACTAAATGTAACACCCCTTACCCTATTCTAAGCCAGAATCGGGCATGAGGCATTACCGGACTTAATCCACTTAACCATACGACTTTAATCAATAACTTTCAGTTTCAACTAAACATGTCTCTATGGCCATCACAACATCCTTATTGAGGACCTACGAGGCCTCAAACATACATACGAGGGGTTTTGAAACCCAACCGAAAACTTTTGCGATCTTAAAAATTTTCATCTAAATAGAGGCCACACGCCCGTGTGAAATGGGACACGCCCGTGTGGGCAGGCCGTGTGGTCACACACGCCCATGTCCCTACCCCGTGTGGAATTTATTTTCATTTCGAACCTACAGGGGTTTTCACACGGCCGGACACACGCCCGTGTGCTTGGCCTGTGTGCTCCACACGGCCTAGACACGCTCGTGTCCTTGCCTGTGTGTAAAAACTTGGGTATTCTGTTTGTGACATCAGCAACCTTATAAGGGTCACACGGCCTAGGCACACGCCCGTGTGGCTAGCCCGTGGTCGACACTGACTTACAACACCAACATGCAGGGGACACACGACCAAGTCACACACCCATGGGACTGACCGTGTGTCACAGGCGGCTTAGACACACGCCCGTGTGCCTACAAGGCTATTTGCCAAGCTTTTTTCATCCCTCTAGCTCACACAACATGAATCCATTCAGCATATCACTAATCAACTAACATTTTGCAACATAAAATTCCATGAATAACTACATCTTTTTATATATAATAAGGTGAGCCATCAACCATGGCAATATAAAAAATAGTTTATCTTTCAAAAGGGCCAACACACTTTTGGCCAAAATAATAAAACAATCTAACTAATCTAGCCCCTATACATGCCATACACAAAATGCACTAAGTCTAGATATACCGAGGTGAGCTGATAGTGTGGGTGACCTTCTGGTTATCTGCGTATCCTGACCCGGCTCTTAAACTCTTTAAAACAAGGGAAAAAGAAAAGGGGAGTAAGCTTTAAGCTTAGTAAGTTTACATGTAAACAAATAAAATCATAGTATGTGCTAAACAAAAAATAGCATTATACTAAACAAACGCAATCCACATTCATAATCATGCTTACTCATTTTATCCCTTACCACATTCCAACCCTATCACAAGCTTAATGCTTACTTTCATTCACTTGCATTCCTGCACTTAACACAACGAATTCTCATGATACGAAACATCATAATTTCTCACTAATTCAACCACAATGTCAAATCACTCGGTGGTTTCGCACTTGGCCCACCGTCAATCGTTAATAGGGTGGTATCGCACATAGCCCACCAAAAAGGGTAATTATAGTGGTATCACACATAACTCACTAGATGATATAAATGACGATGGTATCGCACACAACCCATCGTAGTTAAGTAATAAGGTGGTATCGCACTTAGCCCACCGACAAGTGTTGTTATTACACATTTGCATGACTATTTCGTCATTCATACGAAACTATACAATAAATATCAAATTTAATCCACTTGAATCGTACATATTCTCAATCATTCCATGCACCAATTGACAACAATAATGTGTATATAAAATGCCTCGTTTACACATAAACTTACCTCGGTGCAAAACGTTTCGATTTGCAGTTTAATCCGTAACCTTGCCTTTTCCACGGTCAAGGTTGATTCCGCGCTCTTCTTGATATATAACAATAGAATTTACTCATTTAGATCATTCTATGATCATAATGCATCAAAATCTACACTTAGGCAAAAATGACCATTTTGCCCTTATACTATGGCAAAATTATGATTTTACCCCTAGGCTCGTAAATCATTTTTCAACACATTTTCTCGTTAAACAAGCCTAGTTGAACATTTATTTCTCTTACAACTACTCAAAATTCCAACTATTTCATGCATTTATGAAACATATTCAATCTTTGCATTTAAGTCCTATCTAGGTGTTTTCATGCTAACACCTTTCACAAAAGTTGTTTCTCATCTCCCTAACATTCTTTTTCTTCCATAAAAACTCAGCTAACATCATAAATACTCTCATGGCAATTCCCTAGACTTTCAACCATATCTCAAATTAGTCCCCTCATTAGCAAGCTTAAGCTTTAAGTGATTTTTGAGAAAAATGCAAAATAGGGATTAAATTGAGAAATGTGTAAATTGTGTGGTAGAAATGTGAAATAATAAGAATTATGGGTTGTTATGGAGATAGTGATAATTCGGATAGCTTGGGTATGATTAGAATTACATGAATTTGTGTTTTTATGAAATAAGGACTAAATTGTAAAAGTGGTGAAACATTAGGGGAAAATGTGTAAATGTGCTTAAATGTGTGTTTTAGATTAAATTGAAGAGAGAGATTATTAAATAAGTTAATTTTAATTATATTTAGATCAAGAAAAACAAAGTTCGGCTCTAGATCGGGGGAAAACTAAAGTTATCGACTAATCGACTTATTTTGTCGTTTTCACATCCGAGGTAAGTTCGTATGTGATAAATTTCATTATAAATGTATTTTAAATGCTTTAATATTGCATAAATTGTGAATACGAGACTTCGAACAAGTTTGACAATGAATCGATGATAATTCGGCATTCAAAATCCCGGTTGAACCTTAGGAATAGTTTAGGATACTAGTGACATGTCATTAGGGAATACATTGAGTTGGCTTCAGGCCATGATATTAGCACTTCGGGTGCGAGTTATACCGATTTGGCTTCGAGCCATGAATATCGGTTGATTTGGCTTCGGGCCATGATATTAGAACTTCGGATATAAGTTACCTTGATTTGGCTTCGGGCCATGGTATAGGTATTTATTGTGTGAGACTTTTGAGTATCCGACTTTTATTCCAAATGGTTCAACGGGTAAATGAATGATGTGGTTGAGAATGAGATTGGTACGAGATGGTACAGGTATGTGCATTAAACCATATTACCTTTGAATCGGAGAAATGGTGAAGAAAGTATATAGTTTTGTGAATGAGTGATTGAAAGGTTTGTTAGTTGATGTGAATTCATGTATTTATAATCAATGGTTGAATTATGTGTTTATGATTATATCAAGTTTATTTCATACGAGCTTACTAAACTATAAAGCTTACGTTGTTTATTTTTCTATGTTTTATAGTGATTTCAAGCTAGCTCGGATTCGGGGATCGTCGGAGATCGCATCACACTATCCACCTATCACTTGGTACCTATGAACTTTGGTAATTTAAGTATATGGCATGTGTAGGGACTTTGGTTATGTTGGTTATGTTTTGGTTATGATTTTGGCCATTTGAATTGGCTTGTAAATAAGTATGTTTGGTTTGTATATTTGGTCATGTAAGTTGGCTTAATTTGGTTGTTTTGGCTTTGTATATATATGTACATATATGGTTGTATGATGCTTGATAGCTATAACTATTGTGAATGCCAAATGGTTTAGTTGTGGATGATTTTTGGACATTGGTTTGTTTGTGAAACTAGGTTAAAATATGCATATTTGGGAATGTATAGTAAATTGAATTGTATATGTGAATTAGGTATAAAAATTAGATGGCATATTGTGGTAATTTGTGATTTGTATTGATGAATAATGGAATGGTATGGAATATGATTGATATGAGATGGATTTAATGCCTATTATGCCTTGTGTTGGTGCTTTTGAATTATGGTGTAGGTACATGTATTTAGGGTGGCAAGTTGGCTTGGTAAATAGCCTATTTTTGTCCACAAGGGCAGAGACATGGGCGTGTGTCTCAGCCGTGTGTGACACACGGTCATGTTGCACGGCCGTATGTCCTCTGGTGTTGAATTTGAAATCAAATCAGTATACCCCACACGGCCTCACCCATGGGCGTGTGACTTGGCCGTGTAGCATAAGTCAGTATACCCTACAGGATTGACATGGCCTAGTACATGGCCTGACACACGGGCGTGTAAGGCCATTTTTAGGGCACACGGGCGTGTGTGTTGGCCGTGTGACCCAAGAGAGAGTTACACGGGGTCGGATAAAGGCTAGGACACAGCCATGTGCTTCCATTTCAAATGTCCACATGGCTTGTGACACAGGCGTGTCTGTTGCACACGGCCAGGCCATACGGGCGTGTGTCCCCTGTTTTGAGAAAAATTTTCAAGGTTTTGTGAAAGTTTCCTAAGTTATTGGTTTAGTCTCGAACCATTCCAAAAGCATGTTTAGGGCCTCGTAGGCTCCTTATAGGGACATTATGCTTGAGTTTGAATAATGTTTGCATGAAATGTGAAATTAAATGTGAATTGAATGCTTAAATGTTTTATAAGTTAGGTAATGCTTCGTAACCCTATTCTGACGTTGAATACGGGTGAGGGGTGTTACACGAAGGCCCCTCTTAGGAAAAATAGTATCCGATAAAATATTATTATACTTAATCAAATACTTAACGGAACGAACATAACCCATAATTTTGTCGGTCCATTGTTTGTCAAATCCCATTTTCCACATGACCACCTCGATGAAGTTCCACTCCACGCGATCGTCTGGTTTACTCATGTCAAGTTTGATGATGCATTATTTATTAGGGTCGTTTCTAGAACTTTGAAGGTAGTGAAGAAGCTCATGCGCGATTAGTATATTGTCATGAATCATTCTCCCCGGGACAAAGGCGCTTTGATTTTGACTTATACAGTCGGGAAGGATAACTTTTAACCGGTTAGCCAACACCTTAGCAACAATCTTGTAGATATACCTACACAAACTAATAGGGCGAAAATTAGTAATATCACAGGGGTCCCTAATTTTAGGAATTAAAATAATAATAGTTTCATTAAACAAGGAAATGTTCTCCTATCCATTAAGCGCATCCAAGCAAAATTCCTTAGTGTTCGTTCCCACAATGTCCCACTGCTACTTAAAGAAGCTTCCGGAGAGACCATCGGTGCTAGGAGCTTTACGGGGTTCCATCTGCTTGATGGCCTGCAGAACTTCAATCTTAGTATATGTAACACCCCTAACCCGAAATCGTCACCGGAATAGGGTTAAGAGGCGTTACCGGACAAATCAGAACTTTCACAAACATTTCACAACATGAATTATATCATCATTCAAACATATCAAGATATATACATATAGTCCCTTAATGAGGTCTACAAGACCTTAAACACGTGTTAGAAAGGGGTTGGGACTAAACCGAACACATACAAAATTTTCTGAAAATCAAACATTATTCAAAGCTACAGAGGTCACACGCCCGTGTGGGTAGGCCGTGTGCCTCACACAGCCTCGGACACACCCATGTGTCCAAACCGTGGCAAAACAGGGCATACATACTGACTTGTCCACACGGTCGGAGACACGCCCGTGTGCCTCACCCGTGGTCGACACTAACTTGCACCACACGGCCAGTCACACGCCCGTGTGTCTAGCCTGTGTGCGAGCTTGACTTGTTTCAATTTGCAAATTCGAATGACACGGTCGAGCCACACGCCCGTGTGCTCAACCGTGTGGACAAATATAGGCCATTTGAAAGGCCAATTTGCCACCCACACTTAGGGTCACACCTACAAACACAAACCAATACAATTTCATACCCCAAAAGGTATTCAAACATACCAAAACATACTCAATATAGACTTTTAACATCATCATTCATCTTTCTATACAAATCCATCTTAACATATCAATCCAAATTATTAACTACAAATCTAAAATCATGTAAGTCAAACATCATATTCTCCATACCAGAAGTTCACATTTAAACCACCTTTCTCATCAACAAATTTTAGGCATGAAACATACCATATTCATCATTCACACAACCCACACATATATACCAACATCATTCAACTTTCAAGCCATATCACATGGCAAGACTTATACATCTCAATACATGCCATATTCACTAGCCTATACATGCCATATACCAAATATATACAACTTCCAAAAGTACCCCAAAATAGATAGCCGATAGTGTGATTGAGTCGCTGACAATCCCCGAATCCAAGCTAGCTTTAAATACACTGTAAAACAGAGAAACACTTCACACAGTAAGCTTTAAAACTTAGTAAGTTCATAATATAATACTATTAACTCAATGATTCAAAATCAATACACAAAATGAACCATCACATAGATTAATTCACAAGAATGCACAATCTCATCCATATCCAATACTCACATAACTATCCATTGATCTATTTCCAAATTCATCAACTACATAAATTCCATACATACCTTTGCCAACACTTAGTTAACAACCAATTTTGCTACTCAATGCTCGATACCACATTTCGATCAATCTTCATTATTCCTTCAATTTAATCGCACACTTAGTGCCAATTTCATAGCCGAAGCTTAAATATCATCGCACACTTAGTGCCTTTGCTTTAAACTGAATTTAACTAGGTATCGCACACACAGTGCCAATCAATATAATCGATACTTTCTCTATTTCGCACACACACAGTGCCGTTCTCGACTGTATAAATTCTATTTCGCACACTTAGTGCCACATGTCTCAATCTACATTTACCATTACCAATTCATTAACCACATAATCTTTCATTTTATAACACACAAGCATAATTTAAACAATTTTTATTATAAACGAACTTACCTCGGACGTCGAAATAACATAACAAGTCGATTAATCAAGCACTTTATCTTTGCCTCGATCTCGATCCAAATCTCTCTTTTCTTGATCTATACATATTCAAATTTAGCTCATTCAATCACCAAATTATTCAATTTAATCCAAACACACATATTTAGGGCATTTTACAAAATAGCCCTCACATTTTCACATTTCAACACATAAGTCCCTATTTCATAAAATCACAAAATACACATAATTTCAATATTCCCATGCTTGGCCAAATATTATTCATGTCCATACAAGCCCACATATTTCATTTATTTCACATTTTAGTCCTCCAATTTCTCACTTTTACAATTTAGCCCAAATTACTCAAATTCACCAAAAATTTAAAGACAAAATATGTTAATCTATCACCTATCTTTCATATTTCATCATCAACTATCACAAAGCTCAAACATTAATCAATGGCATATCTCAAAATCACCAACAAATTCAAAATTTAAGACATGGGTTAGCTAGAACACGAAGCAACGATCATAAAAACGTAAAAATTATCAAAAATCAAGCTCAAAACATACCTCAATCAAACTATATAAGTGCCGAAACCTAGAAAGCTTTTCCTTTTTATTTTTCTTTGTATTTTCGGCAATGGATGATGATAATAGAGTTAATTTTTTTGTTTTGCTTTAATAATATTAACATTTTTATGCCATTTACCATTTTACCCTTATGAATTTTAATAATAACACCAAATGCCATGCCATTATCATCCATTAACTATCAAATGGTTTAATAACCTTATAAGGACCTCTCATTTAAGAAGTCATAACAATTAAGCACTTTAACAATCAGCACACAACTTTTGCATTTTATCCGATTAAGTCCTTTTTGCAAATTAAGCACACAATCGATAAAATTTTCACATAGAAATTTCACACATGCTTAATCACATACTGTAAACACCAAAAATAATATTAAAATATTTTTTTGACCTCAGATTTGTGGTCTCGAAACCACTACTCTGACTAGGGTCTAAATCGGGCTATTATAACTCTCCCCCCTTAGGGATTTTCGTCCCCAAAAATCTTACAAGTGAATAGGTTCGGATATTGCTCTCTCATAACATCTTCAGTCTCCCACATAGCCTCTTCAACTCCGTGTTTGTGCCACAACACTTTCACTAAAGAAATCTTCTTATTTCTCAACTTTTTGATCTCATGTGCCAAAATTCGAATCGGTTCTTCATTATACGATAAGTCTGACTGAATCTCAACCTTAGTGGGAGTAATTACATGTGATGGATCAGATCTGTATCGTCGAAGCATCGACACATGAAACACATTATGAATCTTCTCTAACTCAGGTGGCAACAATAGTTTATAAGCAACTGGCCCAATTCTTTCGATAATCTCATACGGTCTGATGAACCTCGGACTCAATTTGCCTTTTCTGCCTAAATGGAGTATTTTCTTACACGGAGACACTTTCAAAAACACTTTATTACCGATATGAAACTCAATATCTTTTCGTTTCAAGTCTGCGTACGACTTCTGATGATCTGACGCAACTTTCAGACTATCACGAATCACTTTCACTTTCTGTTCAGTCTCTTTGATCAAATCGACCCCGTGAATCTTATTCTCACTAAGTTTAGTCCAATACAATGGAGTTCTGCATTTACGACCGTAAAGAGCCTCACATGGTGCCATTTTGATGCTAGATTGAAAACTGTTATTGTACGCAAACTCAATCAACGACAAATGTTTTTCCCACGTACTTTCAAACTCAAGAATACAACATCTCAACATATCCTTAAGAATCTGAATGATCTGCTCGGATTGACCATCCGTTTGCGGATGAAATGCAGTACTGAAATGCAGCTTTGTGCCTAGAGCCTCTTGTAATTTCTTCAAAAACTGCAGTGTAAATCTCGAATCTCTATCAGATACAATAGATAATGGTACCACGTGCAGTCTCACAATCTCAGAAATATACAATTCGGCTAACTTATCAAGTGAATAATCTATTCTCACCGGAACAAAATGAGCTGATTTCGTCAATTTGTCAACTATCACCCAGATTGCATCTTTCTTTCTCAAAGATAAAGGCAATCCCGACACAAATTCCATCGTTATTCTCTCCCATTTCCTCTCAGGAATCATGATTGGTTGTAACAAACTGGATGGAACCTGATGTTCAGCTTTAACTTGCTTACAAACTAAACATCTCGAAACAAACTCTGAGATATCCCGTTTCATACCATGCCACCAATAAAACTGTTTCAGATCATTATACATTTTCGTACTTCCCGGATGAACAGACAAACGACTATTATGAGCTTTGTTCAAAATCAACTGAATCAAATCTGAATTTCTCGGAATACAAATCCGATCTCAGAATCTCAAAAAATCATCATTATCAACTCATAATTTTGAATCACAATTCGAACCACACTGATCTCGTTTTGCCATCATCTCATCATCACTTTTCTGGGCATCACAAATCTGACGTATAAACATAGGCTTTACTTTCAACTCAGCCAAAACTGAACCATCTTCACACAGATATATTTGAGCACTCATCGCACGTAATGTAAACAGTGATTTCCGACTCAATGCATCAGCAACAACATTTGCTTTACTCGGATGATAATCTATCACAAGCTCGTAGTCTTTCAACAGTTCTAACCATCTTCTCTATCGTAGATTCAAGTCTTTTTGATTCATCAGGTATTTCAGACTTTTATGATCTGAAAATACATGGCATCTTTCACCGAAAAGATAATGACGCCAAATCTTCAATGCAAACACGATTGCAGCTAGCTCAAGGTCATGTGTCGGATAATTCTTTTCATGCGGTTTCAATTGTCTCGAAGCATAGGCTATAACTTTTCCTTCCTGTATCAAAACACATCTCATTCCATTCAACGAAGCATCACTATATATCACAAACTCTTTCCCCGATTTTGGCTGTACCAAAATTGGAGCTTCAGCCAAAAGGGCTTTTAACTGATCAAAGCTTTTCTGACATTTTTCAGACCATTCAAATTTCACATCTTTCTGAAGCAATCTAGTCAACGGAGTCGCAATCATCGAAAAGCCTTTTACAAAAATCCATCGATAATAACCAAAGAAGTCCCGAGAAAACTACGGACTTGGACACATTTCTAGGTGGCTTCCACTCAAAAATAGCTGAAATCTTGCTCGGATCAACTCGTAAACCAGATGCTGACACAATATGCCCCAAAAAGCTAACTTCACGCAACCAAAACTCACATTTACTAAACTTTGCATACAATTGCTTATCTCACAGAGTTTGTAACACGATTCTCAGATGTTCAACATGCTCAATTTCATCACGCGAATAAATCAAAATGTCGTCAATGAATACAACAACAAATCGATCTAAATACGGTCTGAAAATTCTGTTCATCAAATCCATAAAAACAACAGGAGCATTTGTTAGTCCCAAAGGCATAACTAAAAACTCATAATGCCCGTACCTCATTCTGAAAGCAGTTTTCGGGATGTCTGAATCTTTTACTCGTAGTTGATAGTAGCACGATCTCAAATCTATCTTAGAAAACACTTAAACTCCTTTCAGCTTATCAAACAAATCATCGATTCTGGGCAGAGGGTATTTGTTCTTAATAGTCACTTTGTTTAACTGACGATAATCAATGCACATTCTCATCATGCCATCTTTCTTTTTCACAAACAGAACGGGAGCACCCAAGGTGAGAAACTCGATCGTGCAAATCCTCTATCTGTCAACTCTTGCAACTGAGACTTCAACTCTTTCAATTCGGTCGGAGCCATTCTATACGGAGCTATTGAGATAGGAGTCATTCCTGGCACTAAGTCAATGCCAAACTCAACTTCTCGTATCAAAGGCAATCCCAGTAATTCTTCAGGAAATACATCAGAGAACTCACAAACAATTGGCACAAATTCAACTTTCTTTTCAGTCGCTCTCGAATCAATCAATAAGCAAAGTAGGCTTCGCAACCCTTTTTCACATAACTCTGAGCTTTCATCACTGATACCATAGCCGGTAGTCCATTCACATCATTATATTCAATCCGAACTATTTCATCATTTTGACATCTCAAATCAATAATCTTTCGTTTACAGTTCACAATAGCATCATGCAATGTTAACCAATCCATACCCAAAATTATATCAAACTCATCAAAAGGTAATAGCATCAGATCAGCCGGAAAACAAATATCTCGAAACATCAACGGACAATTCTTGCACACATTGTCAACAAAAACACTTTTACCTAAGGGGTTCGATACTCTAATAACAAATTCAGTAGACTCTACACGCAAGGTATTACTGGATACTAAGTTCAAGCATACATACGAATGAGTAGACCCTGGATCTATCAATGCAATCACAGAAGTATCATAAAGAGTAAATGTACCCGTAATAACATCTGGAGACGAAGCTTCTTCACGAGCTCGAATGGCGTATGCTCTGGCAGGTGCTCTTGTAACACCCCTAACCCGAGACCATCGCCGGAATAGAGTTAAGAGGCATTAACAGACAATCAGAACGTTTCATTACTATTTCACGACACAAAGTCAAACATCAATAAAACATATTCATTCATAAGTATATAGTCCTTTATGGAGGTCTTCGAGACCTTAAACATGTGTTAAAAGGGGTCGGGACTAAACCGGAACACATACAGAAATTCTCAGAAATTTAAAACTTTTCAAAGTTTTAGGGGTTACATGCTCGTGGGGGCAGACAGTGTGCCTCCCACGGCTGATAGACACCCCCGTGTGTCTTCCCCGTGTTTGAACCTGACTTTACTCCACGGCCACCAAGCACGCCCGTGTACCTTGGCCGGGGTCAATTCTGACTTGGCTCCACGGCCACCAAGCACGCCCTTGTACTTTGGCCGTGGTCGATCCTGTTGAAACCACACGGCTACCAGCACGTCCCGTGTGCCAAGGCCGTGTACTCTTAGCGACCATCGACTTAGCCCCACGGTCACTAGGCACGCCTGTGTGTTAACCGTGTGACAAAATAGGCCATTTACAAGGCCAATTTGCCACCCACACAAGGGTCAATTCTACAAGCACATTTAAGCATAATCCCACACACAATTTAGCAACCAATTTCATGTCAAGTGATCATCATATCATCACATACAATCCTCATTACTAAATATGTCAACTTATATACCATATTGCTCAACCAAAATATACATAACCTATAATGCCATTCTTACCTATCATGAAATTATTTACTGCATCATATAAACACCGTGGTCAAAATTTCATATCTATAATTTAACTTAATGATCAATCAAGCCACATATTCAAACACCAAACATAAACACATCAGAAATTATAGTTTCATATTAAGTTAACATCATAGCCGAATTCACTTAAGACCAAAATACTACAATTCAGCCATATTCGCATGGCATATATTTGTATACGCACCATTCGGAATAACTCAAAAAGTAACATAACCTATACATGCCGTAAACTTTAAGTTTAACCTCAAAAGGTACCAAAATATAGATGATAGTGTGACGAGATTTAACGATGATCCCCGAGCACGTAACGATCACCCGAAGCAAATCTAAAACACAAGAGCAAACAAGAAGCAAGTAAGCTTTAACAGCTTAGTAAGTTATAAGCAATTATATAACAACAATGCATAATACTATCCTATATAATAAATCAATTTATTAAAATGATCCTCAAGATTTATAATAAAAATTATAAGTTATAACACCATTCATAGACTTTCGTATTTCATAACCTTAGGATCGAACAATCACAGATTCAATAATAGGTACACATTGAACTATAAACCACCTTCTCGTCTCAAAACAATTACACACATATATATATATACATCACATTTCCTTAATTTCATATGCATATATCACTTATCAAATTTAAATTTCTATTCCTTATAAATCACATATTGATAAGAAAAATACCTGGTCTCAATTCAACCGCCCATACTTACTTCGCTATCCATATAGGATATATCATCACATACCTGCTCATTTTATTTCGCTTAATACTTTAAATAACCGATATCCTTGATGGATCATTAAACCCGTACACTCAATGCCATACCCTGTAACGTATCGCACACATAGTGTCGTTACATTAATATTTCGCACATTTAGTGCTAAATTCTCGTAACGCATCGCACACTTAGTGCCGTTACCTTTAATATCTCACACACTTAGTGCCAAATGACCGATTTCGCACACATAGTGCTCGGTATTTACATTCACACACATAGTGCATTATTGGAACTTGTTATTCGATTAATTAAACACATATATAAGACCTAAACCTTAATTACACATACATATACATACTTGCTTATTTCATCTCCATATCAACAACACATTCGGCTATATTATTGGCACATAAATATACATCATTTCCTGCTGTATTCATCTCTTAAATCAATATCACACATAGCTATATTATTAACGTATATGTATGCATCGCATTCAACTAAATTCATCTCCCAACCAATATCACATTCGGCAATATCAACATTGTACATATTTACCTCTATTAAATACATTTACATTATTATAGATAAATACAACTCAACTCAATTGCTTAAAACTTACCTCAGATATCGACAGACTATGTTTCCCGACTATTCGATTAACTTGGCTTTTCCCCGATCCAATCCCGATCCTTTTTGTTCTTGATCTAATATATTTCAAATTAAGCTCATTCAAACATATTTTCATTCAATTTAATCCAAAAACACATAAATGCGTAAATTACATTTTTACCCCTAATATTTCACATTTTCATAATTTAGTCCTTTTTGCACAAAACACAAGATATTCAAAATTTGACCACACTTCTTTAGGGTCGAATATTCATAGTCCTAATACAAGCTCATACATTTCATTTATTTTGCATTTTAGTCCCTCAAAATTTATTTTTTTCAATTTAGTCCTAACTACTCAACTTCATCAAAAATTCAAAGACAAAACTTGTTAATCTAACACATATAATTAATATTTCATCATCAAACAACAAAAACAACAAGCTTCCTTCAATGGCAACTCACGAAACACACATCAAATTCCAAAATTCAAGCATGGGCTAGCTAAAACACGAAGCAACGATAAAATTATCAAAAATCGAGCTAAACACATACCTTAATCAAGCTTAATCAAGGCCGAATGGAGCTAATTCTTTTTCTTTCCCTTTTTCTTTTATTTTCGGTCAAAATAGATGAACACTTGCATGTTCTTCTTTTTCTTTTATGTTTTATAATAATATAACTTATAAAATCATTTTATTATTATTATTATTAACTTAACATATAAAATAAACATATAAATGCTTAATATACATGCATGTTGTCGTCCACTACTCTTGCAAAAAGGGTAATTTACAACATAAGGCCTCATCTTTATAAAGACACATCAATTTGATCATTCAATCAAATAAAAGGCTATTTTTACCACTTATGCGATTTAGTCCTTTTTTTTAAATTAAACACACAAACAGACAAATTAACTCACGAAATTTTAACACATGTTCAATCATATATCATAGGCACCGAATATAATATTAAAATATTTTACTGACTCGGATTTATGGTTTTGAAACCACTATTCTGATTAGGGTCAAAATCGGGCTGTTACAACTCCTCCCTTAAGGATTTTCGTTCTTTCATTGAATCCTCAAGCTCCCAAGTTGCTTCCTCGACCCCGTGCTTATGCCACAGTACTTTCACCAACGAGATTTTCTTATTACGCAACTCTTTCACTTCGTGAGCAAAAATACGAATCGGTTCTTCCTCATAGGTCAAATCAGACTGAATCTCAATATATGACGGACTAATCACATGAGAAGGATCAGATCTATATCGTCGAAGCATCGAAACATGAAAAACATTATGGATCTTTTCTAACTCAGGTGGCAACATCAACCTGTAGCAACCGGCCCGATACGCTCAATAATCTCGTACGACCCAATAAATCTCAGACTTAGCTTTCCCTTGCGACCAAATCTAAGTATTTTCTTCCACGGCGAGACTTTCAAAAATACTTGGTCACCAATCTGAAACTCTATATCTTTACGTTTCAAATTCGCATAGGATTTCTGACGGTCTGACGCTGCTTTCAAACTTTCGCGGATCACTTTTACTTTCTGTTCAGTCTCTTTGATTAGATCAACCCCGTGAATCTTACTTTCACTTAGCTCAGTCCAATACAAAGGTGTACGGCATTTACGACCGTACAAAGCCTCGTAAGGTGCCATTTTGATACTCGATTGAAAACTATTATTGTACGCAAATTTAATCAAAGGCAAGTATCGTTCCCACGTACCCTCGAACTCGAGAACACAACATCTCAACATATCCTCAAGTATTTGAATAATTTTTTCGGATTGACCATCCGTTTGAGGGTGGAAAGCGGTGCTAAAATGCAATTTAGTACCTAATGCATCTTGCAGTTTCTTCCAAAACCGCAATGTAAACCTCAGATCTCTATCTAAAACAATAGAAATAGGTACTTCGTGTAATCATACCATTTGAGAAATGTACAATTCAGCTAGCTTACCCAGCGAGTAATCTGTACGGATCAGAATAAAGTGAGCCAACTTCGTCAATCTATCAACAATAACCCATATTGCATCTTTCTTGCTCGGTGTCAACGGTAACCCTGATAAGAAATCCATCGTGACTCGATCCCATTTCCATTCGGTTATCATGATCGGCTGAAGTAATCCAGATGGCACCTGATGTTCGGCTTTTACTTGTTGACGTATCAAACATTTCGACACGAAGTCTGAAATATCTCTTTTCATCTTTGTGCCACCAGATAATCTTTGTCTCAAATCGTTATACATCTTCGTATACCCGGGTGAATAGTCAATCTACTATTATGAGCTTCATTACAAATCATCCGAATCAACTCAGGATCCTTTGGTACACATATTCAATTTCTGAATCGTAAGCATCCCTCAGCATCAATCTGAAATTCTGAGTCAGTATTTGAACCACAATGATTCCTTTTTTGCTATTAAGTCATTATCAACCTTTTGAGCTTCGCAAATTTGTTGAACAAATAATGGTCTCACTTTCAATTTTGCAAAAATCGCACTATCGTCAGTCATAGCTATATCTGCGTTCATTGCACGTAAAGCAAACAGTGATTTTTGGCTTAGGGCATCAGCAACCACATTAACTTTTCCCGGGTGATAATGAATCACAAGCTCGTAGTCTTTTAACAATTCTAACCATCGTCGTTGTCTTAGATTCAGATCCTTCTGAGTCATTAAGTACTTTAGGCTTTTATGATCAGACTAGACATGGCATTTTTCATCGAATAGATAGTGGCGCCATATCTTCAGAGCAAAGACTATAGCGGCCAATTCAAGATCATGCGTCAGATAGTTCTTTTCGTGTGGCTTTAACTGTCTCGAGGCATATGCTACAACCTTACCCTCCTGCATCAAAACATAGCCCAAACCATTCAAGGATGCATCACTGAAAATAATGAACTCTTTACCCTGACTCTGGCTGAACAAGCACTGGAGCTTCAGTCAATAAAGTTTTCAACTGATCGAAACTCTTCTGGCACTTCTCCGTCCACTCGAATTTAGCTTCTTTTGAAGTAGCTTTGTCATCGGAGTTGCAATCATCGAGAAGCCTTTCACAAAGTGTCTATAATAACCGAAAAGTCCCAGAAAACTTCAAACTTTAGTAATATTCCATGGGGGTCTCCAATCAAGTATAGCCGAAATCTTACTCGGATCAACCCGAATACCTGATGCTGAAACAACATGCCCCAAGAAGCTAACTTCACGTAACTAGAACTCACATTTACTAAATTTCGCGTACAACTGCTTATCACGCAAAATCTGTAACACAAGTCTCAAATGTTCGGCATGCTTGGTTTTGTCGCGCGAATAGATCAAAATGTCATCTATAAACACAACCACGAACTGATCCAAATACTGTCTGAATACTTGATTCATCAAGTCCATGAAAATAACAGGGGCATTAGTGAGTCTGAACGGCATCACCAAAAACTCGTAATGGCCGTATCTCGCTCTCTGGAAAAGCGCCTCTTAGGCACATCGGAGTCTCTAACTCACAACCGATAATAACCCGATCTTAAATCAATCTTCAAAAATACTGAGGCTCCCTTTAACTGATCGAATAGATAATCAATGCGCGACAACGGGTATTTATTATTTATGGTCACTTTATTAAGCTGTCGGTAATCGATGCACATTCTCAAAGTTCCATCTTTCTTCTTCACGAATAACACCGGCGCGCACTCCTGGAGAGAAACTTCGGTCGAGCAAAACCTTTATCTCATCAACTCTTGCAACCGAGCTTTCAACTCTTTTAATTCACCCATGCCATTCTATACGGAGCTATCGAGATCGGAGTCGTCCCTGGCACTAACTCAATACCAAACTCTACCTCCCGAACAGGTGGAAAACCCGGTAATTCTTCTGGAAACACATTCGGATACTCACATACAACAGGTACAGATTCAATCTTCTTTTCGGTCACCTTACCATCCATCACATAAGCAAAGTAAGCTTTGCAACCCTTTCTCATATGTTTCCGAGCCAACATCGAGGATATCACTGCTGGTAACCCATTTAAATCAGTAGACTCAATTCGAATTACCTCATTATTCTGGCACCGCAAATCAATAGTCTTTTGTCTACAATTCACCATAGCATCGTGTACAGTTAACCAATCCGTATCGAGAATGATGTCAAACTCATCAAATGGTAGTAACATCAAATCAACCAGAAAATAGGAATCTCGAATCATCAAAGGGCAATTCTTGCACACCTTGTCAACTAGAACACACCGGCCCAGGGGGTTCGGAACCCGAATCACAAACTCAATAGACTCAACAGGTAAAGTCTATCTGGATACTAATACTTCACACACATAGGAATGAGTTGAACCGGGATCAATCAGAGCAATTACACTAGTATTAAAGAGAGTAAATATACCAGTGATAACATCTGGAGATGAAGCTTCTTCTCAGGCACGAATGGCATAGGCTCTGGCAGGCGCACGAGCCTCGGATCGAACAGCTGTATCCAAAGTCCCTCTCTTAGTACCGCTCCAACCTCCCGCATTTCGGGGTGGCCTATCTCTAACTGTAGCACCACTCGATCTCACACTCTGAGCATTATCCTTCTCAGCTACTTCCGGGCAGTCCCGAATGAAATGATCCTACGAACCACACTTGTAGCAAACTCGGTTGTTGAACTTGCCCCAACATTCACCAAAATGTCGCCTACCACACTGTTGACACTCGGGTTTATTTGGTCGAGTATTGCCAACACTAGCAATCGAGGTAGCTCATGAACTCACTGGTGGTCGCTCCCGTATGGAAATCCCAACATTAGTCTTAGATCGGCTATTGTCATTTTGGAACTTCTTTGATGTCATCTGAGAAGTTTTACTTGCTGATCTCTTGCGAAAATCTCTAGCTTCGAACTCAGCTTTTCTTTTCTCTTTCCCGAGCTCCTCGGCCTTGCAAGCTCGCTCGACAAGTACTACAAACTCTTTTATTTCAAGTATGCCAACAAGCAATTTTATGTCTTCATTAAGTCCTTCCTCAAATCTTTTACACATAGCATCCTCGGTTGCGATACACACTCGGGCATATCGGCTGAGTCTCACAAACTCATGCTTATAATCAGATACGGTCATACGACCCTATTTTAACTCGAGAAATTCTTTACGTTTCTGATCAATGAATTGCTGACTGATATACTTTTTGCGAAACTCCGTCTGAAAGAAATCCCAAGTGATCCGTTCCTTCGGAACAACCGAAACCAAAGTGTTCCACCAATAGTAGGCAGAATCCCGTAATAAAGATATAGAACACTTCAAGCACTCTTCGGGTGTACAAGATAGTTCATCGAAGACACGAATAGTATTATCGAGCCAAAATTTAGCCCGCCAAAGATCATCGATAGTCGTGGGCCCTAAACTCTTCTTCACTCCATATTTTCTCGATTTTATCAACAGAGGCTTATTTAATCTCTCGGGATTAATGATCGAAGGTACCACAGTACTACAGGTGGATTATCAGGGTTCGGGGGTTGTTGAACAGCCGGATTTGTCCGGATATACTGATTAAACCAATCATTCATTATACTAAAGAAGGCTTGCTTAGCCCCCTCATCTTGGTTACTCGTAGTTGGTCGAGATTCAACCGGCGCAGTCCCTTGCACGGGAACAGGCGCCACACTCTCGACATCATCAGCTACGGCTCATTCGGGATTAGGATCCATTTACTATAAGAAAGTAGAAAGGCATATTTCTTTGTCAGAAGTCATCACACTATCACAATAAAAAAATTATGGCATGTATAGCTAGACTCACACGCGCTACGTTAGTCTGAGAACCGACTAAACTGTAGCTCTGATACCAATAAAATGTAACACCCCTAACCCGAGACTGTCTCCGGAATAGAGTTAAGAGGCATTAACAGACAATCAGAATGTTTCATTACTATTTCACAACACAAAGTCAAACATCAATCAAACATATTCATTCATAAGTATATAGTCCCTTATGGAGGTCTTCGAGACCTTAAACATGTGTTAGAAAGGGGGTCTGGACTAAACCAAAACACATACTGAAATTCTCGTAAATTTAAAACTTTTCAAAGTTTCAGGGTTACACGCCCGCAAGGCATCTGCGTGCCTCTCCACGGTGATAGACACCCCCGTGTCTTCCCCGTGTTCGAACCTCGACTTTACTCCACGGCCACAAAGCACGCCCGTGTACCTTGGCCGGGTCAATTCTGACTTGGCTCCACGGCCACCAAGGACGCCCTTGTACTTTGGTCGTGGTCGATCCTGTTGAAACCACACGGCTACCAGACACGTCCGTGTGCCAAGGCCGTGTACTATTAGCCAGCTACTGACTTAGCTCCACGGTCACTAGGCACGCCCGTGTGCCAATCCGTGTGACAAAATAGGCCATTTACAAGGCCAATTTGCCACCCACACAAGGGTCAATTCTACAAGCACATTTAAGCATAATCCCACACACAATTTAGCAACCAATTTCATGTTAAGTTATCATCATATCATCGCATGCAATCCTCATTACTAAATATGTCAACTTATATACCATATTGCTCAACCAAAATATACATAACCTATAATGCCATTCTTACCTATCATGTAATTATTTACTGCATCATATAAACACCTTGGTCGAAATTTCATATCTATAATTTAACTTAATGATCAATCAAGCCACATATTCAAACACCAAACATAAACACATCAGAAATTATAGTTTCATATTAAGTTAACATCATAGTCGAATTCACTTAAGACCAAAATACTACAATTCAGCCATATTCGCATGGCATATATTTGTATACACACCATTCGGAATAACTCAAAAAGTAACATAACCTAAACATGCCATAAACTTTAAGTTTAACCTCAAAAAGGTACCAAAATATAGATGATAGTGTGACGAGCTTTAACGATGATCCCCGAGCATGTAACGATCA
The DNA here is from genome assembly GCA_025698515.1 of Gossypium sturtianum. Lineage (NCBI taxonomy): Eukaryota > Viridiplantae > Streptophyta > Magnoliopsida > Malvales > Malvaceae > Gossypium > Gossypium sturtianum. The sequence continues at coordinate 84,347,287 of CM046950.1, read as the reverse complement.
CCCGAAGTAAATCTAGAACACGAGAGAAAACAAAACCAAGTAAGCTTTAACAGCTTAGTAAGTTATAAGCAATTATATAACAACAATGCATAATACTATCCTATATAATAAATCAATTTATTAAAATGATCCTCAAGATTTATAATAAAAATTATAAGTTATAACACCATTCATAGACTTTCGTATTTCATAACCTTAGGACCGAACAATCACACATTCAATAATAGGTAGACATTGAACTATAAACCACCTTCTCGTCTCAAAACATTTACATATATATATATATATGTCAAAACCATTTTTATGTTTTGAAAAAACGGGGATCGACTTTTAAAATGACAGATAGAGTCGCCACCGACCCCTTTTTTGAGGTGTGATCGAATCACCTTGAAATTGAAAACTTTAATAAAACTTTGATTTATTAAAACAATTCTTGGTCTACGGAACTCGAGAAAATGGGTTCGGGAATCGATTACGTACGAGGAAGGGTTAGCACCCTCGTAGCACCCAAAATTGGTACCTAATTGATTATTTTATGTCTTAATGCCAAAAATTTTAAAAGATTCTAGATTACGATCCGAAAGAAAAAAAAAACTTGAATAAACTAAAGGATGCTGAGACCCGCTCATTTCGAAGGAGTCAAATATCATACCCAGTGAGTTAGGATACAACATTTCGAATCCTCGAAATTAAACTAGTCTTTTAACCTTTAAGACTTATGTCTTTAAAATCTAAGAAGGATATTCGGTTATTCGGTTCGAATGAAAGATCGGAACCCAGTAAGTTAGGGCACAATTTCTCAGAATTCCCAAATTTGGAATATTGCCTTTGTTTTTTGAAATTCTTATCCCGAGATGATAAAACGTCACATCCAGTGAGTTAGGATGCAACATCTCAAATTCTCGAGGATAATTTTTTTAAAAATGTTTTGATTAAAAAAAAGACTCGGTTACTAGGATTTAACAAGAAAAATCGAAACCCAGTGAGTTAGGGCACGATCTTCTCGATACTTCTAAACACGAGTAATGCATCATTTTTTTAGAAAAAAAATACTTGAGTAAAAATGATTTTAAAGCTGAAATGACATTAAAACACAACATTTTTCATAAGATACAATGGAACATTAATATACAAAGCAAGATATTAATCTATACATCAAATATTACAATGATGAATCATAACAACCAACCAATAATTAAGAAATACAAATCACATAATAGCAATAATTACACGATATATAATTTTTCCACTAATTATTGAAGAAAATGGAGCAAAATAATATGCACAATAACACATATCAATCTAAATAAATAACATACATGGAATTTAAAAGCTTAATATAAATAATATAGGAAAAATGATGGTATAAAAGGGTTTGAAATGAATAAATAGCTAAAAAAAATAAAGTTGAAAAGATAAGGGCTCAATTGAAATGAAAACAGCATTAAGGGGACAATTTGTGAACAAATAAGGATGTTAAAACAGTGTTAAGGATTGAAATAAAGTACGCACGAATGAACAGGGATTAAAACAGAAAATATCCCAATCTTCAAAACACCGCATTGAAGCTTGGACTAGTTTAAAATAACGCACAAATTATAAGGAAAAAATTAAAAAAACGAAAAAATGCAATCAGGGTCCAATTGAATATTAGCCTAGAATGGAGGGGCTGAGCGCGAAATTACCCCGTCACCGCAAAAACGCGCGGATCCTACGGGTGCTGGATCGGGTCAAATCGGGTTGCCCAACACGGTATCGTTTTGGGGCTATTGAGATGAGCCCAAACGACGTCATTTCTTTAATGCCATATAATCCCTAAAATCAGAGTAAAACAAATAAGCCCCCTCTTTTTTTTTAAAAGAACAAAACCCTAGCCTCTTTCTCTTTTCAGCCGCGCCACAAGAGATCACTGTCCGGTCACTGTACCGACGTGATAATCATCAATTAGCGATGAATCCAAACCTCTCTGAGCGTTCACTTTTAAAATCAACTTGAATGCCTCTGTATTTTCAACATCGAAGATCCTCCTTACTTTGATTTCGGCGAAGAAAGACAGATCCGACGGTTTTCTCAATAAAGGTAAATCCCTCTTTTTTAAAAAAAAAAACTTTCATGTGTACCGAAAGATAGACATGCAGAGAGAAAGAAAAAGCGAAAGCGAAAATATCATCAAAAATCTAAATCACCTTTCAATATTTCTCTGTTTTTTATTTGTATTTCTTGAGTATGTATGCATAAAAAAAAAGGTTACAAAAATTTAAGGCCGTTTTATAGCCACCGAAAATAAAAATCTATTCTTTTCTGTATATTTTGCTGTTTCTCTGCTATTGGAGGCTTGTTTGCATGTGCGGACGTGGCGTACAGAGGCGCGTGGGGCGTGCGGAAGCACGAGTAGTGGTGCATGTGGAGACACGCGCGAGGGAGGCTGTTGTGGCGCTGGAACCTTCTGGAAGGTCTCTAGGGTTTTCTGAAACCCTGAAATGCTTGGGCCATTTGGGGCGTGTAATTGGATTGTGATGGTTTTTATTATCCTGGGCTGAAATTTGTAAACGGGTTGTAAATGGATTAGGTATTGGGCCGTGCCCGATTTATATCTGTTTAAAATATTTGGGCTGAGGGTTTTGTATAATGGACATTGGACTGTTAATTTTTGGTGTTTTATTGCAATTTAATTATTTTGGTATGGACCGGGCATAAATTGGGTCCTACAATATACATCACATTAGCTTAATTTCATATGCATATATCACTTATCAAATTTAAATTTCTATTCCTTATAAATCACATATTGATAAGCAAAATACCTGGTCTCAATTCAACCGCCCATACTTACTTCACTATCCATATAGGATATATCATCACATACCTGCTCATTTTATTTCGCTTAATACTTTAAATAACCGATATCCTTGATGGATCATTAAACCCGTACACTCAATGCCAAACCCTGTAACGTATCGCACACATAGTGTCGTTACATTAATATTTCGCACACTTAGTGCTAAATTCTCGTAACGCATCGCACACTTAGTGCCGTTACCTTTAATATCTCGCACACTTAGTGCCAAATGACCGATTTCGCACACATAGTGCTCGGTATTTACATTCGCACACATAGTGCATTACTGGAACTTGTTATTCGATTAATTAAACACATATATAAGACCTAAACCTCAATTACACATACATATACATACTTGCTTATTTCATCTCCATATCAACAACACATTCGGCTATATTATTGGCACATAAATATACATCATTTCCTGCTGTATTCATCTCTTAAATCAATATCACACATAGCTATATTATTAACGTATATGTATGCATCACATTCAACTAAATTCAACTCCCAACCAATATCACATTCGGCAATATCAACATTGTACATATTTACCTCTATTAAATACATGTACATTATTATAGATAAATACAACTAAACTCAATTGCTTAAAACTTACCTCAGATATCGACAGACTATGTTTCCCGACTATTCGATTAACTTGGCTTTTCCCCGATCCAATCCCGATCCTTTTTGTTCTTGATCTAATAAATTTCAAATTAAGCTCATTCAAACATATTTTCATTCAATTTTATCCAAAAACACATAAATGGGTAAATTACATTTTTACCCCTAATATTTCACATTTTCACAATTTAGTCCTTTTTGCACAAAACACGAAATATTCAAAATTTGACCACACTTCTTTAGGGCCGAATATTCATAGTCCTAATACAAGCTCATACATTTCATTTATTTTGCATTTTAGTCCCTCAAAATTTATTTTTTCAATTTAGTCCTAACTACTCAATTTCATCAAAAATTCAAAGACAAAACTTGTTAATCTAACACATATAATTAATATTTCATCATCAAACAACAAAAACAACAAGCTTCCTTCAATGGCAACTCACGAAACACACATCAAATTCCAAAATTCAAGCATGGGCTAGCTAAAACATGAAGCAACGATATCAAAAACATAAAAATTATTAAAAATCGAGCTAAACACATACCTTAATCAAGCTTAATCAAGGCCGAATGGAGCTAATTCTTTTTCTTTCTCTTTTCTTTTGTTTTCGGTCAAAATAGATGAACACTTGCATGTTCTTCTTTTTCTTTTATGTTTTATAATAATATAACTTATAAAATCATTTTATTATTATTAACTTAACATATAAAATAAACATATAAATGCTTAATATACATGCATGTTGCCGTCCACTACTCTTGCAAAAAGGGTAATTTACAACATAAGGCTTCATCTTTATAAAGACACATCAATTTAATCATTCAATCAAATAAAAGGCTACTTTTACTACTTATGCGATTTAGTCCTTTTTCTTAAATTAAACACACAAACGGACAAATTAACTCACGAAATTTTAACACATGTTCAGTCATATATAATAGGCACCAAATATAATATTAAAATATTTTACTGACTCGGATTTGTGGTTTTAAAACCACTATTCCGGTTAAGGTCAAAATCGGGTTGTTACAGCTCTCGCCTTGTATCTCACAACTGTATCGGTTGTCCCTCTCTAACTACCACTTACATTTCCAGTGTTTCTAGGTGGTCTACCCCTAGCCGTCATATTACTCGGCCTCGCACTATGAACATTGTCTTTCTCAGCTAACTCTGGGCAATCTCGAATGAAGTGATCTCGTGATCAACATTTATAGCAAACTCTATTATTATACTTGCCCCAACATTCCCCGATATGACGTCTTCCACACTCAGGTTTGTTGCTTTTCACACTTCCAACACTCGATTCAATTGGAACATGTGTTTTAGAACTAATATTCTGTTTCACTCGATCTCTACTTGAATGTCCAATCAAAACATTTGAGCGATTGGTTGCATCTCGAAATCTCTTAGACGAAGGCTGATATGACTTACTCATCGACCTCTTTCTTTCATCTCTAGCCTCTGAATCTGATTTCTTCTTTTCTTTGCTAAGTTCTTCGGCTTTGCATGCCCTTTCAACCAATACTACGGATTCATTCAAATCAAGTATTCCGACCAGAAGTTTAATGTCTTCATTCATCCCTTCAATGAAGTGTTTACACATAGTAGTTTTGGTTGAAACACATTCCCGTACATACTGACTTAATCTCACAAATTCCTGCCCGTACTCAGTAACAGACATGCGGCCCTATTTTAGTTCTAGGAACTCTTTACGTTTCTGATCTATGAGTCGTTGACTGATATATTTCTTCCAGAATTCAACTTGAAAGAAATCCCAGGTGATTCTCTTTCTCGGAACCACGAAGATCAATGTTTTCCACCAATTATATGTCGTATCTCTCAACAATGAAATAACACATTTTAGGCATTCATCAGGAGTCAATGACAGTTCATCAAACACTCGAATTGTATTCTCGAGCCAAAACTCAGCTCGCTCTGCATCATCATAAACTGTAGCCCTAAACTCTTCGGCCCCGTACTTTCAAATTTTATCTACAGGAGGCTTACTCAATCGGATCGGATATGTCACTTGTGACACTACAGGTACTTGCGGGGGTGGAGGTTGTTGAGCAGCGAGATTCGTTCGAACAAACTCCGAAAACCACTCACTCATCATTCGGAAGAAGGCTTGCTTAGCCTCTCCCTATTGGCTACTAGCAATCGGCCTAGGTTCGGCCGGTGCTATCCCTTGAGCGGGAGTAGGCGCATTGCTCTCAACATCATCAGCAACTGCTCGATCGAGATCCATTTACTATATAAAAACACATTTTTAACTATCAGGATCTATCACACTATCGCAATTATATATATGGCATGTATAGCTAGACTTTCATGCGCTATGTTAGTCCTAGAATCGACTAAACCATAACTCTGATACCAATAAAATGTAACACCTCTAACCCGAAACCATAGCCAGAATAGGGTTAAGAGGCGTTACCGAACAAATCAAAACTTTCACAAACATTTCACAACATGAATTATATCATCATTCAAACATATCAAGATATATACATATAGTCCCTTAATGAGGTCTACAAGACCTTAAACATGTGTTAGAAAGGGGTTGGGACTAAACTGAACACATACAAAATTTTCTGAAAATCAAACATTATTCAAAGCTACAGAGGTCACACGCCTGTGTGGGTAGGCCGTGTGCCTCACATGGCCTCAGACATGCCCATGTGTCCAAACCGTGGCAAAATAGGGCATACATACTGACTTGTCCACACAGCCGGAGACACGCCCGTGTGCCTCACCCGTGGTCGACACTAACTTGCACCACACGGCCAGTCACACGCCCGTGTGTCTAGCCCGTGTGCGAGCCTGACTTGTTTCAATTTGCAAATTCGAATGACACGGTCGAGCCACACGCCCGTGTGCTCAACCGTGTGGGCAAATATAGGCCATTTGCAAGGCCAATTTGCCACCCACACTTAGGGTCACACCTACAAACACAAACCAATACAATTCCATAACCCAAATGGCATTCAAACATACCAAAACATACTCAATATAGACTTTTAACATCATCATTCATCTTTCTATACAAATTCATATTAACATATCAATCCAAATTATCAACTACACATCTAAAATCATGTAAGTCAAACATCATATAATCCATACCACAAGTTCACATTTAAACCACCATTCTCATCAACAAATTTTAGGCATGAAACATACCATATTCATCATTCACACAACCCACACATATATACCAACATCATTCAACTTTCAAGCCATATCACATGGCAAGACTTATACATCTCAATACATGCCATATTCACTAGCCTATACATGCCATATACCAAATATATACAACTTCCAAAAGTACCCCAAAATAGATAGCCGATAGTGTGGTTGAGTCGCTAACGATCCCCGAACCTGACCTAGCTTTAAATACACTGTAAAACAGAGAAACACTTCACACAGTAAGCTTTAAAGCTTAGTAAGTTCATAATATAATACTATTAACTCAATGATTTAAAATCAATACACAAAATGAACCATCACATAGATTAATTCACAAGAATGCACAATCTCATCCATATCCAATACTCACATAACTATCCATTGATCTATTTCCAAATTCATCAACCACATAGGTTCCATACATACCTTTGCCAACACTTAGTTAACAACCAATTTTGCTACTCAATGCTCGATACTACATTTCGATCAATCTTCATTATTCCTTCGATTCAATCGCACACTTAGTGCCAATTTCATAGTCGAAGCTTAAATATCATCGCACACTTAGTGCCTTTGCTTTAAACCGAATTTAACTCAGTATCACACACACAGTGCCAATCAATATAATCGATACTTTTTCTATTTCGCACACACACAGTACCGTTATCTACTGTATAAATTCTATTTCGCACACTTAGTGCCACATCTCTCAATTAACATTTAACATTACCAATTCATTAACCACATAATATTTCATTTTATAACACATGAGCATAATTTAAACAATTTGTATTATAAACGAACTTACCTCGGACGTCGAAATAACATAACAAGTCGATTAATCGAGCACTTTATCTTTGCCTCGATCTCGATCCAAATCTCTCTTTTCTTAATCTATACATATTCAAATTTAGCTCATTCAATCACCAAATTATTCAATTTAATCCAAACACACATATTTAGGGCATTTTACAAAATAGCCCTCACATTTTCACATTTCAACACTTAAGTCCCTATTTCATAAAATCACAAAATACACATAATTTCAATATTCCCATGCTTGGTCGAATATTCTTCATGTCCATACAAGCCCACATATTTCATTTATTTCACATTTTAGTCCTCCAATTTCTCACTTTCACAATTTAGCCCAAATTACTCAAATTCACCAAAAATTCAAAGACAAAATATGTTAATCTATCACCTATCTTTCATATTTCATCATCAACTATCACAAAGCTCAAACATTCATCAATGGCATATCTCAAAATCACCAACAAATTCAAAAATTAAGACATGGGTTAGCTAGAACACGAAGCAACGATCACAAAAACGTAAAAATTATCAAAAATCGAGCTCAAAACAAACCTCAATCAAACTATATAAGTGCCGAAACCTAGCAAGCTTTTCCTTTTTCTTTTTCTTTGTATTTTCGGCAATGAATGATGATAATGTAGTTAATTTTTTTGTTTTGTTTTCTTAATATTAACATTTTTATGCCATTTACCATTTTACCCTTAATGAATTTTAATAATATCACCAAATGCCATGCCATTATCATCCATTAACTATCAAATGGTTTAATAACATCATAAGGACCTCTCATTTAAGAAGTCATAACAATTAATCACTTTAACAATCAGCACACAGCTTTTGCATTTTATATGATTAAGTCCTTTTTGCAAATTAAGCACACAATCGATAAAATTTTCACACAGAAATTTCATACATGATTAATCACATACTGTAAATGTAACACCCCTTGCCCGGGTTCTACGCCGGAAACCGGGCCTGAGGCATTACCGAACTCAAACCACTTGATCGCCACATAGGCTTAACGTAATTACTCTCTATACCCTCCGCCTCGACTTACGAGACCTCACTCATACATACGAAGGCTCTCGAGACTAATCCGAAACTTTTTCCAACCTTAAAATTTTTCTCTTCCAGACAGGTCTTACACGCCCGTGTAAGATTAGACACGCCCGTGCATAGGCACACACGCTCATGTCCCCAGACCGTGCCTAAAAACCCAGTATTCTGCCAATTTGCCCACGGTTAAGGCACACGCCCATGCATTTTGGGAACACGCCTGTGTACCCTATCACACGTCCGTGCCTTTCACCCGTGGTCGACACTGACTAATCACACACAGTTTTGACACGCCTGTGGGCCTAAACCGTGTGCCATACCTTAGTATACTGACTTATTCAGCACGGCCTCAGCACGTCCGTGTGCTTTAACCATGTGACCATTCAAATTCTAATTTCAAGGTGCAGACTCCACACGGCCAGGGCACACGCCCATGGCTTGATCGTGTGTCTCACTGCGCCTAGACACACGCCTTTCGTGTGTCTCAGCCGTGTGGACCAGAACAAGGCCGTTTGCCAAGCTCTTTGCACTCCTATAGCTTACACAACTTATACTCATCCATCACATTCATAATTACTCAAGTTAAAATGCCATCCCACATAGATAAATACATTTTTTCATAAAACATAATAGCCAACAGCTATGGCATTATACAATTATCCCATAACTCATTTTGGCCAACACATTTGGCACAATAATAATGACTTAATCAACCTCATGTACTAGCCCTATACATGCCATGACTCATAATGACTTGATACCTCATACCAAGTGTCTCCTCGATAGTGTGAAAACATCTCCGGCGGTCTCCAACCCGAGCTAGCTAAATTAACCTATAAGAGATGAGAAAGAAAGATGAGTAAGCAATAATGCTTAGTAAGTTCATATGCAACTAAGAATCAACTACCAATATTCATATGCTTATACTCAATCACAAGGTATTAGAATGAGTTTTACTCTTGAACTCACAGTTACCTATTCAATCATTTATAATGATTACTCATTTCATCTCTTACCACATTCTAACCATATCTTGGGCTTACTGCTCGCATTCATTAACTTACCATGCCACAAGCCAATTCGCTCGTCTAATTAGCATACATCCTGCACTGATCATCACAAGACCATATAAAACAATACAACATGCATTCTCAATAAACCACTCATACTACCAATCTCTCGGGCTACGCACTTAGCCCACCATTGAATCTCTTATAGGGTGGTATCGCACTCACCTACCAATCACTTAATACTAATGGTGATATCGCACTTAGCTCACCAATCATTTATAAATAATGGTATCGCATTACACCCCATCAATTACTAATTTATCGGTGGTAACGCACATTACCACCGATAATAGTGTAATTGATGGTATCGCATTACGAACCATTAATTAATAGTTAATCGGTGGTAACGCATACGTTTCAATCGATAATAATATAGTTGATGGTATCGCTTTACGGCCCATCAACAACCATCAATGAGGTGCATTTGCACAAGCTCACCGTTACTATACATTCACAAATGTTTATCCACATACAATTCCTCTAATTAAAATGTTCATCCATGAACATCCTCACTCACTATCATTCTTACTTGACTTTCTACGATACTCGTTCGCATTCACACAGTGCATCAATAAATCTATCTCATGCAACTAAGGTGCATTAATAACACATATCCCACTAGGGGTTCATCGTATCTTGAATTCATCTCACTCAGTTCTAACACTTGTACTCTTCGTGGCACAACCACATACATTCAACACATCCGTTAATCATTCAAATTGTTAAATAACTCTCTTGAGTTTCATACACACAGTTTTCTTTGACATCATACCCTAATGGGGTCTTACACATATTGACATATCGATACCATGTCCTTGACATGGTCTTATACGAACTCTTATATCGAGGCCATATTCCAATATGGTCTTACTCGAGACTTTAACCATTATCATATCATACTACATACATTTTCCATTACTCTTAAATTCAATTCTCTTGACATCTCATCAAAGATATTTCATACATTCATAGAGTAAATCTACATTCCATACAGCATTGGAATATTAAATTAACTTGTACATATTTGCAACAATCGCACATGAACTTACCTCGATGTCGAAAGGGCCGAAAAGGGACTTTTTGTCCACATTTCTCTTTTCATCCGTTCTAGGTCCGAAACTCATTTTCTTTGATCTAGAATAATGAAATTCACTGATTTAATCACTTATAATTCATAATACACCATAATCTACACTTAAGGCAAAATTACTATTTTGCCCCTACACTTTGGCAAAATTATAATTTTGCCCCTAGGCTCGTAAATAAATTTTCATCACATTTTCTTGTTACACAAGCCTAGCTGAACATTTAATTCTCTTACAACTATACTCAATTCCATCAATTTCATGCTTAAATGAACAAATTACCACTTTTGCATTTTAGTCCCAATTAGGTGTTTTCTTGACAACACCTTTCACAAAAGTTGTTTCTCATCATCCTATCATTCATTTTCTTCCATAAAAACTCAACAAACAACATGAACTCTATCATGGCAAGTCCCTAGACTTTCAACCATATTGCATAATATTCCCCTCTTTAGAAAGCTTAAGCTTTAGGGGTCTCAAAAATACAAAAATTAACAACTTAAGCCATCAAAATCAATTACTTGAGTGAAGAGAAGCTTGCTAAAAATTTCAAGCTTTCAAAACCCCCTCTTTGCAGGTATTTTCGGTGGAGAGAAGATGGAGAGAAAGGTGATATTTTCTTTTCTTTATTATATGATAAAAATAAATTTTTATCATCAATTTCCACCTAACCATTGACCAAGTCTTTTCTTTGCCACCTATGACCGGCCATCACTCCTCTCATGGCCTTATTGCACTTTAAGGACCTCCAATTAATAATCCATAGCTACTTGGCACCTTTAGCAATTAAAATGGAACTTTCGCACTTTATGCGATTTAGTCCTTTTTCGCAATTAAGCTAGAAATCGCTAAAATTAAGGCACCAAAATTTTCATGCATCCTTAAAAATATGATATAACACATAACATATCATGAAAATAATTTTCTCTAACCTCGATTTAGTGATTCTGAGATCACCGTTCTGACTAGCCCCTAAATCGGGCCATTACAATTCTCCCCCCTTAGGGATTTTCGTCCTCGAAAATCTTATTAGAAGGAGTTATCACCAACATTCTAAAAATGTTTCCATCAACTCTTCAAAATCACAAATCCACTTATCCTCAAGTTTCTCTTACCAATAACTCTTTAGCTGTGATACATAAAGTCAAAACGTAACTTGAGACCTAGGTCATTCTTCCTCTGGGGTATATACTCAGTAATCCACCAATTTGGAATTCTGTATATGTCCAAATAATCGTTCGGATCCTTACAGGTTGATTCACTACAATTTGAATGACATTTCCCCTTCTTGGGAATTTGTCAAATCAAATCTAAAATTTATAAGGTTTCATCACACTTTCTCATTAAACCATTTACCGGCTATAGAAATCTTGACTTGTACGTTTTGGAAACTCAGCTTTTTAGTGGTCACTACCTCTAACTATAAACTCAATCATGTCGTGAAATGTACCTTATTGTAAAAAAAAAATTATGCACATAACTACATGTCCTTATTCTTGCATTAGTAGATATGCTACTACTAAATCTCATACTAAAACTTCTGCATACGTTCTGAATTCATCATCATTTCAATTCTATCTCACTTCTGAACCCTTTTTGTTCCGAAAAGAAGACTCATTCTTGTCATTAACCTTGCCGAAACTAGGATATTACTAGCTATGATCAACCGAGTAACTAACTCGCATTGTCTAACATGGATCATTTATTCAGACATTTGTACTATGTCTACTGTCCGAAAGTATTATAATAACCATACTTGTCATTGTATTAGCTCTAGCCGTTTCACTATTTCATTTTCAAAATCTTCTGTAGCATATGATACTCTTTCATCATTAGAAATTCGAAAAAATACACATCGATTTATCCCATGGATCAATACATAATACCTAACTCATAACAAAGACACAAAAGTGTTCGCCTCTAGATCACCACCGCCCAACTCTTCCTCTCGATTCAAACCGAACTCAGCATGCGTAACTTTCAATTAGTAGTTCCTTTATAACTTTCAACTCAACCATCACGGTTTGAACCTTTCTATGAGCATATCTTTGTATCCTACTCTCTACTCACGACCACACAGAAATTTATTCTCTTTATTGGTTCATGCGTGAATATACATAGAACTCGAATCATATCTCAATACATTAATCTATTCTTTTCTCCACACTAAAAACATCTTTCCAGCACACTTTCATCTGAGTTTCTCCTGTTATGCTAATCTAAAACCTTTACTATCCTTATATCTCATGATAGCAGGGACATCTCTATCGGATTCATTAACTCTATTCGGCTTGCCGAAAACTCATCACACAGCGTGAAACTCATGCTTTCACTCCTTATACCTGAGTCGTCACTAACTTCCTCCTCAAGTACCCGAATAAGGTTACGAGGAGATAAAGGAAGGTCAATTTCAATTAACTAAATCGACAACCGTTTTGTCTGATTACACAATCAGCTAACATTCTCACACAATCTCGATTCGTGAGATAAACAACTACATCGCCCCTGAAAGGCAAAAGATATTAACACGTAACACTTAGAGAGAGATCATTAAGACCCATACAACTATGGTTATCATAATCGAACACTCTCACAATTCAAACGCTGTTTCTTTAACCATTTCCGTCCTCAAAACTCCTTAACAATTCCTTTTATTAATGAACATCAATTTAAGAAGATCTTGATGATTATAAACCTTCGGCTTCATAATCATTTGAGTCAAATAGCCTAGGCTAACTTTTTCTTTGCTCTTAACATTGTATAATCAATACAATCTTTAAAGCATTCAGACATACTTTCTTACAATTGCCTTTATTAAGCACATACTGTGACACACTCTATACTCATCTATTTGACCCATTGATTACTAAGGATAGTCAAAGACGCATAGTCATCATCATTCACGTAGGTACGAAACCAATGCCACATCCCTGAGGTGGTCTTATATGGACTTCTACATCAAGTATCGATGCCATATTCTGAACATGGTCTTACACGATTCTCATATTCATTACCGATGCCATATTACAAATATGGTTTTATACGGAACTTCAACTCGATCTGAGGCCATGCCTCGAACATGGTCTCATACGGGACCTTATCTATTTTATATCTCAATGATAGCCTTTTCATTATAGTCCCCAGGACTTCAACCTCATGTTCAACAACGATTACTCTATCTAATAGAGTATCATGTATCAATGTGATACAAAGCATTCTTAAAGTGCTAACATAAATACTGCATTAATCACATGTAAACTTACTCAATTTAACTCTACTTTCTCTTACAATCACTTATCAATTAATGAATGTTGTACGGGTTTGAGTACGTCGTCTACCTGATTGCCATAGTCTAACTATGGTCTTACTCGTATCACGACAGCATAGTCTAGCTACTTCTTTATATGCTATCACGATGCCATAGCCTCGCTATGGTCTTACATGAAATCTCATACCAATACCAATGCCATATCCCTGATACGATCTTACATGGAACGTATGTCAATGTCGATGCCATATCCCAGATATGGTCTTACACCAGCTCTTGTCTTAATCCCGATGCCATGTTCCAAACATGGTCTTACACTGACTCTCATAATACGGTCGATGCCATGTTCCAAACATGGTCTTACACTGACCTTCTCATTGCCATGGTCCAACCATGGTCTTATTCATCTTTTTATCGTTGAACGACCGTACTCATATCCTGCATTCTACTAAATCGAACTTTTCAGTTTTTAATCATGTGAACATATTTATCATAAACAATGGCATCACAAATCGCAAGTGCTGTAACATCCCAAAATTGGGCCTAGTAGGATTGGGCCCAATGGGCCTTGTTTTAAAATTTTTTGAGAACGGCATTAATGCAAGTTAGACTTATTAGGTAAGTTATTTTGGAAGGTTAGAGGGCTTCTATGAAGTCCCGGATCAAATATTAGCTTTGGGGAAATTTTGGTTTTAGGTGAAAAAAACCACGAAGTTGGCGAGTAGACCTTAAGAATAAAATGTGGGAAAAATGACACAAGTGAAGTGTGTGGTGTAGTGGCAAAGTGACGCCACTTAAGAGGCAAGGGGTGACGCCACAAGGAAGGAAGGAGGTCCAAGGTTCAAGTCTTGGCTTTTGCATTTTGGTTTTCTTTTACTTGGACCTCGTAATTTGGCTATAGATTTATATTTAGTTGCGCATGGTTTAAGACATAAGAGGAGCTTGTGGCTAAGTGGCCAAAGCAGCGTGGATTATGTTGCAAGGGAGCTCAGGTTCGAATCTCATGAGAAGCAAGGAGTATTTATTTTGCATGATGCGGACGGGAAGAGTTTCAGTTGAATTTAAACTCTACTAACGAAGGGATCCCACATCGGAAAGATACAAAGAAGGAAGGTGAAGTGCTAGCTATATAAAGAGCATTCCAGAGGAGGGTTGACACACCTTGGAAGGCGTTTGGGCACGAGGAGTGGTCGGAGCGCGGATTAACACCAGTCCTATCATGTGTGTAACTCTCTCTACTCTAGTTGTAGAGCGGCAAATGCCGAAGTGCTGGCCACGGCAATAGTAGCCACACGAGCGTGCGAGTGCACGTGTGGGGCTTCACCTTTCGATAGTTGAGGCCATCGTGAGTATTCTTGTGGGTTGGGGTTTTGCTGGGGCGCGATGGGCCGGTGGGGCCCAATGGGCGTGGGCCCAATATAGTAAAATGTATGATGGTGTAGTATATAGTGAACTAGACTAGGTGAATCTCATAAACGTGGCTAGATTTGTGTTAGGTGGGCCACACGAGGCGTGTGGGCCCGAATGGGCAAAATTGGGCTTTAGGCCCAATAGTCCATTTCGACCGAGAAATGGTAGTTGGGTCGCTCGGGCGACACTGGGCCTTTGGAAAGGCCATTCCAGTCTGAAATTACTGAAATACCCTTAGTGGGTAAATTTCCAAAATATCCTGAAGGGTAAATTACCGATATACCCTTGGTGGGTAAATTACCGATATACCCTCGTGGGTAAATTATGAAAATGCCCTTGGTGGGTAAATTACCGATATACCCTTGGTGGGTAAATTACGAAAAATGCCCTTGGTAGGTAAAATTACTGTTATACCCTTAGAGGTTGATTAGGGTGATTATGTTGTTTTATGTGTATCCGATTATGATGGTAATTCATGTTATACTTATATTTGATATATGTCTAGCATACATGACATACTGCATACACGAATTATTATGTCATATTGCATGGGTATGATGAGAGGAGGGGGAATATGATATCCGTGTCTTTGGGACACTTTGTGTCTTTGGGACACCAGGAGGTTTGGCACCTCCAGTGGGTTTGGTACCACGCTTGATTTTGTGACTTCGGTCACGGTGATTTGGTATCACATTTGTGTCTTTGGGACACCGGAGGTTTGGCACCTCATTGCGACTCGTCCCCGTGGTTAACACCACCGTGGTTGGCCCCACTTTGAGATATGGGATCGTCTCGCTAGTGATTTGGTATCACGCGATGGGTTGGCCCCATCATCGGATTTGTGACTTCGGTCACCAAAGGATTTGGTATCACATTTGTGTCTTTGGGACACCGAGAGGTTTGGCACCTCATTGCGACTCGTCCCTCGTGGTTAACACCACCGTGGGTTGGCCCCACTTTGAGATATGGGATCGTCTGCTAGTGATTTGGTATCACACGATGGGTTGGCCCCATCATTGGATTATTCGTGACTTTGGGTCACCAGTGGTTTGGCACCACACTTATGGATATCGTGACTTTGGGTCACCAGTGGTTTGGCACCACCAGTGGTTTGGTACCACAAGGGGTAGAGAAAGGAGCATTGGATGGCTAGGTTTGGGTGCATGATATGCATATTTTCATATGAAATTGTGTAAGGGCACATTGGATGGGGATTTACACACTTTGAGTCTCGATGACTCACCCCTTAGTTAAATTTTGCGGTAATCATTAGATCGCGGGATTTGGGAGCCGAGGTGGACTCGTGGAGGCCATACATATGTTTACTCAGTAAATTCGTTTCTTTTATTTGGACTTATTTTTATTTGAGTTTTTGTTATGTAATAAGGCCTTGGGTATTTTATTTGGTTTCACTTTCAATTTGTTTATTGCTTATTATTAAATGATCAATATGGGATTTTCCTAAAATGATAATAAACCATTTCTTATTCAAAATTACTTAAACTCGATTTCTCACCACAACTATAAAGAATATGAGCTTTTTAACGAATGCACGCTTTTTAGACATTCCTTTCATGTGACATGCCGATTCTACGTAACGTTTAGGCCGGGTTTGGGGTGTTACAATTATGGTATCGAGCCTAGGTTCAAAAACTCGGTACTGTGGGTTTGGGTTCAAAAAATGTTTCCCAAAGATGGTTTGGAAAATGGTTTAGAAAAATATATATCTGTTCTTTTGTTGAAATATGGCACCCGAGTCTCCTGCACCAATCCGCACCTGTAAGTTTCCGATACTTTTCTTTGTTATATGTTGTATTTTGAATATCTATTCTGTGTGTTTGGGTTGGATGTGATGTTCTGATATAGAGTTGATTGCGTCTAAATATTTGTCCGCTTTAATGGTTAGTTTTTTTTTTTTTTTTAGTATGTGTAGGATTTCTAAATTCTAGTTAAAAGTATATTAGGTTATTGGAATCGAGAGTGCGCAGGCGTGAGCACTGACGTTGTAGGTTAGGTGGTGCACGAATGTTCTCAGAGTTGGAAATTTCGAGGGACGAAATTTCTTTAAGGAGGGTAGATTTGTAACATCCCAAAATTGGGCCTAGTAGGATTGGGCCCAATGGGCCTTGTTTTAAAATTTTTGAGAACGGCATTAATGCAAGTTAGACTTATTAGGTAAGTTATTTTGGAAGGTTAGAGGGCTTCTATGAAGTCCCGGGATCAAATATTAGCTTTGGGGAAATTTTGGTTTTAGGTGAAAAAAACCCTGGAAGTTGGCAGGTAGGCCTTAAGAATAAAATGTGGGGAAAAATGACACAAGTGGAGTGTGTGGTGTAGTGGCAAAGTGACGCCACTTAAGAGGCAAGGGGGTGACGCCACAAGGAAGGAAGGAGGTCCAAGGTTCAAGTCTTGGCTTTTGCATTTTGGTTTTCTTTTTACTTGGACCTCAGAATTTGGCTATAGATTTATATTTAGTTGCGCATGGTTTAAGACATAAGAGGAGCTTGTGGCTAAGTGGCCAGGCGTGGGATTATGTTGCAAGGGAGCACAGGTTCGAATCTCATGAGAAGCAAGGGAGTATTTATTTTGCAGTGCAGACGGGAAGAGTTTCATTGAATTTAAACTCTCTCGACGAAGGATCCCACATCGGAAAGATACAAAGAAGGAAGGTGAAGTGCTAGCTATATAAAGAGCATTCCGGAGGAGGGTTGACACACCTTGGAAGGTGTTTGGGCACGAGGAGTGGTCGGGCGCGGATTAACACCGAGTCCTATCGTGTGTGTAACTCTCTCTACTCTAGTTGTAGAGCGGCAAATGCCAGAAGTGCGGTCCACGGCAATAGTAGCCACACGAGCGTGCGCGAGTGCACGTGGGGGCTTCGACTCGATAGTTGAGGCCATCGCAGTAGTATTCTTGTGGGTTGAAATTTGCTTGGGCGCGATGGGCGAAGGGGCCCAATGGGCCGTGGGCCCAATATAGTAAAATGTATGATGGTGTAGTATATAGTGAACTAGACTAGGTGAATCTCATAAACGTGGCTAGATTTGTGTTAGGTGGGCCACACGAGCGTGTGGGCAGAATATGGGCCGAAATTGGGCTTTAGGCCCAATAGTCCATTTCGACCAGAAATGGTAGTTGGGTCGCTTCGGGCGACATCGGGCCTTTGGAAAGGCCATTCCAGTCTGAAATTACCGAAATACCCTTAGTGGGTAAATTTCCAAAATATCCTGAAGGGTAAATTACCGATATACCCTTGGTGGGTAAATTACCGATATACCCTCGGTGGGTAAATTATGAAAATGCCCTTGGTGGGTAAATTACCGATATACCCTTGGTGGGTAAATTACGAAAATGCCCTTGGTAGGTAAAATTACTGTTATACCCTTAGAGGTTGATTAGGGTGATTATGTTGTTTTATGTGTATCCGATTATGATGGTAATTCATGTTATACTTATATTTGATATATGTCTAGCATACATGACATAATGCATACACGAATTATTATGTCATATTGCATGGGTATGATGAGAGGAGGGGAATATGATATCCGTGTCTTTGGGACACTTGTGTCTTGGGGACACCGAGGTTTGGCACCTCCAGGTGGTTTGGTACCACGATTGATTTTGTGACTTCGGTCACCAAAGATTTGGTATCACATTTGTGTCTTTGGGACACCGAGAGGTTTGGCACCTCATTGCGACTCGTCCTGTGGTTAACACCACCGTGGGTTGGCCCCACTTTGAGATATGGGATCGTCTGCGCTAGTGATTTGGTATCACGCGATGGGTTGGCCCCATCATCGGATTTGTGACTTCGGTCACCAAAGTGATTTGGTATCACATTTGTGTCTTTGGGACACCGAGGGTTTGGCACCTCATTGCGACTCGTCCTCGTGGTTAACACCACCGTGGGTTGGCCCCCACTTTGAGATATGGGATCGTCTCGCTAGTGATTTGGTATCACACGATGGGTTGGCCCCATCATTGGATTATTCGTGACTTTGGGTCACCAAAGTGGTTTGGCACCACACTTATGGATATCGTGACTTTGGGTCACCAGTGGTTTGGCACCACCAAAGGTTTGGTACCACAAGGGGTAGAAAGGAGCATTGGATGGCTAGGTTTGGGTGCATGATATGCATATTTTCATATGAAATTGTGTAAGGGCACATTGGATGGGGATTTACACACCGAGTCTCGATGACTCACCCCTTAGTTAAATTTTGCGGTAATCATTAGATCGCGGATTTGGGAGCCGAGGTGGACTCGTGGAGGCCATACATATGTTTACTCGTAAATTCGTTTCTTTTATTTGGACTTATTTTTATTTGAGTTTTTGTTATGTAATAAGGCCTTGGGTATTTTATTTGGTTTCAGCTTTCAATTTGTTTATTGCTTATTATTAAATGATCAATATCGGATTTTCCTAAAATGATAATAAACCATTTCTTATTCAAAATTACTTAAACTCGATTTCTCACCACAACTATAAAGAATATGAGCTTTTTAACGAATGCACAGTTTTTAGACATTCCTTTCATGTGACATGCCAGATTCGGTCGTAACGTTTAGGCCGGGTTTGGGGTGTTACAAGTGCTTACTTACTCTTACTGCTTTTCACATACATCATGGCACTTACTAGTCTCGTGCTTGTAAGGTAAACAAAGTACCTGTAACACTTGATCACCGTTCTGAGATCACCGTTTCGACTAGCCCCTAAATCGGGCCGTTACAGTAAACACTAAAAATAATATTAAAATATTTTTCCGACCTCAGATTTGTGGTCTCAAAACCACTACTCTGACTAGGGTCTAAATCGGGCTATTACAGTATACTCCCTCGTAAGCCACTCATTACCCTCCTTAGTAATGCATTCCCTAGTATAACTCAAATCATGATGGTTGATATCATTGCCATTGGATCGAAAGAGATTCCAGAAATATTTTTTAGCAACATTACAAATATCCTTGCTATTCATGACCCAATTAACATTCCCATCTTTTAGTTTTTCAATCCTATTCTTCTTTAACCGTCCAGTGGCTTTGGCATGAAAGTACTAGGTGTTCCTATCACCATCCTTAAGCCATTGGGCCTGCAATCTTTGCGCCCAATATTTCTCCTCCCTTGCATAGAGATAATCCAGCTTGCACCGCGACTCCTTCAACCTCTTCGCACTATCCCCCTAATAGATGAGTCAATGATTCTATTAATGTTGTCCTCCAGCCTGCAAATTTCTCTCTTCATCTTTCAGTGTTTATTCCACTACCAATGGCCCAGGAACTCACGAACCCTTTCCAGCTTGTCACCGTAGTTACCCCCTCACTAATCCCAAGCATTATTAATAATGCTCTTACCATCACTTTCCTTCGCCCAACATTCCTCAAAACAAAAACGAAGCCTATTATCAATGGGACTACTTCTTGGTTCCCAGCCACTCAAATCAAATAATATAGCATCATGATCAGACTGTGTTTGCCTCACGACACTAGTCGCGATAAAGGGGTATTTCTCCACCGTAGAAACCGACGTGAGGAATCTATCAAGTCTCTCCTTTATCAGCCTATCCCCTCCCCTGTTATTGACCCAGGTGAACCACCCTCGATCCGGCTTAATATCTACAAGAGCCAAATCATCCAACATGTCTCTGAACTCGTTGATATGCACCCTCAGGATCCTACGCCCACCCTTCTTCTCAGCGTCATTCAGCATGGCATTAAAATCCCCGCCCACCACCCACTCCTCTTTGACCGACGCTCCCACTCTACGAAGCATATCCCAAGAGTTGCTTCTCTCGTTAGGGTTGGCGTGCCCATAAAAACTAGTAACCCAAATATTACTATTGCTTCCCTGTAACGCCCTGAATTTTGGGCCTAGAAGAATTGGTCCTTGGGCATGGGAGCGTTTAAAATTTTTGAGAACAAGAGAATGGCACAATTTCATGTTAGATCTATTGGGTGAGTGATTTTGGAAGGTTAAGGGCCTTCTATGAAGTCCTGGGTTCAAGCCATGTCATATGGAAAAAAAATTTATTTTTTAGCATTAGGGGAACCATGACTCCTGGTTTTAAGCCTTTTAAATAATTATGATTAAAAAGAGACACAAAAGAGCCTGTGGTGTTGTGGCAGGGTAGCGTCACAGGTGTGGCAAGGAGGTCAGAGGTTCAAGTCTCACTGCATGCAAATGGGATTATTTATTTTGCTCATGTGTGGGCAAGAGTTGGTGTTGGATTTGAACTCTCTGTTGGAGAGTTTGAATGGGTCAAATGAGTGATTTAAGGAGTGGATCTTGGAGGAAATTAAGGAGGGGATCATGGAGAGATAAGGGGAGGAAATCAAGGGAGATTGGGTAGGTGAAAGTTGGTGCCGAAATAGGGTATTTGCTCTTGAAAATTCAGCTAGAGTGTGGTAGGGATGCCATTTTTCTTTTAGCCATTTCGGCTTTTGGCTCATTTTGTTCAGTTTTGAAATAGTGATGTAGGTAGTGGCTGATTTTATTCTAGTCATTCCTTTCATTTTAGTTCTTTTTGCCTTTTGTCAAAATCGAGCAATACCCCTTTTCTCTGCTATTTTCTTTGCAACAATTGCTGCTTGTGTTGACTCTCTATTTATTCTCCTCCTCTTGGCACTTTTCTGCTCTTCTTGTTTCTGAATTTGACTGAACCAATCCCTTCTCTCCATCCTTTCTTACTCATTCGAAGTTCTTCTTCTCACTTATCCAAAACTGAATTCTCCTTCTCTCTATTTCTTTTTCTGCAACTTTTCATCTCTAGTAACCTTGAGTATTCTTTCTTAATCTGGAATTAGGCCAAATATTAGTTATCTTTTCTTCTTCTTCTCTTCTGATTTGGTCAACATTTGATTGCTATTCTTGACTAATTCTCTTCCTCCCCATCTGTTTTAATCTGCATCGTCAAAGGTTTGTTGGTTCTATGGCCGAATGGTGTAGCCGAATATACCCTGTCCTTGTAACTAAATATTAATCTTTCCTCCATCTGTTGCTCCAGCCTCTAAAGTGCCGAACCTTTTCTTCTCTTGAGGGTTGTCTGAGTTCAATTTATCTATTGGCCGATTGTAGGGGTAGGTGGTTTGTGCTTTCAATCATTGACCGAATGCTAGTTCTCTTGTTGGCCGTGTGTTTTCCTTAGGTTAGTATTTGATTAATCTTGGTTATTAGATATTGATGCTTAATAATGGTTGTGGTACAGATAAACCATAAGGAGGTGAGATCAATTTGTAATCACGGCTTAGGAAGTATAAGCCGATTTAGTTAAGGTAGGTATTAACCTTGGGTTCGGCTTCTGTGTTAGAAAGGCTTGTGAAATCTTATTAATGGAATGGCTAACCAAATACCTTAATCGAATATAGGTTCTACGCTCGTGGGCTACTGCATTTTTCTTCATCAAGGTGTGTACACACACCACTCCAATTGTAGATCGGCAATTGCCGAAATCTCGAAATTCTAATAAGCCGAAAGGCAAAAAGTACGGCTACGGCTATCACACGAGCGCAAAAACGCGTGTGTGGATAAATCGATACAACAACAGAGGCCACCATGAGCATCTTGTGGTCTTCGACCGTCTTTGGGGCCAAATGGACCGAAATGGGCCGAGTGGGCCCAATGGACCCATGGGCCCTACGCGAGTAATTTTTTAGATGGATAGGAAATAATAAACCGGCCATAATGATTACATGGCCCAAGGCATTTTTGGGCTTAGTGGGCCACACGAGCGTGTGTGTAACACCCCTAACCCGATACCATCACCGGAATAGGGTTAAAGGCATTACCGGATCAGATAGAAACATTCACAGATATTTTGTAATAGTCCGGTGTATACCCTAGTCAGAATAGTGGTTTCGGGACCACAAACTCGAGTCAGTAAAATATTTTAATATTATTTTATGTGCTTATGATATGTGAATTAGCATGTGTGAAATTTTTGTGAATTAATTCGTCCGTTTGTATGTTTAATTTGGCATAAGGATTAAATTGCATTGAATGCAAAATTAGCATGCTTCATAAAAAGATACCTATTTGCCATGTCTTTAGAAGTATGGAGGTTTTAAGTGGCAAATTAGCCAATTATAAGGCTAGTGGATGGTTTTGGTCAATAATGACCATGAAAAGTATGTTTTATAATTTTATTATATAAGGTTAATATAGTAAGTTGACAAATTAGTAACATTAAATAAAATGAAAGCCAAAAATGTTGTCATCTTTTAAGTTCATCCACCGAATATTGAGAAAAAGAAAGGGGTTTTGAGCTTTGTTTCATTCGGCCATTTCTAAAGCTTAATTAAGGTAAGTTTTGACTTCAGTTTTTGATAATTTCCACGTTTCTGTAATCGTTGCTTCGTATACTTTGAAACCCATGTTGTAATTTGGAGAATTGATGATGTTTATGAAATGTGCCATTAATGAAATGGTGAGCTTTGTGATGAGTATTGGTGTTAAATGAAAGATATGTGTTTGACGAATATATTTTGTTCTTGAATTTTTGATGAATTTAGCTAATTAGGGCTAAATTGTGAAAATAGCATTTTGAGGGACTAAATTGTGAAATAAATGAAATGTATGGACTTGTATGAGATACATGAATATTTGGCTAAGCATGGGTATATGATGATTTTGAGTATTTGATGATTTTGTGAAATAAGGACTAAATTGTCCAAATGTGCAAATATGAGGGCTAATTTGTAAATTGCCCTAAATGTATGTCTTTAGATTGAATTTGATGAATTAGTGAACAAAAGGGTTAAATTTGAATATGTATAGATCAAGAACCGAAGAAAACGGACTTAGATCGCGGGAAATCAAAAGTAATCGAGTAGCCGCATCCGTTTCTATTAAATCGAACTTGAGGTAAGTCGATATACAAATAAATGTATTTGTATTGAATTATATATGTGCATATGATTATTGATAAGGATGAATGCACATGAGATGATGTATACATGAATTCCGAGATAGAATTGACATAGTGTCAATGTCGGAGAAGTCCTGTTTGAACCTAGGAATAGATAGGATAGTATATGTCATGACATAGGTGTCCGTTCTGTGATATCATGTAAGACCACGTCTGGGACGTTGGCGTTGATTCGAGATTTCGTGTAAGACCACGTCTAGGATGTTGGCATCGATATAAGATTTACGTGTAAGACCATGTCTGGGACATTGGCATCGTATTTTATTCGTGTAAGACCCTGTCTGGGACAGTGGCATTGATATCTGATTACATGTAAGACCACATCTGGGACGTTGGCATTGTACGACTATTCCAAGCACTCTGAGTATCCTATTAGATTCTGAACGGTTCAGCGGGCAAATCCGAGATACGAACGACTATGTGATTTGTATATCCGTTTCAGGTACGTTTGATATGTACACTAAGTGTATATGAAAGGTAAGTATCTTTATGAACTTACTAAGATGATTATGTATATGGAAATGATGAGATTATATGTGAAGATATGCTTGAATGAGCCGTGTGTATATGTGATATTTGAGTTGAAGAATATGGTAAGATATGGCTAAGCAAATGAGCCAAAGAATATATGTGATGAATTTGTTATGAGAACCAATAATGTTATTGTATCAAATTGGTTATATGCATTTTATGCTAAGGTTATTTGTATATGGCTTACTAAGCTTTTGAAAGCTTACTCTATGTGTGTTTGCTCTATTTTATAGATCGTCAAAGCTACTGAAGGCTCGGGGACCGTCGAGGATTGTCATCACACTACTCAAACTCATTTTGGTACCTTTTGGAAATGTATATACTACTTATGGCATGTATAGGCTAGTGTTTTGGTATATGTTTGAGATGTAAATAGCCATGTAATTTGGCTAGCTAAATGTTGGTAATGGGCATGAGTGAATATGGTATTTGGTGCATGTTTTGGTATGGCTTGATGGCAATGAAATAGCCTTATGAATGGTAAGCTTATGGATGAATTGATGCCTTAGTGATTTAATGAGGTTATGGTTAAATTATACTTGGATTGACATGGGAGTTGATTGTACAAATTAGCATGTTTAGAAATGAGATTGAATGGAATAATATGATGATCATTTGGTGTGTTTTTGGTTGCCATTTGATTGTGGAAATATGCTTATTTATGCTTGTAGGTATGACCCTAGTGTGGGTGGCATATTGGCCTTGCAAATGGCACATTATGCATACACAGCCAGGCACACTGCGCGCGTGCCTAGTGACCGTGGGATTAAGTCGATATCTAGCCCAAGTGTGCGGCCATGGTACACGGACGTGCTCAGTAGCCGTGTGAGTAAGTCAGTATCTAGCCTAAGAGTACACGGCCATGGCACACGGGCGTGTCTGGTGGCTGTGTGGATAAGTCAGAATACTTGCTCTGTTTTATCACGGCCGGAACACATGGGTGTGTCTGGTAGCCGTGGGAGGCACATCATTTGCAGGCGTGTGACCTCTGTAACTTAAAAAAGTTTTTAAATTTCCGAGAAATTCCATATGTGTTCGGTTTAGTCCCGACCCTATTCGAAAGCATGATTATGGTCTCGTTGACCTATAAAAAGGGGCACTTTGATTGTGATTGATGATTTGTAATATGAAATGTCTGTAAAAGATTCTGATCTGTCCGGTAACGCCTTTAACCCTAATCTGGCGACGGATACCGGTTAGGGGTGTTACATTTGGTTGGTACCAGAGCTACGGTTTAGTCGATTCTTGGACTAACGTAGCATGTCAAAGTCTAGCTATACATGCCATATATCTGAACTGTGATAGTGTGATGAATCCTGACGTGAAAAATGTGATTTTCATATAGTAATGGATCCCGAAAGAGCTGTAGATGACGAAGTAGAAAGCAACGCGCCTGCTCCCGCTCAAGGGACAGCGCCCTCTGATTCGAGACCGGCTAAGAGCGATCATGAGGGAGAAGCTAAACAAGCTTTCTTCCAGATGATGAGTGAGTGGTTCACTCAGTTTGTGAGAAATAACCCGACTGTCTCGCAACCTACGCCCCCATCTAGTCCCCCTCAGACATTTGCTATGCCTCCGACTACGAATCTGAATCTGTTGAACAAGCCTCCGGTCGACAAAATCCGTAAGTATGGAGCTGAAGAGTTTAGGGCTACCAGTGATGATGATGCTGAAAAAGCCAAGTTTTGGATAGAAAACACTACCCGAGTATTTGATGAGATGTCTTTGACTCCGGAAGAAAGTATTAAATGTGTTGTATCATTGCTACGAGACGCGGCCAATCAGTGGTTGAAAACTCTGATTTCTGTTGTTTCGAAAGAACGGGTGACTTGGGATTTCTTCCAGTCTGAGTTCCGAAAGAAATACATTAGTGAGAGATTTATTGATCAGAAACGAACGGAATTTTTGGAATTGAAGCAAGGCCGCATGCCTGTCACTGAATATGAATGAGAGTTCGTGAGACTGAGTCAGTATGCTCGAGAATGTGTATTGTCGGAAGCGATAATGTGTAAAAGATTTGAAGATGGCCTCAACGAAAATATCCGTTTGCTAGTGGGGATTCTAGAGATAAAAGAGTTTTTTTGTGCTTGTTGATCGAGCGTGCAAAGCTTAGGCACTCGAGAAAGATAAAAGAAAAGCTGAATCTGAAGTTAAAGATGTGAGAAAAAGATTTCTGAGCAAATCATCTTAGTCCGCTTCGAAGAAATTCAGAGATGAACATGGCCATTCAAAAACTAATGTGGGACATTCTAGTAGAGATCGAGCTAGATCACATTTGAGTTCTAAAGCTCCAGCAACTTCAATGTCAAGTGTTGGGGATGTTCGATCTGAACGACTTGAGTGTAAGCATTGTGGTAAAAGACATCTGGGAAGTTGTATATTGAATGATCGAGCTTGCTTTAGATGTGGATCATTAGATCATTTTATCCGTGATTGCCCAGAATCTGTTGAGCAAAAAACTGCCCAGAATCTGAGATCCGATAACGTTTCTACAAGAGGTAGACCCTCCTGAAACGTAAGAAATTTTAGTGGTAGTCAGAGAATTACGAAAGACTCAGTTGCAAGATCTGAAGCTAGAGCACCTGCTAGAGCGTATGCCATCCGAACTCGTGAGGAAGCTACATCTCCAAATGTTATAACGGGTACATTTACTCTCTATGGTACTTCTGTGATTGCTTTGATAGACCACTGTTCTACTCATTCGTATATATGCATGAATTTGGTATCCAAAGATGAAGACTTTTCTGTAGAGTCTCTCGAGTTTGCTATAAAAGTATCGAACCCCTTAGGTAAAAGTGTCACGGTTGACAAAGTATGCAAGAACCGTCAGATTAATGTTTGAGATATATGTTTTCCTGCTGATCTGATGTTATTACCATTTGATGAGTTTGATATCATTCTGGGTATAGATTGGTTGACATTGCATGATGCTATTGTGAATTGTAAAAGAAAGATGATTGATTTGAGATGTCAGAATGATGAAATAGTTAGGATTGAGTCTAGTGAATTGAGCGGATTGCTTGCTGTGATATCTGTATTGAAAGCTCAAAATTATGTGAGAAAGGGTTACAAAGCTTATTCTGCTTATGTAATTGATTCGAAAGTGTCTGAAAAGAAAGTTGAATCAATGCCAGTTGTTTGTGAGTTTTCTGATGTATTCCCTGAAGAATTGCCGGGATTGCCTCCGATACGTGAAGTTGAATTTGGTATTGATCTGTTGCCCGGTACGACACCTATTTCGATAGCTCCGTATAGAATGGCACCTACAGAGTTGAAAGAATTGAAGTCACAGCTGCACGAATTGACTGACAGAGGGTTCGCCAGATCGAGTTTTTCACCGTAGGGTGCTCTCGTTCTGTTTGTGAAAAACAAAGATGGCACGATGAGAATGTGTATAGATTACCGTCAGTTGAATAAAGTGACCGTAAAGAACAAATATCCGTTGCTCAGGATTGATGATTTGTTTGATCAGTTAAAAGGAGCCACTGTGTTTACTAAGATAGATCTGAGATCGGGATATTATCAATTGAGAGTAAAAGATTTAGACATTTCGAAAACTGCTTTCAAAATGAGGTACGGGCATTATGAGTTTTTAGTTATGTCTTTCGGACTAACGAATGCTCCTACTGTTTTTATGGATCTGATGAACAGAATTTTTAGATCGTACCTAGATCGATTTGTTGTGGTATTTATTGACGACATATTGATTTACTCTCGAAATGAAGTTGAACATGCTGAACATCTGAAAGTTGTGTTGCAAACTCTGGGAGAAAAGCAATTGTATGTAAAATTCAATAAATGTGAATTCTGGTTGCGTGAAGTCAATTTTCTGGGACATATTGTATCGGCCTCTGGAATACGAGTTGATCTGAGCAAGATTTCTGCTATTCTGGATTGGAAACCTCTGAAAAATGTGTCTGAAATTCGTAGCTTTCTGGGACTCGCTGGTTATTATCGTCAGTTTGTAAAAGGATTCTCGGTGATAGCTACTCCGTTAACTAAATTGCTTCAGAAAGATGTGAGATTTGACTGGTCCGATAAATGTCAGAAAAGCTTTGATCAGTTGAAAACTCTGTTAACTGAAGCTCCAGTGCTAGTACACCCAGAATTGGGTAAAGAATTTGTGATTTACAGTGATGCTTCGTTAAATGGACTGGGATGCGTACTGATGCATAAAGGCAAAGTAATAGCTTATGCTTCAAAATAGTTGAAGCCTCATGAAAATAATTATCCGACACATGACCTAGAACTAGATGCGATTGTATTCGCATTAAAGATTTGGCGACATTATTTGTTCGGCGAGAAATGTCACGTGTTTTCAGATCATAAAATTTTGAAATATTTGATGACCCAGAAAGATTTGAATCTGCGACAGAAAAGATGGTTAGAACTGCTAAAAGATTATGAGCTTGTGATAGATTATCACCCGGGTAAAGCTAATGTTGTGGCCGATGCATTAAGTCGGAAATCATTGTTTGGACTACGTGCTTTGAATGTTCAATTAGATATGTCTGATAATAGTTCTGTGATAGCTGAATTGAAAGCAAAACTGTTGTTTTTACAGCAGATATGTGATGCTCAGAAAGTTGATAATGAATTGTTAGTGAAACGAGTTCAGTGTAATTCGAACTCTGATTCTGAATTTCGGGTTGATGCTTACGATTGTTTTAGATTTCGAGATCGTATTTGTGTTTCGAGAAATTTTGAGTTATTACAGTTGATTTTGAATGAAGCACATAACAGTTTTCTATCTGTTCATCCGGGAAGTACAAAGATGTATGATGACCTAAAACAACATTATTGGTGGTCTGGTATGAAACGAGACATATCTGACTTTGTGTCGAAATGTTTAATCTGTCAGCAAGTTAAGGCTGAACATCAGGTTCCATCTGGTTTGTTACAATCGGTTTTGATTCCCGAGTGGAAATAGGATAGAGTGACAATGGACTTTGTTTCTGGTTTGCCTTTGACTCCTAGAAAGAAATATGCGATTTGGGTCGTAGTTGATCATTTGACGAAATCTGCCCATTTTATTCCGGTACGATCTGATTACTCACTTGATAAGTAAGCTGAGCTTTACATTTATGATATAGTGATATTGCATGGAGTGCCATTGTCTATCGTGTCTGACAGAGATCCGAGGTTTACATCACGGTTCTGGAAGAAATTGCAAGAAGTTTTAGGCACAAAATTGCATTTCAGTACAGCTTTTCAGCCACAAACGGATGGTCAATCCGAGCGGATTATTCAGATTCTTGAGGATATGTTGAGATGTTGCATCCTTGAGTTTAATGGTACGCGGGAACAATACTTGCCTTTGATTGAATTTGCATATAACAACAGTTTTCAATTGAGTATTAAAATGGCACCTTATGAAGCTTTGTATGGACGTAAATGTCGAACACCTCTGTATTGGACTGAGCTCAGTGAAAATAAGATACACGGGGTTGATCTGATAAAAGACACTGAACAGAAAGTGAAAGTGATCCGTAATAGTCTGAAAGCAGCATCTGATCGTCAGAATTCCTATGCAGACTTGAAAAGTAAAGATATTGAATTTGAGATCGGTGAAAAAGTATTTTTGAAAGTATCTCCGTGGAAGAAAGTACTTCGATTCGGACGTAAAGGAAAATTGAGTTCGAGGTTCATTGGACCGTATGAAATTATTGAGCGTGTTGGACCAGTTGCATACAAATAGTCGTTGCCACCTGAGCTAGAAGGGATACATAATGTATTTCATGTTTCGATACTCCGTAGATATCGATCCGATCCGTCACATGTGATTGATCCATCTGAAATTGAAATCCGATCTGATATGACTTACGAAGAAGAGCCGATCTGTATCTTAGCTCGTGAAGTGAAAGAGTTAAGAAACAAGAAAGTTTCGTTAGTAAAAGTGTTGTGGCATCGACACGGAGTGGAAGAGGCTACGTGGGAGCCTGAAGAATCAATGAGACAGCAATATCCGAATTTGTTTAACGGTAAGATTTTCGGGGACGAAAATCCCTAAGGGGGAGAATTGTAACAGTCCGGTTTATACCCTAGTCAGAATAGTGGTTTTGGGACCACAAATCCGAGTCAGTAAAATATTTTAATATTATTTTCTGTGCTTATGATATGTGAATTAGCAGGTGTGAAATTTCTGTGAATTAATTCGTCTATTTGTATGTTTAATTTGGCATAAGGATTAAATTGTATTGAATGCAAAATTAGTATGCTTCATAAAAAGATACCTATTTGCCATGTCTTTAGAAGTATGGAGGTTTTAAGTGGCAAATTAGCCAGTTATAAGGCTAGTGGATGGTTTTGGTCAATAATGACCTTGAAAAGTATGTTTTATAATTTTATTATATAAGGTTAATATAGTAAGTTGACAAATTAGTAACATTAAATAAAATGAAAGCAAAAAATGTTGTCATCTTTTAAGTTCATCCACCAAATATTGAGAAAAAGAAAGGGGTTTTGAGCTTTGTTTCATTCGGCCATTTCTAAAGCTTATTTAAGGTAAGTTTTGACTTCGGTTTTTGATAATTTTTACGTTTCTGTAATCGTTGCTTCGTATACTTTGAAACCCATGTTGTAATTTGGAGAATTGATGATGTTTATGAAATGTGCCATTAATGAAATGGTGAGCTTTGTGATGAGTATTGGTGTTAAATGAAAGATATGTGTTTAATGAATATATTTTGTTCTTGAATTTTTGATGAATTTAGCTAATTAGGGCTAAATTATGAAAATAGCATTTTAAGGGACTAAATTGTGAAATAAATGAAATGTATGGACTTGTATGAGATACATGAATATTCGGCTAAGCATGGGTATATGATGATTTTGAGTATTTGATGATTTTTTGAAATAAGGACTAAAATGTCCAAATGTGCAAATGTGAGGGCTAATTTGTAAATTGCCCTAAATGTATGTCTTTAGATTGAATTTGATGAATTAGTGAATAAAAGGGTTAAATTTGAATATGTATAGATCAAGAACCGAAGAAAACAGACTTAGATCGCGGGAAATCGAAAGTAATCGAGTAGCCGTATCCGTTTCCGTTAAATCGAACTCGAGGTAAGTCGATATACAAATAAATGTATTTGTATTGAATTATATATGTTCATATGATTATTGATAAGGATGAATGCACATGAGATGATGTATACATGAATTCCAAGATAGAATCGACATAGTGTCATTGTCCGAGAAGTCCTCTTTGAACCTAGGAATAGATAGGATAGTATATGTCATGACATAGGTGTCCGTTCTGTGATATCATGTAAGACCACGTCTGGGACGTTGGCATCGATATAATATTTACGTGTAAGACCATGTCTGGGACAATGGCATCGTATTTGATTCGTGTAAGACCCTGTCTGGGACAGTGGCATCGATATCTGATTACATGTAAGAACACATCTGGGACGTTGGCATTGTACGACTATTCCGAGCACTCTGAGTATCCTATTAGATTTTGAACGGTTTAGCGGGCAAATCTGAGATACGAACGACTATGTGATTTGTATATCCGTTTCAGGTACGTTTGATATGTACACTAAGTGTGTATGAAAGGTAAGTATCTTTATGAACTTACTAAGATGATTATGTATATGGAAATGATGAGATTATATGTGAAGATATGCTTGAATGAGCCATGTGTATATGTGATATTTGAGTTGAAGAATATGGTAAGATATGGTTAAGCAAATGAGCCAAAGAATATATGTGATGAATTTGTTATGAGAATCAATAATGTTATTGTATCAAATTGGTTATATGCATTTTATGCTAAGGTTATTTGTATATGGCTTACTAAGCTTTTGAAAGCTTACTCTGTGTGTGTTTGCTGTAACATCCTAGTTTTAGGGGTTAGGCATTTGGTGCTTAGCTCGAGTGTTGGCACACTTCAGTGTGTGGTTGGGTAAGTTTTAGGGGTCCTGAGAACCCTAGGTGGTGGTAGGTTGCCTTAGAAAATTTTTAGTTTTAGGGGCTAAAAAGGAGAACTTGGATAGAGGGGGTCTTAAGAGAAATTTTGGTGGAGTTTTGGCATAAAGAGTGGCTTGGCAGAGTGGCAAGGAGGCGCCACTTAGAGCATGGAGAAGTGACGCCATTTGCAGGGGGAAGGGGGCTCAGGTTCGATTCGCAAGGGTAACATTTGGGGCCTTGTTTTTGCGTCAAGGAGGATAGAAGCTGGGCGGTTTTTGGATGCTTGAAAGGTGGAGAAGACTTGGTCATCTTTTTTTTAAATTTGGCTAGGTAAAAGTTTGACTTATTCAAACTTTTTGAATGGATGGTAGGGAGGTGTTTTAGGAAGATTTTGGGAGCTATTTTTGGGGGGTTGGAGCTTGGCTTTTTAGTATAAATAGGGGGAGGGGGGGATCCTCATCTCATTCATCCATCTGTCTCTTCTCCTCTCTTCTCCTCTCCTTTGCCGAATTTTGTTCCCCATCTCCAAAGCTTGTTGGCCGAACCCTCTACTCTCCCTATTTCCCTTTCCTTTTCACTTCAAAACCGAAAGTACACCCCCACACTTCTTCTTTCCCCTCCTTAAAATACCTCTTTGGCCGAAATTGCTATTCCCTCTCCTTGATTTAATTAGTAGCCGAATCTACCCTTTGCCGAATTTCTTTCCCTCAACTTGATAGCA
This sequence comes from Gossypium sturtianum, assembly GCA_025698515.1. NCBI lineage: Eukaryota > Viridiplantae > Streptophyta > Magnoliopsida > Malvales > Malvaceae > Gossypium > Gossypium sturtianum. Next base: position 84,313,825 of record CM046950.1, on the reverse strand, counting down.
CTTGGGGCCGAGTGTTAGCTTAGATCTTTTCGAGTTCCGTGACTGAGATACTTGGGGTTTTAGTGGTCGGCCAAGCCTCCGTTGTAGCAGTCAGTTTGGTCAAGTGGAGGTAAGATTACTTATTAAGGTTAAGTGCTTAAGTGGTGTTTTGGGGGTTAACCTGTTTACCTGATTAAGCTTTTGCATGGAGGCCACAATCAGTCAGAGTGGGCAAGGGAAGGCCCCTATCCCAAAGTTCAAGAAAAGGGCTGTCTCGGCAGTACGTGATTGGCCACCGGGGTGTGGGCCAGCAGCAGGAAGCGTTAAGCAAATAGCCGTAGTTTCGCTAGACGATAGCGTCGAGGATCGAGAGTCTAGAACTCCTAGTAATAAGGTGTGTAATTAACCATTGTTTCCGGGATTCGAGTATATCTGCTTATGTTGTATGATGCTAATAAGTGCAGTTAAATGTGAAAATGGTACCCTTAAGGGGTATGAAGATGATCAGGTTAGTAGCAAAGTTTGTAATTATGTGAACACTGATTGTATTGTGTGAGTATGCCTATGATTGTAAATAGCATGCACATGCATCATCTACGCATTATATTATGTTACATGTGCATGGGTGGGTTTATGAAAAGAAGGTGCGGGTGTACTTGAGAGCACGCGTGGTTGATGTCGACTTTGTGCTACATCGTGGATTGGCGCTGACTGAGGTCGCGTTGTGGATCTTTGCGATTTAGTTCGCGTGGTTACCTTGATTGATATCGGCTTATGCCATATCGTGGCTTGATGGATTGCTGTGTGCTCCATCGTGGTTTGATGTTAGCTATATGCTACATCGTGGATGGCATTGGTTGCCTTTTTGGAGGGAAAAGGAGAGGTGACTCGATAGTTCCTGGTGTGTGTGTAAATTTGGATAAGGGGGTGTGTAGCGGATGGACCCTAGGATGGGTTGGGAATCATGTTGCATCATAATTGTAATAATATGGAAATGGGCCAAGCCCAATATGACATGTGGATAGGTATGTTTTGGGAACATACGTGGAAATGGGCCGAGCTCAGTGATGTGTGGTTGGTTATGAAATGGGCCTAGCCCAGTATTTGAGTATGATATGGATGTGGGCCAAGCCCAGATTGTGGTGATGAATAAATGAATATGTATATATATTACTTATTGCATTTGATAATTGGGACATTATGTGGCTAGCATATGGGTGGATTTCAGTGGTTAACTTACACACTGAGTCTGTATGACTCACCCAACTTTTTAATCATCGCAGGTGAGTCGTGAGTAGTGGACGGGTTGGAGTGGATACAAGGTGGCCCATGCAGAAGGAGATTTTCATACAGAAGATGATGATTTAATATTGGTTTTGATATAAGTACTTTATTTGAATTATTAGGTTGTAATAAAGGCCATTTTATTATTTTGGTATTACTTTAACCATGGTTTATCTAATTTGGATTTCTATGTGAAAATGGTTTTAATTCCAAGACCTATTTATAAAAAGTATGTTTAATAAAGTATTTCCGCACAATTTGTAACTTCTAAAGTTTGCATATTGCTTTAAATGAACATGGTTTTCAAAAATTGAATTCTTTCATGCTTTATGCTAAGTTAATAAAGATTTCCAACCTGGTTTCTCCCAAAGACATAACCAGATTCGGTCGTAGTGAATGGGCGGGTTTGGGGATGTTACTGATTTAATATCGAGCCGGTTCAAAACTCGGCTTTGAGGGTTTTGGGTCCCAAAAACGTTTTCAAAATGGGCTTTTCAAAAATATGGACTTTTAAGAAATTTTTCAGTTATTCGCATGGCACTGCTTTGTACCTCAGGCCGAAGTCCACGGTAAGTACTTCTGGACTTTTGAAGTGATTTGTTTGTATGAATGGTTATGGGTTTATTTGGGCTCGTAGATTAGAATATTAGGGCTATTGGACCCTAGGAATAGTCTACTAAAACATATGCATAAAACTTAAGGTTACTAAACAAACTCGTGATTAAGTCGCGAGTTAGTTAAGGTGTGGCAACCATTGTGCGCATGTCTAGGAGTGGATCCCGGAAGAGCTTGGTACTTAGCGGTCCTCGTGACTCACCTCCTCTTCGCAGAATCCTACCTGTGCGTAGCTACGGTTCACCTTAACCAAGAGGACTTGTTCATAGGCTAAACCAGTTATTAAAACCCGTAAGGAATTAGTCTTGCTATTTTTTTAAAAAATTTTCTGTTTCAAAATTTTCAACTCTACCCCTTTGGTTTGTGAAACTCTAAATCTGATTTTGAAAGATGTTTTCTCGATTTACAAAATTTCCAAAAATACCCAGTAGGAAAATGACGAAATTACCCACAGGTAGGAAGGAAACTTGATTGCTCGAAAGAACTACTCTCGAAACCTTCATTGCATAAAATTGCTCGTGAATAAAACAGTGAAACAATAATTTCTAATTCATAAAACTTTCTAAACAGATTAGGTCGAAACGCTAGAGATGAGTTCTAGGGGGCGCAGAGAGGAAGAATGACGACTTCGGAACCGGTAGAGAGTCCAGCTATGGGTCGAAAAGCGAAGTGCGCCAGCAGATGGATGTAGAGGAACAAGATCCGATAAGTGAAGAGAACGCAGTTGTCGCAGCTATGTTACGCGTGCTTCAAAAGTGGCAAGAGCTAGTAGGGAAATGGAGCTCGGAAGTCGGTGCCCGAGAGGCTTAGGTCTAACGGGAAGAAGTTTTTAGGGAGTATCTGGAGTAGCTCGAGCGTAGCGAGTATTGGCTAGAAGGAGTCGAGAGAATTATGGACGACTTGGATTGTGCCCCGGAGGAAAAGTCGAAAGGTCTTTGTTTAAGCTTCTTCGGGATGAGGCTTATCGTTGGTGGCTCATTTGTCAAACAAGGTGTACCGACGGATCGATTGGATTGGGACTACTTTAAGGAAAAGTTTGAAGGAAAATACGTTGGAGCAAGCTACTTAGATGCACAAAGGAAGGCGTTTCTAAATGCGGTGCAAGGAAATAAGTCGATAGCGAGATCTGAAGCGAGTTTGTACGGCTAAGTCGGTATGCTAAGGGAATTGTGGCCACCGACTATGAGAGGTGCGTCCGGTTTGAAGACGGATTGCGAGATGAGCTTCGTCTTGTCGCTCCCGCAGAGGGAAAGAGACTTCATGGTGCTAGTGGAGAAAGCTCGTATAGCCGAAGAAGTTAAGAGGGGCGGTAAGGGAAAACCGAGAAAAGAAGAGGAACGAGAATAAGAGAAATATTGGGCGTCGGCATCGTTTGGTAATGTCCGAAAAGACCAAAGATCGAGAATCCTGTAAGTGTACTTGTACCAGGTGGATCTAATCGTTCTTGTGCTCGATGTGGAAGACCTCACACGAGAGAGTGTCGGGGAAATAGTAAAGAATGTTTTCGATGTGGATCTAAGGCACATCCGGTTAAGAATTGTCCTCAAGCGACGAGGGTCATGGTTCAAGTCATGGAAGGAATGGTTCTGGTGAGTCAACCAAGGATGTGATTCTAGGTAAGCTCCTTTGCTTGGGTACTTGCTTTAATTGCTTAGTTTGCTTCGAGTTAGCCTTTCGGTGTTGCTAAGAGAGCGTTTGAATTTTGAGCGAATTTGGAGATTGTGTAGGTACTATAGCCTTAGTAAGATCAGTGCGCGGCATAAGCGTAAGGTGGTGAGATAGGTTGTATGGACGTTTGTTAGTAAAGTAATTTCGAGGACGAAATTATTTTAAGGAGGGTAGTATTGTAACATCCTAGTTTTAGGGGTTAGGCATTTGGTGCTTAGCTCGAGTGTTGGCACACTTCAGTGTGTGGTTGGGTAAGTTTTAGGGGTCCTGAGAACCCTAGGTGGTGGTAGGTTGCCTTAGAAAATTTTTAGTTTTAGGGGCTAAAAGGAGAACTTGGATAGAGGGGGTCTTAAGAGAAATTTTGGTGGAGTTTTGGCATAAAGAGTGGCTTGGCAGAGTGGCAAGGAGGCGCCACTTAGAGCATGGAGAAGTGACGCCATTTGCAGGGGGAAGGGGGCTCAGGTTCGATTCGCAAGGGTAACATTTGGGGCCTTGTTTTTGCGTCAAGGAGGATAGAAGTCAAGCGGTTTTGGATGCTTGAAAGGTGGAGAAGACTTGGTCATCTTTTTTTTTAAATTTGGCTAGGTAAAAGTTTGACTTATTCAAACTTTTGAATGGATGGTAGGGAGGTGTTTTAGGAAGATTTTGGGAGCTATTTTTGGGGTTGGAGCTTGGCTTTTTAGTATAAATAGGGGAGGGGATGCTCATCTCATTCATCCATCTGTCTCTCTCTCCTCTCTTCTCCTCTCCTTTGCCGAATTTTGTTCCCCATCTCCAAAGCTTGTTGGCCGAACCTCTACTCTCCCTATTTCCCTTTCCTTTTCACTTCAAAACCGAAAGTACACCCCCACACTTCTTCTTTCCCTCCTTAAAATACCTCTTTGGCGAAATTGCTATTCCCTCTCCTTGATTTAATTAGTAGCCGAATCTACCCTTTGCCGAATTTCTTTCCCTCAACTTGATAGCACTTGGGGCCGAGTGTTAGCTTAGATCCTTTCGAGTTCCGTGTGGATCGAGATACTTGGGGTTTTAGTGGTCGGCCAAGCCTCCGTTAGTAGATCACTTTGGTCAAGTGGAGGTAAGATTACTTATTAAGGTTAAGTGCTTAAGTGGTGTTTTGGGGTTAACTGTTTACTGATTAAGCTTTTGCATGGAGGCCACAATCGGTCAGTGGGCAAGGGAAGGCCCCTATCCCAAAGTTCAAGAAAAGGGGGCGTCTCGGTGAGTACGTGATTGGCCACCGGGTGTGGGCCAAGAGAATAGAAGCGTTAAGCAAATAGCCGTAGTTTCGCTAGACGATAGCGTCGAGGATCGAGAGTCTAGAACTCCTAGTAATAAGGTGTGTAATTAACCATTGTTTCCGGGATTCGAGTATATCCGCTTATGTTGTATGATGCTAATAAGTGCAGTTAAATGTGAAAATGGTACCCTTAAGGGTATGAAGATGATCGGAGTTAGTAGCAAAGTTTGTAATTATGTGAACACCGATTGTATTGTGTGAGTATGCCTATGATTGTAAATAGCATGCACATGCATCATCTACGATTATATTATGTTACATGTGCATGGGTGGGTTTATGAAAAGAAGATGCGGGTGTACTTCGAGTGCGTGGTTGATGTCAGCTTTGTGCTACATCGTGGATTGGCGCTGACTGAGGTCGCGTTGTGGATCTTTGCGATTTAGTTCGCGTGGTTACCTTGATTGATATCGGCTTGTGCCATATCGTGGCTTGATGGATTGCTGTGTGCTCCATCGTGGTTTGATGTTAGCTATATGCTACATCGTGGATGGCATTGGTTGCCTTTTGGAGGGAAAAGGAGAGGGTGACTCGATAGTTCCTCGGTGTGTGGTAAATTTGGATAAGGGGGTGTGTAGCGGATGGACCCTAGGATGGGTTGGGAATCATGTTGCATCATAATTGTAATAATATGGAAATGGGCCAAGCCCAATATGACATGTGGATAGGTATGTTTTGGGAACATACGTGGAAATGGGCCGAGCTCTGATGATGTGTGGTTGGTTATGAAATGGGCCTAGCCCAGTATTTGAGTATGATATGGATGTGGGCCAAGCCCAGATTGTGGTGATGAATAAATGAATATGTATATATATTACTTATTGCATTTGATAATTGGGACATTATGTGGCTAGCATATGGGTGGATTTCAAAGGTGGTTAACTTACACACTGAATCAGTATGACTCACCCAACTTTTTAATCATCGCAGTGAGTCGTGAGTAAGTGGACGGGTTGGAGTGGATACAGGGGGGCCATGCAGAAGGAGATTTTCATACAGAAGATGATGATTTAATATTGGTTTTGATATAAGTACTTTATTTGAATTATTAGGTTGTAATAAAGGCCATTTTATTATTTTGGTATTACTTTAACCATGGTTTATCTAATTTGGATTTCTATGTGAAAATGGTTTTAATTCCAGTACCCTATTTATAAAAAGTATGTTTAATAAAGTATTTCCAGACAATTTGTAACTTCTAAAGTTTGCATATTACTTTAAATGAACATGGTTTTCAAAAATTGAATTCTTTCATGCTTTATGCTAAGTTAATAAAGATTTCCAACCGGTTTCTCCCAGTGACATAACCAGATTCGGTCGTAGTGAATGGGCCGGGTTTGGGGATGTTACATTTGCTCTGTTTTATAGATCGTCAAAGCTACTGAAGGCTCGGGGACCGTCGAGGATTGTCATTACACTACTCAAACTCATTTTGGTACCTTTTGGAAATGTATATACTAATTATGGCATGTATAGGCTAGTGTTTTAGTATATGTTTGAGATGTAAATAGCCATGTGATTTGGCTAGCTAAATGTTGGTAATGTGCATGAGTGAATATGGTATTTGGTGCATGTTTTGGTATGGCTTGATGGCAATGAAATAGCCTTATGAATTGTAAGCTTATGGATGAATTGATGCCTTAGTGATTTAATGAGGTTATGGTTAAATTATACTTGGATTGACATGGGAGTTGATTGTACAAATTAGCATGTTCAGAAATGAGATTGAATGGAATAATATGATGACCATTTGGTGTGTTTTTGGTTGCCATTTGATTTTGGAAATAGGCTTATTTATGCTTGTAGGTATGACCCTAGTGTCGGTGGCATATTGGCATTGGAAATGGCCTGTTATGCATACACGGTTGTGGCACACGGGCGTGCCTAGTGACCGTGGGATTAAGTCAGTATCTAGCCCAAGTGTGCACGACCATGGTACACGGACGTGCCTGGTAGCCGTGTGAGTAAGTCAGTATCTAGCCTAAGAGTACACGACCATGGCACACGGGCGTGTCTGGTGGCCGTGTGGATAAGTCAGAATACTTGCTCTGTTTTATCACGGCCGGAACACATGGGTGTGTCTGGTAGTCGTTGGAGGCACACGGTCTGACTGCACGGGCGTGTGACCTCTGTAACTTAGAAAGGTTTTTAAATTTCCGAGAAATTCCATATGTGTTCGGTTTAGTCCCGACCCTATTCGAAAGCATGATTATGGTCTCGTTGACCTATAAAAAGGGACACTTTGATTGTGATTGATGATTTGTAATATGAAATGTCTATAAAAGATTCCGATCTGTCCGGTGACGCCTTTAACCCTAATCCAGCGACAGATACCTGTTAGGGGTGTTACATATTTCAAAATATAATTCATCAAATCCAATCATAGTGTCCCTTATATAGGTCAACGAGACCTTAAACATGCTTTAGAATAGGGCCGGGACTAAACCGAACACATACGAAAATTCTCAGAAATTTAAAATTTTTTCTAAGTTACAGAGGTCACATGCCCGTGTGGGTAGGCCGTGTGCCTCCAACGGCCTCAGACACGCCCGTGTGTCTAAGCCGTGTCAAAACAAGACATACATACTGACTTGTCCACACTTCCATGGACACGCCCGTGTGCCTCACCCGTGGTCGAGCCTGACTTGCACCACACGGCCAGTCACACACCCGTGTGTCCAGCCCGTGGTCGAGCCTGACTTGTTTTGAAATACAACCACGAGGGACACGATCGAGCCACACGCTCGTGTGCTCAACCGTGTGGGCAATTATAGGCCATTTTGAAGGCCAAAATGCCACCCACACTATGAGTCATCCCTACAAGCACAATTAAACATCTTTCCATGCATCATTGGCAACCAAAACACATCAAAATGTTCATCATATAATAATATTCAATCTTATCTCTAAACATGCTAACTTATAAGCCATTTGGTTCAACCATTTCACAAGAATATTCAAACATAGTTCATACATATCATACCACAATACTAAGGCATTATCTCATCAATGATATTTCAACCTTGCATCAACAAACTTACCATTTCCTTGACCAATTCTCTCATCTCATATATGCTTATCAATCATGTAACCACTTCATTTGCTAACAAGCTATACCAAAACATGCATCATATACATGACTTTTCATTCATGACATAACCATGTATCTAGCCATATCACATGGCCACTTACATATATCAACATATCCCAAAACAACTAGTCGATACATGCCATATTTAGCTATATACACATTCAAAAGTACCAAAGTAGAGTTTGATAGTGTGGTGATGATCCTCGATGATTCCCAAGCCTTTCGTAGCTTTGGCGATCTATAAAATAGAGCAAAAACACACACAGTAAGCTTCCAAAATCTTAGTAAGCCATATACAAATAAACTTAACATATAATCACTCATAAACATAGCTATTTAAATTCATTAACATATCTTCATTACAAGCACATAGATAATCTCTTTGGCTCACTTGGTTTGCCATTGCTTACCAATACATCATATCTCAAGCATCTCATTTGCTCATATCTCAAACATACATATATCTCAAATGTTCCTTTGCATCAATGCACATACTTACTCACCTTTCATGCTTATATAAAGCATACATATCAACGAACCTGAAACAGATATACAACTCAGATAGTCATTCTTTTCTCAGACTTGCCCGTTGAACCGTTCAGAATTTAATAGAATACTCGGAATGCTCGGAATAGTCGTACAATGCCAATGTCCCAGACGGGGTCTTACATGTACTCAGATATCGATGCCACTGTCCCAGATAGGGTCTTACACGAATCAAATACGATGCCAATGTCCCAGACATGGTCTTACATGTAAATCTCATATCGAAGCCAACGTCCCAGACGTGGTCTTATACGAAATCTCGAATCAATGCCAATGTCCCAGACGTGGTCTTACATGATATCACATATCGAAAACCTATGTCATGACATATGTAATCCTATCTATTCCTAGGTTCATACGGGGCTTTTGCGGATGTTGACACCATGTCGATACTATCTCAGATTTCATATAGTTATAATTTAGTACACATTCATCACAATGTAATTCCATATGAACATACATAAATCAATACAAATACATTTATTCATATACAATGTATATAGACTTACCTCGGACGGGAAGAACGGGAATAAACGGTTATTCAATAACTTTCGACTTCCCTCGATCTAAATCCGATTTCTTCGGTTCTTGATTTATACATATTCAAATTTAACCCATTTATTCAACAATTCATTCAATTCAATCCAAAAACACATATTTAGGGCAATTTGCAAATTGGCCCTCACATTTTCACATTTGGACATTTTAGTCCCTATTTCACAAAATCACAAAATATACAAAATCTCATGATACCCATGCATAGCCGAATTTTACTCATGCTCGTCTAAGTTCATATATTTCATTTATTTCACAATTTAGTCCCTCAAAATATTATTTCTTCAATTTAATCCAAATTGCTCAAAATCAACAAAACTCCAAAGACAAACTATGTTAATCAAACACATATCTTTCACATTTCACTAGCAAACATCCAAAAACTCACATGTTCATCAATGGCACATTACAATATATTCATCAATTCACAAAATTTAAGCATGGGTTTTGAAGAACACGAAGCAACGATTACAAAAACGTAGAAATTATCAAAAACCGAAGCAAAACATACCTTGAATCAAGCCAAGAACTAGCCGAAACCTAGATGTTCTTCTTTCTTTTTCTTTTCTTTGTTTTTCGGCAATATAAGATGATAATAATCATATTTTTAATGGTTGTTTTATTATATTACATATTAATATACAAATGACAAAATTAACCTTTATAATTAATTGTAACGTCCCAAAAATTACGGGTTGTAATTTATTTACGTAATTTCATGTTGTGCTTGCTTAGCTGGCTATTTGAGTGTAGTTGGGATCAAACTCTTCAAGGGGAGTGGAGACTTGGTCAAATAATTCAAATGGATGGAGGTGAGGAATTGTAGGAGAAAAAAAGGGAGAAAATCAAGGAGTTGATGTGTGTGGGAAGTGTTGGCCGAAAGTGGGAGTCTAGCTAAGGGGGAATTTCAGCTGAAGAGGGGTCATTGGTAGCATATTCGGTTTGGAGAGGGGAGAGGACATCGAATTTCCTCTGAATTTCTTTTGTGAGTTTTGCATTTTGGGTAGTTCTCTCTAGCATTTCGGGTCATTTCTTTTCTTCTCAATTCACCTTGCCGTTTCTTTTTCCTTCTTCTCACTACTCTTTTCCTCTCTTGAACCGCCTCCTCTCCATAGCCGAATCTTTTTCCTTTTCTTTATTCTTTAATTGACTCTTCTTCTTTTCTTTCCACATCATTTGATTTTTCAGTTTAACTCTCATAGCCGGACCTGTTCTTCCCTTTGTCTCAACGCTCATCTCTAGTTTTTAAAGTTGATTCTGGTTCGGCCGAACACCCTCTATCACTTTTTTTTTGGGCATATTCACTGCATCTTGTGAGTTAGTCCTTAGCCGAATCACAGTTCTGTTCTTTCCAAGTGTGGCTCTGCAAGGAATTTGACAATCGGTAAGTTATAGTTCTCTCTTTTTCAATAACTCTGTTTCCATTCGGTTCCTTCCTTAATAATCGTATGTTCTTCCTTTCTCATTGTGTCTAAAATGCGTTCTTTTCTGTGAATTGGCCATTGTTGGGCTTAGGGTTTTCAATAGGGTGAAGGAGCACAAGTGGTTTGAATTAATCAAACCTTTATTGTTGACTCATCGATCAAGTGAGGTAAGAACGTTGTCATAATATTTGGTTTGGCCGAATGTGCCATATGTTTGTGATGTGTGGTGTGCAAATTTAGCCACACTTATGAGTATCTTTTTGGTACAGATTCTTGTTAAGGACATGAAGCTAAGTGTGCTTAGTAATCTTGGGTGTTTAAGGCCGTTTGGTCAAACAAGGTTGGAGGTGAAGGGCTAATCACGCGTCTCGCAATCAAGGTGTGTAATCTCACACTTTTTTTATTCTGATAGTGCAACATTCTGTGAATCAGCCAAAAGCTGAAATACCGAAAAGTCGAAGTATCGACCATTGAGATCACTAGAGCGTGCGAGCGCTCGTAGAGATAAACTGAGCCACTAGTGATGGCGTTAGACCGTTGGGAGTGTCACAAACACTCTCGTTGGATTGAGGCTGTAGTGGGCCTTGTTGAGCCGAAGTGGGCTAAGTGGGCCCAATGGGTTAACGGGCCCACATGAGCGAAATTGATAGTAAGTGCCGGATGGTTGATGCGACTGCGAAGTCTGCAGAACCGTGACCGAAATACCCTTAGTGGATAAATTATCGAAATACCCTTAGTGGGTAAAGTACCGAAATACCCTTAGTGGGTAAATTACTGAAATAACCTTAATGGGTAAATTACTGAAATACCCTTAGGAGGTAAGTTACCGAAATACCCCCAAGTGGTGAAATTACCATTTTACCCCTAAATGGAGAAATAACCGTTATACTCTCAGTGGTAGTTTTAATATTGTTTATGTGATTTTATACATCTATTTATGATCGTAATACATTGCATACATATCATATTACATTAGGTTGGGTTTGCTGATTGGAGGAAGTACCGTTCTAGTGGCATCGCCACATACCGTTATAGTGGCATCGCCACATATGCTTAATTTAGTGGCTCAGCCACATATACCGTTATTAGCAGCTTGGCTGCATTATTGAAGAGTTTTGGTTGGGTGGGTCGACATGGTCCCCACATGGAGAGATTTTTTGGTACGGGTGGAGAGTTTGGTTGGATTGGGGTGGGTACATATCCATTGCATTGATATGATTTGGGGCTTAGGCCCAGATTGTTACCGAACAGGGCTTAGGCCCAGACTGACACCGTATGGGCTCGGGCCCAGACTATGACCGTTACAGGGGATTACACACTGAGTTCTCGTAACTCACCCATTTTCTTTTAACCGTGTAGGTAATCCCCAGCTTTAGAGGATTTAGAGCTGCGGAGGACTCGGAGGTGGCCATACGTTGAATTTGTTAATAAACGAAACTTAACAATTTTGGGTTTAATTTATTTTATATTATTTTTGGGTTAATAATTTATGTAATAAGGCCATTGGGATTTTCTTTTTAACTTTCATTTGGTAACTCTTTTAGTTATGAACTGCTAAACAATTAAACACGGGTTTTTAAAACAATAATAACTGATGTTTTCAAAATATCACGTTTCTGCAACTTTTAAAGTCAGTCTTCTGCAACAAACAACGTTTTTTGGAAATAATATTATGTTTGCAAGGAAAATAACTTTAAGTAAATCATATTTTTGAAAGCAATGAAACTCGGGATTTATAAATGGTAGAAGGTTTTAAATTGAGAAAGGGTTTTCTTTGAACGCGTAGTTTTTAAAATAACCTTGCGATGTAACATGCTAGATCCGGCCATAATGTCTAGGCCGGGTTTGGGGTGTTACATTAATCATAAAACCATATAATATAATAACCTTAACCGTCCATCACATAATTCCATGGCCTAATTTCACTTTAAGGCCTTCATATTTAATAGCCAACTCAAATAAGCACTTTAACATATAGAATGTCACTTTTACCTTTTTCACTATTTAGTCCTTTCTCATATTAAGCACACAGACGGACAAATTAACTTATGGAACTTTAACACATGCTTAATCACATATCATAGGCACAAAAAATAATATTAAAATATTATTCTAACTCAGATTTATGGTTCTGAAACCACTGTTCTGACTAGGGTCAAAACCGGAATGTTACAATGTGGGCCCAGGTGGGCCATATAATGTGCTTGGGACCATTAATACGTTTTGATTGCAAAAGGTTATACAAGTCATACGAGATGACTGTGAGCCTATTGACGGGTCGATATGTGTACTTAGGCCCTAAGGGAGAATGACCGTTATGCCCTGAAGGGCAAAATGACTAAAATGCCCTACATGTTATATGATTGTTATTGTATGCCATTTATGGTATGTTTGAATTCATGTAATATTATGCTGCATGGGGGATAGGATCATTGATTTGGAAGAAGTATATGATTTGTTAGGGTCGCATGGTTGCTTGACAACTGTGGATCCAACGATGGCTTTAAGCCGATTATGTGACTTGCAGCTTTGTTGCAATATTGGTTGGTGCCACAATCAGTGCTACATAAGGAGTGTAGGGATGGGTGGGTCGATTTATTCCTCACAGGAGTGTAGGGTTGGACAGGATTTGGAGTGCAGGGTTGGTTGGGTATTTGTGCATTGCATGATCTGATTTGATTGAGATATGGGCTCAGGCCCAGCTGAGGCTATTATAGGCTAAGGCCCAAATGCCACCGTTACTATAATAGGCTTAGGCCCGGATTGATGTGATGCATGCTTTATGATCGATGAGGGTTGTACACATTGAGTTTTCGTAAACCCACCCCCTCTTTTTAATTTTTCAGGTAATCCTCAGTAAGTGGTTCGACGTACTGGAGGACTCGGAGGTGGCCACACTACGAACAGCTTTAAATTTTAGTATTTTATTTTACCCTACTTAAACGCTTTCTTATTGGGTTGTAATATGGCCTCTTTTAATTTCTGGTTTTTTTTAATTTGGGAGTTTCAGTTATTACGTTTTATATCTGTTCGAAGTAGTTCGCGATTTACCAAAGCAATAACTATTTTCAAACGCTACGTTTCCGCAACTCAATTTTTAAATATCACGTTTTTGTAAGTCATTTTGTTTTAAATTAGGCTTCCGCAACAATAAGGTTTTAAAGGGAATAACTTTTTAGTAAACCACGATTGAAAATAAGCAAACTGATGTTTTGTACAAGTTTTTGAATGGCAAGAAGTTTTAAATTTCAAGAAGGGTTTCAATGAAAACATGGTTTTCGAAAAACACTTCAATGTGACACACCAGATTCGGCCATAACGTCTAGGCCGAGTTCAGGGTGTTACATTTAGTGGTATCAGAGCCAAGTTGCAAAACTCGGCTGTGGAATGGGTTTTCAAATCTTGGATTTCAATAAGTTGTTTTTCAATATGTGAAGGGTTTGAAATATTTCCTCTGAAAAGTCTGACACACCGAGTCTCCAGCGTTGGACCAAGTAAGTTCTCCTGATACTAAAATCTGTTTTAAACTATTATACTGTAAATAGTTACTGTGCTTACTTTAGATGATAGACTATACTGAGACTCTTTAGCTAGGGTAAATTGAGAAACTATAGGAAATTAAAACTGTAGTGAGCTTGCGATTGCGAAAACAACTCTTAAGTACTATTTCAATAAAACATCTATTTAATTATTGAAACTATGAGCTAAATTCATAAAATTTCTAATCCAGATAATACGCGAAGCATTAATGAGCACTAGAAGAGGTGCAAGAGGCCGCGGCAGAGGCCGTGGAAGTGCTAGGGCTAGATCTTCGACATCATGCCATATGCCCAATATTGAAGCGAGAGAGGCTCCGACTTCACCGGTACCCGAGACAGGGTCGTATGATTGGGCAGCTGGGGATGACGCATTATCCCAAGCAATGCTAAGAATTCTAGAAAGGGTCGCTGGGCCCAACAATGGCACTAGAAGCCGTGGGTCAATTTCGGAGCGACTTCGATCAAATGGAGTAGAGATTTTCAAAGGTATCGTGGGAGTGGCCCCTAATGTGGCCGAATATTGGTTGGAGGCCACCGAAAGGATAATGGATGACTTAGATTGCACTTCGGAACAAAAACTGAAAGGTGCGACATTGTTGCTGCGAGAGGAAGCCTACCAGTGGTGGCTTACCGTGAAAGAGGGCACTCAGCTTGACCGGGTTACTTGAGAGTTCTTCAAGTCCAACTTTCAAGGGAAGTACGTGGGCGCAAGCTATGTGGATGCTCAGAGGAGGGAATTCTTGAACTTGACTCAGAGAGACAGATCTGTGGCAGAATACGAGGCGGAGTTCCTACGACTCAGTCGGTATGCTAAAGGAATAGTGGCAACAGATTATGAACGTTGTGTTTGGTTCGAAGATGGCCTCAGAGACAGTTTTCGAGTACTGATTGCTCTCCAAAGGGAGCGGGATTTTGCAGCATTGGTGGAGAAAGTAAAGATCGCTGAAGATGTGAAGCGCTCTGAGCGCCTAAACCGAGAAAGAGAAAGGGGCAAAAACAAGAGGGATTCTGAGCACTCCAATTCTGATCAGAAACCTAAGAGAAGGGCCAGAGTGGATGGGCCGATCGAGTCTGGGCCCCATTTGCTTGATCTTGGGTTACCACCTTATGCTATTTGAGGGAAAGGTCATGTAGGCGAGTGCTGGAGGACGACGGGAGCTTGTCTGAGTTGTGGTTCCATGGAACACCGTCTCAGAGAGTGTAACAAATGCTCCTGCGATTTTTATGGATTTAATGAACCGTGTATTCTGACCGTATTTAGATAAGTTTGTAGTTGTCTTTATCGATGGCATATTGATTTATTCTCGAGATGAGAGTGATCATGTAGAGCACCTGAGAATTGTTTTGCAGACTTTAAGAGACAAACAGTTGCATGCTAAATTTAGCAAGAGTGAGTTTTGGCTCCGAGAGGTCGGATTTCTAGGACACATTGTGTCGGGTGATGGTATTAGAGTTGATCCGAGTAAGATCTCGACTATTGTGGAGTGGAAACTGCCAAGAAATGTGTCGGAAGTCAGAAGCTTTTTGGGTTTAGCAGGGTACTACAGACGGTTCGTAAAGGGATTTTCCATGATTGCTACCCCGATGACGAAACTGTTGCATAAGGATGTCAAGTTTGAATGGACTGAAAAATGTCAACAGAGTTTTGAGAGATTGAAAACATTGTTAACTGAGGCGCCGGTTTTAGTACAACCTGAGTCGAGGAAAGAGTTTGTGGTCTACAGCGATGCGTCATTAAATGGCCTCGGTTGTGTGTTAATGCAAAAGGGTAAGGTGGTAGCTTACGCCTCGAGACAGCTAAAATCGCATGAGAAGAATTATCCGACTCATGATTTGGAGTTGGCTGCGATTGTTTTCGCATTAAAGATTTGGCGTCATTATTTATATGGTGAGAAGTGTCGAATCTTTACCGATCATAAGAGTTTGAAGTATTTAATAGACCAAAAGGAATTGAATTTGCGACAACGGTGGTGGCTTGAACTATTGAAGGACTATGAGCTAGTAATTGATTATCATCCGGGGAAAGCAAATGTAGTCGCGGATGCCTTGAGCAGAAAATCTCTGTATGCTTTGAGGGTCATGCGTACAAGCTTAGCGTTGTCTGATGATGGTGCTATATTAGCCGAGTTGAAGGCTAGATCACTATTTATTCAACAGATATGTGAGGCTCAAAAGAATGATATTGAGATGCAAGCTAAGAGAGCTAAGTGTGAATCGAGAGATGATTTTGACTTTCGAGTGAGTTCAGATGATTGTTTGATATTTCACGACAGGATTTGTGTGCCAAAAGATGATGAGTTGATCCGAAAAATTTTACATGAAGCACACAGTGGTCATTTGTTAGTACATCCCGGTAGCACGAAAATGTACAATGATCTGAAGAATTTTTATTGGTGGTCGGGTATGAAAAGAGACATCTCTGAGTTTGTGACAAGATGTTTGATCTGTCAACAAGTGAAAGCTGAGCATCAAGTACCTTCGGGACTACTTCAACCAGTGATGGTTCCCGAGTGGAAGTGGGATCGAATCATCATGGATTTTGTAATGGGGTTGCCTATGACTCCGAAAAAGAAAGATGTTGTGTGGGTTATTATAGATAGACTAATGAAGTCAGCTCACTTTATATCAGTTCGTGTTGATTATGCCCTAGATAAGTATGCCGAGTTGTATATTACTGAAGTGGTGAAATTACATGGAGTGCCTGTATCTATTATCTCAGATAGAGATCCGAGATTTACTTCGAGGTTTTGGAAGAAGTTACATGAAGCCTTGGGTACAAGATTGAATTTTAGTACCGCGTTCTATCCTCAAACAGACGGCCAATCTGAAAGAGTGATTCAAGTTCTTGAAGATATGCTTCGATGCTGTGTGTTAGAATTTGAAGGTAGTTGGGAAAGATACCAACCTTTGGTTGAGTTTGCTTATAACAACGATTACCGATCGTCGAGTATACGGATGGCACCGTCTGAAGCCTTGCCTTGTATGGTCGCAAGTGTCGGACTCCCTTGTATTGGGCCGAGCTTAGTGAGAAGCAAATTCATGGGGTCGATCTAGTTAAAGAGACCAAGGAGAAAGTGAAAGTGATCCTTAATAGTCTGAAAGCTGCTTCGGACCGACAAAAGTTATACGCGGATTTAAAAAGGAAAGAAATCGAGTTTCGAGTGGGCGACAAGGTATTTCTGAAGGTATCTCCGTGGAAGAAAATATTGAGATTTGGTCATAAGGGCAAATTGAGTCCACGATTCATAGGGCCGTACGGGATTACCGAAAAGATTGGGCCAGTGGTATACCGGTTGGCTTTGCCGGTAGAGTTAAAGAAAATACACAACGTGTTTCATGTGTCAATGTTACGACGATATCGTTCTGATCCTTTGCATGTGATCCCTCCATCAGAAATTGAGATACGATCGGACATGACTTATGAAGAGGAGCCAATTAAGATATTGGCTCGGGAGGTTAAACAGTTGAGGAATAAGAACATAGCTTTAGTAAAAGTGTTGTGGCAAAAACACGGTGTGGAAGAAGCTACGTGGGAACCGAAAGAAGCCATAAGAGATCAATATCCAAACCTTTTTGCCGGTAAGATTTTCGGGGACAGAAATCTCTAAAGGAGGGGAGAGATGTAACAGCCCGATTTCGGGGCTAGTCAGAACAGTGGTTTTGAGACCGCTAATCTGAGGTTGAAGAAAACTATTTTGATATTATTTTATGTGTTATGGCATTAATATATGGCTATATGAAAATTTTGGTTCTTTAATTTTAGTGATTGTATGCTTAATTGTGAAAAAGGACTAAATCGCATAAAGTGCGAAAGTTTTATTATGCAAGGTAGAGGTGTCTAATAGCCATGGAATATTAAATTGGAGGTCCTTAAAGTGTAATTAGGCCAATTGGAGTGTGTTGGCCGGCCATAGAGTCTAAGGAGACAAGGATATTAAATTTTGGTCAAATTAGGTGGAATTAGGTGATAAAAGATGAATAAAATAAGATAAAAAGATGATATCTCATCTTTTTCTATTCATTCTTCTTCTACCACCAAAAATTGAGAGGAAATAAGGGTTCTTGAGAGGAAACTGAATATTAATCTTTCCTCCATCTGTTGCTCCAGCCTCTGAAGTGCCGAATCAGTTCTTCTCTTGAGGGTTGTCTGAGTTCAATTTATCTATTGGCCGGTTGTAGGGGTAGGTGGTTTGTGCTTTCAATCATTGACCGAATGCTAGTTCTCTTGTTGGCCGTGTGTTTTCCTTAGGTTAGTATTTGATTAACCTTGGTTATTGGATATTGATGCTTAATAATGGTTGTGGTACAGATAAACCACAAGGAGGTGAGATCGATTTATAATCACGGCTTAGGAAGTATAAGCCGATTCAGTTAAGGTAGGTATTAACCTTGGGTTCGGCTTCTGTGTTAGAAAGGCTTGTTAAATCTTATTAATGGAATGGCTAACTGAATACCTTAATCGAATATAGGTTCTACGCTCGTGGGCTACTGCGTTTTTCTCCATCAAGGTGTGTACACACACCACTCAAATTGTAGATCGGCAATTGCCAAAATCCCGAAATGCTGAGAAGCCGAAAGGCCGAAAGTACGGCTATGGCTATCACACGAGCGCACAAACACACGTGTGGATAAGTCGATACAACGACAGAGGTCACCATGAGCATCTCGTGGTCTTTGGCTGTCTTTGGGGCCAAATGCACCGGAATGGGCCGAGTGGGCCCAATGGGCTCATGGGCCCTACGCGAGTAATTTTTTTGGATGGATAGGAAATAATGAACCAGCCATGACAATCACATGGCTAAAGGCAGTTTTGGGCTTAGTGGGCCACACGAGCGTGTGGGCCCAGGTGGGCCATAAATGGGCTTGGGACCATTAATGCGTTTTGATTGCAAAAGGTTATACAAGTCATGCGAGGCGACTGTGAGCCTATTGACGGGTCGATATGTGTACTTAGGCCCTAAGGGAGAAATGACCGTTATGCCCTGAAGGGCAAAATGACTAAAATGCCCTACATGTTATATTATTGTTATTGTATGCCATTTATGGTATGTTTGCATTCATGTGATATTATGCTGCATGGGGGATGGGATCATTGATTTGGAGGAAGTATATGATTTGTTAGGGTTGCATGGTCGCTTGACGACTGTGGATCCACCGATGGCTTTAAGCCGATTATGTGACTGGCAGCTTTGCTGCAATATTGGTTGGTGCCGCAACCGATGCTACATAAGGAGTGTAGGGATGCGTGGGTCGATTTAATCCCTATAGGAGTGTAGGGTTGGACGGGATTCAGAGTGCAGGGTTGGTTGGGTATTTGTGCATTGCATGATCTGATTTGATTGAGATATGGGCTCAGGCCCAGCTGAGGCTATTATGGGCTAAGGCCCAAATGCCACCGTTACTGTAATGGGCTTAGGCCCGGATTGATGTGATGCATGCTTTATGATCGGTGAGGGTTGTACACACTGAGTTTTCGTAAACTCACCCCCTCTTTTTAATTTTTCAAGTAATCCTCAATAAGCGGTTCAACGTACTGGAGGACTCGGAGGTGGCCACACTACGAACAACTTTAAATTTTAGTATTCTATTTTACCCTACTTAAACCGCTTTCTCTTTGGGTTGTAATAATGCCTCTTTTAATTTCAGGTTTTTTTTTTTAATTTGGGAGTTTCAGTTATTACGTTTTCTATCTGTTAGAAGTAGTTCGGGGTTTTCCAAAGCAATAACTATTTTCAAACGCTACGTTTCTGCAACTCAATTTTTAAATATCACGTTTTCGTAAATCATTTTGTTTTAAATTAGGCTTCCTCAATAATAAGGTTTTAAAGGGAATAACTTTTTAATAAACCACAATTGAAAATAAAAAAATTGAGGTTTTGTACAAGTTTTTGAATGGCAAGAAGTTTTAAATTTCAAGAAGGGTTTCAATGAAAACATGGTTTTCAAAAAATACTTCAATGTAACACGCCAAATTCGGCCATAACGTCTAGGCCGGGTTTGGGATGTTACATTCCCAGCTTGACAAGAGAATCTATATGATGCTTTGAGTAACTTTGTATGGCAACATTATCCTCATCCTTCCACATCATCGCGAGGCCCCCATTTCGGCCTTCAGAATTCACAACAAGCCCATTCTACATCCTGCACCTTATTTGAACCCTTTGAAAATCCATAGAATTCATTTTTGTCTCACACAAGAAAATAAGGTCGGGGTTGTTAGCAACAATAAGTTGCTTGAGTTGCCGAATTGTCGCAGGTGACCCCAACCCATGACAATTCCAGCTTAGGAACTTCATTGATCCTGGCAGGGCTATTCGCCAGCCGCCGCCTTTGATAGTGTCAAACAATCTAGTAGTTTTCTCCGAACTATTCTACTTGGACTTTCTTGAGTTAACTCCCCATTACTTCCTCTTACTATCTTTCTTATTGACTTCATTTTCCATGTTCCATCACGACATATTTTCATAGCCAATTTTTCTAGTTGTGTACTCGATTCCTACTCATCTTTGGTATTTTTGACTCGTTCCATTTCCATTTGATCTTTTGGCACATTTGTCCCTAACCCACCATATGTCTTCCCGGTTGACTCTCTTTCAGCCTCTTTATCATCTTTGACAATTCCTATTCCATTCCACCATGATCCCCTATTTTGGTTTGTAACTCCTAAGGATGCTCTTAGCCAATTACCATATTGAAACTAAGAATTGTGAAGCTTACTGTTGGTCTCCTTCTTCATACATTTTTGAGTCGTGTGACCAATCAGGCCGCATATGTAACAGAACATAGGCAACCGCTCATACCGAATAGCACAGACCAACTCCATCCCTTCATTGTCAACATAATGAACAACTCCTTCTTCACACATGTATTCTGTCCAACCACTGTCTTTATCTTGCCAGTCTATGGCTAACACTTCCCCAATCGTACTTCCTACCTTCATAGCTGTAACAGTCCGATTTAGATCCTAATCGGAATAGTGCTTTCGGGACCACAAATCTGAGTCAAAAAATATTTAAATATTATTTTCTGTGTTTATAATGTGTGAATTGATATTTGTGAAATTTTCGTGATTTAATTTTAGCGTTTGTGTGCTTGATTTAATTAAAAGGACTTAATCGCGTAAAATGTAAAAGTAGCTAACTATTTGTTAAAGTGTTAATTTGCCTTGTTCTTTTAATGTGGGGTCCTTATGTGGCAAATGGATCATTAGAAAATAGCATGGACGGTTTTAGGTTTGAAGTATATGGTTTATTAATTAAATTAACAAGGTTAATTTAGTAAATATGTTAATTATGTTATTATAATAAAACATAAATTAAAAGCCATGCATTATGTGTTCATCCATAGCCAAAACTAGAAAAGAAAAAGAAAGAAAGAAGAACAACAAGGTTCGGCCACTTCTAAGTTTAATTTGGGTATGTGTTTTGCTCGGTTTTTGATAATTTTTACGTTTTTGAGATCGTTGCTATGTAATCTATCAAGCCCATGTTTCAATTTCTGAATTTGATGAAGATTTTGAGATATTCCATTTATGAAATTGTGAGCTTTGTGACGTTATTTGGTGAAATATGAAAGATATGTGATAGATTAATATATTTTGTATTTGAATTTTTGATGAATTTGAGTAATTTGGGCTAAAATTGTGAAAATAATATTATGAGGGACTAAAATGTGAAATAAATTAAATATGAGGACTTGTATGATCTAGGTGAATATTCGGCCAAGATATAGTGTAATGAAATTATGTATATTTTGTGTTTTGTGATATAGGGACTAAATTGTGAAAAATGTGAAATGTCAGGGGCAAAAATGTAATTTGCCCATTTATGTGTTTTTGGACTAAATTGAATGAATATGTTAATAAACAAGATAAATTTGCATTAATTTAGATCGAGAAGAGAGGAAATCGGAATTGGATCGGGGGAAATCTAAAGTGGTTGAATAATCGTTCCGTTTCGTCCGTCGTTGTCTGAGGTAAGTTCATAAGTAAATAAATGTCGTTAAATTCGATTGTATATATTTTATTTATGCCGAATTGAATTATTACTTGTATATATATATATATATATGTTCAAGATGAATTTGTATAATTATGGGACAAGTATTTACAAGCCTGAATCTATCGAGTTACGACGTCCGAAAGCCCCGTACAAACCTTAGGAATAGTTAGGATACATATGTCATGACATAGGATTCCGATATGTGATTTCGTGTAAGACCACGTCTGGGACGTTGGCATCGACTTGTGATTTACGTGTAAGACCATGTCTGGGACATCGGCATTGTATTTGATTTCGTGTAAGACCCTGTCTGGGATAGTGGCATCGATATGTGATTACATGTAAGACCACGTCTGGGACGTTGGCATTGTACAAGATTTCCGACTATCCGAGTATCCTTATTATAACACCCCTAACCCGTATCTGTCGCCGAATTAGGGTTACGGGCATTACCAGATAATCATTACTTTTATTCAATCAATTAGATTATATTTAAACAAATTTATATAATAATACACATATAAGAAAACAATTACATATGCATAAAACATATTTATTCCACTACCAAATCATATATGGCACAAGCATTGACAAACATAAAATTTGAACATGCAAAATACATTTTATTAAAATTACAAAATAATGCAAGTACCGTAAGCCTCATTTGCTATGTCCTTATTTACTTATGAAATACTCAAGCAATTAACCCATTAGTACCTATATGATTAAATAACATGATTCAATTATCATTTTATACTAACTCACTTAAAAGGGCGAATATACCAAAGATAAAAGATATTAGCAGATGTCCAAACTTACAAACTCAATAAACATCATATAAATACATACCTACTTGACCAAATATACAAAGACACATATATGCAATTATATGTACCTAGCTCATACCAAAGTTCGGATAGATCCAAATAATCAATCGGATCAATGTTCACATGAATTCGTTTGCATGCACATAATTGAACCAGAAAATAACTATACACGGTATATACATTATTTTTGTAATAGTTAGATTCATATACAGACATTTATTATAATTTAATAAGATTATATCTACTCATGCATTTTTATCATTTCCAACAAATCATATTATCAAGCTATCTAAATACCTATTCGGCCTATACTCATCATTTCAAACCAATTAATCATGCCAAAACTCTTATATATATATATCAAATGTTTCACATTTACCAATTACATGTGTCATTTAACATTTTATGAAAAAATGAGTTTAAGTCTTCATCAAACATAATTGAATACAGAACATAAACATAACAAGCACATCACACTTGTATTCCATGGCTAATTACACATTATTAAGACATTATCTTAATCCATAATGCAATTTCCCACAAGACCGAATTACACCTACTATATGCACATATACCATAGCCGAATATAAGCTAAATAAAATCCATACAACCCTTGCATCATAATGACATAAACATATACACCATTTGATCATTAAAATCATACGTTTCAACACCAAACTAACACAGGATATAAGCCATATTCGTATGACTATAATACATATAAAGACAAAGTTTTCAACTCAAACATAGACATTATCCATTCTATACATGCCTTTATCCAAAATAAACCAAACTAAAAGAGTACCAAAAAGATGATAGTGTGGTTGGCATTGCTTGTGATTTTCTCCGAGCCCGTAGCTTGACCAAAATCTATAAAACAGAACATTGAACATAAATAGAGTAAGCTTACTAGCTTAGTAAGTCTTAAGCAAATTATCTATAACAATTAAACATTTTAATCATTAGGTTTATGGCATTGAGTATAAATATTTCAATATGTACATTAATCATAGCCGAATCTTTGTCATTACCCTTAACCTAAGTATTAGCACTTTATTTCCAAGGACATATACATCATCAAAACACATAAATATCACATGTATTCACATAATCCAAGTCAAATGAATATATCATGCATATCGTTCACATATACTTATTTGTACACATATACAAACACATCCAAAACTCTCTCACCATCCACCTTGCCACTTATAGCCGATTCTTCAAAATAATGCATTTAAACTCAATTTCGTATATATAATGTTCATACTTAACTCAAATGATGATATACCGACTTACCTCATTCCTTACTAATATATATAAGGCTTATACTTACCCGAGCTTTTAGCTCATTGCACTAAATATAGCTCACCTTGTATGTTTCTCGAATTCTCTGTTTATAATGTATCACCGGCATTAAGCCTGCTAGGCATCAAAGCCCGAAATACACACCGACATTGAGCCTGCTAGAACAGAGGTTCGAGATTTAAACACTGGCATTTAGCCTTTGCTAGGCAATAAGCCCGATATAATTCACCCAAGACGAGGCACGCTAGGCATTTAGCCTGATATAAATCACCGGCACAAGGCCTGCTCGGCATTTAGCCTTATATAAATCACTGGCACGAGGCCTGCTAGGCTCGAAGCCCGAATATCAACAAAATTAACCATTCCATGCACATTTATTAATTCCAAAACCACATATAACACATATATTTCATAATATCACATATCAAATTTGGATAAACTTAACCACATTACATCAAATAAAATCAATTCAATATTATACTAACCACATTCGGTAATTCCACATATATATTTCCAAAATTTTCGAATTTCATCATTTATTATATTACGTAAATAATTTTTGACATATAATTGCTTAAAGACTTACCTCGACTATCGACGGACAACGAAGACCGGCTATTCGATAACCTTTGCCTTTCCCCGATCCAAATCTGTTTTTCTTTGTTCTTGATCTAAACACATTAAAATTTAGCTCATTCAAGCACATTTCATCTCAATTTAATCCCAAAACACATAAATAGGCAAATTACCATTTTACCCTTAATGTTTCACATTTTTACAATTTAGTCCTATTTGCACAAAACACAAAACACACAAAATTTCATTACACAACCTAAGGGCCGAATATTCATAGGGACTATACAAGTCCATTTATTTCATTTATTTTGCATTTTAACCCTTCAAAAATTTATTTTTGCAATTTAGCCCAAAATACTCAAATTCACCAAAATTTCCAATACAAAACATTTTAATCTATAACATAACCTTAACATATATTCATCAAACATCACAAAGCATAAGCTTCTATCATGGCCGAACATCACATACACACTAATCTCAAAAATTCTAGCATGGGTCGGATAGTATTCGAAGCAACGATTACAAAAACGTAAAAATTATCAAAAACCGAAATCAAACTAACCTTGGATTTAAGCTTACAAGTGCCGAAATTTAAGCTTGTATTTCTCTTTTCTTCTTTAGCACATTCGACCTTAAGAAACAAAAAGATGATAATGGCTTTTCATGTGTTTTATTTAACATATAATATGTTATTTATTTATTTACTAATATAACCTTATATTATAAGATTTTATAACATATAACTTAAGGTTACTATTGTCATATACAACCCACTAACCTTAAAAATGGGCTATTTTCCCTTTTAATACCTCATATTAAAAAGCCATTATCATTTTAGCACTTTTCACTATAGTTTGCAACTTTTGCACTTTACGCGATTAAGTCCTTTTTTGTCAAATTAAGCACACAAACGATCAAATTTTCATACGAAACTTTCACACACATTAATACACATATAATAAACATCAAAAATAATATTTAAAAATTTTTTGGACTTGGATTCGTGGTCCCGAAACCACTGTTCCGATTAGGGTCAAATTCAGACTGTTACACTTATTGATTCCGAATGGTTCAACAGGCATTAACGAGTTATGATTGAATGTGAAAGCGAGCTAAAAGGTTCAGGTACGTGCCAAGTTTAATGTTAATAAAAATAAGGTAAGCTTGTTATTTGAAATGGTGATATAAATTATACATGATACAAAGTGAATTATATGTCTATATGAATGCTCATATTCGACCAAATTATGTATATGTGATATTAAAAGTGAGAATTATATATGCTCATGAGTATTTGTGCATTCGGCCATATGATGTTAAATTACTAATGTATATTTGATGATATACGAATTTGTGAGTGTGATATATGTACATTTAGTTAAGGTTTGGATTGATTCGCTAATTGAATATAACGTTAATGTTCATTTGGGAAATTATTTTCTTATGACTTACTAAGCTATAAAAGCTTATTCTGTGTGTGTTTGTTCATTGTTTTATAGATTTTGGAAGCTAGTTACGAGCTCGGGGATCGTTAGAGAAATCCGTCACACTGTCGATCATTTTTCGGTAATTATAAAAATTTGAACTTTGAACCTATGGCATGTATAGGCTAGCTTATGTTTTGATTAGTTTTGAGGTTGTAATTATAAAGCCATGTGAAAATGGCTAGTTATAATGCTTAAGTTATATAATTTCGGTCATGGTATATTTATGTGTGATTTGTTTAGTATGCTTTGCTAATGATTGTCTGAATTTAGTCATGGTTTAAGATTGTATCAAAGGTAACTAGTAATTTGCATATGTATGTTCGGCTATAAGGTATGGAAGAACATGTGTATATTCGGTCATGATCTAAACCTATTTTGGAAGTGTGTTTTATGCTATAAATTGGTGAATGGATAAAGGTTTGGAAAATGTGAAGTGATATGTATGATTTTATTATGTGAATTGATATGAGTTGAAACAATGTGTATGTATTGAAAAATAATTTGGTGTACTACATGATGTGCGAAATTGATATGATTTGAATATGAAATGGCATATTTTTGCTTGTGATTTGATGGCTAAAACTTGTACTATTTATGTGGATACTTTTGGTTGCCGATTTGTCATGAAATAAATTAGTAAGTATATGTAAATTTTTGACATAATAATTAGTATGTAATGGAAGTATATTATAGTTTGTATTTATGTTTTTATAATGGTTTATATGGATAAGCTAAAGTGTATATTAAATAAATAGTATTAAAGCATGTTCGGCCTTATGAAATTGTTACTAAAGTTGAATATATGTTTGGTCAATGAATGGTGAATAATGGGTTGTTTGGTTTATAACTTGTGCACATGTTGTATTAAGGAAATGTTAGGTTGGTTATTTATTAAATGAATAGGCATAATGGCATACACTTTATGTATGAATGAAATAATACATATTGAAATGATATGTGCTTTAGTAGCTATACGTATAATTACTTAAATGGAATTATAAGTACGCTTGACCATATTGTAGTTAACTAAGGCCATGCATAATAATGCATTTTATGCTGTGTAAGATAATTTGAAAATTTTGGTATGGTTTGTGTATACAATGTGATTAACAATGCATGCTTGATAAGTAAATTAGCTAATCACTTTGAATATTTATATAATTTCAAATATGATATAAGTGATTATGTGAATGAATGAAAGTTGTGTTTCGTCCGGTAATGCCTCGTAACCCCATTCCGACGACAGATACAGGTTAGGGTGTTACATTTGATTGGTATCAGAGCTACGATTTAGTCGATTCTAGGACTAATGTAGCGTGTGTGAGTCTAGCTATACATGCCATATTTATAAACTGCGATAGTATGATTCCTGACAATTGAAATGTGTTTTCATATAGTAAATGGATCCCGATCGAGCTGTAGCTGATGATATAGAAAGTATAGCGCCTGCTCCCGCTCAAGGACAGCGCCGGCTGAATCTCGGCCGAATTTGAGTAACTAAGAGGGAGAAGCTAAACAAGCCTTTTACCAAATGATGAATGAATGGTTTACTCAGTATATCTGGACGAATCCGGCTGTTTCACAACCTTCTCCCCCACTGGTTCCTCCTCAAATACCTGTTATGCTTCAAGTTACTGATTCAGTGCGAATGAATAAGCCACCGGTTGATAAAATCAGAAAACACGGGGCTGAAGAATTCAGAGCCACTGTTGATGATGATGCTGAGTGAGCTGAATTCTGGCTTGATAATACGATCCGTGTGTTTGATGAACTATCATGTACCCCTGACGAGTGTATTAAATGTACTGTATCCTTTCTTTGAGATTCCACGTATCACTGGTGGAATACACTAATATCCGTAGTTCCAAAAGAACGAGTTACTTGGGAGTTCTTTCAGACTAAATTTTGGAAGAAATACATCAGTCAGAGATTCATTGATAAAAAATGCAAGGAATTCCTCGAGTTGAAATAGGGTCGTACGACCATAACAGAATATGAGCGGGAATTCGTGAGACTTAGTAGATATGCCCGGGAGTGTGTATCGACCGAAGTAATAATGTCTAAAGGATTTGAAGACGGATTGAATGAAGACATCAAGCTGTTAGTCGGGATTCTTGAAATAAAAGAGTTCGTCGTACTTGTTGAACGAGCGTGTAAAGCTAAAGAGCTCGGGAAAGAAAAAAGAAAAGCTGACTTTGAAGCTAGAGATTCACGTAATAGATCATCAAGTAAGTCATTCCATTCGGCATCAAAGAGATTCCGGGATGATTCTAACCGTTCAAAGGCTACTGTAGGTTATTCTAGACGTGTTTGGGACAAACCACCTGTGAGTTCGAAAGCTACCTCAGTAGCTAGTGTTGGTAACGTCAGACCAAATCAATCGGAGTGCAAATATTGTGGTAAACGACATCCCGGCAGTTGTAGATTGAATGATCGGGCCTGTTTCAAATGTGGATCATTAGATCATTTCATCCGTGAATGCCCTGAGTTAGCTGAGCAAAGTATAGAATGCGAGACTGAGTAACATGTCAGCTCGAGGTAAACCACCCAGAAACATGGGTAATATGAGTAGCAGTCAGAAAGGAACTAAAGACACAGCTATTAGATCTGAGGCTCACGCACCTGCAAGAGCTTATGCTATTCGCGCTCGTGAAGAGGCTTCATCCTCAGATGTTATTACCGGTACTTTCACTCTCTATGATACTAGTGTTGTTGCATTGATTGATCCTGGTTCGACTCATTCTTATGTATGTGAGACTTTAGTATCCAGTAAGACTTTGCCTGTAGAGTCTACTGAGTTTGTGATTAGAGTATCGAACCCCTTAGGCTGGTGTGTTTTGGTTGATAAAGTATGTAAGGGTTGCCCATTGATGATTCGAGATTCATGTTTTTCGGTTGATTTTATGTTGTTGCCATTCTACGAGTTTGATATAATTTTGGGTATGGATTGGTTAACATTACATGATGCTATTGTGAACTGCAAACGGAAGACTATTGAGTTGCGATGTCAGAATGATGAGATTATTCGGATTGAGTCTAATGATCTGAATGGTTTATCAACAGTGACTTCTTCGATGTTAGCTCGGAAATATGTGAGAAAGGGTTGTGAAGCCTACTTTGCTTATGTGCTCGATTCTAAAGTAACCGAAAAGAAGATTGAATAAGTACCAGTTGTGTGTGAGTATCCGGATGTATTTCCTGAAGAATTGATGGGTTTGCCGGTGATTCGAGAGGTAGAGTTTGGTATTGAGTTAGTGCCAGGGACGACTCCGATTTCGATAGCTCCATAAAGAATGGCACCGACTAAATTAAAAGAATTGAAAGCTCAGTTGTAATAATTGACGGATAGAGGCTTCGCACGACCGAGTTTTTCTCCCTGGGGTAAACTGGTTTTGTTGTGAAAAAGAAAGATAGAACTGTGAGAATGTGCATCGATTACCGACAGTTCAATAAGGTGACTATAAAGAATAAATATCCTTTGCCACGGATTTATGACTTGTTCGATCAGTTGAAAGGGGCTACTGTGTTTTCTAAGATAGATCTGAGATTGGGTTACTATCAGCTGCGAGTTAAAGACTCCGATGTGCCGAAAACTGCTTTCCAAACGAGGTACGGACATTATGAGTTTCTGGTTATGCCTTTCGGACTTACTAATGCCCCTACTGCTTTTATGGATCAAATGAATCGGGTCTTCAGACAGTATTTGGATCGATTTGTGGTTGTGTTTATAGATGACATTTTAATCTATTCCCATGATGAAATTGAGCATGCCGAGCATTTGAAAATAGTGTTACAGACTTTGCGCGACAAGCAGTTGTATGCAAAGTTCAGTAAATGTGAGTTATGGTTACGAGAAGTCAGTTTTTTGGGACATGTTGTATCAGCATCAGGTATTCGGGTTGATCTGAACAAGGTTTCGGCTATACTAGATTGGAAGCCTCCTAGAAACGTATCCAAAGTCTGAAGTTTTCTGGGACTAGCTGGTTACTATAGACGGTTCGTAAAAGGTTTCTCTATGATTGCAACCCCAATGACGAAACTACTTCAGAAAGATGTTAAGTTTGAGTGGTCAGAAAAGTGCAAGAAAAGTTTCGATCAGTTGAAAGCTTTGTTGACCAATCCTCCAGTGCTAGTTCAGCCAGAATCGGGTAAAGAATTCGTTATCTCTAGTGATGCATCTTTGAATGGTTTAGGCTGTGTTTTGATGCAGGAAGGCAAAGTTATAGCTTATGCCTCAAGACAGTTAAAGCCACACGAAAAGAACTATCCGACACACGATCTGAAATTGGCAGCTATTGTGTTTGCGTTGAAAATTTGGCGCCACTATCTGTTTGGTGAGAAATGTCACGTCTATTCTGATCACAAAAGCTTAAAATATTTGGTGACTCAGAAAGATATGAATTTACGATAGCGAAGATGGTTAGAGTTGTTAAAAGATTACAAGCTTATAATTGACTACCATCCGGGGAAAGCCAATGTTGTTGCTGATGCTTTGAGTCAGAAATTGTTGTTTGCCCTTCGTGTGATGAATACTCAATTGGCCCTATCTGATGACAGTTCGATAGTAGCTGAGTTGAAAGCGAAACCATTATTTATTCAGCAGATTTGTGAGGCTCAGAAAGTTGATATCGAATTGATAGCAAAACGGGCTCAATGTGATGCGAATACTGATTCAGAGTTTCGAGTTGATACTGAAGGTTGTTTGAGGTTCAAAGATCGAATGTGTGTTCCGAGAAATTCAGAGTTGATTCAGATGATTTTGAATGAAGCTCATAGCAGTCGGTTATCTGTTCACCCGGGTAGTACGAAAATGTATAATGATTTAAAACAATTTTACTGGTGGCCTGGTATGAAATGAGACATATCTGAATTTGTTTCGAAATGTTTAATTTGTCAACAAGTCAAAGTCGAGCATCAGGTACCTTCTGGGTTACTTCAGTCGATTATGATACCTGAATGGAAATGGGATAGAGTCACGATGGATTTTGTATCGGGTTTACCTTTGACATCGAGCAAGAAAGATGCAATCTAGGTTGTTGTGGATAGATTGACTAAATCGGGTCCTTTCATTTCGGTTCGCACAGATTATTCACTTGATAAGCTTGCTGAGTTGTACATTTCTAAGATTGTGAGATTGCACGGAGTACCTATTTCTATTGTTTTAGATAGAGATTCGAGATTCACATCGCAGTTTTGGAAGAAACTACAGGATGCATTAGGTACAAAATTACATATTAGCACTGCTTTCCATCCGCAGACAGATGGTCAGTCCGAACGAATCATTCAGATACTCGAGGATATGTTGAGATGTTGCATTCTCAAGTTTGAAGGTACGTGGGAACGATACCTGCCATTGATTGAATTTACGTATATTAATAGCTTTCAATCGAGTATCAAAATGGCACCTTACGAGGCTTTGTATGGTTGCAAATGTCGAACACCATTGTATTAGACTGAGCTCAGTGAGAATAAGATACACGGGGTTGAATTGATCAAAGAGACTGAACAGAAAGTAAAAGTGGTTCGCAATTGTAACACCCCAAACTCGGCCTAGAAGTTAGGCCCGAATCTGGTGTGTCACATTGAAGTGTTTTTCAAAAACTTTATTTCCATTGAAAACCCTCCTTATTTAAAAACTTAAGTATAATCCCAGATACGTTAGTTTATTTTTAAAACGTGGTACAAGGAAAAATTATTACTTTTATTCTCATAATATCTTTTAGTTGCGGAAGCTAATTTTGAAAGTATTCGAGTTATGAAAAGATTAAGTCACGAAACCATTTTGAAAATGTTGCAGAAACGTAATGTTGTTGAAAAACAGATATCATTTTGGAAAACCGTGACTTACTTCTAACTGATATAAACCAAAGTAAAGAAAGACCCGGAGTTAAAATCTAGAAACTTAAAGAAGCCTTATTACAACCCGAATCAAAATCCTTGAATGTAAATAATCAAAACAGAAATCATAAGCAATATGTGGCCTTCTCCGAGTCCCTCACAGCATCGATCCGTCTAAGGCTGGGGATTACCTGCACAGTTAAAAATGGGGTGAGTTCACGAAAAATCAGTGTGTAATCCCCTTACTAGAGTAACGATCGGTATCTGAGAGACAAAAACCTAAGCGATGCAGGCCAAAAGCCCTTTAACAAAGATATGATGACAGTACAGATCAAAGCATACATGGGCTAAAGCCCACTATAATATCATTTGGGTCACAGCCCATGACAGAATCAATTGGGCCTAGCCCAAACCAATAACAGAACAAGTGGGCCTAAGACCAATACAGTGACAGATCTCATAAATAGATATGCAACAGTATGAGGATGCATCCCACCCCGATCCAGCCAACACACCACCCGTACCAACCCTACACTTACGTGGGGATAAAATCGACCCACCCAGCCAGCACACCAATGTTAGAACCGATTGCGGCCCTAATCGAAATCGCAGCAAAGCTACTAGTATATATATACGGCTCCAAGCCTTCAGTAGCGGTATTATAATTGGCACAAAGCCATCAGTAACTGTATTATGTTTGGCACATAGCCATTAGCGACGGTAATATAATCGGCACACAGCCTTGGGTAAATATGATCGACACAGAGTTATCGATATATATGTTAGGCACACAGCCA
The DNA here is from genome assembly GCA_025698515.1 of Gossypium sturtianum. Lineage (NCBI taxonomy): Eukaryota > Viridiplantae > Streptophyta > Magnoliopsida > Malvales > Malvaceae > Gossypium > Gossypium sturtianum. The sequence goes on along the minus strand of CM046950.1, from coordinate 84,280,990 downwards.
CGGGTAAATACGATTGGCACAAAGCCATAATCAAGATGGCACAGAGCCATATTTAGGTTGGCACAGAGCCATAATCAGATTACGCGGCTTTAAGCCGTCCGTCGGTCCACAGTCATCTCATGCGACCCGTGCGACCTTAACAGATCAATACAGGATCCACAGTCGTCATGTGACCCGTGCGACCCTATCAGAACTTCCTCCGTATCAATGTCCCAACCCCATGCAGTATGTCATGTATGCGAAATGTTATGCCCATAAATAATCATACATACATAGTCACAACAGTCAATTACCTTCAAATCAGTCCAATCGTACCTCAAGTGAGTCAATTACCCTCGAGGGGCAAAATGGCCATTTTACCCTTACAAGGGTATTACAGTAATCCTACCCTACAGAGGTATTTCAGTAATTTTACCCTACAGGGGTATTTCGGTAATTCTACCCTACAGGGGTATTTCACAAATCAGGGGTATTTTGGTAATTTTACAAATCAAGGGTATTTCGGTAATTTCAAAAATTAGGGGTATTTCGGTAATTTCTTAAATCTGGGGTATTTCGGTAATTTTACAATTTAGGGGTGTTTCAGTAATTTTGCAAATCAGGGGTACTTTGGTAATTTTGCAAACTGAGGGTATTTTGGTAATTTTGCAAATCGGGGGTATTTCGATAATTTTGCAAATTAGGGGTACTTTGGTAATTTTGCAAACGGAGGGTATTTCGATAATTTTACAAACTGGGGGGTACTTCGGTAATTTTACAAGTCGAGGGTATTTTAGTAATTTTGTAAACCAAGGGTATTTCAGTAATTTTGTAAACCAAGGTATTCTAAACAGAGATAACGATGCGAGTGGGCCTAGGGCCCATTCTCGGCCCAAATGGGCCCACACGCTCGTGTGGCCCATTTAGCCCAAATTTAGCCACAGATATGAGATTCACATAGTCCAGACCAATATTTACTACACAATCATACAACTTATCCGATTGGGCCCACGGGCCCATTAGCCCCACATGGCCCTTTTCGGCCTGTAACATCCCCAAACCCGGCCTATTCACTACGACCGAATCTGGTTATGTTAGTGAAAATATGTTTCTTTACTTAGAATTTAAAACATGAAAATTTATTATCTTCGGTAAAGTCATGTCCATTTAAAATTATTAAATAATATATGCTTGGGATGAATTAAAACTTTATTATAATTTACTATAATATAACTCTTTTGTAAGAATATTGCTAAATACGTTATAACCTTTAACAACTATAAATAGCGTACTTTAATCAAAAGTGACCCTTATTACATCAAATAAATACACCAAGTACTTTGAATTAAAAAGCTTCAAATAAAAATATTCAAAACGTCTACTTCTGCATGAAAATCTGCTTCTGCATGGGCCACCTTGTATCCACTCCAACCCGTCCACTAATCACGACTCACCTGTGATGATGGATAAATAATTGGGTGAGTCATACAGACTCAGTGTGTAATTAAACCACTGATATCCACCCACATGCTAGCCACAAATCAACCCAAATATCAAATGCAACATATAAATATAATCATTTAAACATTACCACAATCTGGGCTTGGCCCACATTCAAATCACATCACATACTGGGCTAGGCCCATTTCTCAATAAACCACATATCAACTGGGCTTGGCCCATTTCCACGTATGTTCCCAAAACATACCTATCCACATGTCATATTGGGCTTGGCCCATTCCATATTATCACAAAAATAATGCAACATGATTCCCAACCCAACCTAGGGTCCATCCGCTACACACCCCCTTATCCAGCCTACCACACACCAGGGGACTATCGAGTCACCCTCTCCTTTTCCCTCCAAAAAGGCAACCAATGCCATCCACGATGTAGCGTATAGCTAACATCAAACCACGATGGAGCACACAGCAATCCATCAAGCCACGATATGGCATAAAGCCCATATCAATCAAGGTAACCACGCGAACTAAATCGCAAAGATCCACAACGCGACCTCAGTCAGCGCCAATCCACGATGTAGCACAAAGCTGACATCAACCACGTACTCGAAGTACACCCGTACCTTCTTTCAAAACCCACCCATGCACATGTAACATAAATAGCGATAAGGTGGTGCATGTACATATTAAACACAATCATAGGCATACTCACATAATAAAATCGGTGATCACATATTTACAAACTTTGCTACTAACTCTGATCGTCCTCATACCCCCTTCAAGGTATCATTCTCACATATCTTGCACTTGTTAGCAACATATAAAACAGGCAAATATCACGCAAATCCGGAAACAATGATTAACTACACACCTTATCACTAGGAGTTCTAGACTCTCGATCCTCGATGCTATCGTCTAGCGAAACTACGGCTTTTTGCCTAACGTTTCTCGCTGTTGGCCCACACCCTGGTGGCCAATCTCGAACAGCAGAAACGGATCTCTTCTTGAACTTTGGGATGGGAGCTTTCCCTTGCCCACTTTGACTGGTACTCGAATCCACGTCCATCGTAATCACTTAATTAGAACCCTTTGGTTAAACACCATAATACAAAATCTCAAGCGAACAACTACAATTTAACTACTTACCGAAACGATCTTAAATCTCAAAGGCTCCTCTGTACTTTTGTCGACTTGCCCTTTGATGAGTCCAAATAATTCAAGACCTTCCTTTAGACTCCTTGGCGCTGGCTACAAGCTCTGAATGTCGACAGCACTACACCTCACCAGTTCGGCTTCAAACTTGATAAAGTAGAAGAGAGATGGAGGGCTAAGGATTTCGGCTATCAAGGGGCTAAAGAAAATAAAAGAAATACTTGGCTACAAGGCCAAAGGAGAAATCGGCACACCAAGAGGAAGAGGCAAAAGACTTGATGAACAACTAGCACTCCCCCTCCCTATTTATAGCATTCGGCCAACCCCCCTTAAAGTCTCCAAAATTTGGCCAACACCTCACTAATTTAATTCCACTTGAACACTTCACTAATAATCCAATAATAATTCTTTTAATCTTCATAATATCCTTGATTATCTCCTAAAAAAACTCATATCATCCTCCAAAAAAAATAAATAATAATAATTCCACTTAATCTAATTAATAAAAATAATAATAAAAAAACATATTATCCTCTTCCAAAAAAAGAGTCTTCTAGCCGTCCAACACTTCAATTTGCTGCCCAAAAGAAATAAAAATTCAAACTCCAAAATGCGACTTCCTTGGCTCAACACAGGACCAAGCTGCTGCTCCTTTCCCCTAACGCCCCAGGCCACTCGGCCAGCCTGATTTTTATGCTAGAAACCCCCAGCATTTTATTTTTAAGGCCTTCATACTACAGTCCATATCCGCATAAAATAAAACATGCCAAAATGTTGCTTCCAGCCCTCGATCCCGCGACCTGCACAAAGCCCCTTCTCAAGTAGCGCCTTAGCCACTCCGCCCACCTGCCTTTCATGTCCATAAGCCACACCATTTAATTTTTAAACCCTTCCTACGCCAGCCCATAACCACCAACAAAAATAAAAACTCCATAATGCAGCTCCAGGCCCTCGAAACCGCGACCTCTCCTCCTCTCCAGCGCCTAAGTAGCGCCCAAGAGCCACTTCTCCCAATTGGACTTTCATGTCCATCAACTTGAACATTTATTCATAAGGCCTACTTAGCCCAGTCTCTTGACGCAAAAATAAAGCCAAAATTGCTGCCCCAGCAACTCGAACCCTTGCTCACTTAGGCGCCACCTTCCAAAGCCCCCAAGCAGCGCCTCAATCGCCACTTTGCCAAAGTCTATCTTGTGTCATAAACTCCATAAAATTATTTTAAGGCCTTCTTGCCCTATTTCCCCTTTTTACACTAAAATTCAAAAATTTCCTAAGTCATCCCTTGCCTTCTAGGGTTCTCCAAACCCCTCAAAATTCCTCCAACATGACCCTAAGCCTACTAAACACATCCAAAAACATCAAAAACCTTCCAACACTGGAATTATACCCAAATTGCATAGCCCCTAAATCAGGGTGTTACAATTCTACCCTCCTTAAAAATAATTTCGTCCTCGAAATTACTTTACTAACAAACGTCCATACAACCTATCTTACCACCTTACGCTTACGCTGCGCACTCTGATCTTACTAAGGCTATCGTACCTACACAATCTCTAAGTTCATGCTAAAAATTCGAAACACCTCTCTTAGCAACACAGAAAAGGTTAAATCGTAATCAAACCAAGTAATTAAAGCATGTACCAAAGCAAAGGAGCTTACCTAATATCACATCCTTGGTTGACTCTCACTAGAACCATTCCTTCCATGACTTGAACCACGACCCCTCGTCGCTTGAGGACAATTCTTAACTAAATGTGCCTTAGATCCGCACCGAAAGCATTCTTTACTATTTCCCCAACACTCTCCTGTGTGAGGTCTTCCACACCGAACACAAGAACGATTCCGATCCATTGGGGCAAGTACACTTACAGGGTTCTCGGTCCTTGGTCTTTTCTGGACATTACCAAGCGTCTTGCGACGGTCCAATATTTCTCTTATTCTCGCTCCTATTCTTTTCTCGGTTTTCTCTTATAGTCTTCTTAACCTCTTGACGATCCGAGCTTTCTCCACTAGCACCGCGAAGTCTCTCTCTCTCTCTGCGAGCAATCACCATTCGAAGTTCATCTCGCAATCCGTCTTCAAACCGGACGCACCTCTCATGTCGGTGGCCACAATTCCCTTAGCATACTGACTAAGTCGCACGAATTCCGCCGTGCTCGACTATCGACTTACTTCCTTGTACTAGATTTAGAAACGCTTTCGCTGCGAGTCTAAATAACTGGCTCCTACGTACTTTCCTTCAAACTTATCCTTAAAGAAGTCCCAATCCTGTTGATCTGCTGGTACACTTTGCTTGACAGTGAGCCACCAACGATAAGCTTCATCGCGAAGCAACGAAACAAAGACCCTTTCACTTTTCTTCATTGGTGCGGTCCAAATCGTCCATGATTCTTTCGACTGCTTCTAGCCAATACTCCGCTACGTTTGGAGCTACTCCAGATATTCCTCTAAAGATCTCAGCTCCGTTCAATCTAAGCCTTTCCGACACCGACTTTCGAGTTCCATTTCCTCTACTAGCTCCTGCTACACGTTCTAAAATTCGTAACATGGCCCGCGACACTGCATCATCTTCTCCTGTCTGGTCTTGCCTCTCTACGTCCACTGCTGGCGGCACTTCACTTTCTGACCCATGGCCAGACCCTATCGGTTCCGATGCGGTCATTCTACCTTTACCGCGTCCCCTAGAACTCATCTCTATCGTCGTGATTTAATCTGTTTAAAAAGTTTTATGCATTAGAAATTATTGTTTCACTATTTTATCCACGAGCAATTTTATGAAAGAAGTTTTCGAGAGTAGTTCTTTCGAGCAATCAAGTTTTCTTCCCTACCCAGGGGTAATTTCGTCATTTTCCTACAGGGGTATTTTTTTAGAAATTTTAAAACTAAGGGTTTTAAAACAGTGAGGCAAATCTCTTTCGGGTTTTAATAATGGGTTTAGCCTATGAACAAGTCCTCTTGGTTAAGGTGAACCGTAGCTACGCACTGTAGGATTCCAAATGAAGAGGAGGTGAGTCACGAGGGATCGCTAAGTACCAAGCTCTTCCGGATCCACTCCTAGACATGCGCACAATGGTTACCACACCTTAACTCGGCGACTTAATCACAGGTTTGTTTAGTAGCTTTAAGTTTTATGCATATGTTTGAGTAGACTAGTCCTAGGGTTCAACAGATCCTAGTTCACTAATCTACGAGCCCAACTAAGCCCATAACAATTCACATATCAAATTACTTAACAAGTCTGAAGTACTTACCTGGTGGACTCGGGTTGAAGGTACAGGTGCCATGCCAGAATAACCTGAAAATATTTTCCTAAAAGCCCATATTTTTTAAAAAGCCCATTTTGAAACGTTTTTGGGCCCAAAACCCTCAAAGCCGAGTTTTGAACCGGGCTCTGATACCAAACTGTAACATCCCCAAACCCGGCCTATTCACTACGACCGAATCTGGTTATGTTAGTGAAAATATGTTTCTTTACTTAGAATTTAAAACATGAAAATTTATTATCTTCGGTAAAGTCATGTCCATTTAAAATTATTAAATAATATATGCTTGGGATGAATTAAAACTTTATTATAATTTACTATAATATAACTCTTTTGTAAGAATATTGCTAAATACGTTATAACCTTTAACAACTATAAATAGCGTACTTTAATCAAAAGTGACCCTTATTACATCAAATAAATACACCAAGTACTTTGAATTAAAAAGCTTCAAATAAAAATATTCAAAACGTCTACTTACATGAAAATCACATGCATGGGCCACCTTGTATCCACTCCAACCCGTCCACTAATCACGACTCACCCGTGATGATGGATAAATAATTGGGTGAGTCATACTGACTCGGTGTGTAATTAAACCACTCGATATCCACCCACATGCTAGCCACAAATCAACCCAAATATCAAATGCAACATATAAATATAATCATTTAAACATTACCACAATGGGGCTTGGCCCACATTCAAATCACATCACATACTTGGGCTAGGCCCATTTCTCAATAAACCACATATCAACTGGCTTGGCCCATTTCCACGTATGTTCCCAAAACATACCTATCCACATGTCATATTGGGCTTGGCCCATTCCATATTATCACAAAAATAATGCAACATGATTCCCAACCCAACCTAGGGTCCATCCGCTACACACCCCTTATCCAAATTACCACACACCGGGGACTATCGAGTCACCCTCTCCTTTTCCTCCAAAAGGCAACCAATGCCATCCACGATGTAGCGTATAGCTAACATCAAACCACGATGGAGCACACAAAGAATCCATCAAGCCACGATATGGCATAAAGCCCATATCAATCAAGGTAACCACGCGAACTAAATCGCAAAGATCCACAACGCGACCTCAGTCAGCGCCAATCCACGATGTAGCACAAAGCTGACATCAACCACGTACTCGAAGTACACCCGTACCTTCTTTCAAAACCCACCCATGCACATGTAACATAAAATGACGATAAGGTGGTGCATGTACATATTAAACACAATCATAGGCATACTCACATAATAAAATCAGTGATCACATATTTACAAACTTTGCTACTAACCTGATCGTCCTCATACCCCCTTCAAGGGTATCATTCTCACATATACTGCACTTGTTTGGCAACATATAAAACAGGCAAATATCACGCAAATCCGGAAACAATGATTAACTACACACCTTATCACTAGGAGTTCTAGACTCTCGATCCTCGATGCTATCGTCTAGCGAAACTACGGCTTTCTGCCTAACGTTTCTCGCTGTTGGCCCACACCACGGTGGCCAATCTCGAACAATGAAACGGATCTCTTCTTGAACTTTGGGATGGGAGCTTTCCTTGCCCACTTTGGTCGGGTACTCGAATCCACGTCCATCGTAATCACTTAATTAGAACCCTTTGGTTAAACACCATAATACAAAATCTCAAGCGAACAACTACAATTTAACTACTTACCGAAACGATCTTAAATCTCAAAGGCTCCTCTGTACTTTTGTCGACTTGCCCTTTGATGAGTCCAAATAATTCAAGACCTTCCTTTAGACTCCTTGGCGCTGGCTACAAGCTCTGAATGTCGACAGCACTACACCTCACCAGTTCGGCTTCAAACTTGATAAAGTAGAAGAGAGATGGAGGGCTAAGGATTTCGGCTATCAAGGGGCTAAAAGAAAATAAAAGAAATACTTGGCTACAAGGCCAAAGGAGAAATCAGCACACCAAGAGGAAGAGGCAAAAGACTTGATGAACAACTAGCACTCCCCCCTCCCCTATTTATAGCATTCGGCCAACCCCCCTTAAAGTCTCCAAAATTTGGCCAACACCTCACTAATTTAATTCCACTTGAACACTTCACTAATAATCCAATAATAATTCTTTTAATCTTCATAATATCCTTGATTATCTCCTAAAAAAACTCATATCATCCTCCAAAAAAAATAAATAATAATAATTCCACTTAATCTAATTAATAAAAATAATAATAAAAAAACATATTATCCTCTTCCAAAAAAAGAGTCTTCTAGCCGTCCAACACTTCAATTTGTTGCCCAAAAAGAAATAAAAATTCAAACTCCAAAATGCACGACTTCCTTGGCTCGAACACAGGGACCAAGTCACTTGCTCCTTTCCCCTAACGCCCAGTGCCACTCGGCCACTTTCGATTTTTATGCTAGAAACCCCAAGCATTTTATTTTTAAGGCCTTCATACTACAGATCCATATCCGCATAAAATAAAACATGCCAAAATGTTGCTTCCAAATTCTCGATCCCGCGACACACAAAGCCCCTTCTCAAGTAGCGCCTTAGCCACTCCGCCCACCTGCCTTTCATGTCCATAAGCCACACCATTTAATTTTTAAACCCTTCCTACGCCACCCATAACCACCAACAAAAATAAAAACTCCATAATGCGGCTCAGGGCCCTCGAAACCGCGACCTCTCCTCCTCTCCAGCGCCTAAGTAGCGCCCAGAGAGCCACTTCTCCCAATTGGACTTTCATGTCCATCAACTTGAACATTTATTCATAAGGCCTACTTAGCCCAGTCTCTTGACGCAAAAATAAAGCCAAAATTGCTGCCCCAGCAACTCGAACCCTTGCTCACTTAGGCGCCACCTTCCAAAGCCCCCAAGCAGCGCCTCAATCGCCACTTTGCCAAAGTCTATCTTGTGTCATAAACTCCATAAAATTATTTTAAGGCCTTCTTGCCCTATTTCCCCTTTTTACACTAAAATTCAAAAATTTCCTAAGTCATCCCTTGCCTTCTAGGGTTCTCCAAACCCCTCAAAATTCCTCCAACATGACCCTAAGCCTACTAAACACATCCAAAAACATCAAAAACCTTCCAACACTGGAATTATACCCAAATTGCATAGCCCCTAAATCAGGGTGTTACACGGCCCATCGTGGCCCAAACAGCCTAAACCCACAAGAACACTCATGATGGCCTCAACTATCGTGTCGAAGCTCCCACACGTGCGCTCGCAAGCTTGTGTGGCTACCATCGCCGTGTGACTGGCATTTTGGCATTTGCCGCTCTACAGCTAGAGTAGTGCGAAATACACACATGATAGGAATCTGGAGTTAATCCGTGCTCCGAACACTCCTAAGCCCAAACGCCAACCAAGGAATGCTTACTCTCCTCATAGATTGCTCTATTTAAAGCCAGCTTCTTGCCTACTCTCATGCTAGCTTCCCTGTAACATCCCGAAATTGGGCCTAGTAGGATTGGGCCCAATGGGCCTTGTTTTAAATTTTTTGAGAATGGCATTAATGCAAGTTAGACTTATTAGGTAAGTTATTTTGGAAGGTTAGAGGGCTTCTATGAAGTCCCGGGATCAAATATTAGCTTTGGGGAAATTTTGGTTTTAGGTGAAAAAACCCCGAAGTTGGCGGGTAGGCCTTAAGAATAAAATGTGGGGAAAAATGACACAAGTGGAGTGTGTGGTGTAGTGGCAAAGTGACGCCACTTAAGGAACAAGGGGGTGACGCCACAGGGAAGGAAGGAGGTCCAAGGTTCAAGTCTTGGCTTTTGCATTTTGGTTTTCTTTTTACTTGGACCTCAGAATTTGGCTATATATTTATATTTAGTTGCGCATGGTTTAAGACACAAGAGGAGCTTGTGGCCAAGTGGCTAGCAGCGTGGATTATGTTGCAAGGGAGCCTGGGTTCGAATCTCATGAGAAGCAAGGGAGTATTTATTTTGCGGTGCAGACGGCAAGAGTTTCATTGAATTTAAACTCTCATCGACGAAGGGATCCCACATCGGAAAGATACAAAGAAGGAAGGTGAAGAGCTAGCTATATAAAGAGCATTCCAGGAGGAGGGTTGACACACCTTGGAAGGCGTTTGGGCACAGGAGTGGTCGGAGCGCGGATTAACACCAGAGTCCTATCAGGTGTGTAACTCTCTCTACTCTAGTTGTAGAGCGGCAAATGCCGAAGTGCCGGTCACGACAATAGTAGCCATGCGAGCGTGCGAGCGCACGTGTGGGGCTTCGACGCGATAGTTGAGGCCATAAGTAGTATTCTTGTGGGTTGGGGTCGCTTGGGCGCGATGGGCCAAGTGGGCCCAATGGGCCCGTGAGGCCCTTATGAGTAAATTGTGCGATTGTGTAGTATATAGTGAACTAGACTAGGTGGAAGTTATATACATGGCTAGATTTGTGCTAGGTGGGCCACACGCGGCGTGTGGGCCCGAATGGGCGAAATTGGGCTTTAGGCCCAATAGTCCATTTCGACCAAAATGGTAGTTGGGTCGCTCGGGCGCGACGGGGGCTTTGGAAAGGCCATTCCAGTCTGAAATTACAAAATACCCTTAGTGGGTAAATTACGAAAATGCCCTTGGTGGGTAAATTACCGATATACCCTTGGTGGGTAAATTACGAAAATGCCCTTGGTGGGTAAATTACGAAAATGCCCTTGGTGGGTAAATTATCGATATACCCTTGGTGGGTAAATTACGAAAATGCCCTTGGTAGGTAAAATTACGGTTATACCCTTAGAGGTTGATTAGGGTGATTATGTTGTTTTATGTCTATCTGATTATGATGGTAATTCATGTTATACTTATATTTGATATATGTCTAGCATACATGATATACTGCATACACGAATTATTATGTCATATTGCATGGGTTATATGAGTGGAGGGGGCAGTGATATTCGTGTCGACGGGCACCAGTGGTTTGGTACCACATTGTGACTACGGTCACCAGAGGTTTGGCACCTCCGGAGGTTTGGCACCTCATAGCGACTGCGTCCACGTGGTTAATACCACCGTGGGTTGGCCCCACTTTTGAGATATGGGATCGTCTCGCGGTGATTTGGTATCACACGTGGGTTGGCCCCACAACTTGATGATTCGTGTCTTCGGACACCGATGGTTTGGTACCACATTGTGACTACAGATCACCGGAGGTTTGGCACCTCCGGAGGTTTGGCACCTCATAGCGACTCGTCCACGTGGTTAACACCACCGTGGGTTGGCCCCACTTTTGAGATATGGGATCGTCGCCAAAGTGATTTGGTATCACACGTGGGTTGGCCCCACAGATGGATTATTAGTGACTTTGAGTCACCAGAGATTTGGTATCACATTCGTGTCTCCGGACACCGGAGGTTTGGCACCTCATAGCGTCTCGTCCCGGTGGTTTGGTACCACGATGGGTTGGCCCCACGATAATACAACGGGATTGACGCCAGTGATTTGGTATCACACGATGGGTTGGCCCCATCACTACTATTCGTGACTTCGAGTCACCAGTGGTTTGGCACCACTAGTGGTTTGGCACCACAATATTGATGGATATCGTGTCTTTGGACACCAGTGGTTTGGCACCACCAGTGGTTTGGTACCACACGGGGTAGAGAAAGGAGCATTGGATGGCTAGGTTTGGGTGCATGATATGCATATTTTCATATGAAATTGTGTAAGGGCCTATTGGATGGGGATTTACACATCGAGTCTCGATGACTCACCCCTTAGTTAAATTTTGCGGGTAATCATTAGATCGCGGATTTGGGAGCCGAGGTGGACTCGTGGAGGCCATACATATGTTCACTGTAAATTCGTTTCTTTTATTTGGACTTATTTTTATTTGAGTTTTTGTTATGTAATAAGGCCTTGGATATTTTATTTTGTTTCACTTTTCAATTTGTTTATTGCTTGTTATTAAATGATCAATATGGGATTTTCCTAAAATGATAATAAACCATTTCTTATTCAAAATTACTTAAACTCGATTTCTCACCACAACTATAAAGAATATGAGCTTTTTAACGAATGCACGCTTTTAGACATTCCTTTCATGTGACATGCCAGATTCGGTCGTAACGTTTAGGCCGGGTTTGGGGTGTTACAATTATGGTATCAGAGCCTAGGTTTAAAAACTCGGCTGTGGGTTTGGGTTCAAAAAAATGTTTTCAAAAGATGGTTTGGAAAATGGTTTAGAAAAATATATATCTGTTTTTTTGAAATATGGCACCCGAGTCTCTCAGGCACCAATCCATGCTTTGTAAGTTTCTCTGATACTTTTCTTTGTTATATGCTTTGTATTTTGAATATCTATTCTGTGTGTTTGGGTTGGATGTGATGTTCGGATATAGAGTTGATTGCGTAAGAAATATTTGTCTGCTTTAATGGTTAGGGTTTTTTTAGTATGTGTAGGATTTCTAAATTCTAGTTAAAAGTATATTAGGGTTATTGGAATCAGAGTGCGCAGCGTGAGCACAGCGTTGTAGGTTAGGTGGTACGAATGTTCCTGTAGTTGGAAATTTCGAGGACGAAATTTCTTTAAGGGGGTAGATTTGTAACATCCCGAAATTGGGCCTAGTAGGATTGGGCCCAATGGGCCTTGTTTTAAATTTTTTGAGAATGGCATTAATGCAAGTTAGACTTATTAGGTAAGTTATTTTGGAAGGTTAGAGGGCTTCTATGAAGTCCCGGGATCAAATATTAGCTTTGGGGAAATTTTAGTTTTAGGTGAAAAAAACCCTGGAAGTTGGCAGGTAGGCCTTAAGAATAAAATGTGGGGAAAAATGACACAAGTGGAGTGTGTGGTGTAGTGGCAAAGTGACGCCACTTAAGGAACAAGGGGGTGACGCCACAGGGAAGGAAGGAGGTCCAAGGTTCAAGTCTTGGCTTTTGCATTTTGGTTTTCTTTTTACTTGGACCTCAGAATTTGGCTATAGATTTATATTTAGTTGTGCATGGTTTAAGACACAAGAGGAGCTTGTGGCCAAGTGGCTAGCAGCGTGGATTATGTTGCAAGGGAGCCCAGGTTCGAATCTCATGAGAAGCAAGGGAGTATTTATTTTGCGATGCGGACGGCAAGAGTTTCATTGAATTTAAACTCTCTTGACGAAGGATCCCACATCGGAAAGATACAAAGAAGGAAGGTGAAGAGCTAGCTATATAAAGAGCATTCCAGGAGGAGGGTTGACACACCTTGGAAGGCGTTTGGGCACGAGTGGTCGGGCGCGGATTAACACCGAGTCCTATCGTGTGTGTAACTCTCTCTACTCTAGTTGTAGAGCGGCAAATGCCGGAAGTCTTGTCACGGCAATAGTAGCCACACGAGCGCGAGCGCGCGCGTGTGGGGCTTCGGCGCGCGATAGTTGAGGCCATAAGTAGTATTCTTGTGGGTTGGAAATTTGCTTGGGTCGCGATGGGCGAAGTGGGCCCAATGGGCCCGTAGGCCCTTATGAGTAAATTGTGCGATTGTGTAGTATATAGTGAACTAGACTAGGTGGAAGTTATATACATGGCTAGATTTGTGCTAGGTGGGCCACACGAGCGTGTGGGCCCGAATGGGGCTGAATTGGGCTTTAGGCCCAATAGTCCATTCGACCAAAAATGGTAGTTGGGTCGCTCGGGCGACATTGGGCCTTTGGAAAGGCCATTCCAGTCTGAAATTGCTGAAATACCCTTAGTGGGTAAATTACGAAAAATGCCCTTGGTGGGTAAATTACCGATATACCCTTGGTGGGTAAATTACGAAAATGCCCTTGGTGGGTAAATTACGAAAATGCCCTTGGTGGGTAAATTATCGATATACCCTTGGTGGGTAAATTACGAAAATGCCTTTGGTAGGTAAAATTACGGTTATACCCTTAGAGGTTGATTAGGGTGATTATGTTGTTTTATGTCTATCTGATTATGATGGTGATTCATGTTATACTTATATTTGATATATGTCTAGCATACATGACATATCTGCATACACGAATTATTATGTCATATTGCATGGGTTATATGAGTGGAGAGGCGTTGATATTCGTGTCGACGGGCACCAAAGTGGTTTGGTACCACATTGTGACTACGGTCACCGTGAGGTTTGGCACCTCCGGAGGTTTGGCACCTCATAGCGACTCGTCCTGTGGTTAATACCACCGTGGGGTTGGCCCCACTTTTGAGATATGGGATCGTCCGCGGTGATTTGGTATCACACGTGGGTTGGCCCCACAACTTGATGATTCGTGTCTTCGGACACCGGTGGTTTGGTACCACATTGTGACTACGGTCACGGAGGTTTGGCACCTCGGAGGTTTGGCACCTCATAGCGACTCGTCCACCGTGGTTAACACCACCGTGGGTTGGCCCCACTTTTGAGATATGGGATCGTCGCGGTGATTTGGTATCACCGCGGGGTTGGCCCCACAGATGGATTATTAGTGACTTTGAGTCACCAAAGTGATTTGGTATCACATTCGTGTCTCCGGACACCGGAGGTTTGGCACCTCATAGCGTCTCGTCCCAGGTGGTTTGGTACCACGGTGGGTTGGCCCTGAGATAATACAACGGGATTGGCGCCCGGTGATTTGGTATCACACGATGGGTTGGCCCCATCACTACTATTCGTGACTTCGAGTCACCGGTGGTTTGGCACCACTAGTGGTTTGGCACCACAATATTGATGGATATCGTGTCTTTGGACACCAGTGGTTTGGCACCACCAGTGGTTTGGTACCACACGGGGTAGAGAAAGGAGCATTGGATGGCTAGGTTTGGGTGCATGATATGCATATTTTCATATGAAATTGTGTAAGGGCCTATTGGATGGGGATTTACACACTTGAGTCTCGATGACTCACCCCTTAGTTAAATTTTGCGGTAATCATTAGATCGCGGATTTGGGAGCTGAGGTGGACTCGTGGAGGCCATACATATGTTCACTCGTAAATTCGTTTCTTTTATTTGGACTTATTTTTATTTGAGTTTTTGTTATGTAATAAGGCCTTGGGTATTTTATTTTGTTTCAGCTTTCAATTTGTTTATTGCTTGTTATTAAATGATCAATATGGGATTTTCCTAAAATGATAATAAACCATTTCTTATTCAAAATTACTTAAACTCGATTTCTCACCACAACTATAAAGAATATGAGCTTTTTAACGAATGCACGCTTTTAGACATTCCTTTCATGTGACATGCCAGATTTGGTCGTAACGTTTAGGCCGGGTTTGGGGTGTTACAATTATGGTATCAGAGCCTAGGTTTAAAAACTCGGCTGTGGGTTTGGGTTCAAAAAAATGTTTTCAAAAGATGGTTTGGAAAATGGTTTAGAAAAATATATATCTGTTTTTTTAAATATGGCACCCGAGTCTCCTGCACCAATCCATGCACCGTAAGTTTCTGATACTTTTCTTTGTTATATCTTGTATTTTGAATATCTATTACGTGTGTTTGGGTTGGATGTGATGTTCGGATATAGAGTTGATTGCGTCTGAAATATTTGTGCCTTTAATGGTTAGGGTTTTTTTAGTATGTGTAGGATTTCTAAATTCTAGTTAAAAGTATATTAGGGTTATTGGAATCAGAGTGCGCAGCGTGAGCACAGCGTTGTAGGTTAGGTGGTACGAATGTTCCTGTAGTTGGAAATTTCGAGGACGAAATTTCTTTAAGGGGGTAGATTTGTAACATCCCGAAATTGGGCCTAGTAGGATTGGGCCCAATGGGCCTTGTTTTAAATTTTTTGAGAATGGCATTAATGCAAGTTAGACTTATTAGGTAAGTTATTTTGGAAGGTTAGAGGGCTTCTATGAAGTCCCGGATCAAATATTAGCTTTGGGGAAATTTTAGTTTTAGGTGAAAAAACCACGGAAGTTGGCGGTAGGCCTTAAGAATAAAATGTGGGGAAAAATGACACAAGTGGAGTGTGTGGTGTAGTGGCAAAGTGACGCCACTTAAGGAACAAGGGGGTGACGCCACAGGGAAGGAAGGAGGTCCAAGGTTCAAGTCTTGGCTTTTGCATTTTGGTTTTCTTTTTACTTGGACCTCGAATTTGGCTATAGATTTATATTTAGTTGCGCATGGTTTAAGACACAAGAGGAGCTTGTGGCCAAGTGGCTAGCAGCGTGGATTATGTTGCAAGGGAGCACAGGTTCGAATCTCATGAGAAGCAAGGGAGTATTTATTTTGCGATGCGGACGGCAAGAGTTTGATTGAATTTAAACTCTCTCGACGAAGGATCCCACATCGGAAAGATACAAAGAAGGAAGGTGAAGAGCTAGCTATATAAAGAGCATTCCAGAGGAGGGTTGACACACCTTGGAAGGCGTTTGGGCACGGAGTGGTCGGAGCGCGGATTAACACCGAGTCCTATCGGTGTGTAACTCTCTCTACTCTAGTTGTAGAGCGGCAAATGCCGAAGTGCCGGTCACACGCAATAGTAGCCACCGACGAGCGTGCGGCGCGCGTGTGGGGCTTCGACGATAGTTGAGGCCATAAGTAGTATTCTTGTGGGTTGGGGCGCTTGGGCGCGATGGGCGAAGTGGGCCCATGGGCCCGTGAGGCCCTTATGAGTAAATTGTGCGATTGTGTAGTATATAGTGAACTAGACTAGGTGGAAGTTATATACATGGCTAGATTTGTGCTAGGTGGGCCACACGAGCGTGTGGGCCCGAATGGGCTGAAATTGGGCTTTAGGCCCAATAGTCCATTTCGACCAAAAATGGTAGTTGGGTCGCCTCGGGCGACATCTGGCCTTTGGAAAGGCCATTCCAGGTACGAAATTACTGAAATACCCTTAGTGGGTAAATTACGAAAATGCCCTTGGTGGGTAAATTACCGATATACCCTTGGTGGGTAAATTACGAAAATGCCCTTGGTGGGTAAATTACGAAAATGCCCTTGGTGGGTAAATTATCGATATACCCTTGGTGGGTAAATTACGAAAATGCCCTTTGTAGGTAAAATTACGGTTATACCCTTAGAGGTTGATTAGGGTGATTATGTTGTTTTATGTCTATCTGATTATGATGGTAATTCATGTTATACTTATATTTGATATATGTCTAGCATACATGACATAACGCATACACGAATTATTATGTCATATTGCATGGGTTATATGAGTGGAGGGGCGATGATATTCGTGTCGACGGGCACCGGTGGTTTGGTACCACATTGTGACTACGGTCACCGAGGTTTGGCACCTCCGGAGGTTTGGCACCTCATAGCGACTCGTCCCTGTGGTTAATACCACCGTGGGTTGGCCCCACTTTTGAGATATGGGATCGTCGGCCAGTGATTTGGTATCACACGTGGGTTGGCCCCACAACTTGATGATTCGTGTCTTGGACACCAAAGGTTTGGTACCACATTGTGACTACGGTCACCGTGAGGTGTGGCACCTCCGAGGTTTGGCACCTCATAGCGACTCGTCCCTGTGGTTAACACCACCGTGGGTTGGCCCCACTTTTGAGATATGGGATCGTCGCCAGTGATTTGGTATCACACGTGGGTTGGCCCCACAGATGGATTATTAGTGACTTTGAGTCACCAGTGATTTGGTATCACATTCGTGTCTCCGGACACCAGAGGTTTGGCACCTCATAGCGTCTCGTCCCAGTGGTTTGGTACCACAGTGGGTTGGCCCTACGATAATACAACGGGATTGACGCCAAAGTGATTTGGTATCACACGATGGGTTGGCCCCATCACTACTATTCGTGACTTCGAGTCACCAGTGGTTTGGCACCACCAGTGGTTTGGCACCACAATATTGATGGATATCGTGTCTTTGGACACCAGTGGTTTGGCACCACCAGTGGTTTGGTACCACACGGGGTAGAGAAAGGAGCATTGGATGGCTAGGTTTGGGTGCATGATATGCATATTTTCATATGAAATTGTGTAAGGGCCTATTGGATGGGGATTTACACACTGAGTCTCGATGACTCACCCCTTAGTTAAATTTTGCAGGTAATCATTAGATCGCGGATTTGGGAGCTGAGGTGGACTCGTGGAGGCCATACATATGTTCACTCGTAAATTCGTTTCTTTTATTTGGACTTATTTTTATTTGAGTTTTTGTTATGTAATAAGGCCTTGGGTATTTTATTTTGTTTCAAATTTTTCAATTTGTTTATTGCTTGTTATTAAATGATCAATATGGGATTTTCCTAAAATGATAATAAACCATTTCTTATTCAAAATTACTTAAACTCGATTTCTCACCACAACTATAAAGAATATGAGCTTTTAACGAATGCACGCTTTTAGACATTCCTTTCATGTGACATGCCAGATTTGGTCGTAACGCTTAGGCCGGGTTTGGGTGTTACAATTATGGTATCGAGAGCCTAGGTTTAAAAACTCAGCTGTGGGTTTGGGTTCAAAAAAATGTTTTCAAAAGATGGTTTGGAAAATGGTTTAGAAAAATATATATCTGTTTTTTTTTGAAATATGGCACCCGAGTCTCCGACACCAATCCGCATCGTAAGTTTCCTCGATACTTTTCTTTGTTATATGTCAGATTTTGAATATCTATTCTGTGTGTTTGGGTTGGATGTGATGTTCGGATATAGAGTTGATTGCGTAAGAAATATTTGTCTGCTTTAATGGTTAGGGTTTTTTTAGTATGTGTAGGATTTCTAAATTCTAGTTAAAAGTATATTAGGGTTATTGGAATCGAGTGCAGCGTGCGTGAGCACAACGTTGTAGGTTAGGTGGTACGAATGTTCCTGTAGTTGGAAATTTCGAGGACGAAATTTCTTTAAGGGGGTAGATTTGTAACATCCCGAAATTGGGCCTAGTAGGATTGGGCCCAATGGGCCTTGTTTTAAATTTTTTGAGAATGGCATTAATGCAAGTTAGACTTATTAGGTAAGTTATTTTGGAAGGTTAGAGGGCTTCTATGAAGTCCCGGGATCAAATATTAGCTTTGGGGAAATTTTGGTTTTAGGTGAAAAACCCCAAAAGTTGGCGAGTGTAGGCCTTAAGAATAAAATGTGGGAAAAATGACACAAGTGGAGTGTGTGGTGTAGTGGCAAAGTGACGCCACTTAAGGAACAAGGGGTGACGCCACAGGGGAAGGAAGGAGGTCCAAGGTTCAAGTCTTGGCTTTTGCATTTTGGTTTTCTTTTTACTTGGACCTCGGAATTTGGCTATAGATTTATATTTAGTTGCACATGGTTTAAGACACAAGAGGAGCTTGTGGCCAAGTGGCTAGCAAGCAGCGTGGATTATGTTGCAAGGGAGCCCGGGTTCGAATCTCATGAGAAGCAAGGGAGTATTTATTTTGCGATCCGGACGGCAAGAGTTTCATTGAATTTAAACTCTCTTCGACGAAGGATCCCACATCGGAAAGATACAAAGAAGGAAGGTGAAGAGCTAGCTATATAAAGAGCATTCCAGAGGAGGGTTGACACACCTTGGAAGGCGTTTGGGCACGAGGAGTGGTCGGAGCGGCGGATTAACACCGAGTCCTATCGTGTGTGTAACTCTCTCTACTCTAGTTGTAGAGCGGCAAATGCCGGGTGCGCCGTACACAAGAATAGTAGCCACACGAGCGCGCGAAGCGCACGTGTGGGGCTTCGACGCGATAGTTGAGGCCATAAGTAGTATTCTTGTGGGTTGGAAATTTTGCTTGGGCGCGATGGGCGAAGTGGGCCCAATGGGCCCGTAGGCCCTTATGAGTAAATTGTGCGATTGTGTAGTATATAGTGAACTAGACTAGGTGGAAGTTATATACATGGCTAGATTTGTGCTAGGTGGGCCACACGAGTGTGTGGGCCCGAATGGGCCGAAATTGGGCTTTAGGCCCAATAGTCCATTTCGACCAAAAATGGTAGTTGGGTCGCTCGGGCGACATCAAGGCCTTTGGAAAGGCCATTCCAGTCTGAAATTACTGAAATACCCTTAGTGGGTAAATTACGAAAATGCCCTTGGTGGGTAAATTACCGATATACCCTTGGTGGGTAAATTACTGAAAATGCCCTTGGTGGGTAAATTACGAAAAATGCCCTTGGTGGGTAAATTACCGATATACCCTTGGTGGGTAAATTACTGAAAATGCCCTTGGTAGGTAAAATTACTGTTATACCCTTAGAGGTTGATTAGGGTGATTATGTTGTTTTATGTCTATCTCGATTATGATGGTAATTCATGTTATACTTATATTTGATATATGTCTAGCATACATGACATAACGCATACACGAATTATTATGTCATATTGCATGGGTTATATGAGTGGAGGGGCAAAGGATATTCGTGTCGACGGGCACCATGGTTTGGTACCACATTGTGACTACGGTCACGTGAGGTTTGGCACCTCCGCAGGTTTGGCACCTCATAGCGACTCGTCCCTGTGGTTAATACCACCGTGGGTTGGCCCCACTTTTGAGATATGGGATCGCCCCGCGTTGATTTGGTATCACACGTGGGTTGGCCCCACAACTTGATGATTCGTGTCTTCGACACCGGTGGTTTGGTACCACATTGTGACTACGGTCACCGGAGGTTTGGCACCTCCGCAGGTTTGGCACCTCATAGCGACTCGTCCCCGTGGTTAACACCACCGTGGGTTGGCCCCACTTTTGAGATATGGGATCGCCGCCGCTGATTTGGTATCACACGTGGGTTGGCCCCACGATGGATTATTAGTGACTTTGAGTCACCAAAGTGATTTGGTATCACATTCGTGTCTCCGGACACCGGAGGTTTGGCACCTCATAGCGTCTCGCCCCAGTGGTTTGGTACCACAAAGGGGTTGGCCCCACGTATAATACAACGGGATTGGCGCCAAGTGATTTGGTATCACACACGATGGGTTGGCCCCATCACTACTATTCGTGACTTCGAGTCACCAAAGGTTTGGCACCACCAAAGTGGTTTGGCACCACAATATTGATGGATATCGTGTCTTTGGACACCGTGGGGTTTGGCACCACCAAAGTGGTTTGGTACCACACGGGTAGAGAAAGGAGCATTGGATGGCTAGGTTTGGGTGCATGATATGCATATTTTCATATGAAATTGTGTAAGGGCCTATTGGATGGGGATTTACACACTGAGTCTCGATGACTCACCCCTTAGTTAAATTTTGTAGGTAATCATTAGATCGCGGATTTGGGAGCTGAGGTGGACTCGTGGAGGCCATACATATGTTCACTCGTAAATTGCTTTCTTTTATTTGGACTTATTTTTATTTGAGTTTTTGTTATGTAATAAGGCCTTGGGTATTTTATTTTGTTTCAGCTTTCAATTTGTTTATTGCTTGTTATTAAATGATCAATATGGGATTTTCCTAAAATGATAATAAACCATTTCTTATTCAAAATTACTTAAACTCGATTTCTCACCACAACTATAAAGAATATGAGCTTTTAACGAATGCACGCTTTTTAGACATTCCTTTCATGTGACATGCCGATTCGTCGTAAACGCTTAGGCCGGGTTTGGGGTGTTACATTCCCGATGTGGGATCCCTCCATTAATCCTCCAAAACTGTCCCAACTGCAAAATAAATATCCCTTTTTGCTTGCAATGGGATTCGGAACCTTGCCCTCTCCTATGCTCCACACGCTACATGCCACCACAACACAAGCTCCTTTTGTGACTTAAAACATGTGCAAATATTTATAAACCTTATGTGCCAGTGTCCAGATTCTTATAAGAGCCAAAAATTAAAGAAATTCTGCAAGAGCCAAGATTTGAACCCAAGCTCCCTTGCAACCTTAATGACGCCACAACCACTAAACCACATGCTTCCTTGTATCATTTTCTTATCAAAATAATTTAAAAGGCCTACATCCAAGCATCCAGGATTTTATTCACTTAAAACCAAATTTTTTGCTAAAGCCCAGGTTTGAACCCAGGACTTTTCCAACACTTCTCCGGACCCTTAACTACTGAAGTAGACATTTAATTGTGTCATTTCCTTGCACAATTAAATACCTATTTGCAGCCTCCTTACGGACCCATACTCAAGGCCCAATACTTCTAGGCCTAAATTCGGGGCGTTACAACTCACCCTCCTTAAAGAAATTTTGTCCCCGAAATTTCCAACTAACAGGGTGGTTGTGTAACAACTACACCCCTATGCTACCGTTGCGCACTCTTATCCTAATAACACTAATACACTTTTAACTTAATCTTGAAGCCTCTTACACACAACCAAACATCTAACCATAAAAGCAAACAGATATTTATCCCACATGTATACAATTTCTATATTCAAACATCACATCCAAAGAAAACACACCTGACTTAAAAGGGACTGTGCAATCTCGAACTTGATGCTCCTTAGACTTGCATCTAAGACACGCTCTTGACTTCCTCCAGCATTCACCCGGATGGCGCCTTTTGTAATGCTCGCAAGCCAGAAATGTAACATCCTAAAATTGGGCCTAGTAGGATTTGGCCCAATAGGCCTTGAGCGTAGTAGCGTTTAAAATTTTTGAGATCAAGAGATCGACATTAGTGCAAGTTGGACCTATTAGGTGAGTGATTTTAGAAGGTTAGGGGGCTTCTATGAAGTCCCGGGATCAAACTTGGGCTCAGGAGAAATTTTGGTTTTAGGTGAATAAAACCCTGGGAGTTAGTAGGTAGGCTTTAAGAATAACATGTGGAGAAAAATGACACAAGTGGAGTGTGTGGTGTAGTGGCAAAGTGACGCCACCTAGGGAGCAAGGGGGTGACGCCACAAGGAAGGAAGGAGGTCCAAGGTTCAAGGCGTGGAACTTGCATTTCTTTTAGATTATTTTATTAAATGGATTTAGACCTTGGCCACAGACTTATCTTTAGTTGGGCATGTTTTAAGACACAAGAGGAGCTTGTGGCCTAGTGGCAAGGTAGCGTTACAACTTGCAAGAGGTCTGAGGTTCAAGTCTCGGGATCAGCAAGGGAGAGTATTTATTTTGCGGATTGGACGGTCAGAGTTTGAGTTGGATTTAAACTCTACTAGCGGAGGGATCCCACATCAGAAAGATACAAAGAAGGAAGGTGAAAAGATGGCTATATATAGAGCTATCTATGATGGGAGAGGAGGCATACCTGGTTGGCATTGGGCATAGGAGCATTCGGAGCGCGGATTAGCTTCAGACTCCTATCAGGTGTGTATTCTCTCTACTCTAGTTGTAGAGCGGTAAATGCCGAATGTCGGTCACATGGCGATAGTAGCCACACGAGTGTGCGAGCGCACGTGTGGGGGCTTTGACGCGATAGTTGAGGCCATCGTTAGTATTCTTGTGGGTTGATGTTGTTTGGGCCACGATGGGTCGATAGGGGCCAAGTGGGCCCAATGGGCCCGTGGGCCCATATGAGTAAATTGTATGATTGTGTAGTAGATATTAGATTGGAATATGTGAATCTCATATACGTGGCTAGATTTGGTCAAAATGGGCCTAACGAGCGTGTGGGCCCGAATGGGCCGAAATCGGGTTTTAGGCCCAATAGTCCGGTAATGACCGAAAGTGGTAGCTGAGTCACTCGGGGTGACATTAGGCCTTCGGAAAGATCATTGTAGGTGCGAAAATACTGAAATACCCTCGATAGGTAAATTACGAGAATACCTTTGATAGGTAAAATTACTGTTATACCCTTAGAGGTTGATTAGCTTGATTATGTTGTATTCAGTTTATTTGATTATGATGGTAATCCATGTTATACGTTATATTTGATATATGTGTTGCATACATGACATACTGCATACACGAATTATTATGTCATATTGCATGGGCTTTGCGATATGATTCGAAAGGGGAAGTGTTTGAGACTGTCACGGTGGTTTGGTACCACGAGTGGGTTGGCCCCACGTATAACTAATTCAGTGACCATGTCTCAGTGGCTTGGTGCTACGGTGGTTTAATACCACATATATATATGATGTTTTAGTGACTCGTCCCAGTGGTTTGGTACCACAGTGGGTTGGCCCCACATATATTCTTCAGGGATTGTCACGGTGGTTTGGTACCACGGTGGGTTGGCCCCACGCATGATAATAGTGACTCTGTCACGGTGATCTAGTATCACAGTGGTCTGGAACCACGAGTGGCTTGGTGCCACATTTGAGGCGTGTAGCGGATGGAGGGTTGATTGTAGAAATCCCCACGGTGTGTTGGGCTGGTACGGGTGGCGTGTAGAGGATGGGAAAATTAGGTTGGGCTGGGTTTACATCGCATTGCATACATTATCTGCTGTGACATATGATATGGGTTAAGGCTCAACCGAGGCTATTTTGGTCTAAGGCCCATTTGCCATCGTTACTGTAATGGGCTTCGGCCCGGATTGTTGTGATGCATGTTCTTACCGATGAGGGTTGTACACACTGAGTTTTCGTAAACTCACCCCCTCTTTTTATTAAATGTTTCAGGTAATTCCCAGCGATAGAGGATTGGGAGCCGTGGAGGACTCGGGGGTGGTTATACATCGGAGATACTACTCGTGAAATTTAGTAATTTTGATTTTTACCTTATTTTAAAATTATTTATTTTGGGTTAATATTTTGTAATAAGGCCATTGGTTTATTTTTTCTAAGTTTTCATTTATAACTGTTAAACTTATAAATACGGGGTTTTCTTAAAACATTAGCAATCGTTTTCTAAAATATCATGTTTACGCAACGATGCAAGTTCAACTTTCATAACAAAATAGTTTTTCAAAATAATAACAACTTTTAAACGGTCATTTAGCAAATCGCGTTTTTCTCAAACAAACAACGAACTCGTTGTTCAAAAATTCGATAAAACCAATTGCTTAACTTTTCAACTTCCTTCAATGTTACACGCCAAATTCGGGCCTAACTTCTAGGCTGGGTTTGGGGTGTTACAAGAAAGTTCGGATGCGTCTTAACGCATTTCACAGAACGAGGCTCCGCTTGGAGGGATCGTGATCCTCTTCCCCGCCGCACTTCGAGCACCTAGCCTGAAGTGCTTCAACATACGCCTTAACTTCTGCCTCAAACACTTCTTCCAGCACTTCCCTTACTAACCGGGTCTGTGCCTCCGTACCGAGCTCCGGGTTATCGCTACCCAAAGTTTGTGGACTTACCTTGACCACCGTCTCCTGAACCATCTTATGTTCCGGAGAGATGGGTGACTCCTCGCGACCTTGCTTGCCTTCAGAATCTATCAGAGTACTGTTGCTAGCTAAAAAAAAACAATCTGATTTCCAGAACATACACTGAATAAATACAAAATCTAATTTTAAATACTGTCTAACATAAAACTTACGGATTCAGCGCTGGAGACTCGGTGAACCACACTTCCAGAAAAATAGTCATTATAACATTTCAAAAACTTCAACTCTTTTCAAACCTTTTTGAAACAATTCTTTTGGAAATTCAATTTTAAAACCCAATCCACAGCCGAGTTTTGCAACCTGGTTGTGATACCACTAAATATAACACCCCAAACTCGGCCTAGAAGTTAGGCCCGAATCTGGTGTGTCACATTGAAGTATTTTTCGAAAACTTTGTTTCCATTGAAAACCCTCCTTGTTTAAAAACTTAAGTAAAATCCCAGATACGTTAGTTTATTTTTTAAATGTGGTACAAGGAAAAATTATTACTTTTATTCTCATAATATCTTTTAGTTACGGAAGCTAATTTTGAAAGTATTTGAGTTATGACAAGATTAAGTCGCGAAACCATTTTGAAAATGTTGCGTAAACGTAATGTTGTTGAAAAACAGTTATCATTTTTGAAAATCGTGACTTACTTCTAACCGATATAAACCAAAGAAAAGAAAGACCCGAAGTTAAAATCCAGAAACTTAAAGAGGGCTTATTACAACCTGAATAAAAATCCTTTAATGTAAATAATCAAAACGGAAATCATAAGCAGTATGTGGCCTTCTCCGAGTCCCTCGTAGCACCGATCCGTCTAAGGCTGGGGATTACCTGCACAGTTAAAAACGCGGTGAGTTTATGAAAACTCAGTGTGTAATCCCTTTACTAGAGTAACGATCGAGATAATGACAGAAACCTAAATGATGCAGGGCCAAAGCCCTTTAACAAGAATAACGATGCGATATAGATCAGAGCATACGTGGGCTAAAGCCCACTACAATATCATTTGGGTCACAGCCCATGACAGAATCAATTGGGCCTAGCCCAAACTAATAACAGAACAAGTGGGCCTAAGCCCAATATAGTGACAAATCTCATAAACAGATATGCAACAGTATGAGGATGCATCCCACCCCGATCCAGCCAACACACCACCCGTACCAACCCTATACTTACGTGGGGATAAAATCGACCCACCCAGCCAACACACCAATGTTAGAACTGGTTGCGGCCCTAACCAAAATCGCAGCAAAGCTGCTAGTTTATATATACGGCTCTAAGCCTTCAGTAGCGGTATTATAATTGGCACAAAGCCATCAGTAACTGTATTATGTTTGGCACATAGCCATTAGCGACGGTAATATAATCGGCACACAGCCTTGGGTAAATATGATCGACACAGAGTCATCGATATATATGTTAGGCACACAGCCATGGGTAAATACGATTGGCACAAAGCCATAATCAAGATGGCACAGAGCCATATTTAGGTTGGCACAGAGCCATAATCAGATTACGCGGCTTTAAGCCATCCGTCGGTCCACAGTCGTCTCATGCGACCCGTGCGACCTTAACAGATCAATACTGGATCCACAGTCGTCATGCGACCCGTGCGACCCTATCAGAACTTTCGCCGTATCAATGTCCCAACCCCATGCAGTATGTCATGTATGCGAAATGTTATGCCCATAAACAATCATACATACACAGTCACAACAGTCAATTACCTTCAAATCAGTCCAATGGTACCTCAAGTGAGTCAATTACCCTCAAGGAGCAAAACGGTCAGTTTACCCTTACAAGGGTATTACGGTAATCCTACCCAACAGAGGTATTTCAGTAATTCTACCCTACAGGGGTATTTTGGTAATTCTACCCTATAGGGGTATTTTACAAATCAGGGGTATTTCAGTAATTTTACAAATTAAGGGTATTTTGGTAATTTCACAAATTGAGGGTATTTCAGTAATTTCATAAATCAGGGGTATTTCTGTAATTTTACAATTCAGGGGTGTTTCGATAATTTTGCAAATCAAGGGTACTTTGGTAATTTCACAAACTAAGGGTATTTTGGTAATTTTGCAAATCGGGGGTATTTTGGTAATTTTCTAAACTGAGGGTATTTCGGTAATTTTGCAAATTAGGGGTACTTTGGTAATTTCGTAAATTGAGGGTATTTCGATAATTTTACAAATCGGGGGTACTTTGGTAATTTTACAAGTCGAGGGTATTTCAGTAATTTTATAAACCAAGGGTATTTCAGTAATTTTGTAAACCAAGGTATTCTTAACAGAGATAACGATGCGAATGGGCCTAGGGCCCATTTTTGGCCCAAATGGGCCCACATGCTCGTGTGGCCCATTTAGCCTAAATCTAGCCACAGATATAAGATTCACATAGTCCAGTCCAATATTTACTACACAATCATACAACTTATCCGATTGGGCCCACGGGCCCATTGGCCCCACATGGCCCCTTTCAGCCCATCATGGCCCAAACAACCTAAACCCACAAGAACACTCATGATGGCCTCAACTATCGCGTCGAAGCTCCCACACGTGCGCTCGCATGCTCGTGTGGCTACAATCGTCGTGTGACCGGCATTTCGGCATTTGCCGCTCTACAGCTAGAGTAGTGCGAAATACACACCTGATAGGAATCTAGAGTTAATCCGCGCTCCAAACACTCCTATGCCCAAACGCCAACCAAGATATGCTTACTCTACTCATAAATCGCTCTATTTAAAGCCAGCTTCTCGCCTACTCTCATGCTAGCTTCCCGATGTGGGATCCCCTCCATCAATCCTCCAAAACCGTCCCAACTGCAAAATAAATATCCCTTTTTTTGCAATGGGATTCGAACCCTTGCCCTCTCCTATGCTCCACACGCTACATGCCACCACAACACAAGCTCCTTTTGTGACTTAAAACATGCACAAATATTTATAAACCCTATGTGCCAGTGTCCAGATTCTTATAAGAGCCAAAAATTAAAGAAATTCTGCAAGAGCCAAGATTTGAACCCAAGCTCCCTTGCAACCTTAATGACGCCACAACCATTAGACCACATGCTTCCTTGTATCATTTTCTTATCAAAATAATTTAAAAGGCCTACATCCAAGCATCCAGGGTTTTATTCACTTAAAACCAAATTTTTTGCTAAAGCCCAGGTTTGAACCCAAGACTTTTCCAACACTTCTCCGGACCCTTAACCACTGAAGCAGACATTTAATTGTGTCATTTCCTTGCACAATTAAATACCTATTTGCAGCCTCCTTACAGACCCATACTCAAGGCCCAATACTTCTAGGCCCAAATTTGGGGCGTTACAGCGATAGCCTGAAAGCAGCATCAGATCATCATAAATCGTATGCAGACCTGAAACGAAAAGATATTGAGTTTCAGGTCGGGGAAAAAGTGTTTTTGAAAGTCTCACCGTGGAAGAAAATACTTTGATTCGGTCGTAAAGGCAAATTGAGTCCGAGATTTATTGGGCCGTATGAGATTATTAAGCGTATAGGGCTGGTTGCTTACAGACTGTTGTTGCCACCTGAGTTAGAAAAGATCCATAATGTATTTCATGTATTGCTTCGATGATATCGATCTGACCCATCGCATGTAATTTCCCCGTCTGAGATTGAGATTCGATTTGATATGATTACGAGGAAGAACTGATCCAGATTTTAGATCGCGAAGTGAAAGAATTGAGAAATAAGAAAATTTCTTTAGTAAAAGTCTTATGGCATCTGTAACAGCCCGATTTAGACCCTAGTTGGAACAGTGGTTTTGAGACCACAAATTCGAGGTCGAAATAATATTTTAATATTATTCCTGGTGTTTATTATATGTGATATAGCCTGTGTGAAAATTTGGTGTGAAAATTTGATCGACTGTGTGTCGAATTGTGAGAAAGGACTTAATCGCATAAAGTGTAAAATGCTGTGTGCTAATTGTTGAATGCTTAATTGTTGTTGTTCTTATAATGTGGAGGTCTTATGAGGCAATTAGCCCATTATTAAGTTAGTGGATGGTTAAATGACATATTAACCTTAATGTATATTTGTCTCATATGATTAATAAAAGGACAAATTGGTAAAATGATAATTTAATTAATATTAAACAAAACAAAAAGATGAAACATGTTCATCTTTGCTTCTTTTCAATCAAAAATAGGAAAAATAGAAAGGGTTTGGGAGCTTTGTGATATTCGGCCACTTCAAGCTTCAATTGGTATGTGATTTTTGTTCGGTTTTTGATAATTTCTACGTTTTTGTAATTGTTGCTTCGTGCTCTAGCTAACCCATGTTTAAATTTTGTGAATTGGTAATGAATGTGAGATATGCCATTGATGAATATGTGAGCTTTATGATGTTAGTTGGTGAAATATGAGAACTTGGTGTTAGGTTAACATAGTTTGTATTTGGATTTTTGATGAAATTGGGTATTTTGGGCTAAATTGGAAAAAGTGTAAATTGAAGGACTAAAATGTGAAATAAATGAAATGTGTGGGTTTGTAATAGCATGGGAAGAATTCGGCTAAGCATATGTGATTTGAAATTATGTGTATTTGGTGATTTGATGAATTAGGGACTAAAGTGTCGAAATGTGAAAATGTGAGGGCTATTTTGTAAAATGCCCTAAATATATGTGTTTGGATTGAATTGAATGAATTGGTGGTTGAATGAGTTGAATTTGAATGTGTATAGACCAAGAGAGGAGAAGTTAGGATCGAGATCGAGGCAAAGATAAAGTACTCGATTAATCGACCATTTCGATATTTTGACGTCCGAGGTAAGTTCGGACATAATACGTGTATTTAACTATGTTTAATGTTATGAAATGAATGGTGAGATATTATTGAATTGTGAATGCTATGTGAGGGCTCAAGTTATGTGGCACTAAGTGTGCGTATTCAGAAATGTGACCGAGATGATTAGCATTGTGTGTGCAAAATAATATAAGCTTCGGCTTTTGATTGGCACTGTGTGTGCGATATCGATTTAAGATCGGTTTGATATAGATGCACTAAGTGTGCGACGTTAATATAAGCTTCGGCTAATGATTTGGGAACTAAGTGTGCGATTGAATCGAAGAAGTGATGAAAGTTGATCGAAATGAAATATTGAGTATTGAGTGGCATAAGTGATCGATAACTAAGTGTTAGCTAAGGTACGTTCGGAACCTATGTGGTTGATGTGAATGTGAATGAGTTTATGGAAGGTTAATTGAACATATTAGCTTGGATGGTATGGTATATGTGATTGTGAATTAATCTATGTGATGGTTTGTTTTGGTATAATGTATTATGTTACGAACTTACTAAGCTTTTGAAAGCTTACTGTGTGATTTGTTTCTCTGTTTTTTACAATTGTCGATAAAAGCTAGCTCGGATCCAGGGATCGTCAGCATCTCTATTACACTATCGGCAATCTATTTTTGGGTACTTTTGAAAAGATGTATATAGTTGAAGTATGGCATGTATAGGCTGTAACACCCCAAACTCGGCCCAAACACCCTGACCGGATCTGGCATGTCACTTAGGGAGATTTTAAAAGATGTCGCAATTTCGAAAAATATTTTTCTTGAGTTTAACACTTTATTCGAGAAAACTAAATGGTTGGATGATTTGTAAAAGATATACATTTTATATTTATGCCTTAGTGGATTAAAAACCAAAATTTGATACATGCCTTAACTTAATTAAAACGTAAAATGTAAATGTCTAATAATAATAAAAGCCCAAAACAACCGAAAATATGAAGCTAGTGGCCCATGGCCTTATTACTATGAAATTTAAACCCACTAATTAAAAATATTAAAAATAAATAAACTAGTAAAGTCTTTTGCTGAATGAAAATAATCCCTCGCATGGCCACCTTGCGCTCTTCTCCAACCCGATCGATGCACTAGGTGCTACCAAAAAGATGTTAAATAATAGGGTGAGTCGCGAGACTCGGTGTGTGCAACCCTTGTGCACCATCGATTGGGCCTTAGCCCCACAGAACAGATAATAGAGTATAATATATCAGAAGATATGCAAAGCCCAACCCAATCCTAGGTTTCCATTCGCTACACACCACCCTTACCTACCAATCACACCATTGGGGATTTCTACAATCAACCCACACCGCTACACACCATCGATGGCGGTCATGCCTGCAGATAGTTGCTCATCGTCGATCATGGCAATAGCCACTACAACGAATCATGGCATTAGCCACTACAATGATCATGGCAAAAGCCACTACAATGAGATCATGGCAAAAGCCACTACAACGAACACTTCCCCTTTCATCAATCACCCAACCCCATGCAATCACAGAAACCGGCATACATGTTCATCATACCAAATCGATAGAAACATTCACTTTAGAATGACAGAGATCACTAACCTGGTGATTCGCCTTTACCCTCCTTAGGTTTTCAACAGCCATGCCGGTATTTCGGCATTTAGCAGAATATAACAGATTTATAAACATATACTAACAAGCAATCCAAATGGTGTGAGAATGTTACACACCTGATTAATACGTAGGACTACCCTCTATGTCGATACCCTCGCTAATCGGATCTACTGCCCTTTGTCTACAACTTTGCTCAAAAGCCGGAAGAACGCGAAGATAAGGCCTCTCCTATATTCGGCCAAGGGTTAGTGTTTACCCGAATTTATACGTTTAAATTAATAGATCTCCTTACCTTGAAATCCTGAAAGTACTACGATTCGAGTGCTACTGAACTCTGGCTTAGAAATCTAAGCAATTGAATCCCCTTCAAATCCTGGGATGCCGCAAAAGAAAGAAAAACACAAGATCAGTTTCCATATAGCCATTCGGCTAGGGTCTCTAAAAACTGGGAAAAGATTGAATCACGCGAATCGACACTTACCTTCAGTTTCCTTCAAGATTCGGCACAAGCAGACACCACAAAGGAAATTCGGCAATCATAGGAGATGAGATCTAGGGATTTCGACCTTTAGGAAAATCCCGGAAAGATGAACAAGAGAAATACTGATGCGTTTTTGGCTTTTAGAAGAACAAAGAATTGAAAAGATGGGAAAGGAACAGACAGAGAGATTCGGCAATGAGTATTAAAGAAAAGAGAAGGTGAATGGCGAGTTTCAAAGACTTTGGGTGAGGCCTCGGGGTTTCGGTTTACAGAGAGAAAAGAAAAGAAGAAGAGATGATTCTTATTTGCCAAAAGAGAGAAAAACTAATAGCTATTCTCGATAAGACAAATGAAAAATTCGGCACACCCCCTCTAGCCTATACCAAACCGACTCCTTCCCCTTTCCTGAGTTTGATTTTCGGCCAACTCTGCAACCAAAGGATAGCTCCTATCTTTCTCCCTTATCTTAATCTATTAACTCCTTCAAAAGAGACCTAATTAGCACCAACTCCTCCCCCTTTATCAGCATAATATCCACATGCTTTAAAAAATTAAAATCCCCTATTTTGTAGCCACATTGCAGTCCCCCCTCTAGCTCTCCTTGGGCTACGAAAATTAGCCCAATTTCTTGGGCTCCAAGCGGCCACACTGAGGCCCCCTTCTTTTGCCTATTGGCGCCACTTATAGCTCCCTCCTACTGCACCTCTTGTTCCTGGGCCAAAAGCCCATTATGCCTATTTCACTCTCAATACTTTATTTAAACCCCATAGTCCCTAAAAAAAATATTTAGCCAAGCCCTCGGCCCATTCTCGAGCCCAATTTGCACCTCTAATTCTCATATTAACCCATTAAACATGTCTACACATTAAACGCATAAGCCCATTGATTCGGGATGTTACAGTTCTACCCCCCTTAAAATAAATTTCGGCCTCGAAATTTACCTGCTAACTATTAATCGTACTACCCAAGTCTCACCACTATGCTTTCACCGCGCACTCTAATTCTAAAGTCAAAAGAAACACTTAGTATACTATGGTAGAGTACGCACCGGTATTCGCATCTAGAGCGTCCTCGTCCCCTTGGCGACGTGCTGCATAGACCAAAGCTGGATGCCTCACCTCAGCATAACCTACACCTTCACGACCATGTCCTGTGCCATTGCCACCATTGACTTGACCACGGCCCCTTGGTGGTTGTTGACCATCTCTTCCTGGCTGTGCATTCCCTTGGCCCGTGGCCAGACCCTGCTGGCTTTGACACGGTCATCCTACCCTTACCACGACCATGCAGCGGATGTCCTCGACCTCTTGTACTCATTCTTTCGATTGACATTTATCTGATTAGAAATTTTTATGAATTAATAGTTTTCTTCCACTGATTAACCACGAGCAGTCTTATGAATGTGAGTTTAAGAGTAGTTCTTTCAATTCGAATCACATCCACAAGTTTCAGTCTCAAGTTCACATCTTCTAGTCCTAAGAAGCGCATACGTTCAATCATCAACCATCCACATACAAGTAGCAGCCACGAACTTACATTCATCATGTAGGGGTGTCTTTATCGTTTCACTACCCAGGGGTTTTTTTATAATTTATCCTACAGGGGTATTTTTTTAATTTTCCAAAATAGGGTTCTTTTGTGAAATAAGGTAATTTTGCATTTCGGGGGTATTTTGGTAATTTGAAAATCCAGGGGTATTTTGGTAATTTTGCCAACCGGGGTGTTTCGAATTTTTTTTAAACTAGGGACATCTCAGTAATTTTGTGAAAATCAGGTGGCTGGTCCCTTTCGGGTTTTAGTTATAGATTTTGGCCCGTCAACAAATCCTCGTGGCTAGGGTGAACAGTCACTACGCACCAGGTAGGATTCTAGCGAAGAAGAGGTGAGTCACTAGGATTGCTTAAGTACCAGGCTCTTCCGGATCCAATCCTAGACATGCGCATGCCTGTTGCCACACCCTAGTTGTAACACCCCGTACCCGAGACCGTCGCCGGAGTTGAGCAAGAGGCGTTACTAGACTTGACTATTAACATAAGGTGTAAAACTTTAAAGCTGTCCAACTGTGTCATGCTGACTAAATCGACCATAACTCGAGTTATAAAACTCGAAATTTAGATCCGTAAATTTTCCTTGAAACTAGACTCATATAACATTTCATCATAATTTTTCCAGAATTTTTCATGTGGCCAATTAGTACAGTTTATTAATCAAAGTTACCCTTATTACACTGTCTGACAATTCTGACCTGTCTCTACAAAAATACAGTTATCTCATTGCACAACTTTAATATACTGTTCTAGTTTATACCAATGAAAAATAGACTCAATAAGGGTTTTACACATATAACCCATGATTCCTAATTATTTTTGTACAATTTTTGACAATTTTTCCAAAACAGAACAGTGACTCGCGAATGCATTCAGAGCAGGTCTCACTAAAACTGAATTATCTCATAATATAAAAATCTTTTGCCTACTCTGTTTCTTCCATGTAAAAATAGACGCAATAAGGTTTAATTCGATATCTCATTCACCTTTTAATTCAACTTATCCTATTTTTGGTGATTTTTCTAACTCACATCACTGCTGTAACTAAAGACTGTTTCTATACTAAATATGCTTTCTAGCTTATAACCGGTTATACTCACATACAATTCATACTCTCCATGCATTTTTAATCACTTACGAAGATAGCTTGTACTTAAAACATTCACATGATATTCTAACATCATCGATTTAAAGGAGTATCACTATTACCCACATTTATGACAAAACCCTAAAACATACATAACCAAATATTTAGCCATATTCGCATGGCTGTTATATATACAAGGTTAAACATCGTATGTTTGTAAAACTTCATCTAGCCTATACATGCCTTCTAAATCGCAACCAAAAATTCAAAATACCAAAGGAAGGCGATAGTGTGGATGACTTCTTGAAGATCTTTCACGAGCCCGCAACGTGACCAAAATCTATAAAACAAAGAAGAACATTTCACGTAATTAAGCTTACTAGCTTAGTAAGTCCTAACTCATGATAATAAAACATTTATACTAAAAAAACAATTGTTCCATAATAGCACATTCTAACTCGAATTCCATCATATAACATCCATCAATATTAATTTCAAACACATATAACACAATTCTCACAATATTAATTTAACCTGTAATATTAAGCATACATACCTTACATGCTTACCAAACGTAAACCCAATAAATTAACTTTAAGTTATCTTGAACAAGGATTCGATTTATCTTTGGTAAAGTACATTACCGGCATCAAGCCTGCTAGGCATAAAAGCCCGTAAAGTAACACCGGCACAAGGCACGCTAGGCGTAGAAGCCCGATAAATAGCACCGCACAAGGCACGCTAGGCATAAAGCCCGATAAATAACACCGGCACAAGGCCTGCTAGGCATAAAGCCCGATAAATAACACCGGCACAAGGCCTGCTAGGCATAAAGCCCGATAAATAACACCGGCACGAGGCCTGCTAGGCATAAAGCCCGATTAATGTCACCGGCACGAGGCCTGCTAGGCTCGAAGCCCGAATGTCAGAATATTATTACATGCTTTTCACATTTCACTATCACATATCGAATTATAAACATTTATTCCCATTGCAATAAATAAATTTGAAATCAATCTAATCCATCATTATCACATTCGGCCAACTCATAGTTTTACACCAAGCTATTACAAATTTTATCATTCACTAGATATGTAAATGATCTTTAAATAATAAGTAGCTCAAGAACTTACTCATTCACCTTGCATTAGCCAAAATAATTTCCATCATATACTCAACATAAATCATCAACCAATATGTAGATATACATTCGGCCATGATGCAATTTGATACTAACATTCATCAATTTTTAATAGTCAAGATAACCATAATTTATTCTTTGACATAATTTAACTAAAGGACTTACCTCGGTTGTCGATAGTCCGTGCGAATCGGCTATTCGAGAACCTTCGTCTTTCCCTTCCAGGTCTAATTCGGTCTTTCTTTGCTCTTGATCTAAAACACATTAGAATTTAGCTCATTTAATCTCATTTCATCTCAATTTAGTCCCAAAACACCCAAATGGGCAATTTACCATTTTGCCCCTAATGTTTCCCATTTTTACAATTTAGTCCTATTTGCACAAAACACAAAATATGCAAAATTTTCCAACATCCTAGTTTGGCCGAATCTTCATTATAGTCATAGGTGTCCATGCATTTCATTTATTTGACATTTTAACCCTTCACAATTTTATTCTTTTCAATTTAGCCCTATAAACTCAAAATCACCAAAAACTCCAATACAAAACTTGTAAATCCTTAACATACATTCAATTTTAAACCATCAAACATAAAAACTACCCAAGCATGTCAATGGCCGAATCTTATATACATAGTATTTTCAAAAATTTAGACATGGGTCGGGTAATACACGAAACAACGATCTCAAAAACGTAAAATTTATCAAAAACTAAGTAAAATACCTACCCCAAATCAAGCCTTAAGTTGCCGAAACTTCAAGCTCCAAAAATGGAGTTTTTCTCCTCAAACATTCGGCCAAGAAGATGGACAATATGATGTTCTCTTTCTTCCCACTTAGCTTTATTATTTTATGTTATAATAACACATTTAATATATCTTATTTACTAATATATCAACATAACATATAATAGGCTAATTTAACATATAATTTGGACTTATAAAAGCCCATTGTCGTCCCTTACTATGGTGAATGGGCTAATTGCCCTTTTGGTACACCCACTTAAAAAGCCACAATCAATTTAGTACTCTTCACTTTAGCATGCAACTTTTGCGCTTTTCTCGATTAAATCCTTTTTATCAAATTGAGCACTTAAACGATTAAATTTTTCTACGAAACTTTCACACATTTTCATTCACATATAATAATCATGAAATAAAATATTAAAACATTTCTCGGACTCGGATCCGTGGTCCCGAAACCACCGTTCCGATTTGGGTCAAATTTGGTCTATTACAACTCTCCCCCCCTTAAGAATTTTCGTCCTCGAAAATTTTACCGTTGAATAAGTTCGGATATTGTTGTCTCATTGACTCCTCAGGCTCCCACGTAGCCTCTTCAATTCCGTGACGATTCCATAAAACCTTTACTAATGGAATTCTTTTATTTC
Organism: Gossypium sturtianum; assembly: GCA_025698515.1. NCBI lineage: Eukaryota > Viridiplantae > Streptophyta > Magnoliopsida > Malvales > Malvaceae > Gossypium > Gossypium sturtianum. Next base: position 84,244,054 of record CM046950.1, on the reverse strand, counting down.
TTAACTCTTTGGTTTCCTGAGCTAAGATACGGATCGGTTCCTCATCATAGGTCAAATCAGATCGAATTTCAATCTCTGACGGGGTGATCACATGGGACGGATCCGATCTGTATTTGCGAAACATCGAAACATGAAATACATTGTGTATCTTTTCTAACTCGGAGGGCAATCTTAATCTATAAGCAACCGGTCCAATACGTTCAATAATAACCCACGGTCCGATAAATCTCGGACTCAACTTGCCTTTCGACCGAATCGAAATATTTTCTTCCACGGAGAAACTTTCAAGAACACCCGATCTCCGACCAAATTCAATGTCCTTGCGTTTTAAGTCGGCATAGGACTTTTGACGATCCGGCGCACTTTCAAATTACTTCTAATCACAACCACTTTCTGCTCAGGTTTCTTTAATCTAATCAACCCCGTGTATCTTATTCTCACCGAGCTCGGTCCAATACAACGGTGTGCGACATTTTCGACCATATAAGGCTTCATAAGGCGCCATTTTTATGCTAGATTGAAAACTATTATTGTAAGCAAATTCGATCAAAGGTAGGTATCGTTCCCATGTACCTTCAAACTCGAGAACGCAACACCTCAACATGTCCTCAAGTATCAAAATAGTTCGCTCGAGATGACCGGCCCTGCTTTTGCGGATGGAAAGTCAGACTAAAATGAAGTTTAGTACCTAAAGCATCTTGCAATTTCTTCCGAACCGCGATGTAAATCTTGGGTCCCTATCTCGAGACAATGGAACTCGGTACACCGTGCAATCTTACAATCTGCGACACATACAATTCGGTAAGTTTGTCAAGCGAATAGTCGGTGCGCACTCGGTACAAAATGAGCCGATTTAGTCGGTCTATCAACGATAACCCATACGGCATCTTTCTTACTAGGTGTCATAGGAGACCGGATACAAAATCCATGGTAATTCTATCCCATTTCCATTCGGGTATCATGATTGGTCAAGTAATCCGGATGGTACTTGATGCTCGACTTTCACTTGTTGACAGATTAAGCACTTGGAAACAAATTCGAGATATATCTCGTTTCATGCCGTGCCACCAATAGAACTGCTTTCAAATCGTTATACATTTTCGTGCTACCGGGTGTATCGACATTCGACCATTATGGGCCTCCTCGTAATCATCTCAGATCAAATCGAGTTCTTAGGAATACACAATCGACTTTTGTAACTCAAACAATCATTTGCATCAATCTGAAAATCGATTCTATACCATTTTCACACCGAATCCGAATAGAAATCAACTTTTCGTCAACTTTCGTGCATCACAAATCTGCTTTGAATGAACATCGGCCTTGCTTGTAATTCGGCTATGATCGAACCATCATCGATATAGCCACCCGTCGTTCAATGCACGAAGAGTAAATAATGACTTTCGACTTAACGCATCCGCAACAACATTAGCTTTCCCGGATGGTAGTCAATCACTAATTCATAGTCTTTCAAAGAATTCTAACCATCGGCGTTGTCTCAAATTTAGATCTTTCTGAGTCATTAAATACTTCAAACTTTTGTGATCTGAATAAATATGACATTTTTCGCCAAATAAGTAGTGACGCCAAATTTTTAATGCGAACACAATGGCTGCCAACTCCAAATCATGAGTTGGATAATTTTTCTCATGCGGCTTCAATTGTCTCGAAGCGTAGGCTATCACCTTGCCTTCTTGCATTAAAACACAACCCAACCCACTCAAGGAAGCATCACTAAAAATAATAAATTCTTTACCCGATTCAGGCTGAGTTAATACTGGAGCCTCGGTCAAAAGGGCTTTCAACTGTTCGAAACTTTTCTGACACTTTCCTGACCACTCAAATTTGACATCTTTCTGTAGTAGTCTCGTCAAAGGTGTAGCTATTTCGGAAAAACCTTTTACAAATCGTCTATAATATCCTCATGAGGCCTAGAAAACTTCGAATCTCGGAAACATTCTTAGGTGGTTTCCAATCAAGTATGGTGCTATTTTGTTTGGATCCACGCGAATACCGATGCCAAAACCACATGACCCAAGAAGTCGACTTCGTTCATCCAAAACTCACACTTACTGAACTTTGCATATAACCGTTGATCTCTCAAGGTTTGTAGTACTACTCTCAAATGCTCAACGTGTTCTGGCTTCATTTTTGGAGTAGATCAATATATCATCAATAAACACTACTACAAACCGATCTAAAAACGCCGGAAGACTCGGTTCATTAGATCCATAAAAGCAAAGAGTGCATTAGTGAGTCCAAATGGCATAACTAAAAACTCATAATGTCCGTACCTCGTTCGAAATGCAGTCTTTGGCACATCTGAATCTCTGACTCGCAATTGATAATAGCCCGATCTCAAATCTATTTTCGAAAACACTGAAGCCCTTTTAAGCGATCAAATAAATCATCGATCCGAGGTAACGGGTATTTATTCTTTATGGTCACCTTATTTAGTTGCCGGTAGTCGATACACATTCGCATTGTCCCATCTTTCTTTTTCACAAATAAGACTGGTGCTCCCCACGGAGAAAAACTCGGTCGTGCGAAACCCCTCTCTGTCAATTCTTGCAATGCGCTTTCAATTCTTTTAATTCAAAGAGGCGCCATTCGATGCAGAGCTATCGAAATTGGGGTCGCATCCAAAGACTAATTCAATGCCAAACTCAATCTCTCGTCATCGGGTAAGCCCCTAGTTCTTCAGAAATACATCGGTGTATTCACATACAACCGTACCGATTCCATTAGTTTCTGACACGCTTTATTATCCAAAGACATAAGCCAAATAGGCCTCGCACCCTTTTCTCACATACTTTTGGGCTACCATTGAAGATATTATCAGTAGGTAACCCATTTACATCACAGATTTTATTCTCGATTGTCTCACCGTTCGGCATTTCAAATCAATAAACTTTCTTTTGCAATCCACCACTTGCCTCATGTGAAGTTAACCAATCCATACCCAAGATTATATCAAATTCGTCGAAGGGCAACAACATCAAATCAGCTGGAAAGCAATAATCTCGAACCATCAACGGGCAACCTCTACACACTTTATTAACAAGCACACATCTACCCAAAGGGTTGGACACACGAATTACAAACTCGGTAGACTCAACTAGCAGAGTTTTGCCAAATTTTAAAGTTTCACACACATAAGAATGAGTCGAACCAGGATCAATTAGTGCAATCACAGTAGTATCATAAAGAGTGAAAGTACCGGTAATGACGTCGGGGGAGGAAGCATCCTCTCTAGCTCGCGCAGCATATGCTCTAGCCGGAGCTCTAGCCTCAGATCGATCTGTGGTGTTCTTCGTTCCTTTCTGGCTACCACCTACATTGCCTGAATGTCTGAGTGGTCTACCTCGCATTGACACATTGCTCGGCTTAGTGCTCTGGACTGCATTCTGCTCAGTTAACTTCGGACACTCTCTAATAAAATGATCTGATGATCCACATTTATAGCAAGACCGGTCGTGAAATCTACAACTCCCTGAGTGCCATTTCCCACAGTGTTTGCACTCGACTCTATTTTTTGTGGAACATTACCAACATCAAGCTATCGAGGTAGCTCGGGAGCTCATAGGAGGTCGATCCCATCTAGGTGGATCTGTATTAGCTTTTTACTCGGTAGTAGTCGTCTCTAGGCTTCTTGGTCGTGGAATGAAAGACTTTACCCAAGATCTTTTACGAATGTCTCTAGCTTCAGCCTCACCTTTCTTTTCTTTTCCCGAGCTCTTGACTTTGCAAGCTCTTTCAACTAAAGTCACAAACTCTTGAATTTCAAGAATGCCAACAAACATCTTTATATCTTCATTCAGGCCATCTTCAAATCTTTTACACATAATAGCTTCGAAGAAACACACTCTCTAGCATATCTACGAGTCCGACAAATTTTCGTTCATATTCCGTCACGGTCATTCGTCCTTGTTTCACTCAAGGAATTCTTTTCGCTTTTGATCAATGAATCTTTGGTGATATATTTCTTTATGAATTCATTCGAAAGAAATCCCATGTCACTTTTTCTTTTCGGAACCACTGATACTAGTGTGTTCCACCAAAGATATGCAAAGTGTCCTCGATGAGATATAACACATTTCAAACATTCATCCGGAGTACAAGATGACTCATCAAGTACCCGAATAGTGTTATCGAGCCACATTTCGGCTCTCTCAGCGTCATCATCGTCATTAGCTCTAAAATCTTCGGCTCCAAATTTTCGGATTTTATCAATTGGGGGCCTACTAGATCTCATCGGATCTATCATTGGGGAAGCTGGGGAATCGGGGATGGATTATTCGGGGTGGAGGTGGGGTATAGCTCGGTTATTTTGAATGAATTGGGCAAACCATTCATTCATCATCCGATAAAACGCTTGTTTAGTCTCTCCTTCGTGGCTACCCAAACAGGTCGAGTCTATTGGCGCTGATCCGTGGGCACGGCCAGCGCTACGCTCTCCCCATCATCGGCTATGGCTCTTTCGGGATCGGTGTCCATTTACTATATAAAACAAAATTCAGTCATCGAAGTCACCACACTATCAACATATAATAAAGGCATGTATAGCTAGACTCACACGCGCTACGGTAGTCCTAGAATCGACTAAACCGTAAGCTCTGATACCAAAACAAATGTAACACCCGCACTCCGAGACCGTCACGGAGTTGAGCAAGAGGCGTTACTAGACTTGACTATTAACATAAGGTGTAAAACTTTAAAGCTGTCCAACTGTGTCATGCTGACTAAATCGACCATAACTCGAGTTATAAAACTCGAAATTTAGATCCGTAAATTTTCCTTGAAACTAAACTCATATAACATTTCATCATAATTTTTCCAGAATTTTTCATGTGGCCAATTAGTACAGTTTATTAATCAAAGTTACCCTTATTACACTGTCTGACAATTCTGACCTGTCTCTACAAAAATACAGTTATCTCATTGCACAACTTTCATATACTGTTCTAGTTTATACCAATGAAAAATAGACTCAATAAGGGTTTTACACATATAACCCATGCTTCCTAATTATTTTTGTACAATTTTTGACAATTTTTCCAAAACAGAACAGTGACTCGCGAATGCATTCAGAGCAGGTCTCACTAAAACTGAATTATCTCATAATATAAAAATCTTTTGCCTACTCTGTTTCTTCCATGTAAAAATAGACGCAATAAGGTTTAATTCGATATCTCATTCACCTTTTAATTCAACTTATCCTATTTTTGGTGATTTTTCTAACTCACATCACTGCTGTAACTAAAGACTGTTTCTATACTAAATATGCTTTCTAGCTTATAACCGGTTATACTCACATACAATTCATACTCTCCATGCATTTTTAATCACTTACGAAGATAGCTTGTACTTAAAACATTCACATGATATTCTAACATCATCGATTTAAAGGAGTATCACTATTACCCACATTTATGACAAAACCCTAAAACATACATAACCAAATATTTAGCCATATTCGCATGGTGTTATATATATATACAAGGTTAAACATCGTATGTTTGTAAAACTTCATCTAGCCTATACATGCCTTCTAAATCGCAACCAAAAATTCAAAATACCAAAGGAAGGCGATAGTGTGGATGACTTCTTGAAGATCTTTCACGAGCCCGCAACGTGACCAAAATCTATAAAACAAAGAAGAACATTTCACGTAATTAAGCTTACTAGCTTAGTAAGTCCTAACTCATGATAATAAAACATTTATACTAAAAAAAACAATTGTTCCATAATAGCACATTCTAACTCGAATTCCATCATATAACATCCATCAATATTAATTTCAAACACATATAACACAATTCTCACAATATTAATTTAACCCAGGTAATATTAAGCATACATACCTTACATGCTTACCTGAAACGTAAACCCAATAAATTAACTTTAAGTTATCTTGAACAAGGATTCGATTTATCTTTGGTAAAGTACATTACCGGCATCAAGCCTGCTAGGCATAAAAGCCCGTAAAGTAACACCGGCACAAGGCCTGCTAGGCGTAGAAGCCCGATAAATAGCACCGGCACAAGGCCTGCTAGGCATAAAGCCCGATAAATAACACCGGCACAAGGCCTGCTAGGCATAAAGCCCGATAAATAACACCGGCACAAGGCCTGCTAGGCATAAAGCCCGATAAATAACACCGGCACGAGGCCTGCTAGGCATAAAGCCCGATTAATGTCACCGGCACGAGGCCTGCTAGGCTCGAAGCCCGAATGTCAGAATATTATTACATGCTTTTCACATTTCACTATCACATATCGAATTATAAACATTTATTCCCATTGCAATAAATAAATTTGAAATCAATCTAATCCATCATTATCACATTCGGCCAACTCATAGTTTTACACCAAGCTATTACAAATTTTATCATTCACTAGATATGTAAATGATCTTTAAATAATAAGTAGCTCAAGAACTTACTCATTCACCTTGCATTAGCCAAAATAATTTCCATCATATACTCAACATAAATCATCAACCAATATGTAGATATACATTCGGCCATGATGCAATTTGATACTAACATTCATCAAATTTTTAATAGTCAAGATAACCATAATTTATTCTTTGACATAATTTAACTAAAGGACTTACCTCGGTTGTCGATAGTCAGTGCGAATCGGCTATTCGAGAACCTTCGTCTTTCCCCTGTCTAATTCGGTCTTTCTTTGCTCTTGATCTAAAACACATTAGAATTTAGCTCATTTAATCTCATTTCATCTCAATTTAGTCCCAAAACACCCAAATGGGCAATTTACCATTTTGCCCCTAATGTTTCCCATTTTACAATTTAGTCCTATTTGCACAAAACACAAAATATGCAAAATTTTCCAACATCCTAGTTTGGCCGAATCTTCATTATAGTCATAGGTGTCCATGCATTTCATTTATTTGACATTTTAACCCTTCACAATTTTATTCTTTTCAATTTAGCCCTATAAACTCAAAATCACCAAAAACTCCAATACAAAACTTGTAAATCCTTAACATACATTCAATTTTAAACCATCAAACATAAAAACTACCCAAGCATGTCAATGGCCGAATCTTATATACATAGTATTTTCAAAAATTTAGACATGGGTCGGGTAATACACGAAACAACGATCTCAAAAACGTAAAATTTATCAAAAACTAAGTAAAATACCTACCCCAAATCAAGCCTTAAGTTGCCGAAACTTCAAGCTCCAAAAATGGAGTTTTTCTCCTCAAACATTCGGCCAAGAAGATGGACAATATGATGTTCTCTTTCTTCCCACTTAGCTTTATTATTTTATGTTATAATAACACATTTAATATATCTTATTTACTAATATATCAACATAACATATAATAGGCTAATTTAACATATAATTTGGACTTATAAAAGCCCATTGTCGTCCCTTACTATGGTGAATGGGCTAATTGCCCTTTTGGTACACCCACTTAAAAAGCCACAATCAATTTAGTACTCTTCACTTTAGCATGCAACTTTTGCGCTTTTCTCGATTAAATCCTTTTTATCAAATTGAGCACTTAAACGATTAAATTTTTCTACGAAACTTTCACACATTTTCATTCACATATAATAATCATGAAATAAAATATTAAAACATTTCTCGGACTCGGATCCGTGGTCCCGAAACCACCGTTCCGATTTGGGTCAAATTTGGTCTATTACACTAGTCTTACGACTTGTCTATAGGTTTGTTCGGTTGGATTAAGTCTTATGCAATTGAGAGTTGTTTAACTAGGCCTAAGGTCCATCAAGCTCTAATTAAAACAATCTACTTACCTTAAAGCCCATCAAGCCCACATTCATATATAACACACAATGAGTTCCGAATACTTACCTGGTGGACTTGGGCCGGAGACGCAGGTGCCATGCCGAGAAAACCATCCTGTGTTATTTATAAACATGCATGTTTTCAAAAACCCAACTTTAGAAAACATTTTGAGCCCAAAACCCCAAAGCCGAGTTTTGAACCTGGCTCTGATACCAATTTGTAACACCCCAAACCCGGCCCAAACACCCTGACCGGATCTGGCATGTCACTTAGGGAGATTTTAAAAGATGTCGCAATTTCGGAAAATATTTTTCTTGAGTTTAACACTTTATTCGAGAAAACTAAATGGTTGGATGATTTGTAAAAGATATACATTTTATATTTATGCCTTAGTGGATTAAAAACCAAAATTTGATACATGCCTTAACTTAATTAAAACGTAAAATGTAAACGTCTAATAATAATAAAAGCCCAAAACAACCGAAAATATGAAGCTAGTGGCCCATGGCCTTATTACAATGAAATTTAAACCCACTAATTAAAAATATTAAAAATAAATAAACTAGTAAAGTCTTTTCCTGAATCAAAATAATCCCTCGCATGGCCACCTTGCGCTCTTCTCCAACCCGGTCCGATGCACTAGGTGCTACCTGAAAGATGTTAAATAATAGGGTGAGTCGCGAGACTCAATGTGCAACCCTCATGCACTATCAGATTGGGCCTTAGCCCCAAAGAACAGATAACAGAGTATAATATATCAGAAGATATGAAAAGCCCAACCCAATCCTAGGTTTCCATCCGCTACACACCACCTTTACCTACCAATCACACCATTGGGGATTTCTACAATCAACCCACACCGCTACACACCATCGATGGCGGTCATGCTGCAGATAGCTGCTCATCGTCAGATCATGGCAATAGCCACTACAACAGATCATGGCATTAGCCACTACAATGCATCATGGCAAAAGCCACTACAATGCATCATGGCAAAAGCCACTACAACAGAACACTTCCCTTTCATCAATCACCCAACCCCATGCAATCACAGAAACCGGCATACATGTTCATCATACCAAATCGACAGAAACATTCACTTTAGAATGACAGAGCTCACTAACCTGGTGATTCGCCTTTACCCTCCTCGGGTTTTCAACAGCCATGCCAGTATTTCGGCCTTTAGCAGAATATAACAGATTTATAAACATATACTAACAAGCAATCCAAATGGTGTGAGAATGTTATACACCTAATTAATACGTAGGACTACCCTCTATGTCGATACCCTCGCTAATCGGATCTACTGCCCTTTGTCTACAACTTTGCTCAAAATTCGGAAGAATGCGAAGATAAGGCCTCTCCTATATTCGGCCAAGGGTTTGTGTTTACCCAAATTTATACGTTTAAATTAATAGATCTCCTTACCTTGAAATCCGAAAAGTACTACGATTCGAGTGCTACTGAACTCTGGCTTAGAAATCTACTTCAAATCCTAGGATGCCGCAAAAGAAAGAAAAACACAAGATCAGTTTCCATATAGCCATTTGACTAGGGTCTCTAAAAATTGGGAAAAGATTGAATCACGCGAATTGACACTTACCTTTAGTTTCCTTCAAGATTCGGCACAAGCAAACACCACAGAGGAAATTCGGCAATCATAGGAGATGAGATCTAGGGATTTCGACCTTTAGGAAAATCCCGGAAAGATGAACAAGAGAAATACTGATGCATTTTCAGCTTTTAGAAGAACAAAGAATTGAAAAGATGGGCAAGGAAAAGACAGAGAGATTCAGCAATGAGTATTAAAGAAAAGAGAAGGCGAATGGCAGAGTTTCGGCACTTGGTGAGGCCTCAGGGGTTTCAATTTCTGACAGAAAAGAAAAGAAGAAGAGATGATTCTTATTTGCCAAAAGAGAGAAAAACTAATAGCTATTCTCAGATAAGACAAATGAAAAATTCGGCACACCCCTCTCTAGCCTATACCAAACCGACTCCTTCCCTTTCCCGAGTTTGATTTTCGGCCATCTCTGCAACCAAAGGATAGCTCCTATCTTTCTCCCTTATCTTAATCTATTAACTCCTCCAAAAGAGACCTAATTAGCACCAACTCCTCCCCCTTTATCAGCATAATATCCACATGCTTTAAAACATTAAAATCCCCTATTTTGTAGCCACATTGTCGTCCCCCCTCTAGCTCTCCTTGGGCTGCCGAAATTAGCCCAATTTCTTGGGCTCTAAGCGGCCACACTGAGGCCCCCTTCTTTTGCCTATTGGCGCCACTTATAGCTCCCTCCTCATCGCGCTCTTGTTCCTGGGCCACAAGCCCATTATGCCTATTTCACTCTCAATACTTTATTTAAACCCCATAGTCCCTAAACAAAATATTTAGCCAAGCCCTCAGCCCATTCCCGAGCCCAGTTTGCACCTCTAATTCTCATATTAACCCATTAAACATGTCTACACATTAAACGCATAAGCCCATTGATTCGGGATGATACATAGGCTAGAAGTTATGGTATGTTTTGAAATGCTCAATCCTTGCCATGTGATTTGGCTTGGAAGTTGAATGATGTTGAACTTATGAATGAGCTATAAATTTGGTATATTTCATGGTTAGGTAGTTGATGAAAGATGTGGTTTGAAGATGAATTATGGCATGGATTACATAATGCTAGATATATATATATGTTTTGGGATGTACAATTGTTACTTTGAATGGACTCATTGTGATGATATTAGGAATGGAAGTAGATAGTATTGTTGATGATTAATTGGTGCATGAAATGGTATGTTTTGAAAGCATCTAGAAGTATGAATTGGTATTACTTTGAAGTTTGTAGGTATGACCCAAGTGTGGGTGGAAAATTGGGGCAAATGGCCTATTTTCCATACATGGTCAAGGGACACGGGCATGTGTCTCTGCCGTGTGGCTCAATGACCACTTCGAGGTGTGTCTGGGCAGGTTACACGGCCGTGGTACACGGGCGTGCCTGGTAGCCGTGTGACCAAGTCAGTAGCTAGCCTAATTTCACACGGTCATGGCACACGGGCGTGTCTAGTGACCGTGGGGATAAGTCAGTATGTATGCTCTGTTTTGGCATGGCTTGGACACATGGGTGTGTCTGGTAGCCGTGTGAGGCACACGGCCTGACTGCACGGGCGTGTGACCTCTGCAGTTTGGAAAAATCTTTGAGTTTCTGGAAACTTTCGTAAGTGTTCGGTTTAGTCTTGACCTCTTTCTACCACGTGTTTAAGGTCTCGAAGACCTCGATAAGGGACTATATACTCGTGTTTGAATATATTTGATTGATGTTTGACTTTGTGTCGTGAAATGGGTGTGAAATGTTTCGATTGTTCGGTAATGCCTCTTAACCCTATTTCGGTGAAAGTTTTGGGTTAGGGGTGTTACAGCATCGACACGGGGTTGAAGCAGCTATGTGGGAGCCCGAAGATGCTATGAAAGAACGTTACCCAAACCTATTCACCTGTAAGATTTTCGGGGACGAAAATCCCTAAGGGGGAGAGTTGTAACAGTTCGATTTAGACCCTAATCAAAATAGTCCACAAATCTGAGTCAAAAAATATTTAAATATTATTTTCTGTGTTTATAATGTGTGAATTGATATCTTTGAAATTTTCGTGATTTAATTTTAGCGTTTGTGTGCTTGATTTAATTAAAAGGACTTAATCGCGTAAAATGTAAAAGTAGCTAACTATTTTTTAAAGTGTTAAATTGCCTTGTTCTTTTAATTTGGGGTCCTTATGTGGCAAATAGATCATTAGAAAATAGCATGGACGGTTTTAGGTTTGAAGTATATGGTTTATTAATTAAATTAACAAGGTTAATTTAGTAATATGTTAATTATGTTATTATAATAAAACATAAATTAAAAGCCATGCATTATGTGTTCATCCATAGCCGAAATTAGAAAAGAAAAAGAAAGAAAGAAGAACAACAAGGTTCAGCCACTTCTAAGTTTAATTCGGGTATGTGTTTTGCTCGGTTTTTGATAATTTTTACGTTTTTGAGATCGTTGCTATGTAATCTATCAAGCCCATGTTTCAATTTCTGAATTTGATGAAGATTTTGAGATATGCCATTGATGAAATTGTGAGCTTTGTGATGTTAGTTGGTGAAATATGAAAGATATGTGATAGATTAATATATTTTGTATTTAAATTTTTGATGAATTTGAGTAATTTGGGATAAAATTGTGAAAATAATATTATGAGGGACTAAAATGTGAAATAAATAAAATATGAGGACTTTTATGAGCTAGGTGAATATTCGGCCAAGATATAGTGTAATGAAATTATGTATATTTTGTGTTTTGTGAAATAGGGACTAAATTGTGAAAAATGTGAAATGTCAGGGGCAAAAGTGTAATTTCCCATTTATGTGTTTTTGGACTAAATTGAATGAATATGTTAATAAACAAGATAAATTTGTATTAATTTAGATCAAGAAAAGAGGAAATCGGAATTGGATCGGGGGAAATCTAAAGTGGTTTAATAATCGTTCCGTTTCGTCCGTTGTTGTCTGAGGTAAGTTCATAAGTAAATAAATGTTGTTAAATTTGATTGTATATATTTTATTTTTGCCAAATTGAATTATTACTTGTATATATATATGTTCAAGCCAGATTTGTATAAGTATGGGAGAAGTATTTACAAGCCTGAATCGATCGAGTTACGACGTCTGAAAGCCCCGTACGAACCTTAGGAATAGTTAGGATACATATGTCATGACATAGGATTCTGATATGTGATTTTGTGTAAGACCACATCTGGGACGTTGGCATCGACTTGTGATTTACGTGTAAGACCATGTCTGGGACATCGGTATCGTATTTGATTTCGTGTAAGACCCTGGCTGGGACAGTGGCATCGATATGTGATTACATGTAAGACCACGTCTGGGACGTTGGCATTGTACAAGATTTCTGACTATCCGAGTATCCTTATTGATTCCAAATGGTTCAACGGGCACTAACGAGTTATGATTGAATGTGAAATTGAGCTAAAAGGTTTAGGTACGTGCCAAGTTTAATGTTAATGAAAATAAGGTAAGCTTTTTATTTGAAATGGTGATATAAATTATACATAATACAACGTGAATTATATGTATATATGAATGCTCATATTCGGCCAAATGATGTATATGTGATATTAAAAGTGAGAATTATATATGCTCATGAGTATTTGTGCATTCGGCCATATGATGTTAAATTGCTTATGTATATTTGACGATATACGAATTTGTGAGTGTGATATATGTACATTTAGTTAAGGTTTGGATTGATTCGCTAATTGAATATAACGTTAATGTTCATTTGGAAAATTATTTCCTTATGACTTACTAAGTTATGAAAGCTTATTCTGTGTGTGTTTGTTCATTGTTTTATAGATTTTGGAAGCTAGTTACGAGCTCAGGGATCGTTAGAGAAATCTGTCACACTATCGATCGTTTTTCGGTACTTATAAAATTTTGAACTTTGAACCTATGGCATGTATAGGCTAGCTTATGTTTTGATTAGTTTTGAGGTTGTAATTATAAAGCCATGTAAAAATGGCTAGTTATAATTTCGGTCATGGTATATTTATGTGTGATTTGTTTATTATGCTTTGCTAATGATTGTCTGAATTTAGTCATGGTTTAAGATTGTATCGAAAGTAACTAGTAATTTGCATATGTATGTTCGGCTATAAGGTATGGAAGAACATGTGTATATTCGGTCATGATCTAGACCTGTTTTGGAAGTGTGTTTTATGCTATAAATTGGTGAATGGATATAGGTTTGGAAAATGTGAAGTGATATGTATGATTTTATTATGTGAATTGATATGAGTTGAAACAATGAGTATGTATTGAAAAATAATTTGGTGTACTACATTATGTGCGAAATTGATATGATTTGAATATGAAATGGCATATTTTGGATTGTGATTTGATGGCTAAAACTTGTACTATTTATGTGGTTACTTTTGGTTGCCGATTTTTCATGAAATAAATTAGTAAGTATATGTAAATTTTTTACATAATAATTAGTATGTAATGGAAGTATATTATAGTTTGTATTTGTGTTTTTATATTTGTTTATATGGATAAGCTAAAGTGTATATTAAATAAACAGTATTAAAGCATGTTTGGCCTTATGAAACTGTTACTAAAGTTGTATATATGTTAGGTCAATGAATGGTGAATAATGGGTTGTTTGGTTTATAACTTGCGCACATGTTGTATTAAGGAAATGTTAGGTTGGTTATTTATTAAATGAATAGGTATAATGGCATACACATATTGAAATGATATGTGCTTTAGTAGCTATACACGTAATTACTTAAATGGAATTATAAGTATGCTTGACCATGTTGTAGTTAACTAAGGCCGTGCATAATAATGCATTTTATGCTGTGTAAGATAATTTGAAAATTTTGGTATGGTTTGTGTATACAATGTGATTAACAATGCATGCTTGATAAGTAAATTAGCTAACCACTTTGTATATTTATATAATTTCGAATATGATATAAGTGATTATGTGAAAGAATGAAAGTTGTGTTTCTTCCGGTAATGCCTCGTAACCCCATTCCGACGACGGATACGGGTTAGGGTGTTACAATAGCCATCTTCCTATCCATAAGCTCCATTGGTATATTCAACATTCTGACCCGGAACGGTGAGAGATTAAAGTCATACTCCTTCGTTTTTTTGTCTTTAACATGAGGAACCATATTAAACAAACACTGATCGAACAGCCAAGGGGAAAGGTTTAGAATTCTCTTCCTATCTTCTTCATTACTAAATTTCACCAAGATGACTCCTTCTTTAAGGGACACAAAATTAATTTCCTCTTTTGTGAACCATAGAGACTAAAAAACACAATACATCGCCTCTCTGTTAACTTTCTCCTCCGCTATCAATTTTCCAATGGCCTATTTCACGAAACCTTTGGAATTGCCCGAGTCCTCCTTCGTACTAACCACCCTCATCGCTTCCTCCTTCGAGAATTTTAGTTTTGCCAGAAGAGAGCTGATATCATTTTCCATGACAGCCTTCGAAAAGCACAACAAGAAACAAATAGGACCCACCCTCCGATCAACCTCCAAAAACATGGCAACCCCTACAAGAATCAGCGAAGAAACAAGGAAACAGAATCCCAGGAACCACACCCTCCAGCAGTTTAACGACCAGACTATCACCGCTACACCCCCACAAGAGGTCGAGCCACCCCAGATGAAGTAAAACCACAAGAAAGAAACACAACCGAAACACAGAGAAACTCACTTCAAGAATCCCACTAAACTAGAAAAAAGAGAACAAAACACTAAAAACCTATCAGCAAGAATGCAAAAGCACAAAGAAAATACCCCCAGAAAATGAAAAAATGACTAAATTATCAACCAGTGATAAAAGATTAACGTAGAAAAGTCAAAAAAGGAATTACCATAAATGCTGTAACGTACGACGCAATTCCGGTTTTTGCATGAAGGACGTGCGAAATCATGCACACAATGCAGAAGAAAACAAACAAAATAATAAAAAAATCAAAAGAATTTGCAAGACCTACAACCTGATTCGATGAACTCTCACATCATGCAGGATCTTAGACAGACTTAGAGCTTCACAACACCCACGTAATCCCTTTCCTGACACCTAAGAAGGCACGCCACCGCTACACAACCAGCCCTACCACAACCAGGGAAATCATCAACACTAAACCATCCGATTATTCTATTCGATAGAATAAAGATGGGCACCACTGAATAGAAAAAACAAGAATGAAAATCCTCACAATCTTGGAGAAAATTTTCTTGCGCTGCTACTAGGCTCTTGATGGTTGATTTTCGATGCCACGTTTTAAGGGTACTATCTTCTAACAAGGCTACAAACATAAATGATTGTTTAAACTAATAGGGTCCTTAATGACCGAATTTCATTTCCAAATACTGTAACACCCCTCACCCGTATTCAACGCCAGAATAGGGTTACATAGAATTACTAAACTTACAATACATTTAAACAATACTTTTCTCATATATTCAATCAATACATACAGTCATCATTCATTCTCAATCAATTTGTCCCTTATACGAGCCTACGAGGCCCTAAACATGCTTTGGGAATAGTGCGGGACTAAACTGATAACTTTTAAAGCATTTGGAACGCTTAGAAAATTTTTCTCAAAACAGGGGACACACGCTCGTATGGCCAGGCCGTGTGTCTCACATGGCCACCAGACATGCTCGTGTCATAGGCCGTGTGGACATTCAAAATTGAAGCACATGGCCGTGTCCCAGCTCGTGTCCGACCCCGTGTAACTTTCTGACTTGGGTCACACGGCCAACACACATGCCCGTGTGGCTAGCCTGTGAGCCCTAAAAATGGCCATACACGCCCGTGTACCAAGCAGTGTGCTAGGCCGAGCCAAACCTGTAGGGTATACTGGCTTATGCCACACGGCCAAGTCACACGCCTGTGTGTGACCCGTGTGGAGCATACTGACTTGATTTTAATTTCAACACTAGGGGACACACGGTCGTGTAACATAACCGTGTATCACACACGGCTGAGACACACGCCTGTGTCTCTGCCCGTGTGGACAAAAAATAGGCTATTTACCAAGTCAATTTGCCACCCCAAACTTAGGTACACCTACACAACCATATGGCACAAAACATAGCATCAATAGCATATAATTCAACTCCAAACCAAGCAAGATTTATACCATTTCCAATACTAATAATCAACATGCTTATAACTTATGTTTTTCTCAATCAAATCATACCAAAACACATATACCAATCAACTAGCTAAACCATTACCAAACATACGTCATTTTGTACCAATTCACAAGCATGATACTAATTACACAAACCTCATAATATAAGTCATTCACATATCCATCCATGGACTCAAAATATCAACCATATATGCACATTTATGCACATAACCAAATCTACCAAATTAAGCCAAACCTCATGGCTATATTTACAAAACAAAACATATACATTTACTAGCCATTACAAATGACCAAAATCCTTATCAATTCATAATAAAAATGACTCAAAATACCTATACATGCCATATACTTAATATACCAAAGCTCAAAGGTACCAAGTGATAGGTAGATAGTGTGATACGATCTCCGGCGATCCCCGAATCCAAGCTAGCTCGATAACACTATAAAACACGGGAAAAATAAACAAAGTAAGCTATGAAGCTTAGTAAGTTCGTAAGTAAAAATGAAATAATCTCATCATTCATTAGCATTTCAAAATAGATAACATAAATTGCATTTAAAGCATCAAACAATGAGTTAGCATAAGGTTTAGTCACATATTAACTCATAAATTCTCAACTTCTTTAACTTGTTACTCGAACAGTTTTCCGTACATACCTGTACCGATATGTATCTATTTCTCATCAATTCTCTTACCAAACCACTCCAGGCTTATAAGTGCTTACGGTACGAGTACATCGATTTCTCCGATGCCATAGTCCAATTATGGTCTTACACATACATTGCCATGGCCCTGCCGTGGTCTTACATTCACATGCCATAACCCTGTTATGGTCTTCTTTTCTGATTGCCATAGCCTAGCTATGGTCTTATTTAACAACTCGTCTTATTTAAACCGTACATTTATTTTAAGATCTCCAAATTTCACTAGTAGGATAAATACAATCTCAATTCCATCCATCAATTAAATAAATGCACATTTAAGTTCAATTATACGAACTTACCTCGTGTACAGAATGACGGAACATACTGACTATTCAATTACTTTGCTTTTTCCCCGATCTAAGTCTGAATTCCTCTTTTCTTGATCTATAAGTAATCAAAATCAGCTTATTTATTCCTCTATTTATTCAATTCAATCCAAAATTTGCATTTGAGCTATTTTACACATTAACCCCTAAACTTTCACATTTTTACAATTTAGTCCTTATTACACAAAATCACAAATTAATGAAATCCAAAATAAACCCATACTAGCTAAATTACTATTATGCCCCTAGAAGCCCACATTTTTCATTTATTCACACATTTAACCACACATTTTCACATTTTCACAAATAAATCCCTATTTTGCATTTTTACTCAAAATCACTTTACAAAATATGTAAATCTAACAACAAGATTTCATATTTCATCATCAAACATCAAATAACACATATTTTCATCAATGGAAACTTTTAAAATCTTTAACAGTTTTGCAAAATAGTCCCTAGGCTAGCTAGTACTAGATGCAACGATCACAAAAACATAGAGATCATTAAAAACCGAGCAAAAATGGACTTACAATTGAGCAATGAAATGGTCGAAACTTTAAACCCTAAGAATAGCTTTTTCTTCTCTTCAATTTTGGAAATAAGATGAAGATGATAACATTAAATTTGTTTATTTTATTATTATAACTTATTAATTCACTGAATTACCTTATTAACCTTTGTTATAAAACATTTAAATCACTTATTATAAGCCCATAAATGTCGATTACCAATAATAATGGTTTAATTACCATTTAAGGCCACCATATTTAAAACCCAAAGCTATTTGACACCTTAAACTAATAGAACATGCATTTTACACTTTACGCGATTTAGTCTTTTTTATCAAATTAAGCATTCAAACGATAAAATTTCTTCACGAAACTTTCACACATACACTCAATCATGCTGTAAACATTAAAATAATAAAATAAATATTTTGACCTCGAATTAGTGGTCCCAAAACCACTGTTCCGATTTGACCAAAAATGGGCTATTACGAATACCATGTTTCTCATTCAGAAAATTACAAATGGTGTCATAGTCAAACGATTCAATATTACAAGTATTATAAAAACCATTCTTATGATTGGGTGTTTGAAGAACCACATTAATATCGGTAGGGGTAACATTGGTGAAATGCCCCACACATATACCTTGGGTAACACCCTACATTAATATTGGATAATAAATAGTATCATCAAAGGTATATTTCTAGTAGAAGTTGTAACACCCCAAATTCGACCCAATTCAACGGGTCCCTTAAAATCAACTTAGACGTTATGGTCGAATCTCGAAGACTACATTGTCCATGAAAATGGCACAGAAAACATTTTACTACGTTCTTTAAAATTATTATCTTTTTCATTTAAGAATAGTGCACTGATTTGCTTCAGAAAATTTAAAATAATCTCTTTAAACTTGTAACATCCTGAAATTTAGGATTTTATGTTTTGCATTATACCATGCGTTAGGCTAGTTAAAAATGTTAGTTGTGTATGTTTAGGGGCCCTAAGAAGGCTTGGGGTTGAGTTGTGCCCTAGTAGAAATTTTTGTGTTTAAGCACTTCAAGGAGAGAAGGTAAGTGGTGTCAAGGCTTAAGGAAATAAGTATGTATTTAGCTAGCACAAGAAGAGCTAGTAGCAAAGTGGTGAGGCATCACATGAAGGAGCTAAAGGGGTGGAGTTCGAATCCCACCTATTGCAACTTATGGATTTAATTTTTTTTTGTGCTAATCATGTGGAAGATGGTAAGTGTCAGCCAAGACATTAAAGAAGGAAAGAAAGACTTTCTAACAATGGAAAGAACACTAAGGAGAAGAGTAAGGAGGAGATCAAGGGAAAAATAAGGAAAGAAATAAAGGAAAGGGATAAGGGAGGGGATATGTTGGCTAAATTTTTGGAAGGTGTAACATTCGGGAATTAGGGGCTCTGCATTTTATGTTTGTTGTGTGTTGGCATGCTCCTTTTGTTAATTTAGTATGTTTGGTGGTCCCGGGAAGGCTCGGGGTTAAGCTTGAGCCTTGGTGAAAATTTTGTTTTTAGGCTCTTTAGGGGAGAGCTTGTTGAGGCAGGTCTTAAGGGTAATTTCTTTTGTTTGTTGAAACAAGAAGAAGTGTGGTGGAGTGGCAAGAAGGTGCCACTTAAGGTGCAGGGAAGTGGCGTCACAAGGGAGCAACAAGGGGAAGGAGTTCGAGTCTCGTCAGCAGCATTCAGGAGCTTTATTTTTTTGTTGTGCCTAGGGAGCTAAAGTGTTGGCATTCAGCTGGACTCTTCATGGTGGTTGGTTGAATGAGTCAAAGTGTTTGAATGGAAGGTGTGGAGGGATTTGTGGAGGAAGACTTGGTCTACTATTTCAAAATGGGTGAAGGGGAGTGAAAGTAGGAGCAAAGCATGGGATTTGATGTTGGTGGAGTGGTGGCCGAATGTGGGAAGCTTGAAGGGGGGGAGAATTTGGTTTAGTGCTAGCTTTGGGTGCCGAAATTTTGGAGGCTTGAGGCTTTGGTTTCATTTCTTTGTTTTGCATATTCGGTCACTTTGTGTCAATATCTGTTACCAAAACCGTAGCATTTTCATTCTTCCTTTCCATCTTTTGTTTCTTCTTCTCTAAAGCTCTCACTAATAGCGGAATACTCCTCTTCTCTTATTTTGGAAGCCTACCCTTATTAGCTGCCTTAGTCGAATCATTCTATCATCTCCTCTCTTGCCAAGCCGAAACCTTTCTTCTCCTCTACCATTTTCTATGCTAGCCGAACCATCTCCTAAGACTTATCTCTCCTGTTGGCCGAATCACAGTTGCTTATTTTCCCTTCGCTTCACATTTCTCTTGTTCTAAGTGATTAAAACCAAAACTTTCTCCTTTTCTTCCTCTTCTCTCTTTGTTAGCCGAATCTTTCTGAGTGTCAACTGAAGGCATTCTTCCTTTGTTTTGCCAGTAGCCGAGTATAGCCTTTCCA
Source organism: Gossypium sturtianum (assembly GCA_025698515.1). Classification (NCBI taxonomy): domain Eukaryota; kingdom Viridiplantae; phylum Streptophyta; class Magnoliopsida; order Malvales; family Malvaceae; genus Gossypium; species Gossypium sturtianum. Next base: position 84,223,530 of record CM046950.1, on the reverse strand, counting down.
ATCAGCATCTTCTTGTTTTGGTAAGGATTCTTCTGTTGGTTTTCCTTTTTATTCTTTTACTTTTCTCTTATGGTTTGTTAAACTGGAGGTGTTGATTCGTTCTTCTTGGGCATTGGCCGATTGTAAGGGGCTCATTCTCGTATTCTCTTCTTCATCTAGCCAGTGTTTGGAAGGTCATTGGTAAGTTTGGATGTTGGCCAAATGGATGGAAAGGGTGGTTCTTTTTCGTTTTAGTTTGGCCAAAAGGCCGTTTCTTTTGTTCTATTTCGGGAAGCGATTCTAACTTGGTGATATCTAGGGTCTCATTCGGTTTCACAAGCCAACCTTCTAGTGTTCAATTTTCGTTGTTCAAGGTAAGGTATTCCCTTTTAGTTTCTCTTCATCTTCTTTAATCCTATTCAACAAACCGACCACTCATTCTTCCATAACTCGTTCTTTTATTTTTCATGTCTAGTAGCCGAATATTAGGAAGAGAAGCGTTAAGGCTTCTTTAGTTGCCGAGAGTTCTTTTCCAAGCGGTCTTGCTTGTTCGCGTTAGTAACAAAGGTAAGGAGTTACCCTCTGATTCTATTCGATTGGTCACTCTTTGTTGTTCGCTGCCATAGTTTGATATCGTTGTTAGATAACCGTTGTTTCGTTATAGTACGGTATTGATCAAGATTCTTTCATGGATGCGAGTGCCAGTCAAGCTGTGGCGGGGAGCGAACCCGTAATCCCTGCTCCTAAGTTTAAAAGGCGTGCTATGTCAGCGGTTCGAGATTTTCTGTCGGGCTGTGGAAGAGAGCCGACGTCTGCCTGGGATAGGCATATAGCCGTTGTCTCTGCTAGTGAAAGCGTTGACGTAGAGAGTTTAGTGTTACGCGTTACCAGGTGTGTAATTCTCACACTTTGTTTGTTAAAATTACGTTATTAACTGAGTTGGCTGAAATCCAAAATGACTGTTTAGACAGTTGAGATACCCTCGTGGGTAAGGTTGGTGACACCGGGTAAGTATCTATACTGTTCTACTTTTGAATATATGAATGTATGATATAATTCACCAGTGTGCTTTGGGAGCATGTTTGCATTCATCTCAGTATATCACATGTTGCATGGGCTTTGGGGTATGATGTGAAGAGAGGGGAAATATGATTCTAAGACTGTCACCAGTGGTTTTGTACCACAGTGGGCTGGCCCCACATAATTTTATTCAGTGACAATGTCTCAGTGGTTTGGTACCACAGTGGTTTGGTACCACATATATATTCATCAGGGATTGTCACCAGTGGTTTGGTACCACAAGTGGGTTGGCCCCACATATATTATAATTTGTGACTCTGTCACCAGTGGTTTGGAACCACCAGTGGTTTGGTACCACAGTGGCTTGGTGCCACAGACGTTGGGTTGATTCAAGAGAGGCAGTGGAAGGAGAACTAGATTGGTTGGGTTGCATTGCATTCATGCTCATTATGTTGTACTGTGTGGGCTAAGGCCCAATAGGCCTCTGCGGGCTTAAAGCCAATTTTCATTTAATGGGGTATTACACACTGAGTCTCGGTGACTCACCCCTCTGCTTAATTTGCAGGTAATCGCTAGATCGCAGATTTGGAGCCGAGGCGGACTTGAGGTGGCCATGCAGTATTTTCTAGTAATTTCGTCTACTTTATTTTAAATTTTCACTATTAAGTTTGGGTTTTGGTGTTGTAATAAGGCCACTTTATCTTTAATTTGGGTTTTTTTATAATGGTAATATCGCATGTCTAATAAACTATAGAAGATGGAGTTTTTTCTGTAATTAAAAACTTTGAACAGGGGTTTTCAAATGGCTAACAAAAGATGGATACTGAGTAACAAAGTGATTCGAAGATTTTACTTGAAAACCAAAACATCGTTTTCAACTGGCAAGTTTATTGAAATTTCTTAAATTCGATTTTCGACAAATGAACCTGACTTTGAAATTCAGACTAAGTTAAACAATTACTTCAAATTTTCGCTAAAGGTACGATAACGAAACGCAAAGCTTTTCCAACTCATGATATTTTGTTAGTTTTCCCAAATTTTCTTTCCTGTAGCATACCAGATTTGGTCGTAGCGTATTGACTGAGTTTGGGGTGTTACAGAAGGAGTTTGGGGAAAGAATTTTGGTCAACACTCATCTTTTTGGTAAAGGTGGTACACGGTTTTGGTAGGGAGAAAAGGGGAGCCGAAATTCTTTTGGCCTTTTTTTTTTGCAAGTTTGTGCATGAAAGGCTTTCATTTCTTTTTAATATTTTGGTGCTCTCTATTCCAATTTTTTTTTCCTTTGATTGCCGAATTTTCTTAGGCACTTTGAGAAGTTTTTGTTCCATTTGAAAGTTCCTTTCTTTTGACCATTTGGTACTTCTTTCCTTGCCTAAAACCATGACCTTAAGGAATACTTTCTCTTCTTTTTCTCATCTTTTCATAGTTTGCTTTTCTTTTCTTTTCTTTCTCACCATTCCCCAATCTTCTTCTTTTTCATTAGTCAATAATACTTGATGGCCGAATCTTCCTTGTCCTTTTCTCTCTAAATAACTGAACCTTATAGCACTTTATCTCTTCTTCATTTTCCTTTGTGTTGGGCACTCTCTTCTTTGATCGAATCGATAAGTGGTTTCATTCTCCTCTTTTCATTTTCTTTTCTTCATGGACGATTAGGTGCTCTTATCATTGGATGGTTCTCTAAACCGAAAACATCACTCTCTCCTACTCCCTCATATCGTGATTATCTCTTTTTTGTAGTGTTCTAGTGGGTGGCCGTATATCACATCCTTGTCGATTCATCCATAGCCATAAGCCCAATTGGTGGGAGTCGGATCTATCATTGTTAAGGTAAGGAATTTCTTCAAGGTTCATTTCGATCTCTTTCATTGCTTGGTTATTCTGTTAAAATGGATCGATGGTTATGTCTAATCATTTATTCTAGGGACTAAATCACTCGTTTTTCTCTACTCGTTGGTCCTTCTAAGTAGTGGTAAGTCAAATCCTCTCCTAAACAACTACTTTCTCTCATCATAGTATTATTATTCTAATTGAGACTCTTTCAATGGAGGCAATTGGTAGAGTTATTAAGGGAAAATCGATAGGAGGACAAAAAGGGAGTGGACTTGCAATCTCTACTCCCAAGTTCAAACGAAGGGCGGTATCGGCAGTTCGAGATTTTCCACCAGGTTGTGGACCATCTTCTAGTGAGAGTAGGCAAATCGTGGTCGTTCACGATATTAAGCGTGCCGATGATCAAGAAGGTTTAATTCTTACCGTAATCAAGTGTGTAATCTCACACCGAAATTCCATAGATTCGTGATTCACTGTCATGTTGGAAAATAGATCATTGTTGCTTATAAATCTAATAACTGTAATATGGCATGAATTGAGTAACTTGTTTGAACAACATTAGTTCTAAAGATCTTTCAAAATCGGTATGAATTTGCTAAATTACAAAAATGCCCTATGGGCCAATTTACCAAAATGCCCTAACGAGCCGATTTGCTAGAATGCCCTTATGGGCCGAATTATCAAAGTGCTTTAATGGGCCGATTCACCGAAATTTTTCATTAGATTAATGGTTGTTATATATGTGGATATATTTTTATTATGTTGCATCTTTACATATTGCATGGGTTGGGAAAAACTGTATGGAGAGCAGGGTAGCCTGGTGGCATTGCCACAATTCGTTTATTATTGTGCTTAATTATGATTTCGATGGCTTGACTACAAAAATATTATACAAATAGCAGCTCGACTGCAAATTGGTGTGAGCGGTGGGGTGGGTTGACTTGATCCCCACAGGTGTGATTGGCTGGTCGGTGGTGTGATGGATGGATGGGTTGGGTTACATTCATTTCATTTAAATATTGTTATGTAAATGGGCTTCGGTCCAAGATGTTGCTATACGGGTTCAGGCCCATGGATGACTGGTAAGGGGATTATACACCGAGTTCTAGTAACTCACCCAATTCTGTTAATCCTTGCAGTAATGATCGATGTGAGGACTTGGGCCCATGGATGACTCGGTGGAGGCCATACTTTGGAAATAATATTTTTGAACCTTAGTAAATTTCGTTTCCGCTTTATTTCGTTACTTTTACTATTTTGGGTTTAAAGTTGTAATAAGGCCTCTAGGATTTTTATTTTGTTTTATGTTTAACGTATTTATTATCTTCCATGAATTGTTTTAAACGGGGATTTTCTAAAATCATAAACAACGGTTTTTCTTAACATTTATCAATAAACGGATTTCATAATAAATATGTATAAATAATTTAACTTGGATTTTTCCTGCAAATTATCAATAATATTTTCAAAAGTCACGGTTTTAAAAGATCACTAGTTCGATTATCGATTCTTCAATCAACCTCTAGAAATTAGTAGTATTTTATCGATTAATTATAACCAAACTTGTTTTTTGAACTATAACCAAATAACGTCAACTTTAGTTCTTTATATGTTTTCTTTATGTGACATGCTAGATCCGATCATACCGCATGGGTCGGGTTTGGGGTGTTACATTTTATGGTATCAGAGCCCAGTTGCAAAACTCGGCTGTGGTTTGGGTTCAAAAATGTTTTCTAAAACTGCTTAAATTCGATTTATAAAGACATGTTTTAGAGGAAGTATGGCACCACGGGTATCCGGCACCAAGTCAGTAAGTTTTTGTTTTCATTTTTATGATTATTGTGGTATGACTGTAGTATGAAAACTTCACAAAATAGAGATACTCTAGAACTTTTAGCTTTAGGAGCTGAAACTATAGAGATTGAGACTTTAGGATATGTTTTGCGAAAACAACTTTACTTCCTATATTCCATAAAACATTGTTTAATAAACATTGAATAGCATACTGATTCATAAGACTCTTAATCAGATTAAATCGACTTAGAAAATATGAGCGCTAGAGGACATGGACGTGGTAGACGTGGCTGTGGTAGAGGCCGAGGTGCTAGAGTTGTATCTGAGGCATCTGGACATATGCCCGAAATGGACGCTTTCGCGCCACCGATGTGATCAAGTGGGTCACAAGATCGAATGAGAGAGGACGACGCTCTGTCTCAAGCGATGTTGCGAGTTCCAGAAAGGGTTGTTGGGGCTAGAACTGGGTCGGCAGCTCGTGGGTCGATATTTGAGCGACTTAGATCGAATGGGGCCGAAGTTTTTAGGGGTATTTCGGGTGTAGCCCCTAGTGTAGCGGAGTACTGGCTTGAGGCGGTGGAGCGTATTATGGATGATCTGGATTGTACAGTTGAGCAGAAACCGAAAAGGGTATGAAGCGTTCTTAGCCTTTATCAGTGCTTTGGATGCCAAAGAGTTGTCGGTAGAGAGTGTTAGAACGGTGAAAGAGTTTTCAGACATCTTTCCCGAGGAGCTTCCAAGATTGCCTCTGGATCGGGAAGTGGAATTTGGGATTGAGCTGTTGCCAGGACCGGCTCCGGTGTCCATTGCTCCTTACATAATGGCGCCGAAGGAGCTAGTGGAACTTAAAGCTCAAATTCAGGAGTTGTTGGATCATGGATTTATTCGACCAAGTGTGTCACCGTGGGGAGCGGCGATTTTGTTCGTTAAGAAAAAGGATGGGTCGATGCGTATGTGCATTGATTATAGACAATTGAATAAGTTGACGATCAAGAACAAGTAGCCGTTACCAAGGATCGATGACCTGTTCGATCAGCTGTGAGGAGCTTCGGTCTTCTCGAAGATAGACTTGAGATCGGGTATCACCAGCTAAAGGTCAAGGAGGCGGATATTCACAAGACTGTGTTTCGAACTCGTTATGGGCATTACGAGTTCTTGGTGATGCCATTTGGGTTGACAAATGCACCAGCTGCATTTATGGACATGATGAACCGAGTCTTCCAACCCTATCTAGATTGGTTTGTGGTGGTGTTCATAGATGACATCTTGGTGTACTCAAAGACAGAAGAGGAGCATGATTCCCATCTATGGGTCGTATTGCAGATATTAAAAGAGAAGCAGCTGTATGCCAAATTCAGTAAGTGTAAATTTTGGCTAAGGTAAGTGACCTTTTTGGGACATGTTGTGTTTACCGAGGGAATTAGAGTTGATCCTCGGAAGATCGAGGCTATATTGGACTGGAAGTCACCGAAGTTAGTGGCAGAAATCTGAAGTTTTCTAGGTTTGGCTGGGTATTACAGGCGTTTCATTGAGGGGTTTTCGTTGATTATCGCACCCCTAACTAAACTATTGCGTAAGGGAGTACCGTTTGTGTGGTCAGATAAGCAGCAAGAAAGCTTTGAGAGATTGAATAAGGTTCTGATAGAAGCGCCAGTATTGATCTAGCCTGAGGCTGGTAAAGAGTTTATTATTTATTGTGATGTGTCACACACGGGCTTGAGATGTGTGTTGGTGCAAGGGGGGAAAGTGGTGGCTTATGCATCTCATCAATTAAGGCCGCATGAGGTGAACTATCCCACACATGATTTGGAATTAGCTGCAGTGGTGTTTGCTCTGAAGATATGGAGACACTATCTGTACGGGGAGAAGTCGATTATCTACACGGACCATAAGAGTCTGAAGTACCTCCTTACCCAGAAGGAGTTGAACTTAAGATAGCGGAGGTGGATAGAATTATTGAAAGATTATGACTGCTCAATCGAGTATCACCCAGGTAAAGCTAACGTAGTGGTAGATGCGTTGAGTCGTAAGGTGATATCGGATTTGAGAGCGATGTTCGCTCATCTCAGCCTTTATGAAGATAGTAGCTTGTTAGCTGAACTTCAAGTGAAGCCTGCATGGGTAAGTCAGATTAAGGAAAAGCAGTTTTTAGGTGAAAGGTTGGGTTCTTGGCTTCAGCAAGTGGAATGTGGTGAGATAGGGGATTTTGGATTAAATAGTGATAGAGTATTGTGTTTCCGCGGAAGAGTTTGTATGCCCAGGGATTCGGAATTGAGACAAATGATTCTGCGTGAGGCGCATAGTAGCCCATATGCTATGCACCCCGGGGGAAACAAAATGTACCGAGACCTCCGTGAGTAGTATTGGTGGCCAGGGTTGAAACGGGAGGATACTGATTTCATGAGCAAGTGCTTGACATGTCAGCAGGTGAAGGCGGAACATCAACTGCCTTCAGGGTTGCTACAACCGGTGAAAATCCCACTATAGAAATGGGAAAGGATAACGATGGACTTTGTTAGTAGGTTACCTTTAACGCCTACTAAGAAAGATTCAGTATGGGTTATAGTGGATTGATTAACGAAATCTGCTCATTTTCTACCTATTCATACGGATTATTCATTGACGAAGTTGGCCAAATTATATGTAGCAGAGATCGTGAGGTTGCATGGGGTACCGATGTCTATTATATCAGACAGGGATCCTAGGTTTACATCACGGTTCTGGAAGGCTCTACATGAAACGTTGGCTACAAGACTAAATTTCAGCACGACGTTTCATCCGCAGACAGATGGTCAGTCGGAGAGAGTAATCCAGATTCTAGAATACATGTTAAGGGGCTGTGTGATCGACTTCGAGGGGTAGTTGGGAAGATTTTCTACCATTGGCGAGTTCGCATACAACAATAGCTATCAATCCAAAGATCCGGATGGCACCCTACGAGGCGTTGTATGGTCGTAGGTGTCGTACTCCTACTTGCTGGACTGAGCTGGGGGAGCAACAGTTATTTGGTCCAGAGTTGATCTCGGAGACAGAGGAAAAAGTTAAGGTAATTCAGGCTCAATTAAAAGAAGCTTCAGATAGATAGAAATCATACGTGGATCTGAAGCGGAAGGAGATAGAGTTCTCTGTGGGTGATCGGGTCTTTTTGAAGGTCTCACCTTGGAAAAAGATCTTAAGATTTGGTCGGAAGGGCAAGTTGAGCCCTAGATTTATCGGACCTTACCGTGTACTGAAACAAGTTGGGCCAGTGGCTTATCGGCTTGAGTTACCTCCGGAGTTAAGTCAGATACATAGTGTATTCCATGTCTCGATGTTAAGGCGTTATCATTCGGATCCGTCTCATGTTGTGCCAGTGGAGGAAATCGAAATAAGACCTGACTTGTCTTTTGAAGAAGAGCCAGTGCAGATTTTAGATCGGGATATTAAGGTGCTGAGAAGGAAGTCGGTTCCGTTAGTCAAAGTATTATGGCGTAATCACGAGTCAGAGGAAGCTACATGAGAGTCTGAGGACATGATCCGGCAACAATACCCTCATCTCTTTTAATCAGGTAAATTTCGAGCCCAAAATTTCTTTAAGGGGGTAGAATTGTAACATCCTAAAATTCGGGATTTTATGTTTTGCATTATACCATGCATTAGGCTAGTTAAAAATGTTAGTTGTGTATGTTTAGAGGCCCTAAGAAGGCTTGGGGTTGAGTTGGGCCCTAGTAGAAATTTTTGTGTTTAAGCACTTTAAGGAGAGAAGGTAAGTGGCGTCAAGGCTTAAGGAAATAAGCATGTATTTAGCTAGCACAAGAAGAGCTAGTAGCAAAGTGGTGAGGAGTCACATGAAGGAGCTAAAGGGGTGGAGTTCGAATCCCACCTATTGCAACTTGTGGATTTAAATTTTTTTTTGTGCTAATCATGTGGAAGATGGTAAGTGTCAGCCAATACATTAAAGAAGGAAATGAAGACTTTCTAATGATGGAAAGAACACTAAGGAGGAGATCAAGGGAAAAATAAGGAAAGAAATAAAGGAAAGGGATAAGGGAGGGGATATGTTGGCCGAATTTTTGGAAGGAGTTTGGGGAAAGAATTTTGGTCAACACTCATCTTTTTGGTAAAGGTGGTACACGGTTTTGGTAGGGAGAAAAGGGGAGCCGAAATTCTTTTGGCCTTTTTTTTGCAAGTTTGTGCATGAAAGGCTTTCATTTCTTTTTAACATTTTGGTGCTCTTTTTTCCAATTTTTTTTTCCTTTGATTGCCGAATTTTCTTAGGCACCTTGAGAAGTTTTTGTTCCATTTGAAATTTCTTTTCTTTTGACCATTTGGTACTTCTTTCCTTGCCTAAAATCGTGACCTTAAGGAATACTTTCTCTTCTTTTTCTCATCTTTTCATAGTTTGCTTTTCTTTTCTTTTCTTTCTCACCATTCCCCAATCTTCCTCTTTTTCATTAGTCAATAATACTTGATGGCTGAATCTTCCTTGTCCTTTTCTCTCTAAATAGCCGAACCTTATAGCACTTTATCTCTTCTTCATTTTCCTTTGTGTTGGGCACTCTCTTCTTTGACCGAATCGGTAAGTGGTTTCATTCTCCTCTTTTCATTTTCTTTTCTTCATGGATGATTAGGTGCTCTTATCATTGGATGGTTCTCTAAACCGAAAGCATCACTCTCTCCTACTCCCTCATATCATGATTATCTCTTTTTCGTAGTGTTTTAGTGGGTGGCCGTATATCACATCCTTGTCGATTCATCCGTAGCCATAAGCCCAATTGGTGGGAGTCGGATCTATCATTGTTAAGGTAAGGAATTTCTTCAAGGTTCATTTCGATCTCTTTCATTGCTTGGTTATTCCGTTAAAACGGATCGATGGTTATGTCTAATCATTTATTCGAGGGACTAAATCACTCGTTTTTCTCTACTCGTTGGTCCTTCGGAAGTAGTGGTAAGCCGAAATCCTCTCCCTAAACAACTACTTTCTCTCATCGTAGTATTATTATTCTAATCGAGACTTTTTCAATGGAGGCAAGTGGTAGAGTTATTAAGGGAAAATCGATAGGAGGACAAAAAGAGAGTGGACTTGCAATCTCTACTCCCAAGTTTAAATGAAGGGCGGTATCGGCAGTTCAGGATTTTCCACCAGGTTGTTGACCATCTTCTAGTGAGAGTAGGCAAATCGTGGTCGTTCATGATACTAAGGGTGCCGACGATCAAGAAGGTTTAATTCTTACCGTAATCAGGTGTGTAATTGGAAACACAGAAATTTATAAACTTTTTCATGCCCTTTTTGACCCAAATTCATGCAGTTTCGAGTAAATTCTTGTCGAAAAATAATTAAATATTATAAAATAATTAAATTGTGCTAAAAATATGAACATGATTAATTTTAATTAATTTTATAGTTAATTTTGATTTATTTTGACTATTTTAGACAGATTCGCACAAAGGGCGAAAATTGGCTCGGCAGACACTGCTCGAAGAATAAACCCGAGAAGCAATTTGAAGTATCAAGGCGATTTTATTTCCAGCCCAAGACGGTCCAATTATGAATATTTAATCATAACATAATTAATTTTAATTTATTCCCAATTTAATTTGGGTTAAATAAATTAATCTTAATTAATTATGAAAAAGGCCGAGTTGAACCGCATCAGTTGAACCAAACCAGTTGAACCGAACCAACCACTAATTGGGCAGCCCAAACCGTCCACATTGCTGGCCCAAATTAGCTTATTAGCTGATTAACTAAGCTTGCAAAGAAGCCCTTGAAGACCTTTCAAAATTGCATTCAAACCCCTCAAAAAATTATGGCTTTGTAGATTTGCCCCAGTAATCTCACACCGAAATTCCATAGATTCGTGATTCACTATCATGTTGGAAAATAGATCATTGTTGCTTATAAATCTAATAACTGTAATATGGCATGAATCGAGTAACTTGCTTAAACAACATTAGTTCTAAAGATCTGTCAAAATCGGTATTAATTTGCTAAATTACAAAAATGCCCTATGGGCCGATTTACCAAAATGCCCTAACGGGCCGATTTGCTAGAATGCCCTTATGGGCCGAATTATCAAAGTGCTTTAATGGGCCGATTCACCAAAATTTTTCATTAGATTAATGGTTGTTATATATGTGGATATATTTTTATTATGTTGCATCTGTACATATTGCATGGGTTGGGAAAATTTGTATGGAGAGCAGTGTAGCCTGGTGGCATTGCCACAATTCGTTTATTATTGTGCTTAATTATGATTTCGGTGGCTTGACCACAAAAATATTATACAAATAGTAGCTCGACTGCAAATTGGTGTGAGCGGCGGGGTGGGTTGACTTGATCCCCACAGGTGTGATTGGCTGGTCGGGGGTGTGATGGATGGATGGGTTGGGTTACATTCATTTCATTTAAATATTGTTATGTAAATGGGCTTCGGTCCAAGATGTTGCTATACGGGTTCAGGCCCAGTGGATGACGGTAAGGGGATTATACACTGAGTTCTAGTAACTCACCCCATTCTCTTAATCCTTGCGGTGTGATCGAATGAGAGGACATGGGCCCATGGATGACTCGGTGGAGGCCATACTTTGGAAATAATATTTTCGAACCTTAGTAAATTTCGTTTTCGCTTTATTTCATTACTTTTACTATTTTGGGTTTAAAGTTGTAATAAGGCCTCTGGGATTTTTATTTTGTTTTATGTTTGACGTATTTATTATCTTCCATGAATTGTTTTAAACGGGGATTTTCTAAATTCATAAACAACGGTTTTTCTTAACATTTATCAATAAACGGATTTCATAATAAATATGTACAAATAATTTAACTTGGATTTTTCCTGCAAATTATCAATAATATTTTCAAAAGTCACGGTTTTAAAAGATCACTAGTTCGATTATCGATTCTTCAATCAACCTCTAGAAATTAGTAGTATTTTATCGATTAATTATAACCAAACTTGTTTTCTTAACTATAACCAAATAACGTCAACTTTAGTTCTTTATACGTTTTCTTTATGTGACATGCTAGATCCGGTCATACCGCATGGGCCGGGTTTGGGGTGTTACAAAACTTCTTTGAAATTATAATATAAAAAAATGAATATCTTTGAAAAGACTAGGTTTGGACATTTTGAAGAAAATGCCTTGATTTAAAATTGTCGCAGCAGAATTTGAAAAAAAATCATATTTTTGCTAAAAATCATTATTTGGTATATTCTATTCAAATTTCACTTAATTGAATAAAATAGATCTAAGTCTCGTAAAAACATACTCTTAAATTTATAATAGATTTATTGTGTTGAAATCGTATTTGTGTTGAAAAATTAGTTTTTCACATCAATTCGATAAATCATTTTTAATGATTATTTTAAAACTAAATCATGCGAAATTAACCTAAAATCCAAAGATAATGTCTCATGCCACAGTCCAAAAATAATAATTAAACAGTCCAAATACCAAGATAATAAAGTATAAAACATTTATTTGAAAATCATCCGAGAACTCCTCCATCAGTCGTGTCCATGTCCTAACCTCGAGGGTTATCTAAAATGTCTAGAAAATTAAAGGGTGAGCTATTTAAGCCTAGTGTGAGAACTAACTTAAGTAGCAGCAGAATTTAAGACATACATTTCATAAACATAGCAAAATTTATAGATCAATTAAATTTCACAGATAATTGCATGCAAGAGGATGTCAATGCAAAACTTTTTAGAAATCAGTGCAAGGTTTTTCAGAAAATGTTCCTACCTAACTGTGCTACACACCATAAAAGAGCTTCCCAGAACTCGTCCATCTAGTAACACACCACAATATGGACAAGCCACCAGATATTGCAGACAAACTACCAGATATAGATATATGTGGACAAGCGACTAGAAATTGCAGATAAGCTACCAGATAAATGTTGTTAAACCACTAGAATGTGCAGATCATTAAACTGCCAGAATCTTCCTCGTTTTAATACTGTCCCAACCCCATGCATGTGATATGGCATATAGTACAAAAGTTTTCAGTGGGCATGCTTAACATGCGAATTGGATTTTTTTATTATTATCAAAAGTGATACAGTGGGTAGCATAACATGCAAATCATAATCTAATTAATAGAAACAGTGGCAAGATATATATTTTTTTCTTGCTTATCAAATAATTCCATTAAATCACATATCATTAGTGTTGGAATATGATCATAATATCACATTTATCAGTAAATCATACAACCACATTGACATCATCACAGATTAATCGGTTCAGAACCACTTACTTGGGTATCATCCTTTCAAAGGATCTATCACCAACTTTGAATACTTAATGTATTCGCGAATAACCATATTTTTAGAGGGTTAATAATATAAATCAATATTAACTATTTTTATCAATTAATCATACAATTTTGTATTAGGTTGGACCCACACCTGACAATTAGCCTTGCCTCTAGATCTAAACTCTAATATTCAGTGTTGGTAAACTAGACAAATCTCCCACTTGATCTGATTAAAACATCGATATAACATCAAAATACATTTATTAACCTTGGCCTTGGATTCGATTACTTACTCTTAAGAGATCAAGCAGAGAACTCACTCTTTATTTCTTTTTATGAAGTAATCTGATTGATTCCTTTATTGAAGAAGAGAATCCGAATAATCAAGTAAATTCCTTCAAAATAATCATACAAAACCAGTCCCTATACTCGGTTTTACGTAATAGAAGGATTGATATAAGTTCCTCAATAATACTTATGTTAATAAGATTGAGTTGGAAAGGTCGACGATTTCTGGAATGTAAATTCAATGGAGGATCATGGCAAAAGAGGGAAAAAGAAAAAAGGGAGTAAAAAGGGGGCTATTGGGAGAAAGTTGACTGGTTATGCAAGGAAGGAATCTTCCCTTGTATGGTAACTAGGCATGGATGTAACACCCCCAACCCGTAACCGTCGCCGGACTAGGGTTAAGAGGCATTACTAATCATTTCCGAACATTTCATATCACTCCACATCCAAACATAGCAATTCACATTCAATGAGTCTCCTAAATAGGTCTACGAGACCTTAATCACATATTAAAAAGGGGTCGGGACTAAACCGAACTCATACGAAAATTTTTGAAATTCTAACATTTTTCTAAGTTACAGAGGTCACACGCCCGTGTGGGTAGGCCGTGTGCCTCATAGGGCCTTGGACACGCCCGTGTGTCCAAGCCGTGGCAAAATAGGGCATACATACTAACTTGTTCACAAGGCCTGAGACACGCCTGTGTGCCTGTAACACCCCAAACCCGGCCCATGCGTTATGAGCAGATTTGGTATGTCACACGAGTAAAACATGTTAAACCCTTTTTGTTCGTACTAAAATATTGCTTTGTTAAAAATCAAGAAAACAAGTTTGATTTGATAAAATACTACTAACCTCAACGATTTGATTGATAAATCGATAAATTTGAACTAATGATCTTACAAAACCGTGACTTTTGAGAACGACGTTGAAAATTCGAAAGAGAATCCAAGTCTTTTGAAAATATCGTTAATAGTTCGAGAGAAAATATCCGTGTTAAAAATATTGGTAAAAGTTTATTTTGAAATCCATTTGTTAATCGATTTTGGAAAACATTGTTTAAGTTTTTAGAAAATTCTCCTTTTTAAACAATTTAAGAAAATAATAATAATAAAAACATCCCAACCAAAAAGCAAAAATAAAAATAGTCCAGAGGCCTTATTACAACATTTAACCCAAAATAGTAAAGTAATAAAATAAACGAGAAAGAAGTCTAAAGTCCAAATAAACCATTTCCGAAGTATGGCCTCCCTCGAGTCATCCATAGCCCAAGTCCATATCATCAAGCATTACCTACAAGGGTTAAGAGAAAGGGGGTGAGTTACAAGAACTCGATGTAAAATCCCTTACCATATTCATTGGGTCGGAACCCAATTAGCAATATTTTGGGCCTAAGCCCATTTACAACAAAAATAATGTATCAAATATAATATGCATATGATATGCAATTCCCAAACCAAACCTAGTTTTCCATCCGCTACACACCACCCGTACCAACCAACACACCTGTGGGGAGCTTTAGTCACCCACCCCGCCAACACACCAAACGTAGGCATTAAGCCGATTATATCAAATTTGTGGACAAGCCACCAGATTAACAAAATTTACATGGCATCGCCATTTTTCATATTTGTGTCAGAGCCACCAGAATTATGTAGCAGAGCTACCGGAACTTCTCTTCATCATTATCCCATCCCATGCAAATCATGTATATAATGCATAGCCATTCATAACAATTTATTTAGATATTTATTACAAATTATGGCCCATTACAACAATTAATCAAAAGGCCCATTAAGCAAAATATCAGATTTGGCCCATTTAGCAAAATATCAGATTGGCCCATATAGAAAAATATCAGATCGGCCCATTTATCAAAATATCGAGTTGGCCCATTTATCAAAATATCGATTGGCCCATATAGCAAAATATCGATTGGCCCATTTATCAAAATATCAGATTGGCCCATTTATCAAAATATCAGATTGGCCCATATAGCAAAATATCAGATCGGCCCATTTATCAAAATATCAGATTAGCCCATTTATCAAAATATCAGATTGGCCCATATAGCAAAATATCAGATTGGCCCAATTATCAAAATATCAGATTGGCCCAATTATCAAAATATCAGATTGGCCCATATAACAATTTCGTAATTCAGCCCTTTAGGGGCATTTTCGTAATTTCGAACCATAGGGGCATTTTCGTAATTTCGATAATTTACCCACTAAGGGTAATTCGGTAATCTCGCAACCTAAGGGTATTTTGGAAATTTCGCAACCTAGACTTAACTACTAATGTGGAGCATAAAAATCGAAACTGTCCATCTGCGTTGTACTAACTAAATTGACTATAACTTGAGTTAGGAATCTCGAAATCTAACTCCGTAAATTTTCCTTGAGACTAGACTCATATATCTTCTTACTATAATTTTTCCAGAATTTTTGAATTAGCCATTTAGTACAGTTTATTCCTTAAATATTCCCTTGTTTCACTGACCAACGATTCTGACATCTCTTACCCAAAATTCAAATATCTCACTGTACAGTTTTCATATGTTGCTCCCACTTGTTTCTATTGAAAACAGACTCACTAAGGAATCTTTAAATATAAACTATAACTCATAATTCACTTTGTACAATATTATAAGATTTTTCCAAGACAGATCAGGGAACCACGAAGTCATTCAGACCCAGTATCACTAAAATTAAGATATCTCAGAATATAGAATTCCTTTTCCTTCTTCGTTTCTTCCTTAACAAAATAGACACAGTAAGATTTAATTAGATATCTTATTCCCTTTGTAATTCCTTTTCTCCTATTTTTCGTGATTTTTCAAATACACATCACTGTTTCTGACCGAAACTGTTTTATTACAACAAACAATTACCACTACGATCATATGCACGCCCGAGTGATCACTGATGCCGATTTTCGGTTTTCTTCGGTATTTTGACCAAATCACAGAACATATCATACAAACTTTCAGATAGATGTGAGATTACACACCATATCAAACATGTATTCGGAAGGTACGGGATTACACACCTGATTTTGATTTCCTAACGAACCACTCGTCGATGACCTAGAACAATACCAACCAAAAGTTAGCCTCGGATTTCCAAAAGATTTCGTATCACTTACACTTGAATCACTTACCACTATGTCCGAAGGTAGAATATATCGACTGACTTTGTCCCTAAAACATAATCGATTGGTCGAAACTTCGATCCGATTAACACAATAACCGAGTAGTGATATCGAATGGACTATGAAAAGACTCCTTACCTTAATCGATGATAATCCCAATTCCCACCAATTGACTTATGACTTGAGATGATTAGGCAATGATGTGGTATTCAGCCAATCCACTAGAATACTACAAACAAAAGATTATCAAGATGTGAGGGAGTAAGGGAGAACACCATTTCGGTTTTAGAATCAAGATGAAACAACCAAATAAATAGGGACTCTCATTTGGCTAAAGAGAAAAAGAATGAAAAGATTTGAATAAAAACACTTACCCAGTTTAATCAAGAAAGAAAAACCCAACTTGGAAGATGGAGAAGATGATCAATTAGGCTAGGTGGTTTCGGCAAAACAAAGAAAGAAAAGTACTCACTAATGGCTTTAGAGTTTCGGCAATCAAGAAGAAAGAAGAAGAATTTGTTTAATATCAACTCGAAGTTTCGGCTATCAAGGAAGATGGACAAAAGATGAATATGTGACCAATCCAAAGAGAAGAAAAAATGCACTATTGTGCTAGAAGATTTCGGCAAAGAGAGTAGCAATTTGGGAGAAAATGACACAAAGTTGCAAATGGGATTTTCGGCCAAAACAATACCAAAACCTTACCAAAAGCCAAAGTAAAATTTCAGCTACCTATCTACCCCCAAAACCGTCCACATGCATAGCCATAAGGGTCAAAATTTTGCCAACCATACTTTCCATAACATTCTCCATGAAATAAGCCACTTGTTCCCCTTACTTGCCTTTTCCTTTTGATTCCTTTCCCCAACCTCAACCTTTCATTAATTCCTTTAGCCACCATACCAAAAATAAAGAAGTCAACCTTGCCATATATAAACCTTGGCCGACACTAAGGAAGGAATGCAAAAATAAAAGTCAAAATTGCACACAAAGGGATTCGAACCTCTTCCCTCAAGGTACTACATGTGGCGCAATAACCCTTTTACCAATTGCTCATTTATGCTAGCAATTTACTCTTTTATTTCCATAAGCCTTGATGCCACTTACTATCTCTCCTTAATAGGCTTAAACACAAAATTTTACTAAGGCCCAACTTGAACCCGGAACTTCATAGAAACCTCATAACTTTCCAAAATTACCTTCTTAATAAGTCCAACTTGAAATAATGCCGTTCCCTTGTTCTCAAAATTTTAAAATGCTTCTACGCTCAAGGCCCATTGGGCCCAATTCTACTAGGCCCAATTTCGAGATGTTACAATTCTACCCTCCTTAAAGAAATTTCATCCTCAAAATTTCCATCCAACTACTAAACGCACCGCTCAAATCACACCACTATGCTTTCGCTGCGCACTCTGATCTTAATAACCACAATGTACCTTTAACAAAATCTTGAATCCTTTTTCACACAACCAAACATCTAGTCACGAAGCAAGCGATTATCTACCACTTATACTTTGAAAATTTTCTACATTCAATCATCACGTCCAAACAAAACATACCGACTTGATGGTGATGAAACAATCCCGAGCCTTATGCTCCTTAGACCCGCATCTCAAGCATGCTCCTGACCTCCTCCAGCATTCTCCCAGATGTCGCCTTCTGCAATAATCGCAAGCCGGAAAGTTTGGTCGTGCCTTAACATGCTTTATGGAACGAGATCACGACCCAAAAGAACCGCGATCTAATTTCTTCTTACGACTCACGGACCCAACTCAAGCGCTTCACCGATTCCTTTAACCTCTTCCAATACCTCCTTAACTATTTGAGTCAACTCGACAACCCCAGCTCGGTCATGAGACCCCGTCTCAGCCACTGGCGATGCTAACGCCTCCCTTTCGGAAACATGCCTCGGTGCCGAAGATCTAGCCCTAGCACCTCGGCCTCTACCACATCTACGTCTACCGCGTCCACGTCTTCTAGCGTTCATGTTTGCTAGGTCGATATAATCTGATTAAGAGTTTTATGAATCATTATGCTATTTCAGTGTTTATTAAACAATGTTTTATGGAGTACAAGAAGTAAAGTTGTTTTCGAGTGTCAAATCCGCATCCTAGAGTCTCAATCTATATAGTTTCAACTCCTAAAGCTAACAGTTCTAGAGTATTCTATTTCGTAGAATTTTCGTACCACAGTAATAACACCATAATCATAAAATAAAAACAAATACTTACTTGAATTGGGGCCGGATACTCGTGGTGCCATACTTCCTTTAGAACATATATTTATAAATCAAAATTCTAAACAGCTTTGGAAAACGCTTTTGAACCTAAACCACGACAGAGTTTTGCAACTGGGCTCTGATACCATAAAATGTAACACCCCAAACCCGGCCCATGCGTTATGAGCGGATTTGGTATGTCACACGAGCAAAACATGTTAAACCCTTTTTGTTCGTACTAAAATATTGCTTTGTTAAAAATCAAGAAAACAAGTTTGATTTGATAAAATACTACTAACCTCAAAGATTTGATTGATAAATCAAAAAATTTGAACTAATGATCTTACAAAACCGTGACTTTTGAGAATGACGTTGAAAATTCGAAAGAGAATCCAAGTCTTTTGAAAATATTGTTAATAGTTTGAGAGAAAATATCCGTGTTAAAAATATTTGTAAAAGTTTATTTTGAAATCCATTTGTTAATCGATTTTGGAAACCATTGTTTAAGTTTTTAGAAAATTCTCCTTTTTAAACAATTTAAGAAAAAACAATAATAAAAACATCCCAACCAAAAAGCAAAAAGAAAAATAGTCCAGAGGCCTTATTACAACATTTAACCCAAAATAGTAAAGTAATAAAATAAACGAGAAAGAAGTCTAAAGTCCAAATAAACCATTTTCGAAGTATGGCCTCCCTCGAGTCATCCATAGCCCAAGTCCATAACATCAAGCATTACCTACAAGGGTTAAGAGAAAGGGGGTGAGTTACAAGAACTCAGTGTGAAATCCCCTTACCGTTATTCATTGGGCCGGAACCCAATTAGCAATATTTTGGGCCTAAGCCCATTTACAACAACAATAATGTATCAAATATAATATGCATATGGTATGCAATTCCCAAACCAAACCTAGTTTTCAATCCGCTACACACCACCCGTACTAACCAACACACCTGTGGGGAGCTTTAGTCACCCACCCCGCCAACACACCAAACGTAGGCATTAAGGTGATTATATCAAATTTGTGGACAAGCCACCAGATTAACAGAGTTTACATGGCACCGCCATTTTTCATATTTGTGGCGAGCCACTGACTATATGTAGCAGTGAGCTACGTAACTTCTCTTCATCATTATCCCATCCCATGCAAATCATGTATATAATGCATAGCCATTCACAACAATTTATTCAGATATTTATTACAAAATTATGGCCCATTACAACAATTAATCAAAAGGCTCATTAAGCAAAATATCGACGGCCCATTTAGCAAAATATCGATTGGCCCATATAGCAAAATATCGATCAACCCATTTATCAAAATATCGATTGGCCCATTTATCAAAATATCGATTGGCCCATATAGCAAAATATCGATCGGCCCATTTATCAAAATATCAGATTGGCCCATTTATCAAAATATCGATTGGCCCATTTATCAAAATATCAAAATATCGAGTTGGCCCATTTATCAAAATATCGATTGGCCCATTTATCAAAATATCGATTGGCCCATATAACAATTTCGTAATTCGCCCTTTAGGGGCATTTTCGTAATTCGACCCATAGGGCATTTTCATAATTTCGATAATTTACCCACTAAGGGTAATTCGTAATCTCGCAACCTAAGGGTATTTTGGAAATTTCGCAACCTAGACTTAACTACTAATGTGGAGCATAAAAAATCAAAACTGTCAATCTGCATCGTACTAACTAAATTGACTATAACTTGAGTTAGGAATCTCGAAATCCAACTCCGTAAATTTTCCTTGAGACTAGACGCATATATCTTCTTACTATAATTTTTCCAGAATTTTTGACTTAGCCATTTAGTATATTTTATTCCTTAAATATTCCCTTGTTTCACTGACCAACGATTCTGACATCTCTTACCCAAAATTAAAATATCTCACTATACAGTATTCATATGTTGCTCCCACGTGTTTCTATTGAAAATAGACTCACTAAGTAATCTTTACATATAAACTATAACTCATAATTCACTTTGTACAATTTTATAAGATTTTTCCAAGACAGATCAGGGAACCACGAAGTCATTCAGAACTAGTCTCACTAAAATTAAGATATCTCAGAATATAGAATTCCTTTTCCTTCTCCGTTTCTTCCTTATCAAAATAGACAAAGTAAGCTTTAATTCGATATCTTATTCACTTTGTAATTCCTTTTGTCCTATTTTTCGTGATTTTTCAAATACAAGTCACTGTTTCTGATCGAAACTGTTTTATTACAACATACAATTACCACTACGATCATACGCACGCCCGAGTGATCACGGATGCCGGTTTTCGGTTTTCTTCGGTATTTTGACCAAATAGCAGAACATATCATAAAAACTTTTAGAGATATGTGAGATTACACACCATATCAAACATGAATTCGGAAGGTACGGGATTACACACCTGATTTTGATTTCCTAACGAACCACTCGTCGATGACCTAGAACAATACCAACCAAAAGTTAGCCTCGGATTTCCAAAAGATTTCGTATCACTTACACTTGAATCACTTACCACTATGTCCGAAGGTAGAATATATCGACTGATTTCATCCCTAAAACATAATCGATTAGTCGAAACTTTGATCCGATTAACACAATAACCGAGTAGTGATATCGAATGGACTATGAAAAGACTCCTTACCTTAATCGATGATAATCCCAATTCCCACCAATTGACTTATGACTTGATATGATTAGACAATGATGTGGTATTCGGCCAATCCACTAGAATACTACAAACAAAAGATTATCAAGATGTGAGGGAGTAAGGGAGAACACCATTTCGGTTTTAGAATCAAGATGAAACAACCAAATAATGAGGGACTCTCATTCGGCTAAAGAGAAAAAGAATGAAAAGATTTGAATAAAAACACTTACCCAGTTTAATCAAGAAAGAAAAACCCAACTTGGAAGATGGAGAAGATGATCAATTAGGCTAGGTGGTTTCGGCAAAACAAAGAAAGAAAAGTACTCACTAATGGCTTTAGAGTTTCGGCAATTAAGAAGAAAGAAGAAGAATTTGTTTAATATCAACTTGAAGTTTCGGCTATCAAGGAAGATGGACAAAAGATGAATATGTGACCAATCCAAAGAGAAGAAAAAATGCACTATTGTGCTAGAAGATTTCGGCAAAGAGAGTAGCAATTTGGGAGAAAATGACACAAAGTTGCAAATGGGATTTTTGGCCAAAACAATACCAAAACCTTACCAAAAAGCCAAAGTAAAATTTCAGCTACCTATCTACCCCCAAAACCGTCCACATGCATAGCCATAAGGGTCAAAATTTTGCCAATCATACTTTCCATAACATTCTCCATGAAATAAGCCACTTGTTCCCCTTACTTGCCTTTTCCTTTTGATTCCTTTCCCCAACCTCAACCTTTCATTAATTCCTTTAGCCACCATACCAAAAATAAAGAAGTCAACCTTGCCATATATAAACCTTGGCCGACACTAAGGAAGGAATGCAAAAATAAAAGTCAAAATTGCACACAAAGGGATTCGAACCTCTTCCCTCAAGGTACTACATGTGGCGCCATAACCCTTTTACCAATTGCTCATTTATGCTAGCAATTTACTCTTTTATTTCCATAAGCCTCGATGCCACTTACTATCTCTCCTTAATAGGCTTAAACACAAAATTTTACTAAGGCCCAACTTGAACTCGGAACTTCATAGAAACCTCGTAACTTTCCAAAATTACCTTCTTAATAAGTCCAACTTGAAATAATTTCGTTCCCTTGTTCTCAAATTTTAAAATGCTTCTACGCTCAAGGCCCATTGGACCCAATTCTACTAGGCCCAATTTCGGGATGTTACAGTGCCTCACCCGTGGTCGACACTGACTTGCACCACACGGCCAGTCACACGCCTATGTGTCCAGCCCGTGGTCGAGCCTGACTTGAATCAAATTACAAACTCGAAAGACGCGGTCGAGCCACATGCCCGTGTGCTCAACCGTGTGGGCAATTATAGGCCATTTTCAAGGCCAAATTACCATCCACTCTTTGAAATCACCTATAAGCATCAAACCAATACCAATTCATGCCTTAAATGCAATTAAAACATACCAATACAGATGCCAACTAATCATCTACTACATCATTTATTGCCATGCTCAATTTCCTACTCAAATAAATCCATCCAAAACATCATATTCACAACTCAAATCATATAACTAAGCATCATCTAATCATACCACAAATTCACACTTAAAATACCATTCTCATCAACCAATTCAAGCATGAAATATACCATTTCCAATCTCACTATTTCATACACATTCATCATTTTCATAGCTTTATATATGAACCATCAACATTCAATCTCCAAGCCATATCACATAGCAAGGTCCAAACATTACAAAATATACCATTTCTACTAGCCTATACATTCCATATACCAAATATGTAAATTTTCAAAAGTACCAAAATAGATAGCCGATAGTGTGATTGGGTAGCTGACGATCCCCAGATCCGAGCTAGCTTTACTGTCACTGTAAAACAG
Source organism: Gossypium sturtianum (assembly GCA_025698515.1). Taxonomy (NCBI): domain Eukaryota; kingdom Viridiplantae; phylum Streptophyta; class Magnoliopsida; order Malvales; family Malvaceae; genus Gossypium; species Gossypium sturtianum. The sequence goes on along the minus strand of CM046950.1, from coordinate 84,200,478 downwards.
AGAAACACATCACACAGTAAGCTCTAAAGCTTAGTAAGTTCGTAACATAATACATTCAATTTAATAAAACAAATACAATATACAAAGTTAATTCATCACATAGATCAATTCTCAAATATTCACACCATATCATCCGTAGCTAATATACTCACTCCACCATTCATATTTCCATACATAATTTCATCAACCACAAAGGTTCAATACATACCTTAGCCAACACATAGTTATTCACCATCCATGCTACTCAATGCTAGATATTACATTTTGATCAACCTTTGTTATTCATTTGATTCAATCGCACATTTAGTGCCAATTTTGTAGCCAAAGCATAAATGTCATCGCACACTTAGTGCATGTACTTTAAACCGAACTTATCTTGGTTTCACACACACAGTGCCAAATCAATAAGCCGAAGCTTCTACTATTTCGCACACACAGTGCAAATCATCTCTGTCTCATTTCTAATTACGCACACATAGTGCCTCATTACTCATATATATATAACATTGCTATTTCGTTAACTATACAATTCATTCATTTCTCATCACATAGATATAAATTTAACAACTTGTATTATATCTGAACTTACCTCGGACGTCTAAATACCGAGACTAGCTGATTAATCGAGTACTTTATCTTTGCCTCGATCTCGATCTGAATCCCTCCTTTCTTGGTCTATACATATTCAAATTTAGCTCATTTAATCACCAATTCATTCAATTTAGTCCAAACACACATATTTAGGGCATTTTACAAAATAGCCCTCACATTTTCACATTTCGACACTTTAGTCCCTATTTAATAAAATCAACAAATACACAAAGTTTTACTACACCATGCTTAGGCCGAATTCTCCTTAGTCTCATACAAGCCCATATATTTCATTTATTTCATATTTTAATCCCTCAAAATATTATTTTCACAATTTAGTCCAAATTACTCAATTTCACCAAAAACTCAAAGATAAAACATGTTAATCTTTCACATATCTTTCATATTCCACCATCAACTATCAAAAAACTCAAACATTCATCAATGGCATATCTCAAAATCACCATCAATTTCTAAAATTAAAGCATGGGTTTGAAAGAACACAAAGCAACGATCACAAAAATGTAGAAATTATCAAAAACCGAGCTTGAAACATACCTCAACTAGAATCAACAATGGTCGAACCCTAGATGGCTTTTTCTCTTTTCTTTTCTTTCAATTTTTGGCAAGGAATATGATAATGGAGCTTATTTTCTTATTTGTTTTATTTAATCATACATTAATAACCTATTTACAAATTTAGCCTTAATGAAACAACATTTAAATTCCACTAACTTTGGCATTTTTGTCCATCCCTTTATCACATGGAATAATAACAACATAAGGACTCACACTTTAATAAGCCATGTAAAATTAGCACTTTAACAATCAGCACATAGCTTTTACAATTTATGCATTTAAGTCATTTTTGCTAATTAAGCACACAATCGATAAAATTTTCACACATGATCAATCATATATTATAATCACCAAAAATAATATTAAAATATTTTTTCGACCTTGGGTTTATGATCT